>OX393563.1:9259494-9744669 GCA_947652115.1 Blastomussa wellsi
TAACGAAACAACACATGGTATTTTACTTCTGGTCATTTTTATTGTCTCAAAACCAATCAAAATCGATCCCGTAATGGAAATATTGAGAGTCGCTTGTCTTGTCAAGCCTGCGCAGTAAGGAACAAAGGCTCTGATCAAGGTATGGTTCTCCACAGGTTTTTGGTTGCCAAGAACTTGATTCTTGGTGAGATTCTCAGCAAATATAATCATGTCAAAATTTTGCATGGGAAGCTGCATGTACCCCGAGCAAACACATGAATTTGCCTTTGATTTTAGTTATTGAAACAACACAATAATATAATGTGTTGGGAAATGAAGGGATTTTCTCTTTAAGGTATCAGTATACCTCAATTTCGTTCAAAAAAAGTAAATTTCCCTTTTTCGGATGCCTTGTTGGGAAATTTTACAGCAAGTCTTTCTTTTGCAAAAAGATAGAAAAAACAATTTTTAATTGCTAATTACCGCTAGCTGAGCATCAACAAGTTCCTGTCATCTCTTACTGTAAATTCACCGCCAAACCTCAGGTGAGAGTCTCATTTCACAACAAAACTTCTTTCACGTGATATGCCCGCTCTTTAGTTCTCCTGTTCTTTTTCAGTATTTTCAGTAGGTTCTTTCATTAGACTTGCTTGATGTCCTCACAGAAACTGAAAATGCCGCCACCCGTTTGCTTCTGAGGAGACAAGCTGAAACGACGAATCAACAAACAGTCGTTTAATTTCCCGCTTTGATCATGGTTCCTTTTACGAGATTCCTTTCATTTGCTAGAAGCTATATCTTCATAATTTTCTGTTGCAATAGTGATGTTTCTATAGTGCAAGCGCTTTACAAAGATTACAAGAAACTCACTGCCTTTCATTTCCATGATCTTTGGATCATATGGAGGCTGTAAAATGTAGAATGTCATCAACACCATAGCAACAGTAAGCCATTCCTTAGAGTTATCTGTCAATACATCATTAATTCTGACACTTTGTGTCATCAATTGCTCAGAACAAACAAAACTGGAATAGCTTTTTTCAACTGTATCTCGCAAATAAAAATTGCTGTAAAAGTACGCACATTTTATGTTCGTTTACAGCCACCTTTCAACCGATTGAGCTGAAATTTTTGCTGAAATGTTCCTTAATACCTACTCTACAAAACTGTGTCTCTCATGATTTCTAAATTTCGACCTGGTTGAAAAGTTATGGCCTTGTTTGTTCAAGGGTATCGCGAGCCTTAGAACCTCAAACTTTCAAGTGGCATTAAAAGAAAACAAAGCGATCTTTGAGAAATCGGAGACACGCTTTTAAAGGGCCATCTGTAACGAATCATTTGCGATGCTAAACACGTTGCGGCAACAATCGAGGCATGTAAACGAACTTGATAAAGACAAAAGGGGAAATATCACTTTATTGAGCAAAAATCCTAAACCTTTATCCTTTCTGAAAAAGAGGAGGTGCAATCGAATTCCTCATTTATTAAGCTTTCAAAAATGTATACTTTGGGGGGGTTTATTTTTAAAGCTTCGCCACGAAAACATGTTGGGGTGGTCAATTGAGGTATACTGATACCTTAACAGGGCTATGCAGTCATGCATGACATCCCAGAAAACGGCTGCGTAGGAGACAAGGTCAGAATTCAAAGGCCTTGAGTGCAATTGTTAAGAGCACCATGACATCTAAGCTTACATGTCTACCGGTATGTGCCCCTGTATGCACGGTGGGCTTCTGTACACAATTGTTCAAGCTCATAAACTAAGCCATTTGTTTCACGACAGGGGATCCTGCCCTGAATGATGACACCTTTGTGTGTAGTCTGTTTGACAGTGATCCAGACATCATTGGAGAGATGGCTGTCCTGTTAGACAAGCAGAAACGTGGCTTGAAAAACTGGTCTCATTTAGCAGCTAAATTGGGTGTAGCAAAGAAGGTTTCCAAGACTTTTGAAACTTCCAGCACTGAAAACCCAACTGAGAAGTTCTTTGATATTGTAAAAGTTAAATTTCCCCAATTGACTGTTGGAGAACTGATTGGACATCTGAGAACAATACAAAGACGTGATGTTGTCAATGCCATCAAAGAGAGTACCAAGGGTCAGTCTAATACAGAATATATCTTACAAACTATAGTTGTTCGTCTTGTCCCAGCAGGCATGCAAACATTATCTTACACCTCATAGCCAGTCGATAAATAATGACATGTCATTATGTCGTAGTTAACTAGCAAGTGGACAAGTGGCTAGCATCGTCAGCAATGTAGAAACTCATTTGATTAATACTATCCCAATTAGATTGTTTCACATCTCCTTAGGAGAAAAGTGTGTGTAATAATTTGTGTACACAAGAAAGAACTCAGAAACTTTCCTTTGATCAAATTATGGTACAAGATACTTACTGGTCTAGAAGGAAAATTATAAAATACCTGGGATACTACGCATGCTCTAATTGGTCAGCAAAAACACATTTCATAGTTCACTCATGTTAGCTTTGCATTTGTTCCAAATGTTGAGTGTTAACAGTGGTTTGTGATTTCTTGTTGTTGTTGTTTTTGTTGTAGTTAAAGAATGTTCTGTGATAAAAGACTTGATTGCAGACCTGGACATCATGGACAATATGTGCGAACTTTTTAACACCAGAAAACGTGCCACTAAGGTGCTGGGATTGAAACACCTTGGGGAAAAACTGGGAATCAAGAGGGAGATTTTGGATGACCTTTTGCCCATACAAGAAGAAACTCAAAGTCCCACAGAGGCATTGATCCGTCACCTTGGAGGAAAAAATCCAGGCTTAACTTTGGCAGACTTCATTTGGGCATTACACTTCATTGACCGGCATGATGTCATTACTGTGTTGGATGTCCACTTTCCAGGTACTACAGCTGTAGGTGTCTATGCATAAAGTGTAAATTCCTATAGTGGAAGTTAATGGCAATTAATGTTGTTGTTGGAAATTATGGAAGTTGGCAAGATATCAACCAAAAGGAGTCATATACGATCTGTGCTGCACTTCAGTAAGTTTAAATATAACATGGTGTAACAGCGTCAAGTTGTCTGGATTTCAACTTCAAGCAGCTCACTAAGATAAGTTGCAGAAACGTATCCCAGATAGGACAAAAGTTAGAGCTTTAATTAATAACGTACAATTTCTTGCCTTTAATGGGTTAGGTTTTCAACTTTGTCTATAGTTGTCCCCTACAAACTACTTGATCTGACAGATTGGTATTCCGTAGTCATGCCTTTCTATAGCTACATGCAGTTATCATTCAAGAAAATAGCCAGATCAGTCCACATAGAAATAGTTACAAAAAATGAAAGTAGTTATAGATAGACAGTAGTTATTTCAGTTGTGACCCTGTGGTTAGCACACTAGCCTCTCGTTGGAACAGCCTGGGTTCTAGCCCTGGCTGGGGACACCATGTTGTGTCTTTTTGCAAGACACTTTACTCTGATAGCACCTCTCTCCGCCAAGGTAAGTATTAATGGATGCCGGCAAAATTTAATGCCGGGAGTAACCCTGTGATGGACTAGAATCCTATTGGGGCAGTAGATTTACTTCCTGGGATAAGGTCCAGACTGATGGGCAACAAGCTAAGGCTCAAATGTACTGAACAGACTTCACCTTAGTTATCTATCTCATTATCAGCAAGTGGATAGATGTAACAGATTTGCTTTGCTTTCTCTGCGTAGATGGATGTATTCCAAATCTCTTGAAGTCATGTATCTGTGATAGATGCCAGGAGCTAGCAGTGAAACAAAGTGAAGAGGGTCATTGAAAATGTGCCTTTAATACATCTGTACGTACTGGTTACCTCAGCAGATTGTAAACACCTTTTTATCCATCTACTGACTCTAGTTGAATGTAATGAGTGGTACTTCGGCAACTTAGTACTCAGTCTAGTTTTATAGTAAAAACATACAGTACACTTCCATCCGAAACACTCACGGGAAGCAGAAAATAATACTAGTAATGACTAATGGTGGATATTTACCGAGCCGTGAAGTGGTAAGGTGAATTTCCAACACTAGCCACTAACACAAAGGGGGAATAGTTTCTTTTGTATTTACTAATTAAAAACGGTGAGATAATATTGCTCAAAAATAATTATTCACAACTCCTTTAAACTCAATTATTTATGTGATGGTCCAGGAGGCTCACAAGTTGCTCATAGGTGAATGGCAAAGGCTATCCCATGTTTAAATAGCCAATCAGAGCCCACCAACAACTGTGTGCACTGTTTTAGTATATACTAAAAGTTGTTAGTGGGTTCCGATTTGATATCCATTACGCAGTTTTATAGAGGAGTGCAAAACAAAAAGTCACCTTTTCAGCTCTAACTTTTTAACCAAATCATAGTTTTGAACAAAATACCTAAATCAATCGATTTTGACTCATTTTAACTGCAATTACACCTGTGATTATCACTATAGGTTTTTTTTCCTTTTTCACTGGAACAAATCACACTGTGGAAATTAAACAGAGGAATATACAATGTAACATAAATAAACCCTTTTCTGGCTTACTGGTATATTGGGGGATGATGCTCTCGGCTGAAAGAATATTTCCTTAAAATTTCACAATTGTCTTGGAAATTTCGCTTCTCAGCCAACTGCTTACAACAATCTTTCAGCCTCGGGCATTATCCTTCAATATTCCAACTGCCTGAAGCAGTTTATTTACTAATTATCAATGCAAAGGTATTATGTCTCAGTGGTGACCAGGCGCCTTACGACCAAAATAATTTCATCTCATTTAGCTTCCCCAGGACCTGAAAGCCAGGTATTAATAATATAGTGATATATTTCTCCAATTTAAATGGTATGTTTTATAACCCAAGGTTGTAAATGGCGTACTTATAAGTTGAAGCCTTGCACTTTGATTGATACTGAGAGAAGAATTTGTAGGAATATGAAAATTTAAGCAAAAAAAGTTTCATTTCAAGGTAGCTAGGATTTGCAAAAGCCCACAAGTTGTTCAGAATCATAGAAATGGTTCCACAGAACCCATTGATTATTAAGTTTTATTAATATATTTTTATGTGTAGATGACTATGAGTAGTATGACTATGTACATGAATTATTCTTAAAGCACTAAATAGTGTAAAACTTAATGTACCTTATTTTGTAGGAATTTTTAATATACCGTAGTTCCTTCACACGAGGGGACATATGGACATGTCGCAGGGACAAAATTGCTGCAAATTTTGTGTTGCACGAGCTAAAACTATCAGGACACACGAGGGAATTTGTCGCTCCGATATGTCCCAGGGACTGGTATGAGATTTTTACTTATACCAGCTGGTGAAGGTACAAGAGATTACAGCCAATAACAGGGACCACAGAGCATATTTGCAATTTCTGGGGTGAAATGCAAATGCTGTACATATTTGTAGCATGCGCCAATGGTACAAGCCATCTGGGGAGTCTTGGGGCATGCTTACCCGGAACATTTTTAAAATGAATGTGCCCAGAATGGCTAAAAATACATCCCAATACACCAGACACAATGTATTATTTCATTATTGCATATCAATGAGAGCAGTAGAATATAATTATGGTAATGTTTCAATTGGATAAATTAAATATTTTTCCCATATAATTATAGTGGGGGGGGGGGGGCTGAAGCCCTCCCTGACCTCTGGCTCCACCGTCCCTGAAGAAAGGGCAATGTGACAGCTCTCGTAAGGTCTCACATGAATGGCTCAACACCCTGCGTAAAAACAATAGAACAAACAACAGGACAATGCCCCTAGACTCTCAAACAATAGCAACTGCTACCAGTAGAATTAGAAGCTTACAAGAGCTGCTACAGTGCTGTGAAGAAAAGAATATAAGATGTCAGATTTAAAGTGCCTAGGAAATGAAAAAACAAGCTATAAGTGAATAAGCCTTTAAAAATGAATAAGAATGGCATTTTCCTTTTTGTGATATCTCCTCTCATTCCAGAGCTATTCTAGTCTCCTTCAGCCAAAAACGGCTGCGAAGGAGACTAGAGATATTCAAGATTTTTTAATTATGCAAATTAGGTACTAATTTAAAAAGTTTTTTTTAGGAGTTAAACTCCATAGGCCTTAGAAGTGAAACAATCAGTTTCAAAGAAAAAAGGTCATCTTGCAATCCCAATCAATTCAATATCATCAGGTTTAAATCAGATACTGGCAAGTCAGGGACATTGCTGGGTTTTATTTCATAATGAAAACAATTTTGATCACTGCAAAAAGAATCTTTTTCTTTATTTTTAATCATTTTAATCTCTAGTATTATCTTAATTAGGTTTTATCTTCCGTACGTCTGCATCAGCGCTATGGCTGCATAAAATAAAGTATGTATTCAGTGGCAGATCCAGGGGGAGGGTTGGCGGGTTCCAGACCCCCTCCCTCTTCCCTAACAATTTCATTTTTACTGCTTGTTTGATGCTGAAATTCTCTCATCGATAGGATCACATTTTATTACTCAACTTTGGACCTCCCAATCAAAAATTCCTGCATCCGCCCCTGGTATTTATGTATGATGCATGTCTCCTTGCGTAGGGACCCTTTGGGCTCAAAAAGCTTGAGCCACACCCAGATTGGTCTCCTTTAGGGGTTTAATATAAAATTTACGATGAACATCCATATGGGATCCCTCTGCAATTCTGGCCAAGTACAGGACATGCAAACAAGTGCAAGGTAAAAAATTCCGAAGAATGTGCAAAAAACTACATTTATTTTATTCCACAACTGCACTGATGTTTTTAACACTTGACAACCAAAAAAATTTACATTCTTTATTTTGAGAAAATAAATTTCTCTTGTGTTCCACACAACACAAGCATTATACACAAGAGATTTGTATTACCAGTACACCCTTTGCAAAAAACGGCAGGAAAATACAGTTGATCAATCCAAAGGCTGGAATACGTGGGATCTATCGCTGCTGCTGCTGCTGCTACTACTCCAGACATGGCTAATCGATGAAATCAATGAGTAATCAATTAGTCATTGATTTCATTCATTACCCATCGATATCATCTTGTGGTTGAAAACCGTATAATTTTGTAAAGAAAATATATATCAAACTCATTAATAAAACAGGATATTAAAACAGGATATTAAACATCATATTAAAACAGGAAATCAGAACCGTAACCATGGTTTGAAAATGTGATCTTAATTAGCACAGATTTTTACAATTTTATTTCAATCTTCGTTTTCTCAGTAGTTTAGTTTCGATTCCACCTCGAAGTTCGTCAAAAATACTCCGATCGAGTCGTATTTTCATCTCTCTTCTTGGCATTTGGAAATGTGATGAAACAGTCTTGTGTTTGATATATTACATCTAAGCATCACAAACAAAAAAATGGTACAAGAAAGCAAGAAATGTGTCCTTCGTGTGCAGTATAACAGTCGTTGAGTAAACGATGGGTCATAGATGAGTTATCAATAGGTAATCAATTACATCAGTGAGTCATTAATGCCGTCAATGAGTAATCGATAGGCCACAGAATGGGGCTTCGATTACTCATTGATCATCACCAATAATCAATGACTAATCAACTGATCACCCATCGATTACTAATTGATTACCAGCTGATGTCATTGATTATGTCTACTGCAGCTACTACTCCTACTGGCACTGCTGATGCTGCTACTTCTGTTGCTGCTACGGCAGCAGCTGATGCTAGTACTAACGCAACTGATGCCACTGCTGCTGCTGCTACTACTACAACTGCTGCTACTGCATCTTAAAATATTAGTGTAAGTACGGAACAACAGTGTGAACAAAGAAAGTAAGCATAACATTTTGTTTCCTATTATGTTGTTCATCAGAGTTGTCATTATTTAAAATGTTTCCAAACTGACTGCCCAAGATGCTGGTTCTTACATGAAATGATCGAAACTGTTCTGTTATTAATATAATCTGGTTTTATCAACTGGGTTGATAATGTGAATTGGCCACTGCAAAGAGATTCGAGAGCTGACGTTTCAAGTGTTAGCCCTTCGTCGGAGCGAATCAAGGAATTGTGGGTCGTGTGCTATTTATAGACAGAAAGATGGAGCTTCGCTATTGGTTGGTGCCTGGTAACGTGAAAACAACAGAATAAATTAGTTGATTTAGTTGAATGAAAAGCGTTCGTTGATACCGTGAGGATTAAGAGTGCCGATTTGAAAAATAAATTTTTGTTGGAATGCACTTCTGACTAAAAAGTTACCTATGTTTTTGTCGCGTTTGAATGAAATTAATGGCGGTTGCGAAGTAGTCAGAAGTGCATTCCAAACAAGTGATCAACCCGGACGATGCAAAACTTGCCCTTTCATTCACAACATTGACAAAATATCGGGACCCAAGCGACCTATCAAGATCACTGATCATTTCACCTGTACCTCAGCCAATGTCATCTACTGCATAACTTGCACTCTTTGCAAAAAGGTTATACATCGGCGAAACAGGAAGACGACTAGGCGACTGATTCCGAGAACACCTTCGAGACATAGAGAAAGATGACAAAAATGCATTGAAACCAGTCGCGAGACACTTCAATCTCCCAAATCATTCTAAGCAACATATGGCAGTCTGCGGCCTTTCCCTTCACCAAGGAAGCACGGAAAGTTGCAAAACTCTAGAACAAAAATTTATTTTTCAAATCGCACACTTAATCCTCACAGTATCAACGGACGCTTTTCATTCAACTAATTTATTCCGTTGTTTTCATGTTAACAGGCACCAACCAATAGCGAAGCTCCATCTTTCTGTATATAAACAACACACGACCCACAATTCGTTGATTCGCTCCGACAAATGGCTAACGCTCGAAACGTCAGCTCTCGAATCACTTTACGGTGGCCAATTCACATTATCAACCCAGTTGATAAAACCAGATTATATTATTATACTTCCCACTGATGCAGCACCATAGTTTCTTTAGCAACTTACCCCCTCTGTTTAGTTATTAGTTTTTTTTGTGATTGGATCCTCTTCAAAAACAGTATTTAGTTTATGCAATAAAAAATCAATATGATTTAGGTAAAATTAAAAGTAACTTACAACTGTACCTACAAATTGCAAAAAAATGTTAAAATTGCTAATGACTGTTTTCTAAATTCCCTAACCATTACACAATAATAAAATCAGTGACTATTTTTTTGTGCAAACTAAGATAAATCTGCCTTAAAAAGTTATTATTTTCAGAGTCCATTTGACTATGTTTACTCTGTAATGGTGTAAGGGTAGTATCCTGTTTCTATTCTATAATGTAATTCCTTCTGTGGTTGCAACTATTCACAGGTTTGCACAACATTTCATCCACATGTGCTTGGAAGTCTTTTATAAAATGGCGTTTCCTTTTTTAATCCTCCTTTAGCTTTTCAATTTGTCATTGCACACGCCACGTTTCCTCACCATATTCATACCTCCGCACTGTAGGTGGAATTTTGGCTCTTTAATCTCCAAACCAAACACTGGCATCTAATGGCTTTCTTAGAAAGAATTGTTGGGAGTGATGGTAAATGTTGTTTTCGGTCGTCCTTTGGGAAAATGAGTGAACACCCAACCAAGGACCACAAAGGAACTAAATTGCTGTCAGAATCCCTCATTCCACTCTCTACCCAAGAGGAGATGACAATGGGTTGCCACCCAGTGATTTCTCATGTCAGATTACATGCTTTTAGCCTTCTCTCCATCTCCACTGTCCTTCTCCAGTTCACTAATGGGCGGCCCTGTTTCCTCGCGTTGTAGTGTCCAACCAAAGCCACATTGGAAAGCAGGCATGTGTTCTACCTATAACTAACTGCTACGCAAATTAACTTTGATCCAAGTTAATGCCCATTGGTATGTTGTTCAAAGTATGTTCTAATGTCCCTTACCACATCATTTCTATCAATACTTTGAAGAGCGGTACACAACTGACCCACTGTTAGGTCTGTCTTGTTTGAATAGATCCACTGAAACAACAAGTTGGTGGGACTCATGGGTTTCTCTGGATTGAAGTCATTGTAGATATCTCTGGGAACTTTAAATGCACTAGCCAGGTGTCTCCAGTTCTTCAGCACCCTGTTTGGGTTATTGAGACACACGCAGATACTTGTCATAATGTCAGACTCCAGCTGGATAACATCTTTCATAGGCTTTTTACTGTGTTCTGTTAATTAAACAACTAGAATTAAATTGGTGGTAATTGTTACATCAGTACAAACTACTGTACATACCCCACCCTATGACCACCTTGTTACTACGATGACCATATCTTACCAAAAGGAAAAGATCCTTGAGTTATTATGTGGCTAAATGTAATTTAGGCGAGGTTAAACTCAACACAATGCTGGCCAGTGGTCTCGTGCATGAATCCGGGGTGCCCCAAAGCTTTACAGGGGCTCAGTAGTCTCATGTTGAGGTCAAGTCATTTGCTTGCGTTACCTTTCGCCAGCTGGGACAGCAATCGCTTTTGCTACCATCCCTCTTGGTAAGTATGCGTAGTTTGATGATTTCTTTCCACTGAGTTGTTGCTCAGTGTGACAGTGCCTGGTGGTTGCCACTCACAGGGTTGTCGTGGTTACTATTCACACTCAGGGCGGCTCACACAGGAATTTCAGGCACCTTCCTCAAACTCATCTATTGGTGATGAATTTAATCTTTATTAATTTTAAGAACCCCTTTACAGTGGTCTTATCAAAAAATTGCCATTTGACAAAGTCTTTTAAGCCTCAGTTCTTTGGCACTTCTTGAAGTCTTTCAGATAGGTTTACATACATAAACTTTATTTGAGTGTCAGGGTATTTAGCTAAGAGCTAATTGTGGACACTATAAATTAATATAATGGATATAATATAAGATTAAATAAAGTATATATAAAAATATTAAAAATATATTCTTAAGATATCATTAATGTATAAAATTGCTGCAGACAAACAGTAGAATTAAATAAAGTATATATAGAGATATTAAAAATATATTCTTAAAATATAGTTGATGTATAAAATTACTACAGACAAACAGTAAGACAAGAAGGGAAAGAACAAAGACAAAAACAGATGGACAGACAAGACAGACAATTAGATAGCCAGACAAACAACCAGACAGTATAGGACAAATATATAAGTACAGTAGCAGTAAAATATAGATGCAAATTTCAGAATGTTCTGAATGGTCTCGCAGGTTTGTCATTCCTTAGGTTTGTTTTACTTTTGCATCCATACAACTTAGGCCAGGTTTGCAAGTTGAATTACTGGGCAGGAGTACTTTTCACATGTTGCTCAACATTACAACCCATTTCCATTGTGCTGAAAAAGGTTCAGTCGTTAGATGTTTACATAGCACAACAAAGTTGTGTTAGACTTTAAACGCTTGCATCATTTTGTTCTCTGCTCTTGTGGACTTTAGCTTTCATGGTAAAAAATGCAATTTATTACAATCAGACTCACCAACAAGAAGAGGATCCAATTTCTTCAGAACATCGTTTCGCTTCAATTTCGTTATCTCATCATAAAACCTTTTAACCGTCAAATCTTTTTGTTTGGAATAAAGGTATTCCATCAAAGCTAATGTTGGATTGAACTGGCCAAATTCAATCTCATTCAACTTTTCGCCAGGAATTTTAAACTGTTGACCCACGTTCTTCCAGTCTCCAATAACTGGTGACTTCGGATCCAACTTGGTGGCCATCTTTCTTATTAATTCACTATTAGCATCAGAAGCAGCAAAGTCACTGATTTTTTCTGTACAATTTTCAGCATCTGTTGGTATAAGTGACAGATAATGAAAAAGTATGATTGTTCTATTTTAAAAGTACTCAAGTCAGAACACATTTAGCAGTGCTGTTAAAACACTGGCAATTCAAAGGAGTTCTAAGCACTAGCTACCCATTAAAATTTTGGTGGGAAAGCACTGAACTACCTTGGTTATATATATATATCTGGCTACCATCTTGAAGTAACAAGTGAAGATGGAAATTTTTGATTTTCTAGGCTGCCTTTTTACATGTACGTCCATCCCAAGTCCAAAATGTTGCCTCTTTCTCAAAATATGCCTGTGAATTGCAGACTACCTCAGGGCCTCATTTTGTTTTCTTTGAGTCTTGTGTATTCTCGCATCTGACCTTGTAATGAATGTAAGTTTTAAATTCATGACAATCATCTAGAAGCAATACATTCAGGTGTCTTTCTCTGTTTTCAGTTCGTAAAGCTATTATTATGGGTGTAAAAAACATTTTTGGTGGTGGGTCCATATTTTATTGTGGGAAATTCAATAATAATATGCTTTATGTAATTGGTCCTAAATCCACTTCACATGAGCACCAAACATTTGCGGCCAGTTACATGAATAAATACATCTTTTGAGTGTATAAGTCTCAACAGATGTAAACTACATTGTCCTCAATAAAGGTGTACGTACATTGATATTTGAACATACCATGATACACTTTTTTAATAATCTTCACTACATCATGTCTTCCTACAGAATTAGCCTTCAATGCTTCAATCAAGTCCTGTATGGTATTATCTCCCTTTTCCACTGCCAGAAGGCCAATAAGCATCTGAGTGCAGCTGTTTCCACTGTTCAATTTACATCGGAGACGAGTCTCCAGAGGTGCATTCACCTCCTTTGTACATGCCAAATGCTCCCAGGTTTTTATAACACGGTGTGATGTGTGGTCAAGTTTTCGAGCTAACTTGTCTTCAAGGCATTTATTTTCCCTTATAGCATCTGAAACTAACAAAAGATAATCAGAACTAATTTGCATTAATTAACTCTATACTAAAAAAAATCATCCATAATCTTTTGATTAAACTCAGAGAATATGTTCACTTGTTAACTTTCTATAAATTGCACATTTAAATTTAAGGTATTGATCAACTAAATTTTAAACAGTATTAAACTCAATAATCTGCAAGTAAATAATAATAACAATAATAATATTAATAATTATTTATTAACAGAGTATCCATTTAAATGGCACTTCAGCTGTTAACTACCAAAAAACTATCCAAAACCTATCGAGAGAAAAATTTTAGTACAAACTGTTATAAGTTGAAATTATCAATGAAATTACAAGATACAAATATTACAAATCAAGTTATGAGTGAAAGAAGAATTAAGCTGAAACTAATAATTAATATATATGTATATAATGTAAGAAATGTTTAAAGCGAATTTAAAGCATTTGTTGTTAAAAATATAAATACGTAATTTACTTTAATTTGCAAGTGGCACTTTATTAGGCCAAATTTGCTGTCAGTATCAACAATCATTATCTTGCACATAACTTGTTGCTAGCTGTAAAAATAACTTCAAGAGCAAGAATGAACTGCAAAAATCTGCTGAGTATTTCTCAATCAATTGCAAGGTCTTTATAAATATTAATTTTAGACATTCATCTTAGTATTGCAAATTATCCTCAAGTTTGATTGGTATGTATCCCGATAAAGTTGATAAATTAACAGTCCTCAGGAAGAAGGGATCCTCTAAAATGGCAATAACATTTCACTAATGTTATTATGTCAAAACTGATGTTGCACTTGGGCCTCCAAACTTCAGAGTAGCAAACAAAATTGTGCAATGGATCTGCAATGTTATATTCAAAATTATTCCCCTATATTTTATAGTGGCCTTTTTGCAACAATATGTCGACTTACAAGTTAATTTTCTATGCTCAGACAATAGATATAATCTAGGTAATCAACATACCAAAAAGGACCTCATAACTGTTTTCTGCTTCCTCTTGTTGAGTTGTTTCATCAAGAGCGGTACTTTCTTCCATTGCTTCCTCTTGGACAGGAGCACCAGTCAGACTTGCTAGTGGGGGTTCTGCTGCTGCAGCAACAATTGCCTCCTGCCCATTACGAGGAGCAATGTTGGTGTCAAAAACTCTAGAAGTTCCTTCTACAAGGTTTTGAGGTTGTCCTATAGCAGTAGTAGCAGCAACTGGTTCTGTAATCTGCCAAGCAGCAGCAGCAGAAGCTATTTCCTGGTTGTGGTGCAATTCATGGCCAGAAACAGAGTCCTGACCAGAAGCTTCACTGTTAGGAGCTGAAGCGACTTCTCTGTCAACATGCCCAGGGTCATCCACATTCAGTTCCTGACTGCGAGGTGATTCACTGCCGATGACACCATCTCTAGAAGCTACACTGTTAGGATTTGGAGGATCTCCAGCATCATCTGAAAGATTTAGTTCCTGGTTGTTAGTAAGAAAATAAGTAAGTACAGTTGTAAGTAAAACTTCATTTAGACAGTGCAGGGTGGCCCCTTCAGCTTCATCGCTAGTATTCAGAGGGGCCCTGGAAATAAAAACATAACTATTATTAAAAACGTAAAGGAATAATACATAAATTGGGTGAGAAGAAAGCGGTTCTGCTCTTTGAATTTTGATGGGTAGTGAATTAGTTCCTTGTTAAATAATTACATAAATACTGGGGTGCAACTAAATTTGAGACAATTTCAGGATTTTATGGCTCACCAGACAGATCGTATTTGTCTTTATGTGATGCACCATCAGTAGAAAATTGATTATTATTCCTGTGTGCTTCAGCAGCAGCAGGCCCTTCTGCCTGGGAGGATTTAGGGCATTCTTGAGGAGAAACATCCTGTTTGTTAGGATCAGACAGATCTGAATCTACATTGCCTTTAGCAGATTTCAGATCACTCTCTTTAAGGCTACAAGATGGCCCTTGACTTGATGCTGATGGCTGGGAACTTGGTTCTTTCCCATTCTGTACATTACTTAAAACATCTGGCAAAGATTCAAACTCTGTCCTTCCAATGTCCTTTTTGTTTGTAGTTAAAGAGCTACACTTTCTCTCTTCCTCCTTTTTCCACTCCTCTTTAGATTCTTGATCTGGCATTTTTCCTAGTAAAAAAAATAAAATATAACTAAACACTTCTTGTGAGGAGAAATTAAACCTGAAACACTTAATAATGCTGGCAGAGCTACAACTGCAATGCATATTGGAGGAGAGCTTCTGAACTTCAATTCTTAGTTCTGACCTCTTCCTAATTTATAACCCGACATAACGATATTGAACTCAATCGAACACAATCATACTTACATGTAATTAAACGATTGAGTTTGATTGGTAATGGAACACAATTGAAACAAAAAATTTGTGAGAGAGTTTGATTGTGTTCAGTTTTCGAACTAATCAAACCCAATCAAATGCACTTAAGATGCTCACATCCATCTGTCATTGGCAGTTCAAGTCGAATGCATCGACTGTGAATCCAGAGTCAACCATTCCAGTCTCAAGTCAAACACAGTCGAACCTACCGGTAATCGAACTCAATCAAACTCCAGTTGGGAGATTGCGAACGTTTGATTGCTCAAATTTTTTTGTGAGAGTTTGTTTGCCGAACTCAATCAAACCCAATCAAATGATTGATGTTTGATTATTACATAGTATTATACTGAAATTTTGTACCAATTTTTGTCCTCTCTTCTCTAGCCTGTTCCAGGCTCTTGTCTTGAGTAGTCGGGACGGCAAAAGAAGTGGGCGCTGAGCGAGGAAAAAAAGAGGGAGGGCGAAAGCGAGAATGAGAGCCTGTAAGATTTTCTTTAATGACCTTCTTCCGTCCACTTTTGGTTTGGTGAGGTGCGAAAAGAAAAACGAACGCACTTAAGATACTCACATCCATCTGTCATTGGCAGTTCCAGTCAAATGCATCAACGGGGACAGCGAAAGAAGCGGGCGCCAAGCAAGGAAAAAATGAGGGAGGGCAAAAGCAAGAACGACAGCCTGTGTGTAACCCTCTTCCGCCCACTTTTGGTATGAACAGAAAAACTGTCAACCTGTCACTGTGCTATTTCCGATTAGGAATTTTGATACGGCTCCCGGGGGTGACAGCTTCCTATGTTTTGTTCATACGACTTGCTCTGGGTTCCTTTCATTTGCACGAGCTCCCTCAAAAATCGCTCCTGGAAGGATATGCCCTAGCTTTTCGCATGAAGATCTTGATAGCTTGCGTAAAATATGTGACCGGGGTCAACTACATATACATGTAGTAAATTGATACTGTTACATGATGTGTTGTTGTTTCTAGTCATGGAAAGTTTTTAGTACGTCGGCAGAGATTGCTATGGGCTTCTTTTCTCATCTTCCGTGAATTCTTTACTGAGCACAATTGCTGCCGCCGAAAATCCAAGCTGTTTTAGCTGCTCAACTTGGTCCTGTATCACTGAAACCAAGGGAGAGATAACCACGATCGAACTCATTTCTGATTTTATCTCAGGTTCTGCCAGTTGTTGGAAGAGCTGAAAGATTAAACTCTTGATGAATCGGTTGGCCAAAATTATCAGGAAAACGTCTTTCCCACGAGACAAGTTGATGAGGCACATTTCTTGCTCCTTTCTCAGAGCTTGAATATTTGGAAAATCTAAAAGACAGTCGTTCAAGATGTAACGCAAATTGGCAAATCGTCTAAATCACACGTGCGGACCGTGCTTGATATTTTTCTGATTGACATGAAATGAGGCACACCAAGAGGTGTTGACATTTAATACTTGTCAAAATCAACCAATCAGAGGGTACATGTACATGTATAGCAGCTCCCGCTATACCAGAAGGGGTTCATAAAGAAAATCTTACAGGCCCTCGTTCCTGCTCTCGCCCTAATACTCCCTCGTTTTTCCCTTGCTCGGCTGCTTCTTTTGGTGCCCCCGACTATTCGAGGGCCTGGAACAGGCTATCTCTTCTACTTTGAGTACTTTCTCCTTTGCTCCTGGGTTCCCACTCCTTGTCTGAATACCGCCAACCACTGACTAACAAGTACAGCCACGACAAAGCTGAGAGTTAAAAAAGTCCCGTCTACTCTTTTCCCAGGCTCGCGGGACAATCCCCGCTAGACACCTTTCATTCACGGCAAGTTTTGTTACCGCTCCATAATTGTTTATACGTACTACTGATTCATATCAAAAGTGGTCGAAAGTGTTATGTGATCATGCAAAACTACATCTTAATGCATCTTATTTCTTATTTCGTGAAATCAACAATTTTAGTACCTTTCTCCTTCTTACTAAATTTTCTCTTCATTTTCCTAAGAGCTGTTGCCATGATTCAATGCGATGTCAGACTCCGGCGTATGAAAAGCAAACACTTTGACAAAAGGTGGACCAAATGGACTAAACGAGGTGTCAATTAAATGCGATTGCTCGTAGAATAGCGAAAATTCACGGACAACCCAAAGATCAGAGGAAATGGTCAATGATCGATCAGGAAATCTTGAAATTATACAGCGCGCGGCGAACGCGCCTTAGCACGGATGGACAGTCTCGTTCTCAGGCTCAGGACAGCGCGGTGGGAAGGAAACAACCTCGTCCCCAGGGCCACCCGCGTGGTGCACACTCCTGGACCATCTAAAATTCCCTTGGTTTTTTGGCACTCAAAATTGTTAGTAGTGAAAAGACGATTTCAGGGTTGATTTATATGGTCTTTGCACTCAGACTATTGAAGAAAAGCAGTTAAAAACAATTCGTTGAATCCACGCGCGCGCGCAAATGACGAAGGTATTATTAGTAGTCTTAGTAAGGTTAGTGCGCGAGCTAACACAATTCAGCAATTGCAACTGCGCTTTGAAAGCGTGTTAACTGAGATATTGATAATGAGGGAACCAGTTGACAAAACTTTGGGGAAAACTTGTACAGCTCTCGCCTCTTCCAAATTTTTGCAAATATGCTGCGACAAGAAACGCCGTTTGTAACAAGAAGTGGGTCCATGCCCCACCTCGAACACAATTTGAAAACTAGGCAATCTTCAGGATTCCTGTTGTTCCTGCAGATTTTTGCAGCTTGTACCAGGGTAGTCCAGTTCTTGACCCCCTCTCCTGTCACGCAACGGGGGTCCAGAACTGGACTAGTACCAGGGCCATTCGTCGTGAGCACCACGCGGGTGGCCCTGGGACGAGGTTGGGAAGGAAAAGGACATTCTCGTCCCCAGAGCCACTTGTTCCTCCTAGCCGGCTGGGCCTGGGACACGAGGAACAAGTGGCTCTAGGGACATACGATTTGATTCGCTGAAATCAAGCAAAGGAAGTCCAGTCATATCTGCCGTTTTAAACGGCTGATGTGATTGGACTCCCTTTGTTTGATTTCAGCGAATGAAATCGTGTGTTCCCAGAGCCACTTTCCTCGTGCCCCAGGCCCAGCCGGCTCAGAGGGACAAGTGGCTCTGGGGACGAGAATGGGAAAAGGATTGATCCCCCATTCTCGTCCCCATAGCCCTTTTCGTTTCTCTTAGCCGGCGGGGCCTTGGGGCGAGAGGATGAGAGTGGTATGGGAAGTCTTTTTTCACACGGACCCACGGACTGGCTGTTTACTCCGTAATTTTGTTAAGATGTGATGCAGGAAACATCAACTGAGGAAAGAAAGCGATGTGGTAAGTTTACAAAGTTATATGCCAACGAATAATCTAAGCACTCGCCTGTACGAGCTTTAATACACGGAATAGATGAAGAAATGCCTATTTTCGAAGTTGAAAAAAATTCCCCTTGCAAGAAATTTTGTGCGCTTGATATATGTGCGTACTTCCGGCAAATTTGTACATGTCCATTTCTGTACCGTCGGTTTATTTATGAAAAGAATTGCTTATAAAAGCACTTGCAGTAGAACGCGACATAGTTGTTTAAAGTACGTTCTGGCGGGTCTATAAGCTCTAAATTGTTCTTAATTCGTTTGAATTTCAGATCAACACTTAGCCGTAAGCTTATGGGTTGGCCACTCACTTTATAAAGAAATGTTGGCAACTTAACTTTTCATCCATGAGTGTGTGTAGTCAAATGGGAAATGGCCGCAGCAAAGGAGGGAGTAAAAAGAAGATAGATAGGCCTCTTCGCGATGCTGACTCTCCAAACGGACCAGCAGAGTTGGAAAATGGCGATCTACAGCAAGAAGGATCAGAACTGTTTGAGAAGGATCAATTAAGGAGAAAATATAAGGCAAGAGATTTAGCAATGCAAATTGGCAAGACCTCAGGTGTTTGTGGTAGAGGTGAATTCAATCCTGGCTCTCTAGGCGATGATAGGAATACAAGTAATAAACATGTCTCGCCTATTGGAACCATACAAGGCAAGGTCGGATTCAGTGTAGAAGAGGGAAAAGACCCAAATGATGCCTGTGGGGACTCCAGTTTGTCCAATGGTCATGCCACTGGCAATGAATCTGATAGGATCTGTGGTGCTGCTGTGGCAGTGAGATCTAACCAATCTGAACCTGTGCCAGTTGACCCAGATCTGAGCCCTGGAGATCATCCTGGTGATACTATTGCAGATGCTCCTGGAGATGTGGCAGTTGGCACTTCTGGTAATGTTCATGGTATTGTTCCTGGTGATGCCCTTGGTAATGTTCCTGATAATGCTCCTATTGAAACTCCTGGTGATATTTCTGGTGTTCATGCACAGTCTGGTGTGGTCCCTAATCCTCCCTCTGCTCCTCATGCACAGTCTGGTGTGGTCCCTAATCCTCCCTCTGCTCCTCATGCACAGTCTGGTGTGGTCCCTAATCCTCCCTCTGCTCCTCATGCACAGTCTGGTATGGTCCCTAATCCTCCCTCTGCTCCTCGTACACAGTCTGGTTTGGCCCCTAATCCTCCCTCTGCGCCTCATGCACAGTCTGGTGTGGTCCCTAATCCTCCCTCTGCTCCTCATGCACAGTCTGGTGTGGTCCCTAATCCTCCCTCTGCTCCTCGTACACAGTCTGGCGTGGTCCCTAATCCTCCCTCTGCTCCTCATGCACAGTCTGGTGTGGTCCCTAATCCTCCCTCTGCTCCTTGTACACAGTCTGGTTTGGCCCCTAATCCTCCCTCTGTTCCTCATGCACAGTCTGGTGTGGTCCCTAATCCTCCCTCTGCTCCTCGTGCACAGTCTGGTGTGGTCCCTAATCCTCCCTCTGCTCCTCGTACAGAGTCTGGTCTGGTCCCTAATCCTCCCTCTGGTCCTGGTCAAGCCAACCCTCTTCAACAGAAAAAGCCAACTAAAGATGACACAAGCTGTGACCCAGAACAAACAGGATCACCTCAAGAACAGAATGAGTATATAGCATCAGATCAGTCCATCCCACCAACACCTCGCTCAAAGATAGAATCCAGTACTCCTTCAGCAATGCAAATTGTCCCAGGTCTAACAGGCCATAATGATAATGATACAGAAAACCTGAAAGGTGAGAATTAAGATGTACAGTGTATCCTGGCCATGAAAAAGACTCTTAAGGGGTACAAAGTGGCCCCTAAACACTGACCTTGATTCAACATATTCATATTCTACCTGAAATATTTTGAATAAATGTAGAACTTGTCATTCAGAAAAATTGTATGTTTTTTTTAATTTCAAAATGTCATCACAAAGTTGGCACCAATTTTTTTTTTAATTAATATGGAACATGTTTTGACAGTTTCTGAAGAAATTGACACAAAGATTTTGTTACTAAAAGTGTTTCAGAATGGCAGAAACGTCAAACTTAACTGTGCCATAACTTTTCCGTGGATTGGCATATCTCAGGTATTTTTCAGTGTCATGATCCTTGTGGCATGGTGTTTCAGAGACTGTCATCAAATTTTGCAAACTGAGTAGAAAAATTTTGGCACCAAATTTGCAAAACAAAAAACATACGATTTTGTAGAAAGGGCAAGTTTTATATTATTGTGAAAGATTAATTAATCAACATGACACGAGCGTGGGGCAAAGAAAAATTCTGAGTCCCCGACAGGAATCAAAATCATGACCTCCCAAACACCGGGCGGGCGCTCTATCCACTGTACAGTACCGCTCAGAAATAAGCATCCATTGCATACGCAGGTCATACGCGTACATGTATATACGCATACCCATATACGTATGCGTATATACGCACATATGCGTATGCATATATACGCATATGCATATACATAGTTCTTTGTTATTCTTTGCCACAAGTTTGCTTTGTGTAGCATAGTTGGGAAAAACAAAAGAAATAGCCGTACGAGAAAAACTTGGAAAAGCGACATTGCTGATCCTAGCAGTATGCCGGACGCGTGTCACATAAGAACTCAGTAAAAATGACCTAGCTCTTCATGAGTTCTCATAGCTCAGTGGATAGAGCGCCCGCCCGGTGTTCGGGAGGTCATGGGTTTGATTCCTGTCGGGGACTCGGAATTTTTCTTTGTCCCACGCTCATGTCATGTTGATTAATTAATCTTTCACATTAAATTTACCGTGCTGAAAATTTACCATCACTCTCATTTTATATCATTTTATGCAAAATTTTAGAGTTGCCCATATCAAAAACTAAAATTTGAATGAAGGTGAGCATTTTGGGGTCACTTTGTGCCCACTGTGGTTGGGTCCAACATTGAGTTCAGTAGCCACCATTTGAGTCACCACACAATGCTCTCCCCCCTTGTCCCTATCCCTACCCTTATCATATATAATGAGCATGTTTGTTTTAATTGTCATGCATTCTTGTCCAAATGTTTCATCGTTTCTACTTTAAAGTGCACCTAACACCAAAATATTGTTTCGCTAAAATACACCTTTGCACCAGTTCAAAACGAATTTCACCTTTTGTTTCTCCTTTTCATCAAATTCTTGCTATTTATAGCATTTAAAAGTTACGAAAAACTGTTCACCATTCGTTCCACGACCGAGTCAGAAGGGGCGTGGGTCTATTCTTGATTTGACATCACAAATTGATTTGTATGCATGTTTACAAAGACTTGATGCGATGCAAATCAATTTGTGACGTCAAATCAAGAATAGACCCATGCTTCTTCTGACTCGGTCGCGGAACAAATGATGAACAGTTTTCCTAATGCTATAAATAGCCAGAATTTGGTGAAAAGGAGAAACAAAAGGTGCAATGTCAGGGGTTTCAAAACAAGGCGGTGGCTGCCGGAGTTCCACCGGTTACTTGACTATTATGCCGCCGGCTACTCTTGTCATAGCAATCACCTTGTGACCAAAAAGCTCACTTATAACAGCCGCCTACTCTACCAGTTGATGACACCTACTTCAAAACATTTTGAAATCCCTGCAATGCGTTTCAAACTGGTACAAAGGTGTATTTTAGTGAAAAAAATATTTTGGTGTTAGGTGCACTTTAATAAGGAAGACCTAAAAACAACTGTCTGTGAAGCACAATAACTTTAACTTTAATTATGATAATTATTGCCATCAGTCATAGGCTCATAGAGCCCTTTGATTCTCTTTCAGTTGGTGGTCAGCTAGTTTCCAAGGTGGTGACAGATAATACTCTTCTTTTAGAGAAGCTTTCAAAGTACTTGGATCGTGAGAGTAGAGTGATTAAGTGTTGGAAACATTTGGCATATGTTTTGGATGTACCTCCTGAAGAAAGAGTGCAGTTTGACATGTATACAGAACACAGTCCAACAGAGGACTTATTCAACTTTCTTAGTGATATCTGGAATCCTGATTTGAAAGTAAAAGAGTTGAAAGTGAAACTCAAGAATATACACCGCAATGATTTGATTGAAATCTTAAAAAGAGGTGCATATTAAATTATCATTATAATGATACTACATATAGTTTTTACTTTCACTGTCCAGCACATGTTGTACCCTAGTTTGACACACTGTTATCTTAATCTAATCAGTACACTGTGGTGAACTCTGATGTGTCTCCACATTCAATTCTCTCAACAATCCTGTCCGGGTGTATCTTGCCTTCTATGCAGTCATCCTTTGGGCTAGTCACACAATCTTTCCTCGCCCACACATCTACTGATAAAAGAGAAAGGATTCTGCTGTTCATTTCAGCAGGTCTATGTATTGCAGAGATTGTGTGACAAGCCATAAGAGAGTCTGCACAGGAGGCTAATGAGGTGCTTCATTTCCTGCTAGTCTCTGGTGGTGTTTCAACTAAGCCTGCCAAGTGCTGTTGTTGGACTGTGATTGGCCAAATCAAGCTGTTCCCATCATAAGGTTGTTATAATCAACAATGGGTGACAATGTAGCACAAACTACACACATGTACTCCTTGGAATAAGCACATGCACTGAATGGTCCAGGTTCAACACTGGCCAACAGGGGCCACTGTGTCACTTTTTTAGGAAAGCCATTTAGCCATGCCAGTAAATTGTCTGTCCAAGGGTATTACCTGTGATAGACAAGTATCTTATCCATGAAAGAACCATACACCGACCTAGTCACTTGATGGACACCGGAGTTACATAATTGTATAAGTGCTGACCTGATAAGCCATCGAGGCTCATATCAAAATACTTATTTGTAAGAACCTTTCCAACCCTTGCACAAATACCCTAAGGGCATGTGAAATCATGATTTTATTTGCACTCATGCATTGTCAATACCAATTATTTTGTTTTAATTCCATGCAGAGGGCTTCAAAGATGAGATGAAAGTGGGTGACCTCATCTCTGGTCATCCGAGGTTTATTAAGTTGCTCTCACCCAAACTTGACATAGATTCTCGAACAATTGGGAACTGGAGGTCACTGGCAACAGAGTTTGGTATCAGAAAACAGAAAACAGAGCAGTTTGGATTACGTGGCTCTGGGCCAACAGGAGCACTGTTTGGCTACATTCAAACAGCCAATAGGGATTTGACCATGGGACAGTTGAAAAAACACTTTGAAGGAATGGAGAGAAAAGATTTGGTTAATTTATTGGACAAACAAGGGATTGAAGGTTAATGTGTAATGTAAAGAGAAACAATATGTTATTAGAAAAAGATTTGGAATGTGATTCAAGTTGATACCGGGGGGAGGAGGTACTCCCATATATGGCTACACTATATCGGTATAAGATGGGGTATGGTTTTTTGTGGTTAAAATAGGGCATCATTTATGCCCCTTGTTTCATTGTTCCTGGTGTGATCCTTAGTTGGGGTACCTAAGGTGTGACGTCTAAAATTGCAATGCGGTCTGTTTAAATTGAAAATGAAATAAGGTTGACTTGTTCATGCCTTTCTCTTTTTTAATGTTTTTCCTTAAATAGGGTAATGAAATATTAAGTACCGGTAAATCCTTTTCTGGCTTGCTGTCATTTGCGGGTAATAAGCCATTTCCAAGTTGCCTTCTATCCCTATCTAAAAATGTGTCTTGGTGCACAACCTTTCATCAGGAAATGAGTTTGATTTTCAAGACAAAAGACGTGTGAGTAAAGCTCATTTCCTTATGAAAGATTGTGCACCAAGACTTGAAACATAGGGATATAGCTTCTTGGAAATGGCTTATTCCCTTGGCTGAATGATTGTCCTTAAAATTTCACAGTTAACCTAAGGTTTCTTTTCCTGCCAACTGTTCATTTTTTTTTTGTTGTCAGTCTTTCAGTCTCAGGCCATCATCTTACCTGACTCATTCCCTTCGTTCAGCATGAAGCAGGGAGAGATGAGTCCTGAGAAAGCACGCAAGATGAGGTGGGTCGGCCCACCATCCCCGGCTCCCCCACCTCGTGCTTCTCACCCTCATTGCTGCACCTGCATTACTGGGAACAAGCCAGTTATATTACAACATAACTGCTGCCTCAAGAAGTTTATTTACTGTAGAAATCTCACACAATTACAGGGCTGCAAATAACAGCCAGACGTCAGACACCGGCCGACCAAAATCTGCCAATGTCCAATTACGTCCCAACTGCGGTTGGGCAGACAGAATGTCTGGACATGGTAGTGAGAAACATGGCTGCCACTATCACTCCATTTAATCATCTTACCTCACCCATCTAAAGGTCAGGTCATAACAGTGCAGCAACTCTATGCCCGGTCCTTTGGGTTTTTCCACTTAATTTGTACTTTGGATAAATTTGTATGAAAGAAGTGTTGATCACGTTTTTTCTTCCAAACAGGATCTTTGTTTGTCAAAGATAAACTTGTGGAAGGTTCAGAACTCTTAGCAGACATTGGAGAACGTCTCAACAAAGAGATCAGAGCGGTCAAGAACTGGCGCAATTTGGCATACAGGCTGAAAATACCCCATGAGATTTACAATGCATTTGATACGTCTAAAGAAATGGCAAAGAGTCCCACCAAGATGATGTTTGAATGGCTTGCCAAATGGAAACCTGGTCTAAACATGGGGGATTTACTCAAAGGCGTTAAGGAAATTGATCGCAATGATGTGGTAGAGATAATAACTGAGGAAGCTGAAGTTGGTAAGTGATGCAATAAAACATTTAAGTATTTTGCAAATATCTGGAATAAGCACAGCAAACCAGATGGTGACATATTCACTATACATACCGGTAATAAAGAAATTGCTTTTCTTCACATGCTCAGTTCATCACCACTTACAGTGCAACTTTCTGAACTGGGCCACTAGTAGTCAAAACATTATTTAAGAACAAAGGATGGCAACCTTTTTCATAAAATAATGAACAAAAACAAACGTAATTTTACAGTAAAGTTTGAAACCCAGCATTGAGTTGTGGACCTTGCCAATTAGGACCAATTAGCTTTCAATTTAAAAATTGTATAAAGTATTAATTAAAAGTAACACAATGTGTTAATTCACTGCCAAGGATTGAATCTGTAGAGTGTATAATGCTGCACATTACATTGGTCTCTTAGTCTGCTTCAACCTGGAGATAATACTGTTAAAATGACATAAAATAACTTAAATGAAGTTCACTAAATTGTTATCTCCAGGTTGAAACAGATAATAAATTGGATTGGAAACAGATTTAACCTGAAAACCAATTTAACCTACAACATAGTATAGAGGAGTTGATAGAAAATTAAAATACAATTAACCCCATAATATGATTTGTTATTATTTATTGACAGCTCTGGAAAAAGTCAAGAAGAAGGAAGCAGATTCCAGGCATCAAAGTTACATAGATGGTGCTACTCAACCGTCTGCAGGTGAATAATTTTTATTTTTGAAGTGGTGGATGCATGACAAATTATAGGCTGAGATTAGTATGCACCAAACTAATTCTAACTATTCACCCAAGTGCAGGTGGCTTGTTGTTTTTACATTTTTTAAAACAGTGAGATAATGTAGCTTGGAGGTGAATAGCAAAGGATATCCTATATTGGAATAACCTATCAGAGGGCTCCAAAAACACTATCCACTGTTTTGTATACACTGATATGTCTTATCTCCATAGCCTCATATCCAACACAGACTTTTCCCATGCCTTAAGT
This sequence comes from Blastomussa wellsi, assembly GCA_947652115.1. NCBI lineage: Eukaryota > Metazoa > Cnidaria > Anthozoa > Scleractinia > Plerogyridae > Blastomussa > Blastomussa wellsi. Next base: position 9,285,525 of record OX393563.1, read on the forward strand.
TCCTTTTTTCCTGATTTTTCAAACACTCTAACCTCCTAGTAATTCAAACCCAGTCTCATTTTCCTTAGATAGTCAAATGCTGCCGCCAATGTCTTGAACTCCTTGATCTCTTGAACCAATGTTTGTTTCCCTCAGAGGCTTGAGAAATCAGGATTCCACTACAAAGAGAGGTGAAGTCTGTATGTGAGCCTGGCACTTGGCCCATCAGACTGGGGTGTATCCTGGTTTCTGTAGCATTAAGCGACTGAGAGTATTTCTACTCCCCCCCTGATGGCATGCTACTCCATCGCAGGGTTACCCCCAGCATTAAATTCGCTGGTACCCAATACATGTACATGTGTATATACCTGGGTGAAGAGAGTCACCGAGAGTCACTGAGTGTCTTGCCCAAGAACACATTTGCAGTGCCCCGGCCAGGGCTCGAACCTGGAACGTCTTATCCAGAGTTCAGCGCATTACCCATTAGGCCACCACAACTCCCACACTACAAACAGACAGAAAAAGGCTAATAATTACCAAGTTATCGAGGCTGTTTTCTTTATGTTTAGGAAAACTGGTTTTCAGTGCTCTACTGCAAATGCATTGTGATGCTGACAAGAATGGATGTGGGATGCTAGAGCTGGAAAGGAATGCTAAAGATAAAGGCTTTGTAGTACACAACAATCCAGGAAATGGAAATTGCATGTTTTATGCATTGTCAAGACAACTGGAACTTAAAAAGGGAATACAAATCTCATTTAAAGAGTTGAGGAAAAATATAGTTGATTATCTTGAACATCATTCTGTACTGGTGAGCAGCAGAAGTGATAAGCACCTGATAATTCAACTTAATCTCCCTGTTCTAATGCCCCCACCCCCTTATCCCACACAAAAATCCTCATTTTATTATGTGTAATTCCAGAAAATATCTAGATACCCACCCATTCCACGGGATCTCAAATCCAACATTTCAAAGGAAAGTATGAATGAAAACTTGAATATCCAGAAGGCTGTTTTCTCAAACCCAAATCCCTCCATATTGGAGGGATATGGAGCAACGCATTTCCTGGAACAACAGATTCAATACCCTAAAATTCCCCAGGCTTATTTCTGTTCAAAAGCCTCTGTTGGTGACCTCTTTTCCAGAGGTGTAATTATCAGCAGGATTTTATTGTTTTAAATTATTCAATTTTTGTTGTTTTAAAATTGCACTTGCACGTTCACCACAAATACAAACCTACCCATGATTTCCGTGCAAAAATGCCTTTTAGAAAGCATTTTTTTGCCATTTGTGGCTTAATGTCTTGATTAACTCATGTTTGATGCTGTTTTCTAACTTCTATTTTAACTAATTAAAATTAGCTTAAATTAAAGACCCATAGCGGACCACTATGTGTTGCACACGTTTGCTATTGTTTTGATGAATGCGGGATCAAGGCGCCATTGTCTGATAGGCACTTTTTGACTCGCATAAAATATGGTGACTGTAGTTGATGCTTGCAATGTGTACTGGTCTGCCATGGGTCTTCTGTTGTAAAAATAAATTAATAGTGCTCTGTATTGTGCTCTTCTCACAGCCGAATGGAGAAGATCTTTCTCACTACACTGATGGATATCCATCATGGCCTTCCTACTTAGAGCACATGGCCACAGATGGCACCTGGGGGGATCATGTGATCCTCGTTGCTGCGGCAAATGTCTATAACACTCCCATCTGTGTTATCAGCAGCCTGTCAGGACGTGACGACATTATCATCAATCCAGATCCTCCTGCTTGTCAAGACACTGATGCACTTGTGTTGGGACATGTTCATGAAGAACACTATGTGAGCCTTGAACCCATACAAGGTAGGGTTTAACAACCTGATTATTAACCCAGTGGGTGGGATGGGGGGTATTGTACAGTGTGAGGCTGGTATGCACACTCATTGTGCAGTGTGGAACAGGGTTTATGTATAGACAGGGCTTTTGTTCGGAATCCAGACATGGAGATACTGAGCTGGTACAGCGACGCTGGACTTGGTCGCTCGCTAAGTATACAAATGAATTTAAGAAAAATTGGCTGGAAATTACATTCTTGTTTGGAATAAGGTATCCCTTCAGGTTATGTGGTTTTTGTTTTTGTCTACCTGACCTCGTTCAATAGAATGTACCTAACTAATGCTTGACTGATGTGACTGTCCTACTCATGTGTTTCATGTCAATTTTAGTGTACACTGATGAAGCATTCTCAAGAGGAAACCCCCAGGAATTCCAGAGAAGTGGACAGGACAGCCAATATCCTCCCAGTTCGGCAGCTTATCCCAAACAACAGGGGAACCAGTTTGTACAGGGGTGGCTTTACCAGCAAGAACGGAGCGAAATGCAACAGCAGGTCAGCCAGCAACAACAGGAACGTTACCATTCACAGGGACACCAGCAAGGACGGAGAGAAATGCAACAACAGGGTACCCAGTACCGACAGGACCAATCACCGGGCCACCAGCCTGGAAGGGGATTCCAGCCACAACATCGTGACCAGCAACCTTACAAACATTGCCAGCCATTGTCCAGGGATCACCGAATTGCAATGAAAGTGTTGGAACTGCCTCTCAAGGAAGTTTATTCAAAAGTATGCGTGAAACTTAACATTAAACGTGATATGTCTTTTGATGATTTTCGGATGGTGGCCGAAGAGCTTGGTATGGACAGGGATACAATGGAATATGTCGGTCAACAGAAAAATCCAACTGATTTCCTTTTCTTTGAGTATCGCCCAAGTGTCACAGTAGGTGAGCTTGTCAAAGTTCTTCACAATATTCAACGGCTGGACGTGGCAGCTGTACTGGAAAAGTGGATTGATCAAGGAAATATCTAATATGGTGGCTCCAAAGGCTGGTGTGTCTGTGGCACCCAGTGCAGTACTGATATAGAGCCTAACTTTGAACACTTCATAATGCACTCTCACGAAATCCCAGGACACCATAAACTGTGAGCAGGTTTTGTTCCTGAAATTCTACACGCTACTGCAAAAGTTAAAATTATGCTTGTCAAAAGGAGTAACATTGGAGGAGCTTCTTGATCTTGACAAGCATCATTCGCATTCGCGTTCCTGTGTTGGACGCTAGGAACGGAAAGAGACTGCTCACAGTCCAAGATCACCTATGTCTTAAACTTTTAAACTGTTTAATATTTACTGGATGTTTCAGTGTGAGATGTTAAATTATGCAGGTTCTTCAAAGTAGACAGTAGTTTGGTGCTCATAAAAAAATGATTAGATGCTTTGTAGCACTTTCTGTTACAGTATCATAAAAACGCGTTTTAAAAACACTTAGATCTTCGATTTAGAATTTATACATATATATATATGAGCTAAGAGCGTGGACCCATGACAATTAATTTGACTCAGGTTTTTATGAGTAAGTTGTTTTTATTCTTGCTTCGCTCGCAGACTCCTCCCATAAGCGGACCCTTGGTTCTGCCCTTGTGTACCGGTTCACAAGAGCCGGCACAATAGACCTAACAATACAACAGCTAACCAATAACTCCTAAACAAAGAAAGAACAATGGTCGTTCCCTTGTGCGCCAGTACACGAGGACAGAACCGGACCCTTTGCCTCGTTCATTTCTTCTGGTAGCAAGGGTGTCTGCTAACGAGGAGTGTGACTGGATTGCATGCCTTTGTTCCTTTCTATGTGTCGGTGCACACGTATCGAGGAGCTAGCGGTGGGTCCAAACAAGAACGTTTGGTGCAACCTCTATGTTATGTCCAAGGTACCTGAAATCGCAGGTAGCCCAAGCTCGATTGGCTTGTTTATATTTTGACTGATCCAGCTTGGGATACTTGTGGTTAAAGTCAAAATTGAATTATTATTTTTTTAAACGATTGAGTAAAATTGCATTTGATTATACGCAGTGTAAAATACGGGGTTAAAATTAGAGAAGTGTAGATATTTTATAATTAGTCTAGCGTAAATAACATTAAATTATTACTAATTAGAACTTGCAGTTTGTTTAGTAAGAAATACAAAGCAACTTTTGTTTCATGTTTTGGTAATTTGTTTTAACAAATGGGGACAGGCGCGAGCTTATTATAATCGATGCTGTTAGTGAGTAATTTCGTAAATAAAGAGGATCGCAAAAATGCTGTACGGATTAATTGCTTGTTAAATATTAAGTGTAAAAAATCTTTTTCCTAGGTACAATTTTGTCTAAAGTAATGACCAGTGATACGATAAACTAATATTTTCGTTGATTGCTAACATTTGACATTCCCTCCGTCAGTCGCAAACTCTCAAGAAAAACGAAAAAAGGTTCGAGAAGTGGGTGATAGTAAATGACTGGAAAAGCAAATCCAAGAGAAATGGAACTTACCTTGAGGTAACGCCGAGGAGTACGGGATAACCGAGTTCGAGATAATGGGGCTCAGCTGTATCGAGTTTTATAAAATAACTGAGTTACTACGTACCCTCTCACTGGTTGAAAGATGTGTTTAGATGAGAGTATGTAAACACGGTTGTGACGTTTTAGTTTCGTGCGTATTTTTTAAAGCAATAGAGGACTTTTTCCGTGTTTACATAGCCTCGTCTAAACACTCGGGCGTTTGGGAGAATTCTCGAAAGTTATGCAAACCCTCGACTGCGTCGCGGGAAGCTTGGATAGCATAAAAGGAGCGTACACTTCCCACGTTGCCTGTAAAATGTGCTTTATAATTCCGTGCTGAGCGCAAGCAAGCAAACTCTTGCTGCTCTTTCCTCTCTGTCCTCACAAAGGAAAATATCCGCTACGAGTCCCTTTAGAACTGTATTTAGATTTATTTCTGTGTTGTTCGGCATATTTCAAGACAAAAAACAAAGCATTTATTTTCGAACAAAAATAATTTATTAATAAAGATCTTTCCGTTATAACGGAATACAACACTAATTCACGTTTTTATCCGGTATTTACATTAAAAGGCAGATAAGACATGAAGTATTTTTCTGACAAAAAATCTTACAACCGATTTGAAAATATGTGAGTTCATCCATGGACTGTCATTGCATAACAGGTGTGGCAACTCATTTAAGAATGAAATCTGCAATAGAAAGAAAACATAAAGGTCAATAAATGAACTTGCTTTTCGCCTCTGACTTACTGTCTTCACTTGGTAACGGTTTTATACGAATCTGCTGTGGCCCAAAGCTGGCAGCATTAAACTCAGCAGCTAAAGCGTCTAGGAATAATACTTCTCCTTCACGCATAAAGTTGGGATCGGTTCATTTCCTCCCAACCCTCACTTTCTTCCCCATCCCGTTTTGTAATTTTGCTCCAACAGATCGCAGATTTCCATTTATTCCGTGGTTGGAGCGAAGGCAGTGTGAAAGTAAAGTGTCCTGCTCGCTAACCTGGACTGCTCGAGTCAAATGTGCTTACCATGTGCTAACTTATTTAATGAAAGGAATATATCGTACTCGAGAGACGACTTGAGCAAACCAAAAATAGATGGAGAGAAGGCAGCATGCTGGAGAATCAAAAGAAACAAATCCGATTTAACGATCTTCAATTGACGCTTACATGTTTCGCTCTACATGTAAATGTGATCACTTCGGGGCTTTTAAAGCGGGACAGAAAACTCCGATAAAATAAAACCCTAATTGTAAATTGTTAATTAAAATTTTACCTAGACAATTTCAACAGTCTGGTCCCTCGCTCTCTCTTCCTGTGCCTATCACAGTAGTAGCATCGGCAAACAGTAACATCAGAATCAACATCAGGGATGGAGATATTGAAGAAACCCGCAACTTGCTGCAAGCTTGGTAAAGAGACACCCGGAACTCCCTTTGCTTTCTTTGTTTTAGCGTCCTCCTGAAGGAGCTGGTTTCAAAGAAACAAAATTTTTCGTTAATTGTCAAGAATTGTGATGCTACATGCTATTGCGATTGCTGTTGAGGTTGTTTTTCACTAGCGACGAAATCGGAGTCGAAGTCGTAAGTGGAGTCACAGAGAGTTGCGATCTAGTAAAAATCGTGCAAACGCGACAATTCCCTACACTTACAACCCCGTCACTTATGATTTGGTGAAAACTACATAACCAGAGTCGCAAACAGAAAGGAAGTACTCCAAGTCGAATGCCTGAAATTAGTATTGTCATTGGTTTATTAATCCAGTGAATCATAAGCGGAAAAGGAAGAAAATGGAAACGTTATGACGCTCCCCACTCCCATTAGGTCATGCTTATGACTCCGCTTACGACACCGACTCGTGATTTTCGCAAGTTCGTAAGGCGTAAGGTTCTTACCATTCCGTTTACGACTCTGATTCCCTTGCTAGTGAAAGCCACCCTTTAGTCAGAATATGTTTCGTTCAATACATATTTTGGTGTTGTAATCATCTTCAGTGGAACTAGTGGTCACTAGTAGGTACCAGGTAAAAAAATTTTTATACATGGTTTAGAGTCCTTCCTTACTACGTTAAGCATGCATGGCAGAGACATGAATTTTGTGGAAGTTCTTGCGCAGCCTTTAGAGACTATATTTGGGCTTCATTTTTTTCCATGCATGCATAAAATTAAACCCCTTTTTGGTCAATTTAGAAATGAGTTGTTGTAGAGCACTCTAGACCTGGCAAATCACAAAGCACGTAGACACTTAGCTCGGGAAAACGTGTGCCACGGAGCGCGGGAAAACGTTTGGGTGCGAGTAGTGATTGGATTCAGTTTTACTTCTGATTGGTTGAGAAAGTGGCGCGAGTGTTTTAAACCAATCATTACGCATAGTAATGTAGAACAAAAATAAACGTGAATTACTTTCGGCAATCAAGGGAAAAATGTTCTATGCAGTACTTACAGACACGCAATTGTAACACCCACCTTCCATTTTTGGTAATCCTTGTGGTTCATGTACTTTGTCTTTGTTTTAGAGTTCCCAGTTGAAGCACCGCTGTCCAAACGGTTTATCGATTTGCAGGGTTTGTCTTGACATCGAGCCTTACGCTTGGGCTTAGTCCTTACGGCAGCCCTTGGATGCGCATGGCCTGGTAAGATGATTTCCTTCGCAAAACTGATTTCTTGGATAAAAGTGCGCTGTGGTTGGAGAGCGGGACGGATTGAGTACGGTAACGATAGCGTCTGTTGGATCGCTTGACGACAAAGGAATGATCGTTTGTCGCGCTCTTTGTCCACATTCTCGTTCATAATCATTGCCTGTCAAGCGAAGAGAAAATATAGATCACATTAATAGACAACTTGAAGTATCAAAAACGCCTTAGTTTGCTGAGTAGAGATAATCTACAGCAACTTCTCAATATGAATATTGTAAGAACACGATATTTAGAGAGGAAGACACATCAGCCTCAGCTGGTTTTCATGCGGGCTTGAGCTCGGTCTTCTATCCAGATCAAATTGGTTGGTTTTTGAGGAGGGACGAAAACCGGAGAACTCGGAGGAAAACCCTCGAGGCGAGGAGGAGGCGAGCTCTCTCACCACTGCACCCACCCACGCTCCTTACACAATGAAATGCGTGAAATCCGCCATTTTCGATGCCGTCGAAGTTATTAAAATTGTATGGTCAGTGAAGCGAAATCATATTGCATCGTCGCAATTTATGTTACTGGAAGTCTGTTAAATTAGGAACCTGAGTCTCGCGACGATGTCTTTCTTTTAGACAGGCTCCGTGTGAATTGTTAGACCGAGAAGCAAAGGCGTGGCCGACTGGGTTCTAACATTGAAACAATGAAATTCAAGAGAATTCTTTCAGGACGAGTTCAGCCTGCGAAAACAGCCGTTCCTCTTCGCTCCCGGCCCAAGAGGTGTTTGGACGGCTGTATTCGCAGGCTAGAACGAGTTATCTACCTAATCCATTCTGTTTACTTTCTCGGTAACCCGCCCTACAGAGATCGTACGAACTGGAAGCTTCTTGTTTTATTTCCCTCCCAACCTTGTGGATTCATACCCAAGATTCATTAGTGCAACAGCTTTTCCTCTACCTTTGCACGCAAAATGCTTTCAACCAGGGAGTACTTCGTCTCTTGCGTTTGGTGTTTTATCACATTCCTCTTTCCTTTGTTTTTGTCTTCAAGACATTTCTTTTCGCCCAGAATCCGTGCAATGGCTGTGTTCAGGACACCTTTGAGTCCAGTTGACCCCTGTTCTGAAATTACGTGTTTGATAAAGCGGCGGTTCTCCAAAGCCTTTCTTCCACCAATCAGCGATTTTCCTGAAACATTTATGACACGTGATTGTAAGTTTGTAATACCACATTGTGACCAAGCCAAATGTAGATGTTCCTACGAGCTTTGGCGTTGATCACAATGAACAAACCAGAGTTTAAGAAATGTGTAATTTTCTTTGTCACGATCGAGCGCAGAACAAAGTCCTTAGAAAAGGTCCTTTTATCGTACACAGGTCAAAACAGAACATTGCATCTTTTCGTTCCATTCCCTGAACTTAAAAAAGATATAATTTTCAAGCCATTTCCTTGTTTCCTCTATAAACTGCATATTTTTCTTTTCTTTTTCAACCAGCGAATGCCAAAAAAAAAAATAAGTAAATGTGTTTTACAATGCCATTAAATATCATTTGAATTATTACGCAGTATCCTATTACTAAAATAACAAGTCTACCGCTCTTCCTTTGAATCTATTTTTCTCAACTCTGCACTATCCTTTTACTAAAATAACAAGTCTACCGCTCTTCCTTTGAATCTATTTTTCTCAACTCTGCACTATCCTTTTACTAAAATAACAAGTCTACCGCTCTTCCTTTGAATCTATTTTTCTCAACTCTGCACTATCCTTTTACTAAAATAACAAGTCTACCGCTCTTCCTTTGAATCTATTTTTCTCAACTCTGCACTATCCTTTTACTAAAATAACAAGTCTACCGTTCTTCCTTGGAATCTATTTTTCTTAACTCTGCACTATCCTTTTACTAAAATAACAAGTCTACCGCTCTTCCTTTGAATCTATTTTTCTCAACTCTGCACTATCCTTTTACTAAAATAACAAGTCTACCGTTCTTCCTTGGAATCTATTTTTCTCAACTACGCACTATCCTTTTACTAAAATAATAAGTACACCACTCTTCCTTGGAATCTATTTTTCTCACCTTGCCTCAGCTTTGTTGATGCTGCTAGTGGTGGTATTGTTGGAAGAGTCAAAGGTGGTTCATCTGTAGACGAGACATACAGTTACAATTAGGACAATTAGCTAATCTTTCCACAGTCTTCGTTCCCTAATATGCAGGCTTAGCGACTCTCGAAAGTTCCGTCATGCACATGATCGATATTTTGATTGGTTTTGGAGACAATAAAAATGGTCGGAAGTAAAATACCATGCAGTTCGTTGGGTCAAGCTTTTGAAAGGTAGGCTTGCGCAGTTTAACCGGAAGCCCGACATTTTCGGACTTCCAGGGTTGCTCGTTTCCCGAGCGACCCTGGGTACGAGGGTGATCTTTCCACATTTCTACATCGTTCTACAACTTCTTTCTCTATGAAATAGAAGTTGCTATTTTAGGTGAGTATTGACCTTTATCACTTTCTAGTTGATAGTCAGCTAAGCGATTTATTGCCCGTCTTTCCATGCACCCCAGGTTCCATGACGTCATTGGCTTCATATGACTTCATATTGTACGGTCACTGGGTTATTAGTTTGTATAAACACACTTCTAAACACAACTTATAAATGTAAAACTTTTCTATGAAACAAGTCGCGACTTACCATCGTTGCAGCTGTCATTAACAGCCAATGGTCCTTCATCCTCGCCATCACTTGGCATGATATCAATGATAGTATCATCTGTAAGATTATTCATTCCCAGTTTCTCGCTGGTGTTGATCAGTTCTCCTGAAGAAGCCTCAGATTCAGATAGCAGCAAAGATTGATCTTCAGTATAATCTGGCTCCATTTGTATCACCACTTCTTCTTTGCTGGTGTCATTGTCGACATATTTCACAGTGGTAGGCATCTCCTGTTGTGATCTCGGGTGGGTAAATTCTTCCCGATTCTCGTCCATAATTATCACGGCCTGATCACGTGCTGCCACAGGGGTCTTAAAGGACTCTGTTGAGGAACTAGTATTATCGGTTGTCATGGACACAGTACATCTTGATTCATCAGAAGCAGTAGGCGAAGACAAGCTAGATGATTCCTTGGATGTAGATGGGTGTGGTACGTCAGACATAGACGATGTTGTGAATCGAGCATCCAGGGATTTCGATCGTGGAATCTCATTAACCGTCCCAAACTCTGTACCAGGCGTGTCAGCGAATATAGGAACAGACACGGACGGAGTGCATTTTGGCGTATTGGGCTGTGCTTGTGCTGCATGGTCAGTTGATTGGTATGACGCCGGTGCTGATCTTGGTTTTCTGGGAGATGTCTCTGGTGTTGACTTAGAACTGTCGTCTTTGGATGTTTTCTGGTTACGTCCAATGGCCGTCCTGTCAAAAATTACTTCTTCCTCACTGAAGCAATCAGTTGATGGAATATTTACTCTCAAATCACGATCCTGGTGTCGATGCCATCGATTTTTACAAAATTTCCTAGAATGCAAATTAAACAAAAAACTAAATATAATTACCGGTAACTTGTATACGGCATATATCGTTTTGGGGTTAATGGAATCCGCATGGCAAAACAAAAATCGATATTATATAATTTCTTTTCGTTCTCGTGTTTTCTCAAGTTTCACTTCCTAAGACGCCTCAAGACGTCAAATTTCACTTCAAAGACCGCTTGGGTTAGTCGTGCCATGACGTCATAACATCTGTCACCGAAATACATTTTGAAAATTTTCCAGAGAGTGAATCCTCTCCGTGTAACCTACTAAGTAGTAGTAGTAGTAGTAGTAGTAGTAGTAGTAGCTCTTTATTTAAACTCGGTTAAAAATCTTCAGTAATAACAATGGAATTTTAATTACAATCATTAAAAACCAAAATAGCTATAAAAACTGATTTACAAGATTGTCGAGTGAGAATCGAATGTTTCAAGTGCGCTGTTAATTTCCTTCTTGAACTGCCCCACTGATCTGATTGCCCTAACATCTTCAGGAAGAGAGTTCCACAGTAAGGCATCGCTATAGCTAAAGCTGCGTTTCAAATAATTAATGCGCGGCTTGGGTAAGTTCAATTTACGGAAAGAATCACGCAAGTCACAGTCTGTGTCTCTCTCACTGAATATCATATATTCGCTCCGTTCCCTACTATAAAAAAGGCCTGATTAAAGGTTTTATCTTCCCTACAACTGCTTATGGGCTGCCATGCTTTGGTTTACTTCTGATAACTTAGCGCAGCATCAAAACAAAATTTTTGGCGATCTTAGTTTCTACTTGTGCAAAATCTCTTTGGGAGGGCATGTGCTAAAACCAGGAACACCGGAACACCCCGGAACACCAGAAATTTATTGGCATTTTATGGTATTTCTGGTGTTCCGGGGTGTTCCGATGTTCCGGTGTTCCTGGTTTTAGTACATGCCCTTTGGGAGTACATTCAACTGATATGCATAAAAACAGTTATTGGCAATATTGAATAATAGGATCGAAAACTTACCACAGGCGTGGAACACCAGTGACAAGAAACAGTAACATAAAAATCGCTGCCAAGATTCCTGCAGCAGTGGCTGCCGGTGAATCTGATTCCACTGGATCTTCAGTCCTGGAATCAGATTTCTTCTTCTTCTTCTTGGAATGTTTTCGTTTTCTATTTTCGTCCATCTTAACGTGTTCGTAAGCCATATTCCAACGAAGACCTGCCGATGCCTTCATTCCAGGATGAGCAGCCATCTTGTGTTGTGGTGTCGCTGATGTACCGCCATGCCGTGTTGACCATTCGTGCTCAGATACCTTCGGTTTGCCATGTGGTAAAGAATCGTCTTTATTATCATTGATGTGTGAAGATTTCTCTTCATCGTTTTTCGCAGTATGGTCTTCTTTTAAAATCAAATCTGATTCTGCATCAACCTCTTCGACTGATGGAATATCAGTTTTCTCAGTTGGTAGAATCGTCAAGTCGAGAAGAGTGTTTATTTTCATCTTGTAAGGTTCGCCTGTGCCAGATGACGGTGCCAGGGTATTTTGGAAAGCAAATGCGTCCCTGCTTTTGGCATCTACCCTCAGAGAAGCCGGTAAAGACACTCTTGCACCATGTAATGAAGCTGGCACTTTCAGTTTTCGCATTCTCGGCGATCTCCTAAATGCGAACCTTCGTATTGCTGAAACTTGAATGGGCCTTAAGACGTTTTTCGACGCCGATAAAATTTTGCCGTCCAGTGAGTCGATTCTTTCATAATCAGAAGAGAATGAATCTTTAACTGGTGGTGTAGGGACGGCAGGAAGCTTATGATGTCTGGAGCGAAGCGGCTCATCAGCATGTTTCACTAAGGGATTCTTGAACCCCGCGGTCACTTCGTCATCAGACTCCGTCAGATTCGGGTTTTCTGAAAATTGAAAGAAGGTATAGCATTTCGTTAAAAATTAAAAATAGGAATATTTACCCATATGCTAATTTTGCTAAGCAACTTGTAATAGATTGTTGACACGTTGAATTGTGCTTCAAAACTAACTTTACCTTTCTGCTGTGAAATCAAATCGTTTTTTGCAGCGTTTTTTTGTAGAAGCGAAAGAGCTTTCCAGGTGTAAAAATCAGTTTCACCAACTCAATAAGCATACCCAGCGCTTACAAGCGATAGTGATGCCAACAAATTACCTTTGTTTTCCTTTTAACTCCGGTCCGACAAGAAAAACAGTTGAGATCAGAGATCAAACTTTTGAGGAGCGTTTCTTATTGAAATACTATTGAAATATTCAAGATGACGCTCTTTAGCCAATCACGAACAAGCAGTTTTACCTTGAAAACCAATCACAATTTATTCCCCACCCCTCCCTTCATACCAAGGACGGCAGTTTGTACCTTTGAAAAGTAAGTTCCGATGGTAATAAGTACTACAGGGAGCTAATCTGTTTTATGTTCTTTAACCGTTTTTGAGAAGTCTAGGTCTTCATTGTGAGGTGATTTGGAGCGTGTTTTCTATTGTCTCGAGTTAATATGATGAAAGTCACTTTTTAACTGTTTCTTACCTTTGCAAACTGCATTTGATACCAGGAAAACTAATATGAAAACTTTTATCTTGACCATTTTTAGATGCATTGTGCCATCAGTCATATAACTCAATGCATTCCCGTAGGATTTTGTAATTTTTGACCTCACAAACGCGCATTCACGTCAAAGTCGCACGCGCTTTAGCGCAAGCGCGCGCTAGTAGTAACGCAACAAGAAAGGTTGTAACGCAAGTCTTAAGAAATAGTAACGCAACATTCATGATAGCCCAAATACATCACTGAAACAGTTCCTTTAATTGAGAATAATAATAATGCCTTATATATTTTGTTCTTGTTATCCCTGCTACACATTCACGGAATCACGGACTCCTCGGGAGAAAGACACTCCGCGTATGGCCGCGAGAGTCTAGGACCCCCTAGCTCGTTATCAGATTTTGGTCTAAAACGTTGGAGACCTCATACCATTCTTCTCCCAAGAGCCGCTTGTACCTCGCTAGACTTGCTCCAAGTCGGTCGTTAAATAAAATCGCTCGGAAATCACTCGCGAAATAATCGCGGACCGCGCGAAGCGCACTCAACCGAGGAATGGCTCGGAACGAGCGACTTGTTTCAATTGCAGGAAATCGCTTCTGGCTGACGATTTTTGTCGCGGAATGGCATAATTTCACTGGCACTGAACTGGTTTTCGACAAATTTGCTAAAACAGGCCAGCAAACAGACAGAAATGTACCAGCGCCTCGCGAGCAGAGCGCGCTAACCTAGCAAGTTTTGCCAGTAGAGCGCGCGCAATATTTTGATTGACAGCCGTAATGTGGCGTCACCGGTGGAAAAATCCACTGGTGGATGAGTTGCTCGTTCCGCGCCGCCAATTTGATTTTCCAGCCCGCGCGCGCCGTCCATAACGAGCCGTTTTCAGCCACCATTTTGGTTCCTGACCGCGCTTACCCGTGCGAACCAAAAGAGCGACGTGATTGGCTAGAATCTAACAAATCATAAATGGAGTGCAATAAACATGATAAAATCGAACGTTTAAACTATCTAACGACAAAATTTAAGGTTTTTGAAAAAGGCTGATGTGATTGTACTCCCTTTGTTAGATTTCAGCGAAACAAATCGTGTCCTCGGAGAAATACACTTACTCCTCGTGCACAGGCCCAGCCGGCTAAGAGGGTCGATTAGCTCTGGGACGAGAATGGTGGCTATGAGGAGACATGATTTGACTGGCTAGAATCTAACAAAGGGAGCCAAATCTTAGTCCAATTAAACCAAGCGTTTTAAATTATCTCAAATCGAGCCACTTGTTTCTCGTGCACAGACCCACCCGGCTCTGGTGATGAGAATCTCTTCACACTAGCGTCGGGGAATCGGGGATAGGCCTTAAACAACTTAAGCATTGCACTCCTCACGGGAAAATGCGACCTCAATACATTGACCTCGCTCCCAACGTGCGGATTCATGGCTCAGCTGGGAGAACATCGCACCGGTATTCGAGGCTGGAGGTCAATGGCTTAAATTGGGAAATCACTGCAATGATCATCTCTCACTTTCATCTACATCCGCAGTTCACACGTGAATTATTTAATATACTTTACCTCTTTATTAACATAGCCAACATTTAGCGATAAAAGCGATAATTTGCTTTAACCAGAAAAGCAGTTGAAAAGTCAAACTTTTTGCTGAACTTTTCAGAAGTGTTATAAATGTTGAAATACGTCAAGTTTTCACCTTTGTGTCGGGGAGCTAATGTTTTGAAGTCCCATTTTCGTTGCGAGCTGTTTTGGAGCGTATTTTCTAATAAGATATTGTTACAGATATTACAAGGAATGTTTATGTAAATGTATAAACTGTAAAGACTCGAGATAAAATGGTGCAGAGTGACTTTATAGCTGTTTCTTACCTTTGCAAACTGAGTTTGATAGCAGGAAGCATATGAAAATCAACATGCAAACTTTTATCTTGTCCATTTTTAGCATTGTGTAATTACACTCGTATCTTGAACCCAATGCATTCCCGTAGGAGTTTGTAGCATATGACCTCACAAACGCGCATTCACGTCAAATACGTTGCACGCGCTTTAGCCCAAGGGCGCGCTAACAGTAACGCCACGAGAAAACTTGAAAACTATATTTTTTTGTCTCTTATACTTTCTGGACTCAGACTGCTGAAGTCTAGCCTCACTCAGGGCGTGTTATTATAGATCTCCTGATTCTGCCAAACGGTGGGTTATTCACAATGGTGTCGAGTGCCTTTTGAGGTTGCAATCAGCAGATCCGGTCTCCTAAAAGGAAATTCCGATTCCTCTTATGCCTCGCTTGATGCAGATGATCAAGTACTAATGATCAACGATGGAAAAGTGGTTTTGATCGTAATAATTATTAAAATAAGGGCACTTAGAGAAATTGCAAAAAATAGCGTTGGAGTTGGAATAGACTGCAAAAATGTCGTATTTTTGCGAACTTGAGCGACGGTCAATATTCGAACGAATGGTCTGAAAAAGTCCGAAAACGACTGTTTTGCAGTCAAGAGTTTATAGAAATAAACTCGGAAAGATCAAGGGAAGGGACCGGGCGCCGCAAAGGAACGCGTCTCAGGTGCGTCGAGAGAGACTGAGAGCACTCCCATAATGCGTTGTGGGTGTACAGAAAGCGCGCACATTTTACAAAATGGCGGACGGACCCAACGAATATCAGCTAGAACAACCACCTTCCGATGGGATTTCGTCCGTCAAATTCAGCCCTAACTCGGCTTCTTTTTTAGTGGTGTCATCGTGGGATACAGTGAGTATCTTGTTTTAGATGTTTCCTTGTTAACGTATTGTTAAACAGTATTTTTGCCTTCCTCCTGAAAGCTAGTCGCAAGATGTTTTTGATCAATTTATTCACAATTTTTTGTTTTACCAACCTTTTAACAGTCAGTCAGACTCTATGATGTTCAGAACAACAATATGCGCCTTAAGTATAATCACTCGTATGGAGTACTAGACTGTTGCTTTCAAGATGGTGTGCATACTTACAGTGGGGGCCTTGACAATACTCTGAAAGTGTAAGTTGGTTCAAATTACAGACCTGCCAACTCTCACGGTTCTGCCGTGAGTCTCATGATTTTTTGTCATTTCTCACGGTCTCACGACAAGGCTCCCAATATCACGGGTTTGGGGAAAAATCATTCTGAAATGAAATCAATTATCTTGTTGAATAAATATGGACAATTAACGTGGAATGCTAGTGCCATAAGGTATAAACTAATAAAGGACGACACTGTTCGTACTATTTTTTACCGAACTACAGTGATTTTTGCTTATGCTTAGAACTTAATCTCTATGGAAAATGGGTTTGTTTAATCTTGATCGGAAAAAATAGAATCTCACTACTTTTTGTACAGTCTCCCGATTTTTTTTTCATGGGTCTCCAGATTTTCCTTTATCAGGAGTTGGCAGGTCTGAAATTAATTCAGGTTAATTATTTCTGAGAAAGTAGTAGTTTAATTAAAATGTTTTGTTTTACCTAAAAGACCAAAACAATTGCACCAACTGGTGCTAGCGAGAGAAACTTCTGACTGTAGGGCCATTTTTGAAGGCATAAGGCATATGTATTTGGTTTTGCTGAGGATTATTAGGGCCATTCCACTTTTTATCCACACCCCCTCTGTAGATGAGAATTGCTGAAGGGGATTGAAATGTCATTTCCGAGAGGTTGCTCCATCAGCATTCTTTGATTTAAAATGGAATATACCCGAAGTGGTGATTTTCATCTGACATTATTCAATTCAACAATCATTGGCCAACAGGCTTTTTAAAAGATGATTACTTGCTCATTACATTTTGTAAGCAATACAGGGATTCAAATAATAGTTGGAGATCAAACGATAGCCAACGAAAATTGCTTTTGACCAGTGAAATCCAAATTTTGACAGAGAGAATGTCTGACATAATTTTTTGGCCTTCCAATGCAAACACCAATGGTTTGAGTTGACAAGGGATTGCATATTGAGGAACTTTCTGGTCTCATTTCGGTGTTGTATAATCACACTCATCCTTTCAGAGAAATTGTTTGTACCCCTGCACTATCTAATTGCTTCAGTTTGCCTTGTTTGTTCAGTGTCGACCTCAATACTTCAGCAGAGCAAGTGGTAGGAATGCACGATGAAGCAATAAAATGCGTGGAATATTGCCCACAACCTGGTATGGTTATCTGCTGCTATATATAATAAGACATTTTAAATATACAGCTATTTCAATTAATGTTGTCAGATCAAAGCGACAAGCTGAGCGACAAGACCTAAAGGTAGTATGGATACAGGGGTTTCAAAACAATCCTTTCGGCTGCCGGAGTTCCACCGGCTACTTGACTATTATGCTGCCGGCTACTCTGGTCATAGCAATCAGCTAGTGACCAAAAAGCTCACTCATAACAGCCGCCTACTCTTCCAGTCAATGACACGAACTTAAAAACATTTTGAAATCCCTGTGGGTAACAGTGGAAGGCCGCTGCATGCAATGATGGCAGCCTTTTCAAAATAGAAATTTAGTCATGAGGTTCACGTTCTCCAAAGTGCTCAGAATTTTCTCATTTCACGTTGTTGTTTTGCAGAGGACGGCAAAGAAATGTACAAAGAGCCATTTTACTGCTAATTAAATCTTTTATTTAGCAACGTTCTCTTTGACTTTGCCGTTATGTTTTGCACTTACAAAAGAGATGACCACTGTAAATTTGTAGGTCAACTCTTCTCTCAACAAAGAAAAGTCAAGCTGGACTGGATAAATTATCTTTGTTTGGCTGTCCCAGTGCAGGAATAATAAAAAGCTTGCCAAGCATGGCAGATTTTTTACCATGTCAGGGTCCGAAATTAACTTTTTTATGCAGGCGCCAAGTGGCGACTGAACATTTTTTTTCAGTCGCCAAATGAAAAAATCTGGTCGCCAAAAAGTGGTTCGTAAAATTTTTGTCTCACCGCAAAACACGAAAACATTGAGTTCCGTTTCTTTAAGACTCGCATGTATAAAGGCATTAAAATATCATGTAGCTTACATTTCAGTTGAAAAGGAGTTTTCGTTGAATAGATACCTCTGTTACTTTGAAGACTGACCAGTTCGAAGCGTTCAAGAAGCCATGTACGAACAAGCGGCCATATTGTTCGTTCCAGGCCACTTCCGAACAAAATTGCGCCCACGGTATGGCTTTTAGACAAAACCGCTGAAAATATGGCGGCCGCTAAATACGTGGTTTACAACGGTTTTTGAAGGTCATCTAACGGTAATCTTACCTTTACTTTTAATCTTAATTACTTTCTGTAGAGATTAAAAACTTTGACAAGACAAGGGGTAAGTTTCTTGCTGAAATCAAACGCGAAATTTTTCGATTTAATTCCTTGGGCGCTCGTTCAGAACATTGACACAATGCTAAAATTTAGTCGCCTGTTGGCGACTAACCATGAAATTCTGGTCGCCAACACTCAATTTTCAGTCGCATTGGCGACCAGCTGGTCGCAATTTCGGACCCTGCATGATGTCACCTATCCAGTCAATCTGTTCTAATCCACTGGGGATGTGAGCATTGTGAGACTTCCTAATAATCTAATACAACAGCCTTTAATTTTATATCTGTATAAATACAATAAGGTGTATAATATTACAGTTGCACAATTTATTACGACAGCCTTCTTTTCACTGGGAAAATTTCTCACTCAGTCACCTTTCAACACTTCAAGCTAATTCCATTCACATGGAAATAATATGTACTTTTTATGAACAGTTTTCATAATTTGAGTGATATTTCTAGGTTTAATTGTGACTGGTAGCTGGGACAAGTTTCTCAAGCTGTGGGATCCACGGACAAATCAGTGCACTGGAAAATATCAGCAGCCAGAAAAGGTGTTGTAACTGTTGTCTCTGTGGTCCAATCACTACAACAAAACAGGAACACTTGTTTTCTCAAATACACCTTGATGCATATGAATTAATTTCTTTTGTAAATCCATTGAATTTTGTGCCTGTTTATCATATCATTTATTTTAAAGTAATAGTGCAAACTTTGAAATCTGTACACAGACACTCATAAGTCAAATCTAAGTTTTATTAGTAAGAGCTGAGATCAAGGGATAATGTTAAAGAAAACCATGTTTTGTTTTGTATGCATGAAAATCTACTGCTATCATTTTTTTAAACTTGGAAGTTCTTGAGTAGTTTCATTTATATTGTAAGATTAAAAAATTAATATGAATTGCCGTCTTTCGTGCATCTTTTAGATTTACACAATGGCATCATCTGATGAGCGTCTTGTTGTTGGCACAGTAAGGACCTGGTTTATAAAATAATCTTGCATTTCTGTCATTTATTCCATTTGCATTTTCTTTAGCTGCATGTTCATGATTAATGTTAAATTATTTTCAAATATTTCTGACAAGCATCTTCTGGAATGTTTGGATTTATTTTTTATTCATTTATAAATAGATATGAGAGTTGTACTTTTAATAATATTAACTTTGATATTTAATAACATTTATATATATCAGGAAGTGAGCTTTAAAAAGAGAAGTGACTAATGCAGCTTTTTGTTACTGTGCTGTACTGTAGGCTGGACGACGTGTGATGGTATGGGACTTAAGGAACATGGTAAGAGTTCAATTAATAATATTCCTACAAAAAACTATCTACTTCATAAACAAAAGGAATTCAACTGAAGACAAATAATGCTTTTAGTTGTAACCATCATCAAAATGCAGTTGAAACCTGTAATCTGAAATCCCCCAAGAAAACAAAAAATAGTTTGAGAAAACTGGGAGTTCAAGATAGCTGATATTAAATGACTGAAAATGAAAATCCGATCTGACAAGGATTTTAGGATAAACGAGTTTGAGATGGCGAGGTTCAACTGTAATATTCTTTTGTACAAACTTAATTTAATCCATCAAACTTTTATCTGCAGGGAGAAATTAGTTGTAATCATTCAGGCACAATATATTTTCTACAAATGGTTGGAGTAATGTTGGTCACAATTTTTTTAAAGGCATATGTGCAACAAAGGAGGGAATCTAGCTTAAAATACCAAACAAGGTGTATCCGCACCTTCCCAAACAAGCAAGGTAAGGGTAAATATAAAATGATCAGTAATGACACAAGCGTGGAACAAAGAAAAATTCTAAGTACAGAATTCGAACCCATGACCTCCTGTTGGGAACTCAGAATTTTTCTTTGTCCCACGCTCGTGTCATTACTGATCATTTCATCTTTATAATTTATTCACCGAGCTGAAAATTTACCATCTATCATATTAATCACACACGGTAAGGGTAATTCAAACTTCTCTTCACTGTTGGTGTATCACTTTCTTTGACTTACAGTTTTATGTTGTGGTTCAGTTTTTATCTTCTTGGTACAAATTGGTATTTTCCTTTCTTCACTGAGGACTTTTAAAAAGAATGTATGTGAACTGCTTGTAAATGATTTATCGTGAAACGTTGCATTTATTTTTTTTTAGCTTTTATTTTATCAGATTTTTTCTATTTTTAATTCATGTAAGATTTTTAATATATTCTTAAATATTGCTGCTGAAAAGCCCTTTTCAGGGAGCGCAATAAAGGTGTATGTATGTATGTATGTGTAGGGTAATAAACACCAAACTCTACCAAGGCCAAAATTGAAAATTCTCTGCCAGTTAGCCCTCTAATTTCTCATGTATAGTAATGCAAAGGTAAGTCTGCAGTCGAGCCTAGTGGCCCATAAGGCCGGAGCTTATCCTGGTTTCTGTAGCATGAAGCAACAGAGAGTATTTCTACTTCCCCCTGGATAGGATGCTAGTCCATCGCAGGGTTACCCCCCAGCAGTAAATTCACCAGTACCCATTTATACACCTGGATGAAGAGAGGCACTGTGAGAGTTAAGTGTCTTGCCCAAGAACACAACGCAGTGCCCTGGCTAGAGGCTCAAACCCGCACTGTCCAATCCGGAGTCCAGTGCACTAACCATTAGGCCACTGCGCCTCCCACAACGACTTTTGTATTAATTTTTTTGATGTGCTCTTGCCGTTATATCACAGGCTATGTGTTGAGTTCTATTGAGGGCAGAGTTGCTGTAGAATATTTTGACCCAAGTCCAGAAGTACAGAAAAAGAAATATGCCTTCAAGTGCCATCGTATTAAGGAAGATGGAATGGAGAATATATATCCTGTCAATGCCATATCATTCCATAATCTGTGAGTGAAATTACCGTTTGTAACAAAGACTCGGGTAACTGGAAAGAGTAAGGCTAGATCCCCTGTATCGGGGCATGGCCCAGGTGCCCAGCATCTTGATGTCCCTAAAGAATTTAGCAGTTACCATTCATACTTCTAGGCCTCCTATAAAATAATGTTTTCCTGATATTGATTTCAGACACAACACATTTGCTACTGGTGGTTCAGATGGTTTTGTTAACATTTGGGATGGCTTCAACAAAAAGCGGCTTTGCCAGGTACAACATAATCAATATTAGTTTTTCCCTCTCTTTAGTAAATATGCATCTAGCACGAGTAGAATGTCTGCATTATAAAGAGAATACAAATGCAGATAAGTGAGAAATATATTTGCTGCCACCAAATACACTCTGCAATAGTTTTATGTTATGCAAGGATTGAATGGAATAATACAAGCAACCCACCAATTTCTGTGAGCCCTGCGGTTAAATTGACACATACATGTATGCTGAACTTGGTTAGCCAAGCCTGAAATGAGTATTAACATTCGTTTCCTTTCAGTTTCATCGTTACCCCACCAGTATCGCATCACTGAGCTTCAGTAATGACGGCAGCCTGCTGGCCATAGCGGCATCATACATGTATGAGGAGGATGAGAAGGAGTATGTATTGTATGTTATTTCACAACTGTGTTGTGCAAGAAATTAACCATACCTCATCCATGGAATTCCAAGTTTAGCTTCATACTTTCAGGGGTTTCAAAACAAGTCGATGACTGCTGGAGTTCCACCGGCTACTTAACTATTGTGCCACTGGCTACTCTGGTCATAGCAATCAGCTTGCGACAAAAAAGCTCACTTATAACAGCTGCCTATTCCTCCAGTCGCTGACGCCTACTTCAAAACATTTTGAAACCCCTTTACTTTCTTTAAGCATTTTGGCTTTCAAGGCCCCTCATCCCCACGGAATTTCCAATGACCTTCTGTGGGGTGGTTTCTGTACCCACACATAATGGAAGCCCTTTCATTTACCGAATCAAATATTCTTTTGGTTTTATAACAAGTCTGATATAACTTTTTTTTCTTTTGTTAGACATCCAGCAGATGCAATATATATCCGGCGGGTTTCAGATGCTGAAACCAAACCCAAATGAACATTTTTTATGATGAAGGAGTAAGGAGAAAACAGGACAAAGACCAACACGCACACCATTGTTATTAATGTGACAGTTTATTATTGTCAGACATTATCTAAAAGTTTGACCTGGTAAAGCTTGTGATTGGTGATAAAAACAAGCCAAAGTGGAAAACATTTTCACCTTCTTGTCAATAATGAGCAGAAAAGCCTTTCTTTAATACGCCTTGTAAATACTTGTAAGCTTTTTGCTCATATTTTTGTTTTATGAAAAGTTACAAGTTAATATCTAAGATAATTATAAGGGATTTTGCTTGGCATCAGATTTCAGAACGCAATGTCAAGCGCCTGGGAAAGTTGAAGTCAAACCTTTTAAAAAAGGACTGGCAAGCCTTTCCATAATGCACGTTACACCAGGTTGCAGCCATTTCTCAAACTACTTTGACAGTCATATTCAGTCATCGTCTTAAGCAGTCTTTCCAGTCACTCCATTATTATTTGTCCCTGCACCAACTAAAGAATATTGTTTGAAAGCAAACCTATTGACTTGACACTTGTGAAAAGACATTTTCAGATAGAAAATAAAATTATGCATTTTTAATTCCTCTTCTTATCAGCCACACTCAGTTGAGAAAACTGGGCAATAAGGTTGTTTATGTACCCATTTAAGGTTATTCCTGTTATTTGTAATATAATTATGCTTAAAAACAAAACAAAATCCTTATTTTGGCGCTACTTGCATTTTAAAAAAGTAGCTCAGTTTGACTTCTAAGAGAAGTCAACATCCTGTGTAATTATTTTGCATTACATACACCTTATTCCAAAATGGCCACTGATTTATGCACATACAAATTGGCCCTTGTTGCCTCGTTCACGATAAAATATTCTTTTGATTTTTGAGCTTTAAAACGAGGCAAGAAGGGCTAATTTGGATACCAACAAAAGAATATTAAGATGGTAGCCATTTTGGAATAAGGTGTATGCAGTGCCGAAACATTGAACATGTCAAACATACTGCTGTTCTGAAATTCTCAGCAGTTTGATAAGCTTGAGAATGCAAGAGTTGAACAGCCAACTGTTATCTGCCAGGAAAATTTGCCCTTTCTTTCTAATCAATTTCTTGTGATGTCTCCATTGCCATCCACCAGCCAAATGTTCTCAGCAGACGTTAGTCAGCTTGCATTAGCTGTTACTGGCTTGCCAGCTTTGTTGTAAACCACACCAAAGTGTTGTATGTGAGTTGTATTTCAGAAGTAGCCCAACATTACTCATCTATAAATGTGGCTGAGCTAGTTATCTGGATTGGTATAATCTGATAGCTATTTCTTCCACTCTGAACTCGTAGCTTGTTACTCTCATCTTGCAGCTTCTGTGTCACTGTAAGGGGCAAGCTTTTCCAAGATGTGATTAGCAATTGCTTTGTAGGCAGTGGCCTGTTTTGAGCAGTTAAAATAAATTAATCAAGAAATATATCAACCAGTACTGCCTGCAAGGTTGTTATTTTACTGAAAAGCTCAGGGTTACATGATCAGTTTCATTATCATTCCACCGGCATGTCTTCCTTGTGTTCTCTGTATTGAGACCAATGAATTAGCTGTTTGGTCTCTCAAGATCTTAGTATTATACAGGAGAAACTTCGATTCAGTCAACAGCTTCAATGCTGTATTGAATTGTTATTTTATACAATGTGTTGGTTTCAGTAGGCAAATGCACCCAATGACCCAGCACTTGTGTATAAATGCACAAAATTTGAGATTACAGGTTTTCTGTTAGAAAATTGTCATCATACTAAATTACCTGCTGACTGTCTGGTTGAGAAACCACAATAGGTTTTCCACAGTCCGATGTTTCTCTGATGTCAATATGGAGGGGAATATCACCTAGAAACAAAATAATGCAAACATTTGGGGTATCAAATAATGTAATGCCAGCATTGGCAGCATAAGAAAATTAATATGAAACTAATACATTTCAAATTTTTTCCCCTCAAATATCATTTTTCAAGGTTGACTGGAATTATCCCTTGGACAATCTGTCCCTGGTTGCTACTGGTTTTATTCAAATAGTTATTTTTAAATTCAATTTAATTTTTATTTTTTTTAATAACATTCCTTATTACTGGTGCATGACTTCTAACTAAGACAGGGCTCCAGTGTCTTCTAAGAATTGGATCGGGTCATGTTTCTACAGCTCGTTCAATCATAAAGTTGAGTGTTTAATGTCTTTGTTAACCACACTTTCTCACAACCGTGCTGGGGAAGTATGGCTTGTCAATCTGGGGTGGTGATTTGTCCCTGGAAAGAGGGCCTTGCAAAATTCTAGACATATTTCATAGGTCATCCAGTCTCCATTTTTTCTGTTTTGGGTTTCAATCTCGGTCTCAGCCTTGGGCCTGGTCCAAATGTCAAGACCAGGGCCACCATCCCAGGAAGACCATTGTCCATATTTTATACCTAAGAGCTCTAAGTCCATTTCCTTGGCAACATGTCTGGCTCCATCCTGTCCAAATAAGTAAGCTTTGTGTTGACACTTGGGACACACATAGTGGCTCATATTCTGGACTAGTCCAAGAACCTTCGTTTCAAATCAAAACAAATAAGGGAGTGAATGCTTCTAAATTAAAAGTTGTCTCGGTTATGTTTGCATCTGTTTCTGTACAGATTTAGAGAGAATACCCTACTTTCTCTTTGCAGTAATACTCAAGACAAGAACTTAACAATTTTAGTCTTATTCACAGAACAGCTGGCCATCGAGGCAGACCATCCTGAATTACGATTCAATGCCTGTGAACAATGGATGGAAGGCAAGGCTGGGGTGAACACTTTCCGCAGTTTTATTCATTTAAATACTGTATTTTTGTCCATCCAAGCCTTGACCTTAAACCAGTGGAGCAAATGCAGGAAAGGTCCATGTTAATAGCAACTTGTGTTTCCTGAGTTATCTGTTTCAAACAAGGCCTACTTCAAAACTGTCCAGTTGCAAAAAAGCAAGTTATTAAAAAATGAACATTATTTTGCAGAACTCATTTTGATATGAAAAGAAGAGGAATCTAGAAAAGACATATCATTGATGAGAGTACTCTTACCGGTACATTAACCTTTCTGAACATTTCTGTTCCTCTCCGAGCATCAAGCAGTGCAATATCTTGGGGAGTAGTCACTATCACAGCACCTGTGATTAACATTCACCTTGTAGAACAATAACTTTACACTCTCAAGATAGCCCAACCTTGGGCTCTCAATTTGAAATGCAATGTAAGATCTAGCATTTCTGTCAATTTTTAACTTGCATAATGTTACTGCATGGTTTTTATCTTTGATTTGCAGAATTCTTACATTTAAAGATCTTGCTAATGTTGGGTATCTTTTATTAGTTTGGACACATAGTGCACAATGGCTGACTTGTCCCCAGTCTCAAACACAGCAGAAATATGCACTGCTTGAGTTGTGCAAGGTGGCATAGGGGAGAAAGGGGGCAGTACACAGCTCTTTACAAGGTCCCACAGTATTGGCTGTAAAAATGATAAACAAACTTGTAACAGTAACAATGGACCCTAGCACTAAAACAGTAGAGCTGTGTGCTATTAAAATGAAATTAGAGGTTCTAGAAAGCTGCAAACTATCTCGGAAAAAAGTGTGCCCATCTCACTTCATGCTCCTATTCAACAGCATACATGTATGAAAGACAAATTTATTTCATAAGAACAAGTGACAAGAAAACTGCCACACAATAACCTCCAACAAACTGCAAAAAGTAATTATAAGCTTAAAAAAGGGCTTCATAAACATGTACCAGTAGTGTAGTGAACATGGTACAGTTGTGTTTAAACATTTCACTTGCCATTAACTTTAATTTAAAGCTGACCTGAGATAGGAATTAATTGTGAGATTGACAGCTGAGTGTCTCCTGTCCCAGGTGGCATGTCAATCACAAGAACATCAACTTCACCCCATGCTACTTGTCGCAAGAGCTTTTCAACAGCAGACATCACCTTGGTGTATAATAGAACAAAAGTAAGAATATTTCAATCACTAGAGATGTATAGGTTTTTCTCAATCAGGTGACTGGGTCAGCAATTCTGTGCATAACACTTTTTTTTACCATAAACAGCCACTTGCCCAAATTTACTAACAAGAAATGTGAAATGCACCAACACACCCTCCACGCATGTGTTCATACCAAAGTAAACAACCAATCAACCTGTGTTTTCTTGCACTGATACATGTCATTCATACTAGATCATTGCAATTTGACATTAATACTTCATACTTATCAATCACCATTAATCCTCTCCAAACAATTGGTGCTCCTTCCTCCACTAGAAATCCCATGGACATACTAACAATACAAAATTGAAAAGATGTCAAGAAAGAGGTTTTTGACCAATATTGGCATTTAACAAATCAAAATGTGGCTTAATAAATAAGCTGTTTTGTATTTGTCTTCAACACACTAACATTGTACCTACTAGGACCTGGAAGGGCAAATGTCACAGAGGCAGACTGAAAGAAAACAGGAGAAGAAGAGTAGAGAGGGTGGTGTTGGGTTTCAAAGTCTGTCGTGCTCTTGGGGTTGTACACATGGGGAGAGAAATTTTCTTCACAAAATAAAGACCATCCATGAAACAGCTGCATTAGACCAAGTATAGTGACAATCACATGCTGCCAGTTTCATTTCATTTTCCATAGTTCTTGGCCTTCAATGCCCTGTGAATTCGAATGCAAGGGAAAAGAGATGGGAAAGAAGAAATGATCATAATGATTTGTCCTACTCAGGAGATGTGTTAGCCTAGACTCCACCATTAAATTAGGACTTGCACATTGACAATAATATCCCTCTCAGTCTCCCTTATTTGCTATTGGATAAACTTGCATGAATTTATTAAAAAAACTTCCTTACCAAGGCACTCCAAAATTAATCAAAGGCTTCATCTGGTTTTCTGCCAAGACCACAAAAAGGTAAGGTAAAATATAAGCTCCTAAGGCTGGAGGAATTGCTGCCCTATAGGTCTTGCATTTCTTGAACAAAATGATAATAAAATCAACTAACGTTTTGTCAGCTCTGGTTGACCTTTCAAGTTCATCATCCTGGGTATGGATGGTCCATAAATATCGGCATCAAGAAGTCCAACACGCAGTGACTAAGGACAACAAAATAAACTGATCAAAATTAACACAAAAGAATACAGATCCATTAATAAACACAAAGTAGTTAGCATCTGCAAAATGAAGGACATGCTGCATGAAGAACAAGAATTCTTTACAAATTATAGTAAGCCTTGTTTACTTCCCTTTGCGTATGTGTTCACCCCCTAACAATAACCATAAAAAAAAACATTTTTTTAACACGACAAACCTGTCAGTACTAACAGTACTGTTATCAGTAGGGTCTTAAGGTAAAAAATATAATATATAAAAAGTATGAATAAACTACAAAATATAACGTTTTACGTGCTTTCACTAAGCACCAACGAATAGTGTCAGCTACTTCGCTGTACTTTGCTTAGAAATGTCGGCTACTTTTTTCCTTCATTTGAAAAAATTAAGGAAAGATTAAAATAAACAGTCTTCTACTCTACTCAGACCGACTGCCTACTTCAAAATTTATCGAAACCCCTGCATTTTACAAATGTTCTAAAACTACAACAATAAAAAGCTATAAGTACTTTGCTCTTGAGAAGTTCTTCTAAATGATACTGAATCATACTGAAGAAATATCTAAATGTCTGCATCATTAGCTAGCAAGGTCAGCACTGGTTTAAAATGTTCATATTATGGAGGTTGAAACGCACCTGGTTGCTTGCTAACATTCCTAAAGCCAAGTTCACTGAAAAATTCAATACCAAAAAATTACCATATGATATGACTGAGCCAAAGCACTGACATGTGAAAATATTAAAGGGGCAAACAAAGAATAAGGAGGTGTTTACAAGACAATGCGACAACATTTTTACCGGTGTGAGTTCACCCCAGTTCTCTCTCATGGCTCTGTAATTGCTTACATGATGCCACCAGGAAATGTTATACCAGAACGAGACAAACACGTGTAAATTCACCCTTGGTTCCGGTACAAAAATTCACTCTGTTGTCATGTAAACGTAGTATCCCTATTTGTTTCATATTGCTTTTTTACACCAGAGATTTTTGAAGTAAAAACTCACACCCCAATAAAATCAGTTAATGTAAACACGATACAACTTTTTCTTCTCGCACCAAAATGAAAGTCACACAGGTATCAAAAACAGCCCCTTATTCTCCCAGAGAGAAGCAAGTCAACTAACTGATCATGCTGAGGAAAACTAAATTTTCCTAACATGAATGTGCATGTATGAAAATTAGCAGTGACAAATTAGCTTCAGATTTTGAAACAAACTATACCTGAAGTTGTAGACTTCCCTACCCCTCCCTTGCCAGAAGCCACTACTATGACATGCTTGACACCAGCTATGGGGCGCTTTTTTGGGAGACCACGAGCCATTTGTTGCTTCTGATGCTGTTCCAGTGATTTTCTCTTGGTTTCAGTAATACCCTACACAGTAAAGATAAATGCTGAAACAACCAGCTTGTGAGGAAGATCCCACTTAATGTTTTATTGCCAGAAGGGTGCCCAACCACTTTTGTATGACTGTGTAATTTAGAGAACAGATGTGTTATACCTTAATGTGATTTCAAGAGTATTGCATTTCATTTCCAATTTCTCTCAGTAAAATTGGAAAATGAAGTCCCCTTTATTTCTAGCCATTTATTACCTTTGCCATAAGCTACAGTGCACTACACAACACATTACACCAGGGACCTGTTGAAAACTGTGAAGTGGATGGAACCATCCTTCAAGATACTGTTGTTTGATTATTAACAGTAACCTTGATTATTAAGCACCGGTCATCTTGTTTGGTAGTTTGGTAATGCCATTTTTCTGCTGTTAAAGTTAATTTCATCAAGTGGAGGGGCTAACTTGACCTATTTATTTTTCCTGATTCCTCCTTGAACCCTGTTTAGGTAAATAGCTTAATGAAATCTAACCCTCAAAAAATAAATAATATTTCTGAGGGAAAGCTCTTTCTGCATTCTTTGATCTTTTGAATATTTCTGAAGGGATATAAAGGGAAAAGTGGGCTTTTTTCAGAAAGGTTTAAGAAAAATCAGGGTTTTTTTCTGGGGGGGTATCATGTCAACACTTTGAACTTTAATCCATTGTAGTAAACATGGTGGGTGGGAGGGGGGTGGATATAAAATGGAATGGCCGTAAATCACAATGCCCTCTCACAATTAGAAATTATAAGGAAACAAGAATATAAATATGGTCGACAGGTTCACATTCACTGCTTTCAACGATGCTTTCCGTCAAATAAAAATGTTATGTAGACTGCGCAAGACTGAATGAAATTGATGCAATTTCAGTCCCTATCAAAAGGTACAAAGCAACAAACAACTCCACCCACCAGCGGATCTTCATGAGTTGAAGCTAGTGCTACTCTTGTGTGAATCGTTGCTTTCCGATTGCACACCTTAAGAAAGGATGAGCACATTGATCGTGATCGTAGCAGAAAACTTCGCGCCACAGCCGCCATGTTGTTTGTTTGCAAAGGATACGTTATGTAAGCCTAACCACTATGTACCGGCAAGTACTCAGAATAGGAACAGCGGAACACCAAAAAAAATGGAACACCGGAACACCACGGAACAACCAGGAACACCAGAAATACCATAAAATGCCAATAAATTTCTAATAAATATTTATATATAACTGCTTTTGTAAATGTAGACGATTTCATCTGCTATTGAAGTGCTCAATGGGTAACCCAGAGCTGTAAATAGATTGATTCGTGGAGTCGGACTAGTTCAAAAACATTAATTGCTATTCCGAGCTCCATGCTTCTCGTGAAGCAATCATCAGGCAACTGCCAAAAATAATGGATACATAAAGAGAAATTTAAAAATTTAAAACAATGGCTGAAGTTTTAACGTCTCAAAAAATAACTGGTTGTGTTAAATGACAACGCTAAACGGTAGTCTTGTAATGTAACGATTACAGTATTTAACAATAATTTCCTAGAATGACTACAGGTCGATGTGAGTTCGTTTCTATTGTTTAGAGTCTATTGTTTTTCCCATAAACAGAGATTTAAGTATGATTTCGCTCTCTTCACTTTCCGTACTCAATTTTTTGTTCCTTCAAATTCACTATGTGTTTGCTCGGTTCAGTTGCGTTTTTGTATCGTTCATTCTTGAAAGAGCATGTGTGGTTCCTGTAACGTTGTTTAAATGTTGTGTTGCAAAGTCCGATGTATGTTTCTGTAGAAGCGGGTGTCGTGACCTCTGCTTGGTGTTTCGCTCGTTACAATTTCCCTCGGCTGCGAAGGAGACTAGTAAACATGCTGCTAAATTACATTGCCATGGAAACAAAGCCATTAACGGCAGTAGTGTTAAAATTTCTCACAATCAAAATTGTCTATGGAAGAACAGGCGATGCACTATTATCTGAATTAACATACTTTGATTCTGTCTCTAGAAATGTCGTTTTCCACTCTGGAAGATGACGATGACGATACACATGGCATCGACCGTGTTGTTTTGTCGCTTGAAGAATTTTCTCGCACAGTGGACGAGTCTTCAGAAGCGAGTGATGTTTTGGGTTCCACGGAGCCGCAATTATGTGGGTGGATTGTAGACCGCTTTGCTCAAACCGAAAGCAAGACATCGTGCCGTCGATGTGCTCCCGCTCTAAAAGACTCAAAAGAAGTGAGATCGAGCACTCCACGAAGAAGTGTTTCTCGTCAGTTTCCGAGGGGTCGTGAAGATTTGGTTGAATTCAAGCATTTTATACAACCGAGCAGATACATTGAAGAGTATAGGAACGAAAAAAATAGCCGACAGGACGCTGCCTTGAGAGAACTGGCCAACAAGAATGACAGACGCAGAGCGTCAGATAACTGTGTGGATTTGAGAAAAAGCTGCGATCGCACGGAAAATGGAGCGTCCAAAAACGTCCCGAGTGTTGTAAGCATGAAAGAAGAACAAACAGCCGAAGACGACAATAGGGTTAAGCCTCTCATTGTTATTTCGTCAAAAGGATCGAGTAGACCAGCTAATTTGCCAATGCCGGGACAATTTTACGGACGGAAGCTTCAATGGCGACCGACTGTTAACAGAAAAATAGCTAACGCCAAAGTATCTCAGTGGTAAGTCTTTATTGACCTGAAATCAACAACGCCGTGTAACTTACAACACCACACGATTACAATGATTTATGTAAACACGCACGAAGTTAACACCAAACGGGGCTATCGCACCGCCGTTAATAAAACTGGTATAAGAAAGGAAATTAATTGATTATGAAACTGAGTAATTGGCTTTCCGAATGCAGCTGATTCGCTAAGTGCACCCCTCGTTAAGATATAAATATAAATTTGGGCTTCTTAATTATCGAAGAAAATGTAGAATGTCAATATCGATACATTGATGACGTGATCAAGGTGAAATGTTGCGTTGTAGCGTTCACGTATCAAGGGTACGTGTCGTTTCGGAAACGATTCGTAAAGTGGCTGAAGGATTACTTTATATTACCTAAACAGGGTCAAAAGCTTACTCTAAATTACGACACAGCAATTATAAAACTAGTAATGCAACTTCTGCCATTGGACGGTATGTGGGGTATCATGCCCATCATTATTAAATGCGCATCAATTTAACTTTCTGCTAACAACAAGAAATAGCGGGGAACAAAGCAGATGAAATTAGTATTTGAGGTAGCCCTGCTAACTGAAGACGGACTCGCATGAATGTTTACATCTCATAGTCTCCTTCGCAGCCGTTTTCTATAGCGTTACGTGACGTCCCAAAAAACGGCTGCGAAGGAGACTGCATGAATGTTGGCAGCGTAGGGCAGCGCGGCCGCGAGGTTTTGGGCGCTGGTGTTCTTATCCAGAGGTCCCGGATTCAAGGCCTCCACCCTGCCACTAGTTGGATTTGTGACGGTGACGCCTTGTAAATAGCCAACTGGTCTGCCTCCAGCCAGTTGGGATCTTTAACCATATTATGCCGGCATGCCTGAAAACTAGCTAAGCTTAGCGCTTATGAAGCTAAGCGCATGACCACTATAAATGACATTTACATTTACTGTTGGCCTCCGAGTAAGCTTGTAGTTATCTTCGGCTACAATATTAAATGTATCTGCTGAGAAAGAAGAAAAAAGTAATCATTGCGTAGCCTACCAGCGCTGGCCAATTTTGCCAGCAACAGGTGAAACTCCGTTGATTGTTTGTTTGTTCTTAGGAGCCAGGCGCACATAGATGTGACTCTTGAGATCACGTCGCAGAGAAATGGTGACGTCAGTCACTTGCTCCACTCCAGTAAACAGGTCTGTATCCCTAGATAACGTGAATACAAGGGCTATACGGGTGGGCGACAAAGGCAGACTGCAGAGACCTGGAGACTAGCACTCAGGTTAGCCTAAATATCACGCCGGTTAGCCTACCGTACGACCAGAGGTCCCTTCGATCTTTCTAGATAAGTCGGGAAGAGTGAACAGCACTTGGGTTAACGTGCTTGCGGTTAGCTCTCAATAATGGTAACGGTAAGTGGTAACACGACATTTACTTTAAAAATTTCTGCCAGTCTGCGCGCAAGTCTGCAGTCTGTATTTATCGCACACTGGGGATGGATTAAGTGCATAACATGGGACATCATTGTGTTCCATACTGTAGAGCGAAGTACTTGTTTGGCATACACAAGTTTACACAAGAACCACTCCCCACGTTTTGTGTACACCAATATGAAACGGTCTCCATCTCGATATACTGATCTACTAAGTTAACTACAATCAAAATTTGGTTCATAGAGTTGTTACCGCCTTTATTATAATTAACCGCCTTTCCAGAGGAAAGCGAGGGTGGGGGGGGGAAGGGTACAGTCAAGGCCTGAGGAGGGGGGGGGCTGACCTATTTAGTGTTTCCCAATAAGAGATCTGAGGAGGATATAAACATCATCCGATAATCCTCGGCCCCCAGCCGAACGGTCCCGAGGATAGTGAAGTCTTTTAAAGCGGACGAGTTAAAACCAAAATGAGACACCCAGCCGGTTATCTGTTTACTGTTGTCAATACCTTACCGGTTTTTAATTTTATTTAAACCATCATAACTGTTTCAGAGCGAAGACCATAATCCATTACAAGACAGACGGTCATCTGGAAACTTAGTGATTAAGAGAGCGGACCTAGGAGGGCCAGCAGCGATGACAACAAGTCCGCGAACTGACAACAAAACCCTGCCTCAAACGACTAGTGTCCAGTGTTCCCCGATAGAAAAGTGCGATGCCTGGGTGAAAAACCGAGACAATGACCTGGAAACTATCTCGGGCAAAGGCAAGGAACAATTCAGCACAAAAGCGCGGAGTATGCGGGGATTTCACACACCCACCGGACATCCATCACAGTTGTCTTTACGTGGTAACTCGCTGACTTCAAATCAGAAAGACTGGTACGGTGCTAGGGCGGCTGAAAACACAACGACTAAATCAGGGATGGATTACTCCAAATACACAGATATGTTCAAGAACGTGCTGGAATTTTACGGAACGAGACGATTGAGACCGAAATCTCATTCTGCAGTCGAACAGTTGTTATCCATGAAGACATAAATGAAATCAGTATAGAGAGATCGAGATAGGGGCGGGAAACCGGAGACCGGATTATAGGGGGCGGGGGCGACGGAGGGTGAAACGAGGGATCAAGGGAAACGGAATTTCTAAGGATCGCGAGAAACGCGAAGACTTTAGGGACTTAAAGCCTTTAAGGGGATAGAACGAAACTTAGCGTTATATTTTGCAAGAGATCGATCGAAAGACAATACTAAACAAAGAAAATATTTTTTACTGCGCGCGGATCCTGAAAAACAAGTCAATAGAGTCGTCTTATATGGCGGACGACTTGAGAAAGTAGAGGATGAGGATATGGTTCTAACCTGCATCAAGGCGTACGCTTCTATGGTCCATTTTTTCATAGCTCAAGTTCAAGTTCAAGTTTATTAAGAAAATTGAATGATACAGAATAACACCGGTCTGTAACAGACCCACTGAAACCTTACCCAGTGGAATATTTTCCCCTACCCAGCAGAAATTTAGTCTCCCCAGTACCCAGTGAATATTTTTATTTAACCCAGTGACTGTGCAGTGTTACCCAGCGTATTTTGTATGCAAAAAAAAAATAATAATAATAAATAGCAAAATGAAACAGAAAACGAGCGACCCAGTGGGAAATTAGCCAACCCGGTGACTTTTTTCTCGAAAACCCAGTGAGGACAAAGATTCCACTGGGTCTGTTACAGAGGGGTGTAGAATATGATGTACCACTGCTCGCAGTTAGCTGCCGCTATTCGAGGCGAGCAGTGGCTTGACGCATAGAATTTTAAACATACACGACAAAATAGAATACAACAATACTAATATTAAGTAGCTATCTCCTTTTACTTTTACAACTACAGTTCCTCTAGCTGCATGCCGCACAAACAAAGTATTTTATAGAACCCTGCTGCCTTCGTTGCCTTTTCAATCATAGAAACCTCGGACTCGAATTCTAATTGTTAAAGAGAACAATCGAACGATTAACTATTATAGTCTAATTTCTTGTCTAATTAATATAAGATATAATGATTAAGAAATTATACATAGTAATGCATATTCTTATCAAATCGGGCAAGCAGAAATAAAATAATTATATTTAGCATTGTAATATAAAAGTTAGCTTAAAGAATTTTAAAAGATTACGGAGTCGCTCTTGTAAATACTATGAGTATTTAGTTAAACAATGCGTTTTCCCAATATCTCTTAGTAGAAAAAGCAGAAGCAAACGCAAACTTGATTACATGTAATATAGATGTACTGGAAATCTAATGAAATAAAACCTCTTTTTGAACGGTATCCGGTTTTGTGAAATATCTTATAACAATTGCCATGATTTCGTAACTTGTTGTGAGATGTGGCTCGGTTGTTTTACTTTTTAGATGCAAGATTTGATTATTGTAGGGTCGGGTAGCAGGGTTTCACATGAATGGCTAGCCTGCGAACAGGTTCTCCAGTGGGGAAAATTTGGGGACAATTTCGGCGAGCGAAGAAGCCGAATTTGCGCGCGCTTTCCTTCTCCCCAAGCTACACCCGGCTCGCTGAAGAGCCTGTTCGCAGGCTTCCGTTCCAGAGAACAACCGAACAAACAGCCAGTTGCAATGCCGCTAGCCCCTAAGACAATATATAGCAACTGCTACACTAGAGGATCAGTAGAACAGCAAGCTTATGAGAGCTGCTGGCTTTTGGATCAAAAAACATTCAAAGTGCAAGGGTTAGTAATTTGTTTTCCTAGTGATTGTGGTTCTTCAATTGCTAGAATCTTTCCAAGCTTGCACTATTCAAAAGCAAATTTAATATCTACAAGTGCCCGGGGGTTGGGTATATATATATATATATATATATATGGGCTATATATATCAGCTCCGACGAAGGGCTAACGCTCGAAACGTCAGCTCTCTTATCTTTTCACGGTGGCCAATTTACATTATCAACCCAGTTGATAAAACCAAATTATATATGGGTATGCACCGCGGAACAGGGTATGGTTTTTTAGGTCCAGGGCACCATTTTTGGCATTATTCCTGGTGTGATCCTTGGGTACAGGTGTGGTGCCTAAATCGTGTCGTCAAAACTCGTATTATTTAAACCGCAAGCTAAACGAGAAAGACAATTGTCTGTTTAAACTGAACAGTCCGTTAAAAGTATAAACGTTACAGAAACGAGATAAGGTTGACTTGTTGATACAATTCTTATAGATAATTTTCATTTTTTCTTGAATAGGGTGTCATTCAGTATTCGAGAATCTTGGCAAGGAAAAATTGCATTCGCGTTCTGCGTTCGATTTTCTGTAAATTTCGCCGCCGTTAAGAAGAGCCTTCGCGGCATACACCTAAGTGGCACACGTCAGCTTCCAAATTGATGGTGTTGGTAGTCTTTTTCTTTTCTTGAAAGAATGTATAACTGTCACCGTCAGAACAGTTACTTCAAATTTTGAAATGATGAAGTAACGGTAGAGGCGCAAGTTTGTCAAGTAACTCAGTGAGCTTAGTCACCGGGCGAGTAAAAAGTAACACATTGAGCGCAACATTTAACATGCCCCCCAAAGGACGGAAAGCCACAACATGTAAAGAAAACAACACATCAAACAGGATTAAAACCGTCAAGAAGACCATCAAGAAGAACACAAAGAAACGAGACGGCAAAAGCAAGTCAAAGAAACTATTCAATTCCTACAGAAGGTTTATCTCTAGGGTGCTAAAACAAGTTCACCCGGATATGGTACCAACCAAGAAAGGATCATCGGCCTATCTTGCCCTCAGCAAGAGAGCTATGGACATCATGAACTCGTTCGTGAATGATCTGTTTGAAAGAATAGCAACGGAGGCCTCGAACCTTGTCAAGTACGCCAACCGTCGCACGCTCTTATCAACGGATATACAATCTAGCGTCCGTTTGGCCATTCCCGGTGAGCTGGCCATACACGCTGTCAGCGAAGGAGCAAAAGCTGTGACCAGATACGCAGTGGAAATGAAACAAGTATAAACAGAGGACGAAACGGCCTCAAGGTGCCGAATTGTATATTCATGCAGGTCGCTGAATAGAGCTATGTAAAATACCTTCGATTGTAATGTTTCTGTACGATTCTACATGTTATCAAGTTTTGTTCGTCCCGACCTGACGCGAATACAAGTCAGCCATTAAGTGTGTTACTAGAATAAGTTCGTGTGTAGAGGAAATAAAATGAATAATTTTTGAAATTACATATTTCGCCCCACTTAATGGAAAACACCATAGATTGACTTTGATCAAAAGAATGACAGTGACAAATAATTTCTGCAATCAAACTTAATTTGTTCATTTCGCCTCCCTAGATACAGTATTGTTTCTAAAAATTGCCATAATACGAGGCCTGAGTTTTCTATAAAACAACATCGATAAGGGGGACTGGAAGGTGAAAGAAAAGTAACTTTCCCTGGTTTACGTTGAATGTGTCTGAAGAGCGTTATGTTTTAACAGTTTTTTTCGGGATTGTAAATTCAGGTTCAAATTTTAACAAAATTGACGTGACAGGTACATATACTTCATACTTCAACAACGGATTTTGTTATAAATTTACCAATCGTGTTTCTTTTATAGCTTTCTTCTCGCATGGTCAAATATTTGCCGTTCTTAACACAGGCCGCCCATACGTTGTATGTGATTTATGTGACATTATGTAAGAGAATATATGAGAAAAGTTCGGAAATTGCCCTAAATTCTACATGTGGAAACTAATGCAAATAAAAATGACTTACCATGTGTTTTCCTTGCGTTATTTTGATGTCTCTGTGATCCTGGAGTCGATTTAAAGACATTTAGGTCTCAGAAGGTAAACTCGCCTAAATGTCTTTAAATCGACTCCAGGGCCACAGAGACATCAAAATAACGTAAGGAAAACACAAGGACAAGGTAAGTCATTTTTATTTGCATTCTTTTCCACATGTAGAATTTAGGGCAATTTTCGAACTTTTCTCATATATTCTCTTACATAATGTCACATAAATCACATACAACGTATGGGCCGCCTGCGTTCTTAAGAGCCACCAATAAACCCTTCCTTGCTTCTTTCTTGTTCAGTTGTGGATGCCACAACTAAGGCAACATCAGGTGGAATAATTTCCTCGAAAATTTGCCGAGCTCTCAAGGAGGTTACCGACTTCTGCAAGATTGTACAAAGAAATGTTAGATAAATGGCGAAGAAACAAAAAAAACAGTATTAACCTGTTTTATCACAAAAAGTAGGAGAGAAGGAACTGGAAACGAGAAAGCGGAAGTTTTAAACAATGAAGAATGAGACGAAGTAATTCGGAACGACTCGGGTATGGTTCGGTAGATAAATTAACACACCCCAGCCTTCAAGGGACACGTCACGAGCATCACTCCAAAAACGCAAAACCTAATGATGCATTTACACCAACTGATGGGAACCAACAAATAGTGCCGCGACAGGTCCAGTTTTGTTAAAATGTAACATGCCAGTGTCAGTATTGAAGTTATAAAAGGAGTGATATCATTGTGAATAGAGGGGGTAAGTTTCTAAAGAAACTGTGGTGCTGCGTCGGTGGGAAGTATAACAATATAATTTGGTTTTATCAACTGGGTTGATAATGTCAATTGGCCACCGTAAAGAGATTCAAGAGCTGACGTTTCGAGCGTTAGCCCTTCGTCGGAGCGAATCCATTGTCATCATTGTGATACCATCAGTTGCTTGACTTGCTTTGGTTCTCAACTTGAAAAAGTTTCAAGTTTGGCCCTAGTGACTTCGAAAAATAGCTAAAAAAATTATGGTTCCCCTCCCTTGAACAATTGACTCTATATCTTTATTTTGATGTTCTAGGTACATTTTGTGTATGGGGAAAGTACTTACTCATAAATTTACTGCTGTTTTACTAAAAAATCAGCAAAACTATCCCCGTGATACTGTCCTTTAAATGATGGCGCAGCAAGAACTAACAAGACATTCAGTTCAAGGCAACTTTCTACTTTTATTTCGGGTTTTCACTCGTACACTTTTCTAAAACAAGGGTTGCTTTGAACATATGTATTGCATTATGTAAGCATTTATGTTGACTTTCCGGTCAACCTGATTTAATTTCCAGTGCGAGGCTGACAGGAAACTACCGAATGCTTTCTGATCATACTGCACTTTATGAAACCAAGAGTATATTTCAGTCTTCAGGTTACGAAGCTTAAATATTCTTAAAAATTTTCAAAACTCACGCGCTGGAAATTTCAGTTAATTTAAATATAAAATGTTGTTAGTTTGTAACTAGTCGCGACAACTGAAAACCAAAACAACGTTAAATAATCGCTTAGCAATTTTCTTTGTAAAAGTAAAAACAACCAAGGCCATTGTGTGCCTAAGCTGCTCACAGTTTCATGTACAACTCAGTCAGCTGTATTTAAAGGAGCTACGTCAGGATATTTTGAATTAGTTTTTTGGCGACGAACCAAATTGCCCTTAAAACGAAGGAAACCTAAAACTAATGGTTTACTAAAGAAGAAAACCACCAAAGAGGTGACAGTAAAGCAAAAAGGAACGTAGATGACTAAGGATGGAGAAGATTGAGACGGATTACAAATAACGATTTTGAAAAATTTTCGCTAAATTCTTCAAAAGGCACACGCCGTGACGTAGTTTCTTTAAGTACAGTAAGTTACCTCACACTCTCAATACACCACGTTTTGGATGCTGTCAACCGTAGATGTATGTCCCAGAAGTCCCTATCTGGCCCAAGTTGTTCAAAGGTTGGATAACGCTATCCACCGGATACATCACGCAATCCCCTAATAACGCCTGCGTAGGAGGCTAGTCAGTGGGTAGCGTAGTTTGTTTTGCCAACACGTATCCAAGTTGGATAGTGATTTAAACGACGGATAGCGTTATTCACCTTTTGAACAGCCGGGACAAGGTTTGTTGAAGCCACGTCGTTCCCGGATGTGGGGCCCAGTTCACAGCTGTCATAGGATAACGCACACTGAACTCTGTTCTTGAGTCTTGGGTCCAATCGTTCGTCTGCGGTTGGCTGTAGCAAAATAAAACCAATTCTTTAATACCAGTAGCCAGAAAGCGAAAGTACATAAAAGATTGAATACGGGGTCTCTCTGAGTTCACAACACAAAAGAGCACACGAGGACGGTCCTAGTTCGTTTAAAGTTCCTTCTCCGAGAAGAGACTAAGCCCACGAGTTTTGTTTTTTTTAGGTGTCACCTAAAACCTTTTTAGGTGTCACTTTTACGTCACACATGACAAAATCTTTTGCCAACAGGTTCGGAGTGCTTTTGAGCAATCATGGTACTTTGCGATCCGCGTGATCTGCTCAAAACGATCCATCTCCTAAATAGAATAGGCTACCTCATCAAAGCGGGAGTGAACATTTTTCACTAGACCTTTGCCTGAAGGCAGGCGCTGTGGCCTAATGTTTAGCGCGCTGGACTCCGGATCGTGCAGTCGGGGCTGGCACCCTGGCCGGGGCACTGTGTTATGTTCTTGGGCAACACAATTTCTTTCATATTGCTTTTATTCTCCCATGTATATAAATGGATACGGGTGAATTTAATTTTAGGTGTAGCCCTGCGATGGACTTGCATCACACCCCATCCAGATCCAGTTGGGGGTGGGGCAGGGAAGTGTGGGGGGAGGGGTAGAAATCACCCAAGTAACTTCCTGCATAGGAAACCGGGAAAAGCTCCTGCCTGGTCGGCCACTAGGCCCGCGTTTGTTTTACAAACGATGGGTAAAGGCAACTCGGACTAGTTGTTACAGAGCAATGTTGTTTTTCGTTCGTTTCATGTTATCGTACCTTCTATATAAACATCCCGGATGAACTGGCCTCCAGTCAAGGGAATACTGTCACGTGAAAATAAAATCACGACTGTTAAATGGGACAGTAATCAGTGGTATAATAAATATAAGCTGCTTGCTGATAAAAAGAGTAATTTTACTGCTATCTATTCTGAATACATTACTCGCAAAAAAAATTGGACGATTTTAATTTCGGACAAAAAAGCGTCCGAAATAAAATCGTCCGAAATATCTACAGTACAAAACATAAAACTTTTAAAGCACGTATTTTCATGGGCGACGCCATGACATGCATTCTGCCGAACTTGGGTCTGGCTTTGCTCGTTCTTTTTATCTCTGATGTTTTTCAGTCTAATTCTTGTTTTTTTTTTAGCGCAAATTTACTTTAGATATATGTTTCACGTCATCAGAAACTATTAGGTGACTTAGGTGATGTTGTTTGCTTTTATATTTATATTTTCACTTCGGTCAGGTTTAGTCAGGGACTTACTTTTCCCGGCATGGATTGAGTTTGACTTGATAAATACCAAACACTGGCCTGAAAGAAAACAAAGACACTTATAACCAAAAATGCATCAACGTTATTACTTATGAATTGAGTAGCTTTAAAAGAACAGAACCTCTCACAAGATACAAGCTGAACTCCCATACAAGCTGATCTTACGAGTACTTGTCGAGTGTAAATTGGGGACATCTTTCGCGTGCCTGGCACATCAACGGAATCTTTGCTGGAGTTGTATCTTAACGTTGCGCTATTCTTCATATTACGGTGTTCGTCCCTGAAGTTGCTAAGCAACGTGACGTATTTGCTCGTGCGATTACGATCGGTGTATTCGCGAGCTCTTGCGCTAGTTTTTGATTGGATAAAACAAGTCGGAAACTCCTCGAATGCTTCAAAGAGGATTTGCAAAAACTGACATTGTTCTCGCGAAGGAAGGTAGTGTCTCTTACCTATGATCTGACGTCTTGACAGAAACGCAACTGCTGTAGATAACTGGTTGAATGCTTGATGGATCTCTGCTGCGATAAAGAACACGGTCCTACAAAATAACAATAAATTGCCGAAAATAACAATAATACCGTTTTTCTCCTCAACGACACCGAATATAGCAAAATGAATACGAAATTCGTTTTCTTTATTGCTGGTTACGTATAATAGAAAAAGTTGTATTTAAGACAAACAAGAATGCACTGCACTGCTAAAGCCGTTAATTTTTTTCAGGCACTATAGCACCTAACTGGCCAACTCTCGACAGAAGACGACAAGTAGCTACAATCTTGGAAAAAAACTGTTGAGACACTTCTAACAAATTACCACCAATTTCAATTTTGGCGATTGTTTGTGTTGTCAGAGCAAAGCCAAGTGAATTGTAAATCATACGAAACAACATTGAACAGGGGCGGAGGGGGATGAAACATTTTTCACGCGCTTGTAAGTCAAGGCAGTCTCGAATAGGGTGCGATATTTGTTAGTCCCAACTAGTTTCGTCCAAGATTGTAGACTTGCACTGATATTCAAATGCGTTAACAACCAGGCCGCTATCGATATCTCTCGCTATGTACAACATCAGTCTTCCCTAAAAACTACATGATCTCATCCACTCAAATCACTCCAGCCATCCTGTGAGGCATACATGCACAAATATAGCCTCCGGCCAACAGCTACACTGACTGGAACAGTCTGCTATCTGACTATTTATTAATGATATAATATGTTCAACTATATCTTCTCAATGTATGCTTGTCCCTTTTAACAGTAGTATTATTGTTTATTAGTTAATAGAGCTTGCGATTGTGTCTGCTATATATAGATGTTGCAAGGGATATTATGTTGATGTAAATGCTTTCTTTTTAAACTACGGGAAAAGAATCTCAAGAAAACTAATGCTAGGGCAATTCCCCTCCCCCCCCCCCCCCCCCACCACACACACCCTCTCGCTCTTCGCTCGCTTTCTTTTGCGTTTCAAAATAGTGAGGCTACGAACATAACTGCTATGATATTTCATTCATTTCGCCAGTGCAGTTGCCTGCATGAGTGACATCAAAGCCGTTTTAAATGTGAACTACAGACTCACCGTCCAAGAAGGCGTCCTGTTTTTAGATGACGAGTCATATTGGTCGCTCTGAATATCATGTTTGTAACTTGGTAAGAATTTGATCGGGGGTTCAGTGAATCCGACAAACACTTTTCCTGATATAAAACATAACAGCACTGTTAGTAGACATTATTAAGCCAATATGACAGTGAAACATGCCATAAACGTTTTGATCGAATTCTGACAAATTTTCTACAGCCGAATACCCCGCCACTTGGAAGCTACCAGCCAGGAAATAATGGATATTAAATAAGCTGAACTCCCGCGAAAGCACAAGAAGGGAAGGAAGAAGCAAACCAATGCACTAGTAAGGTCAATGCTCACCTTGTTCCATGAGATCTAGAAGTTCATCTTTTTCCAATATATCCTGCAAAAATGTACTATAATATTAATGTTTAATGCCTATTTAGGTAGCCCATTCCAGTCAGTTTGGGAGTATTACTCTTGGTGCTAATAATTATTAATAATTATGATTTATCAATTATTAATAATTATATTACTCTTCAAAACGGACAGTACCGAGATTCAAGAAAACAGCAAATTCAGATTTTTCCACGCGTGGAAACAGCAGACGGCTGCAGGCAGGCTAATTACAGTGCAAATTAAATAATTAAACTTGACCCAATCTCAGTTGTTTGTTAAGGGTACTGAACAGGCTCGCGGGTCAAATTCGTTCAAAATTGTGATTTTTATTGTACATAAACTGTGTGTATTTTTCTTGCTTCTACAAAAAACGAAAATCCAAAATCTTT
The DNA here is from genome assembly GCA_947652115.1 of Blastomussa wellsi. Taxonomy (NCBI): domain Eukaryota; kingdom Metazoa; phylum Cnidaria; class Anthozoa; order Scleractinia; family Plerogyridae; genus Blastomussa; species Blastomussa wellsi. The sequence goes on from OX393563.1 coordinate 9,329,066, forward strand.
TTTCACTCCAGAGTTATTGCAAATTTCCTTTTGTGCGTGACTCATTACGTCACACTTTAAAGGTGTCGAGCTGTCAACACTGCTAGATCAAACGCGGGAAATTGGCTTCCAACAGAGGGAATTTCCTTTGCTCGCGTCGCTAACTTCTGTCATTGCAGTACAGTTTTGGGTGGAGTTTTTGGATGGAGAGAGAAAGAACAGAAAAAAAGGCGAGAAAAAAGTCCTTGGGTTCCAAAGGCTGATCGACGGTACCGTAAAAAGTTACCAGGGAATTTTTACGAAACGTAGAAATGCTGGCGGAAAGCGACAAATTGTCACAACGACCGAACGAAACACTAAATATTGCTACTAATTCGGATACTTTCCTTGGCTTACGCAAGCAGAAAAACAAAAAAGCTCAAATAATTCTATTGAACCAGGCGAAGGTTTGGATTCCGGAATGGTGGATTCTAGGCATTCTTTATCGGACGAATCTGTTGAAATATCACAACACAACAGCGACGAATTCATACTATTATTAAGGAACACATGACTGAAGAGCCGATATGCTAAACAATACGGTACTGCTATCCAGTGACTCTTAACCGAAGAATATTAGAAGGTTTTCTTGGTTCTATAATCTTTAAGATGATGGAGGCACTTCCCTCGAATTACGCGCGCATGAGGATCTTTTTGCGCGAAGCCCCCGGGAAACCTGTTCAGGTGTGCCGGTTAGTGATTGACGTTTCTATTTGAGACAGTCATCTGCAGGGTCAAGTAAAAGTGTTTACTGTAAACACTTTTTGTATTAAATACCAGATTATAACCTGAGTAACTGGCAGGATTTCATGACAACATGCTTCTCTTGATCCACTAATCCCACTAATACAGGCTAGTCATATATAAATGACATTCAAGATTTTATCCCCTTTTGAGTACCTCTGCAAATCCAGTACCATTTGTTAATTGCTAGTTAAGAATAAAGGTTGTTTGGTCTGTTGTACTTAGTCTCTGTGATAAAAGAAGACGAAGGTGACAACTCTAACAAACGCTATTTGAGCAGTGCTATGTGAAATTTGTCCCGAAAATTTGGAATATCGTCCCAATTTTGTTGAAAAAATTCTCAAAAAATCCTCAAATTTCCTGCAATTTTAACTAAATTACTCCATGTTTCCCCGAAAATTCCCAAGTCTCCCGATTCCAGGAAAAATCTTCAGACTGCCCGGAAAATGTTAATGTTCTCCCAAAACAGACCTTCTTAGAGTTGACACTCCCTTATAAGGAAGCATGCATAAATTTAAAAAAATATGTATGAGTACTGCATACTAACCTTGCACTCAGGATTTTCCTGATCTTTATATTTCTCAAGCATTTCATCTACTTCAGATCTGGCCAAACTAACCCTGAAGTTAAAATCTCCTAGCCAAAACACTCGATCAAAATTGGCTGTCAAATCCAACTCTGCAACAAAACACAACTACAGAAGTTTTAAAGTATATCTAAGGATTCTTCAGCTCTTATAAAGTTCAATACTGTGAAACCTCAGAAAACAGACATGTTTCAGTTGTGTGACAATTTGTTACTATTGTCGAAATTAGAGCGACAAAGTTCTTTTCACCATACAGGAAATGCTTCTAGAACATAAAGAGATGGATATCAAGCTAACTGTTTAAGGAAGAGGGTCACAATAAATAGTTTTCATCAATTTTTCTAAATCACAAGGACAGAACTTGAAAAAGTCACAGTGATATCACCCCATGTTTAGCTTCAGTACACTGACATAGTACTTTTAACAAAATTTAACCACTGTTTGTAGGTTTCCATTGGTGTAAACACGTTCTTGGGCTGTTGAATTTTGGAAGTTAGCCAATAACTGATGAGGATATAATAAAAATCATGAACTGAGGAAATTCACTATTAAAATTTTGCAGCAAACTTCAGAAGAAGTACTTTGTTATTTTCAAGCTTGGTGCGGTGTCGAACTTCTCAAAAGCTATCATCCACCACTATAGGTCCGCAATGCATGCAAAGATTTACACAGTAATGTACTGACCATTGTTTCTGTTAGGCTGATTTGCTGGTGATAATGACAAAGACTTGCAGATTGTCTTATAATCATTCACACGATCCATAGCTTTGCCCTCTTCAGCTACATCACAAGACAAAATACAATTTCTTCAAATGAATGCATCAAAAATATATAACAAATTTATATATATAACATATATAATATTTCATAAAAAATTAAGCCATAAGAACCCTGAGTAGTTTTAAGAATTTGCTGAACTCATGCGTGAATGCATGCTTCTCCACCATCAAATTTGGTTGCTAACAGGAATAATAAATGATTTGTTAGTGTTCCTGGCTATTGAAATTGAAATAGAGAACTTACAAGTGAAGTGTGAGTCAATGAAGAGAAATGATGTTCCAAATATGCTGAATGAAACAGCCAAAGCTCCCTGTAGTGGCAGAAAAACAATTTTACTTCCTTCTTGGTTTAGTATCACCTCCTTGGCATATTCGCTTAGACTGTTTATTTTTACAATTTAGTAAGCTTATTTAAATCTAATTTACTTTTCTTTGGTTTAATTAAAATTCTGTCAATTGGAAAAATGACCAATGATATCACAACCTCTCTCCTCTGCAGAGCTCATGCTGGAGGTTTTGGTGTGGGGAGAATCCACTGAGTGAAGTGAGTTCGTGGGTGAGAAAATGGGGAGAGCAGTAATCTGCACTTACTGTGCTCAGCAGATTCTTCCAACATAGAAGACCCTCACAGGAGTGTCTGCAGAGGGGGAGGCACAGAACTGCCATGATTTCTTTACAACAACAGACAAGAAAGAAAACATTCCAATGATCCAAAAATTGATTAATTATAATAAATAATAATAAAAGACAGAGAGACACATTAATGTCACTTTTACCTTAGTTTTGATCATATGTCCCACTCTGGTGGATACACTATCTTCACTCACAGCTGCATTCAAAGAAGGAGGGAAACTACTTATGAAATAAATATGAAGTAACAAACACACGTCTCATAATCACATAGGGGGTTATAGAGGGTATGACAAAAATTACGACAAATTATCCCCAGACCATGTCACAACTGGTTCCTTTATTTATTTTTTATTCTTTTTTATTATTTTTTATTTACAAAATTATATTAACTCACTCACTCACTCACTCATGCCCATTATGCCAGCTGGCATGTAGGGCAGCAACAAAGGAACTCCACTCCTGTCTGTTTTGGGCCAGCTTCTGAACGGTCTCCCAGGTGTGATGGAGGGTCTTGAGCTCAGCTTCTACAGTTCGACGCCAGGTGTTCTTGGGTCACCCCCATTTCCGTTTCCCCTCTGGTGTCCAGTGAAGGGCTGTGCGGGAGATGTTGCCTGTTTCTCTTCTCATCACATGTCCGATCCATCTCCATCGCCTTCGCATGATGATGGTGCCCATGCTGTCTTGGTTGCAGCGGACAAGAAGATGTTGGTTGGAGATGGTCTCGGGCCAGAATATTCGCAGGATTCTTCTAAGGTTCTTGGTGTGGAAGGTGGACAGTTTGTTGAGGTACACTTAATGTACATTACTACAGTATACCACTACTTACAATCAGTGCATACTATGGTGACTACTGACAAACAGGAACAGGTGACAGCAAAGGTTGGAAAATGAAAAAAAAAATAATAAGCTAGTGTTTTCAACAAGACAAATTAGATATGCCAAATGGCCAGGCCCCGTATTTATTTGGACAAGCTTACCAGAGCAAAACCAAACAAGCTCTCTCCTGATAAACACTGCTAAGTGCAACAAGCCAAACGAACTTGAGAACATCGGTACATGAGATGGGCCAAGAGTTTCTTGAAGACGCACCTCCCACTCTTTTCTGTTGAAAGGGTTTACATATGTTTAAGGATAATAAATTTAACATAATTTGTTAATACTAATTGCTGGTATATATGAATGATAGATGAAACTGGAACCACTGTATCACAGTCAACTCTTAATAAGACAGGCAGCATAGTGACCGGCACCAAAATAATGTCCATCTAAGGCAGTGATTACCGGTACATGGCGAATTTTAGCCCGGGCTGAAATATTGTTGCGATTACATGACAAATTTTAACCCGGGCTGAAATATAAACCATAGAAAACAACCTCACTGCGCATGCTCACGTTGCCTTTTCAGCCCGGGCTGGCGGGCTGGCATTCCATTTCGATTACATGGACTTTTTGTAGATTTTTCAGCCGGTTTGCCCAGGCTGAAATCCAGCCCGGGGCCAAGCCTTCTCCATGTAATCTTCACGTTCACTTTTAGAGGATTCCTTTCAGAACCCAGGCTGAAATTTCGGCCCGGGCTGAAAATCGCCATGTAATCACCCCCTTAGTGACATGTTTGGCTTATAAAGAGTTCAGAGATAGTGAAATGACTGTAAAATGGCCCACAGAGAACAACACTAGTTGTCTGTCTAACAGAGGTGTCAATTCAGAGAGAGTCAAATGTATTTATTTTATGCTCAAAGTGAATATCCATAGTGATTTTAGGGGTTGAGAGTTACTAACCTAACTCTCTGGTAATAAAATCAATACATGTATGCAGCAGATGTGCCATATATGAACTTAGTACAGGCCTTAGCTCACCAAGAGTTCTCGTAGCACCCAACTAGTATCTGGGAGGTCATGGGTTAGAATTCTGTTCATCATTTCATCTTTATCAATTTAAAGGGAGCTTTCTTAAAAAAACTAATCCAGTGGACACTAACTTTTTATCACGAGAAGCTGAATGTTAAGAAAACAACAAATTTGAAGAAAATGTTATTTACCTTTGGGATGTACTTTCTTGCAAACCAATAACATAAAGATCTTGTAAGAAGTCAGTTGAATCTGGTATTAAAAAATCATCTAAGTAGAATGGAATGCCCTGTTAAGGAAGGGAATAAAAATTAACGTAAAATTGTTAAACTTTCAAGTTATCTGGCTTTCACAAAATGACAATTATTAATAAACATTATTGTAAGTGATACTGTAGTCAGTGACACTAAAACAAATTCACTGTTATATGACCAAACATAATTTTGTTTTAGCATATTAAATGATAATAAAGGGGTTCTTAATAAGAATTAAAATACGGTAGCTTTCCTTAGGTCAAAAAATAATAATTTGTGTTTACGGTAAACAACCAACTTTGTTTAACAAGGGTAGCACATAATTATATACCAGTAATAGTATATCAGCTAACAAGACTGTGGCCCTCAGATTCCTGATTAAAACTGGAATTTGGAAGTGTTAGTTTTCATGGAGGGAGAAAAACCGGAGAACCCAGAAAAAAACATCAGTGCAAGGTCAAGAACCAACAACAAAGTCAACCCACATATGATGCTTGGTTCGGGAATCAAATCCGGGCCACATTGGTGGGAAGTGAGTGCTCTCACAACTGTGCCGCCCCGCATTAAATAGGACCCACTACGAGGGCATTGTCCAGGTTCTCATTATAAGGCAAGACCTGGGTACCAGTACAAGGACACACAAGAGTTGGTACTTGTCTACAAAATTGGACAATAAAGAAATTCACTTCATAAAATCCCTAATTGTCAGATTTTAAACATTCTTACCTTTTCCTCGTGCATATTCCAGGTGGCAACAAATACGCCAATTTGTTGGTCAGGGAAGTAGCGCTCCATTTCCTCCTTTAAAAAGTTGCCACTTCTTGTACGTGCTCTTCTTGCGGACACACGTGGAAGCAACGTTGAGGCAACTGAGACATTTGATACTTGTCCTGTTGATCTGAAAGACATGTCTGTATCTGAAGCATATTTTTCATCGTCGGTAGCTACCATCTCCAGTGCCTTACTAAGTTGCCTTAAATCAGATGTTGAGTTGTGCTTTAGATCATCCTGATTTCTTTCATTCTGATAGATACCTTCAGTTGAATGTATACTCTCATACAAACCAGATGCATTTGTGTCAACAGTTTGGTCATTTAGTTGACCAGGTAGCACTGACTGCAGATCATTTTGGTTTATTTCACTTGGATGCACAGACTCATACAAACCAGATGAATTAGCTCCAATTGTTCTGTCATTAAGCTGACCAGGTAGGGTTGGCAAAGTGGAATTAGGGTCCCTTTGGATGGCTCTGTTTTTATTTTTAGCCTCCGCATCGCTGTTGCTTACTGAATTTTCATCACTGTCACTTACACTTGTAAAACTGTCATTTGAAGACGACAGGGTAAGTTCATCTTCTGCTGGAGGTTCATCATACAAAACAGTTGATTTCTCGGAATTAGATTTAATGGGTGTTGATTCTGTTTGCGGTGTAGAGATGTCTTCATGTGATTCAATTTGCTCCTGGTCTACTCTCAAAGGATGCACAACATTCTTCTTTTTCAAGATCTTCTTACCCAGATCGTCATTTTTCGCGTTATTCTGGTAAGATTTAAAACTTTTGATAAGTCCCTTTTCGGAACCGATACTTTTAAGAGGTTCAATACCCCTAAGATTACGATTGATTCGAGGACTCCCTAAAGATTCACTGGAACCAATGTTGTCCAAACTACCCGTACTGCCGCTTCGCTTCAAAGGTAACGGATCGAGCATTACATTAAGAACGTGTTTACGAGTTCTCCTTTCATCTTCTGAACCAGATGTTGACGTCCTTGGCGACTCATGACGAGTTCTTTTGACCCCTTTCGAATTCAACGCCGCTTGACGAGGGTTACCTTCCAACGTTCCTGAATTCGAACGCGGAGAAGACGGAGGATGCGGTACAAATTTTATGTTTTGAGTATCTGCTTCCTTTACTAACAATGGCGTATCTTTTTTACTCCCGACAGCTTTAGTCGATGACGAATCAAGCATATTTTCCGGTGATTGTGTTTGCCTCTGCTGCAGAAGCTTTGGCCGGTCAAAGGATTGTTGCATGGCTGTCGTCCGTAGATTGTGGTTGAAAAACGAGTAATTTCCACCGTCAGCCATAATGATTCAATGTTGTACGCATCATGCAATTCTTTACGATGTAGGATCTTTTAAAAAGGCGAAAAAGAGCACGAGCATTACCAAATAATTAAAATCTGTTTTCATCCGCCATATTGTTTATTCGCTATGGTGATCATGGTCTAGCATCCAAATATTTTCGTGGGAGGAGTAGGTAGGGATATTTTTTTTCCTAGAAGTTTACCACGGAAACTTTATCTGGATTTCAAAGAGCAAACCAGAAACCTTTAATCAAATTCAATGAATTAATAACAGTGTGACATGACATAAAGACCTTTATGATGCAAGAACTGAAACGATTTTCAAATGTTCCCTCTTCTTCCCTGCAACCACTCCACCGAAATAAATGTTCGCCTACCTCGGCATCGGGTCGAGGCAAAAACCAAGATGGCGGACGTAAAGACGGTGAAAAAGTTCCTGGCAAAACATCCTCATTTCGAACTTTTAAAAGATTACGAGAACAGAGAAAAGGTGTGCAAAGTATTTAAGAAGTAGGAATTGACACTGTCTAAAATTCTGAAAGATTTCCGATAGCGCTAGCATATTTGACCGTATTTTAATACTCGCACGGTTGTGAGCATTCGTTTAACCCCGAGGTTTCAGGTTTAATAGTAGGGAGTTTAAGAAACCACGACGGCGACGCCGAGAACAAAGTCGATTAAAAATGAATTTATATTTTACCTGCCAATCTCTCGATACTCTAAAATCATTTAGTCTGTTTCTTACTGTCTAAACTATCTCAAAACTGAATCTGGAACACAGCGGTAAATTCGAAATAGAAATTTAAAATTAGCCTTTGTGGTTCACGTTGTGCAGACAACGCAGAGTTTGGTCATTTCACGTTGTTGTTTTGCAGAGGACGGTAAAGAAACGTACCAAGAGCTGTAACGCACATGCAAAGCCATTGTTCTGCTCATTAGACCTTTTGTTTAGAGACGTTCCAGTTGCCGTTGTGGTTTTCTTAAACTCCCTAATAGAGACCTTTAGCACCGCGTTTTTCGCACGATATGACAAACCTCAAACCACAGTCTGAGGTTAGACGTATCGCGGAGGTCACAGGCTCGAATCCTGTTGAAGCCCTGAATTTTTCAGGCTTCTTTAATTCCAAATGCTTAAATTGGAAATTCACTGCGATGACCATCTCTCACTTTCATCTACATCCACAGTTCATATATGAATTATTTCATATACTTAATGCCAATTTCAACTTTGGCAACGCATCTCTCATTTTTCCGTTAAATCAAATGGCTCATGGGTAATGTTATCAATTCACCACAAGACAAATTAAGAAAATGCTTGCAAAATCAAAACTTGACAATTGTACTACTGCTGCAGTCGACACCTTTTGTAAACAGTGTAAAGTTAAGTTGCACTATCTTTATTTTTTCATTCACTCCGGCTTCAATAAAAACACCAAAAACTTGTAAACTATCAGCCGTGTAATGCTAAAATCTTTAGTTCAAGTGGCATACGGTTACAAAAGCCTAGTTTTTGGTTTGTCCCGTTAAAGTGGCCGAAATACTTTGCCATATTTCACTTCTCTAGGAGAGGTTCCCGCAGTGAAAACGTGAACCGGATGGCAGAGCATAGGCCGTGTGATATTTTGCGGCTTGCAGTTTACGTGTTAACAGAAAAAACATGATGCTTAAGGTCTCTAATAATCAAACCAAATCGACTGTTTGATTAATCGAATTTAATCAAATTACCGGTAAATTGAACCAATCATGTGTCTGAATAGGTTCCATCGGCTTTGGCAATCGAACAAAATCAAACTCACAAATTTTGAGCAATCAAAGGGGTGGGTTTGATTAGTTTGATTGAGTTTGATTAGAGTATTTAGAGTGAATTTGAGATCTCGTTCATTCAGTTGGAAATCAAACCCAATTGAACTGTCTCGCAATTTTTTTATGAAACTACATGTAACTGAACCAATGGCTCCATTGAGCTTGGTTAATTTCAGTTAAAAAAACAGTTTTATTTATAATGATGTCGAGACAGTCTGGCTCATTGTTCAAGTAAGGGGGAACTTATATTTTTGCAAAGGCTCACTCAGTCCTCTGCACAAGTTAAAACAGGTCCTCTGTCACTGAATTAGGTCGTAGAGCTTTACTTGTCACTGTTTTATTAAAGGCCTGCCTCTCGCAGCTCCTTTATTCAAGATCTTACTCCCTGAAGAGATGGTAATATTAACAGAAATTAAAAAAGGTTCATTTGAACATGTATGTGGAAAATGTGCTATACAAATCCATTACCATTCAATTTTCCTCCTGTTCACTTTTGAGTGACCATATTTCCTGTTAGTGACAATCAGTGAAGAACTGTTTTGGAAAGTGCCAATAATGTATTAGTCAATAGTCCAGTTTCGAGTTAACCAAGGCCGCTGAATAAAACGACTAAAGACGTGTCTATACAGGGTTAGTCTTGTCCTGAAGTAAAATATTTCCAAATACCAGTGAGAAAAGGAAATATTAACAACTTTGTGCATTGTTTCATCTTACGCTTCAGTGCTTTTCTGCTGGTGTTTGTGAATATTTTTCATCAGATTGAGGCTGACCCTGTACAACAACTTAGTCTTTTTGTTCAGCGGTCTTGGCTCATTCAAAACTGGACTTTTACCAAATTGCTCAAATGCCTGCCCTAATGGACAAAGTTCTGCATCAAATTGCTGTGGTATGCTGAAAGGGGGGAGGGGAGGGGTATTAATGTATTCAGATTGCACCATAATTTCCTTCCATCTTGTGATAGGTCAAATGTAAGTTAACTGGACATGAGTTACCAGCAAGGCTCCCTGATCTTGAAAACTACATAAAGGGGAAAAAGTATCAACGACTGGTCAAGGAAGTTCCAGATAAATCTCCTGGCTATCAAGAGTATAAGGAATTCTTAGTGCCAAGTGAAAAGAATAGGTACTGTACAACAAAATTATTGAATGCGAAAGTTCTTAAAAATTAACTCTTTCATGGCACCATTGGTTTAGAAGCTATAGCCTGATTTTCTTTGGGTCCATCACGCAATCTTCTTGTCTTTTTCTGGGAGGACTGTAGACAGCCCAAAGAGCATTAATGTAGTGTGTCTGAATGGTGAGGGCACTGGATTCTAAATTTGGATGTTATAGGTTCAAGTCCTGTTCTGACCACTTCCTGGAGTTGTTTCATAGTAGACCCTGAATCGTCCCAGTCTCTTATGCAGAAAAATGGCAGGCACAGGGAATGATGGGAAGGAGGCAGATGAGGGAGCATCCCATCATTCATTGCATCTTGCTATTTTCCCATACTGATAGGAGATGACTGGGGACGAGTCAGTAGTAGACCTGTGTCCAACTATGCGCCCATAGTTGTATATCTCCCAAACTAATTGCAAGTATCAACTTATCATTTGATCTGACAGGAATCAGCTCTATTGCCAGTTGACCAAGAAATACATTAACAATGGTGCTCATCACATTCAGAAACATATCGCTGGAAAGCGCTTCACCAGAGCTCTGGAGAAATGTAAGCATTAGTGTTTGATTGTGGCACAAATTCTGATTCTCAAAGTGTTTGACAAAGCAGAATAATTTGTACATTTGTTAGATCACGAGGAACAAAGGCTCACAGCCGAGCAAGGTGATGCAGATGAAGATATGTGGGTTCCATCTGATCTGGAATCAGAATCGGAGATGGAGGAAGAAGAAGGAGAAAATGGCACAAAGAAAGAGGATGACGAGAATGATTCTGGAGGAGAATTTTCATCAGAAGGTACAAGCAAAGGCCTTTTGAAAATCTTACTAATAGTATTTGTCCATACATACATACATACTGTACATACATTGTTTGAGTAGGTTAAAAAAAGGCAGCCAAAGGTGCATGTGGACCGACATACAAAACATTTAAAATACAAACGGTAGCAAAGAAAGTAGTAAGACTATTTACACTGACTCGTAATTTCATGGCCCATAACTCGTCTAAGTGCTGAACTGTGTCTAAATAGGCATTCTGTATATAGCCATCGTTATTCCCTTGTCATAACCAAGATCATGAGAAGTTCAAAGGCACAACTATATCGTTCAAAGCTGAACAATAGTCTCTCCCACTGCAGAGACTTTTGTCTCCATGTTTGTTGAGGAAGTAAGTCTTGTGATATCCCTTGCTGGGGACCCTTCAAGGAAGCGAGAGCAACGCCAGTGGTTTGATTATGTTGAAAAGTGCTTGTTATATCACTGAAGCTTGAGAACTCAGAAATGAGGTGCAGTACAGAAATCCTATATGTTAAAGGTTGGCTCTCAGTTCTGCTGTTTCCATTGATATTAGGGAGGATCCTTGGAGTTGGTTAAATAGAGTTTGTAAAGTTGAGAGAAAAGTTTATGGTGTTATTCAGTTTTGAGCAAATTCAGATGGCACGGTCAGTGGGAGTGAGGGAACAAGGTTGTTAGTTGATTATACTGTAGTAATATCTGTCACAGTGTTGCGATCAGCAATTTTTGAGGCAAAGAATCCTCTGCCTCTTGCAAGTACTTTCAACTTTGGTTGTCATTTCTTTGTTCTAATGACATTTTTTGTGATTAGCTGAAGAGGATCCGTATGAAAGGAAAGGGGATGGCCTAAAAAGGAAATCAAAGGTAAACCATCATCCTACGTGAACTTGCTAGACTGCGATCAGGCTCAAGTTTGGGATAAAATTGGAACAAGACGAGTGCAGGTTTGGGGACTGAGTTTTTATTTGCCCCACGCTCGTGACAAAAATGAGCAATTCATCTTTTTTAAAAAATCTGTCTTGTAAAAGATATTTTGAGTGACACAGTGTAATGGAAAAGAAAGACTTGTAATGTTTAGCCTTTTTCTCATAAAGTTCTGATTTTCAATCACTTTTCAACTAACTACCGCATGACGTCACTGGTGACTTGGTATATGCTGCATCTGCCAAGAATACGGGTTAGATGTACGTAAAGGTAAATAGGATAGGCCTGATAACCGCTCAGACATACGTGTATGTGTTTTGCGTATAATTTGGTTTTATCAACTGGGTTGATAATGTCAATTGGCCACCGTAAAGAGATTCAAGTGCTGACGCTTTTGTTTATCTATACAAAGAAGTTTCAATTGTCACTGGTCTATTCTGCTACATTTGTTGCCAACAGGAAACAGAAAAGAGTAAACCAGCGAAAAAAATAAGAGCAAGTAGTGGAACTAAATTGGTAAAAGAAAAGGACGCCAAAGAGCCAAGTGTCAACCAATCCAAGAAAACCAAGCCAAAGAAATGCAAATGAGCCTGGTGATGTGTAGAGCTCGATCTTTTTTCAAAGTTTGCCTCCTTTTGAAGAAAGAACCGGGTTGCGCATATCAAAGATGTCGCATTCACTTCACCCAGGAGATAACAACGATGGTGCCAACTCTTTCACGGCAGCGTTATGTATATCACACAAGCACCTCGCCATCTGGGACTGGGATACAGTTTTGTTGAGAAGTTGTGTGAAAAATAAACAGATGTACGAAACGCTTCTTGCCAAACGACAATCTTTTGTGTGCAGTTTCTTTATGCACATACTGTTTGCGCCATGGAAAACTTCTTCGATTGTTTATTACAATTGTCAAATTCCGAAAATTTCCCCCACCCCCCGAAAATAAGCCCTCCCCAGAGCCTGCTTTTCTGCTGAGCAAGAGAAAACAACCGCTGAGGATACCTCCTGGATAAAAGCATTGTTAGTTAGAGGATACCACACATGCAATGTTTGTTTGGTAACTGCAGAACCATTCTCGTCCCCAGAGTCGCTCGTCCATCTTAGCCGGCTGGGCCTCTGCGCGAGGAACAAATGGCTCTGATTATATAATTGGCTAAAGTCTAACAAAGAGAGCCCAATCGCGTCAGCCCTTTTTAAAATCCCTTTGTCACAAGATAGATTGAAACGGTTGAGAAAGCTGTGGAAGTTGCTTTCTGTTGCTCTGCGTGAATGGAAATTAACAAATAGACATGAACTTAGTATGGTACGTTTTGTAATGGACCATGAATTTCTTCATCACATCAAATTTGGTATAGGCTTACGAGTAGCCTGCGTAGCCGGCGGGATTTGTGCGAGCTCCTCACTCAGCATTCGCGGGCGAAGCCCACGAGGTCAAGCGGTGAAGCCGCGCGAGGGAAAATTTCTCCTCACCAATCTCTCCACGGCTTTTCTGCTCCAACGACGGCCTCCCGAAAAACAAAAGCACTTCGCCGCGAATCCCGCCAGCTACGCAGACTAGCTTACGAGGTGACACCAGCCTTATTCTACACAATGCATCGATGCATTTTTCGACCGTGAATATTAGCCAATGAGCGCGCGAGAATATTAGTTGACGGCTGCACGCAGGCTATTTTTCCGCATGGTATTCGAGAATACACCAAACATTTTCAGAGACAGTATCCGTCTAAATAGAAAGCAAACTATTTTTTGAACGCAAATTTCTTTCCATTAAGCAGTTTCTCCCACGTATAAGCCCTTCCCGAAATTAAGCCTACCGACAGGGTCGTTCAGTTATATAAGCCCTGGGCTTATTTGTCGGGATTTTACGGCATGACAATTGTGTGAAGAGATGGCCATTCCAAGAATGAAACAACTCAGAAATTGGGAATTCAGTGTGATGAAGTTTACCAAGAAAATAAACGAAGAAGCATCTCTTGATCATGCCGATGTCGCTTTACTTTGGTTCAGTGTACATGTATTTACAGAAACATGAACGAGTAGAACCAATTACGAACGATATCCACAAACACGAGCGAGTGAGTGGAATTAACTTCACTTTTGAAACTCGGTGTGAATGGTAACTGGACAAGTTAAATACAGGGCAATCTCTTAAACAACCTAATTTCCCATGTCTTGGGTGGGGAGGGGAGGGGCATGCTATATTTACAGGCCTCATTTGCAGCCTCGGGGCTATGTGGAAACCTACCAAACATTCTCGTTCCCAGAGCCGCGATTCGTTTGGTCAGCACCAAGGAATCGAGACCTCTGGCCGGCAACCAAATTGCGAGCATGCGTAGAGAACTCGTTTTGTAGCTTTCAGCCAATCAGATTTGTCAGATTTGATTTTGTGCATGCGCAGAGTGACGGGAAGTCCGAAAATCACGGACTTCCGGTGTTGGACCTTCCCAGAGGTCGCGATTGTTGGTGCTGACCAAAAAGGATCGCGGCCTCTGGGGACGAGAATGCCTACGAAACGACATGGCAGTTACCACTCCTAATTCAGTTTCAGGTTGTTTGCCCTTGATGAGGTACTGGAAACGAACAAATGGTACAGAAATTGAGTACCAACCGGAATGAAATCGAAGGACTACCTTAAAACTTGGTCCACAATGCTACATTTGCTTTCCAACAAGGACTACACAATCAACCTTACTGAATATTTCAGCTGTTCACCGTTTTTTGAGTTTGACAGTAAATGGTATAATATACCCCGAGCCTTTCTTTGCACTATTTTAAGATACAAGCATATATCATTTACATATTGTGCATTTGGCTAGCTAACATATATTACAAAGGAGTTCCCATAACAATCCAGTTCTGTTAAAATCGAGTGTGTGGGTCGGGTGCTTTCCATTTACCCAACTTTTTCGATCATTTCGTTAAGAATACAAGTAGAAAGGTCTGTTTCGGTTCGTTTTGACCGGAATATTCGGGACCACCTCTGCAAGTGGTCCACTTTAACCTATTAGGCCGATCGGACCGAAATTCACAAACTGGTTAGTTGCCTCACTTCAGCTCGGCGGATTCTCGTGGCGGACCGCCTGGGGAATGGAATGCAAAATGGAAAGGACCATTCCCCCTGGTTAACCTGGTTAAATCGGAAAATGTCGTTCCATTTTACAGCAGTTGATCTCGGTTGGCCCGACTGGTCAGACTGAGATAATGGGAAGCACCCGCTGGGAGTTATTCCGCTGTTAACGGCATGTCAATGTATTTAGCACCACTGTGCTAATTGGGGACACTGTAAATACGTAAACAAATATTATAAATGAAACAGAAAGTTCTTAAAAATCCCAACTGGCAGGAGGCAGACCAGTTGGCTATTTACAAAGCGTGGAGGAGTTGAATTCGGGACCACCGAAGACAAATCCGTTTTAGTGGCAGGGAGGAGGACTCGAACCCGGGATCACCTGATTACAGCGCCCTGACCACTAGGCCACGCTCGCCTCCACTAATATGTACATCATAATACGAATATGAAGGAAAATGTCGCCATGTCCGAGTCGAGTTTAAAAAATGAAACAGTAACTTTATACAGAAGCATACGCTATCCTGTCTGAACTCATTAAAAGTCAATAAAAAGTACAAAACGATTTGTAAGAAATAAAGTTATCATTCGTCGTGCCCAACTAGACCCAGTCTTCGGACGAGCAATCTCACTGCTTCCAAAGGATCCTGGACCATGTCAAGACGCCGCTGCCATTTGAGCGAGTTGAGTTTCTTTCCCTTGTAAGGCGTTTGCTTATAAGGTGTGGGTGGGGCTAACTGACAGGCAGTTTTGCTTGTTTTGGATTTGATCATGCTCCGCTTCGCTTCCAGTCTGTGGTTTCGTTCTGCAATGTTGTGGACGCTTTTGATGTCCTCCACAATTTTTGTCGTGTTGAGAATTTCTTGTGCGATGGACGAGTCCCGGCATAACATGACAAGCAGGCAGCACGTTTTGGAGAAGACAAAAGTTTTGTCCCTGAAATTCGTCAACAGCTCAACCAAGGTAGCGACGCAATCGGGTTCCAGGTAAACAGCACGATAAACGGACGGATACTGAAGAAGAAAAGGAAAAACATCTCTCGTTTAGTTCTTAACTTGGCTACTACCATTTGCGTCCATCCTTGAAGCGTGACGAATTTAACGCTTTGTTATATTTTTAAAACGTTAACGGTTTTTCTGGTTGTCTCACTTTTTTTATCAATGAAACGTTTGCTGTCACGCTGCAAAACTGACAGCGTTTTTGGTGCGATACGATCGTGTTTAATTCACAAGCTATCAATGTTTTCAAAATTTGCTGCCCCACCACGATTAACCCTATAAAACGCGCAAAAGCGCCCGTGCAGTCAAGCCATCTTCTTTTGAGTGTTACAATCAGTCTTCTTTTCAGAGGGAGTTAACATCGACAGCGTAAGTTCAATGTGGTGCTGTAGAACAGAATAAAAATGTTTGGTAACAAGCGTGCACTTATTATTCAGCCCTCACCTTTACAACGTTAAAAAGTATTAAGATGGAGTACTTGATGACCTCCAAGTGCGGTAAACTGCGATTACACTTCTTAATAACTTTGAAGATGACAGGCAGCGCGCCAACGGTCACTACCTGTTGGCAGCATACCTCTGATAGGCGGGTGACAACCTCTGATGGGGACGAAAATAAAGCAATTATCACTTAAGGTGCTCTTCTTGTAGAAAACAGCCACTTTAAAAGACAATTTTGTACTCGAATAAAATCAAACCAATCATTTTCTGCGAACATATCTGCTCAGAAAACCCACGTCACATTCAACACAGTTCTTTCGAGAATCTTATCCTACTTAACATAAAAGTGTACTTGACGATGACGAAAGGGATTTCGACAGCGCTAATTACTTCGCGTTGAAAGCTCACGGTATGGTGCATCCCATGGGCACTCTTGCGATATCTTGTAAACTTTCGTCCCTGGGTCTCCGAGGATTACATCAAGCAATACTAAACTGCCAGTGCCCATAATACCTTTCGGCATTGTTGCGTAACCTGGTACGCTTGTGTGAGACAACTTTTTAAAAAACACAGAAACGAAAACTCACATGTACTCCGCTAGACAGTCCAACTTACCTAGATTAACAAGTGCTCCCACTATCCTGCTGATGTTTTTACACTGCAACAAAAAATCCAAAGCGGACCTGGTGCGGTTGCAAAGTTTCATTGATTCAATTGCTGCAGCATTAGCAGACTTGATGCGCTTCCGCGCTCTTTTAACCTTGAGTGATGACACTTGACGTCTGACTCGGTAACCGCGCCAGAAGGCCTGGTGATTTATACCAACAGAAAACGTCATTCAACGCTAAGCGACAGTAAGGAGTCATGCTTGTATCTGTAATAAAAGTAGCCTGCAAAGAGTCTTCTGCTCTACAGTCAATGGGATAAACGCTAAAATAGTAAAAGAGTGCATGACACAAGCGGCGAAACCGAGAGCTACGACTAGCGCAGGCTCGCCACCCGTCTGACACAGACTTTCACTTTTTGGAGGGTTCGTCCCCATTGACTTTATATCAAAAGGGAAACTGCTCGCGGGCTATAATAAACGCCGCAATCTATTGAAGCAAATTGAAGCAAAATGTTTGCACAAAAAACAAAACTTTGCAAAACGAGAGGTGGACACGTTTTACCTACATTTTCACCTCCGCTATTTCTAACCTGAATTCGCAGCGCAGATTCCTGTAGTTTTGCCAAGCGCTTCTTTACCATGAATGCTCGCACCAGGGCCTGGATCTTAGCCGCACCTTTGTGCTTCATCTCTAGTTTTCTTCGCGCTGCTTTTTGTAGCAAAATAACAGCCGAACGAAGCTTGGTAAACCGCTGGCGTTCAAGAACACCTCGCCACCAGTACTGAGGAAGAAGTGAGAACACTGTGTTACTAGTAGCTCACCAGTATTTTGCATGTAAGATGATAAAATTCAAGTCATAAATGTTGTTTATCTCGGTAACCCCTTTCCGAAATAGGCGGATAAATTTAGGCTGACTTCAGCAAAGACAACCAATCACATTGCGGAAAGAAAGTAAGCTGAAATTCTATTGTTTCGCAATGTACAGTTGTTTACTCAAATGACTGGCAACCCCGCTTTCTCTTTATTTGAAAATAGTCTTCACAACAAAATCGTAATAAATTTTCTGTCGAAGTAAACCATTGCGTCTACCTGAATAAAAAGTACAGCATCCATCCGGGCTTTCGCCAAAGCCATCGCGCGTGCTCGGCGGTAACACCGCTGAATTCTCACGGCGCACAAATGATGATACACAGCTGATGAAAACTTGTGTAACTTCACCAAACGCTCAGCCTTTTCACGCTGAAATAGAAAGTTCACTATGGTTAGACATAATAACTCCTCTGGCTTCTACTTAAACCTGTCCTTAGCCGCAAGAGGCACATGGAGCTCAACTTAAAATCCAGAAAGCTTTGAAGAACTTAAATCAAAAGCAAACATGCGTTACAGAGTTTGGTTAGTCAAAGCCGAATATTGTATTGTTTCTTCCGTATTCATGGAAAGGACGCCGTTTGGAAGGATCAATCGAAATCTGGATCTTCAGTTTAAAGTTTCATACACTTGCGTGTAACAAAAGACAAACAAAAACACCTGATTAGTAGAAAACAATTTCTTACGTTAAATCGTTTTCTGGTGAGGAATCCTCTAACTGCTGCCTGAATGGTGCGTGCAGCGCGCATGTTATGTGCTATCACCCGTCCTCGGTATCCTCGGTAAGCGGCCTGTAGCAGAACAGTAGCTTTCCTGAGCTTGCGGTGTTCCTCGCGAGCTCTCCTTTGCGCCAAATTGCCAAGGAACCACCCCTGGATCAGAATCGCCGCTCTGATTTGACGAACAGCAAAGCGAGCTTTCCATCCACGATAACACGATTGAAGTTTTATTGCCGCGCTTTTGACCGCCAGAAATTCTTGCCTGGCTTTCTGAGAGGCAATATTTGCCTGAACTCTTCTTTGGAGGAGAATCGTTGCGTGTTTGAGTTCATGATAATTCTTCTGACAGCGCCTTGCCCTGGCCGTCGCTTGCAGTCTAATCACTAGTTCTTTTGCGCGGTAGTACTTCCGTCTTTGCATCATTCCTCGTACATTGGACTGGATCAGAATGACAGCTTTTAGTTTCTTCACTTCTCTTCTCGCTTTGCATCCTCGATAGCAGCTCTATAAAGCAAAAAAGCAAAGACTGTGATTATACCAGTCTATCGCTACGCTAGGTGTCCGAGAAAAGAGTAGGTTTTGCTAGATCTAGAGCTAGAAGTTGAAAAATCGTCGATTACGCATGGACGATCCTGGAATATTTCGAAAAAAAGCTTGAACTTGTTTTGCTGGATGAACGAGGCCTAACATTTTAAAAGTATAGATAACAATGGCAAGAAAGGAATCTGAAGCCGAAAAAAGACGATACCTGAATTGTAGTTGCTGCCCATCGTGTGAGTTGAAATCTCTGGCGGACCGCTTTTCCCAGTTTGTATGCTCGATACCGACTTTGAATAACGATTGCAGCTGAGCGTTTTTGAAGAAACTTCGTCCTTTGTAGACGCATGCGAACTGCAGACTGGGCCAGTACCACCTTCTGTCGTACACGAAGATAAGCCTGTCTCTGGCAGTGTCGTCTGTAGCGCGACTGAATCAAGATTGTGGCATGTCTGAGAGAGCGATACTCTTTAAAGATCTTTCTCATTTTCACTTGTGCTCTGTACCATTGCTGAATTGCGACAACTGCTTGTTGTGTTCTTACAAATCGTTTTCTCGCTTGATTGCGACGTACCGCTGCTTGTAATCTGCACACGACTTCTCTTGTGTGAAGAAATCTTCTCCGTGCGACTGTTCCACGATATATTGCTTGTAGCTTGATAACTGTTCTAAGCTTGCGAAGGAATTTCTGCGCAGAATACATGCGACATGCAGACTGCAACGTGATAATGGCACCGCGAGTCACGTGATACGCAAAGTATGCTTCCTCCGTGAGACGAAATCCACGATAATACCGCTGAATCTTCAATGCTGCTGCCCGCCGTCTCTGATTCTCTTCCACCATCTCACAGACACGCTGTCTTGCTTTAAAACTGCGAAAGTGGGACTGTATGACAATGGCGCTTTTTCGCATTGTTTGGTATCGTTCACGCTGTTGTTTGCAAAGTTGATTTGCTCTGTATCTCGTCTGTAATACAGCAGTGATTTCCTTCAGTTTCTGGTACTCCATGACCGCCTTTCTCGTGCGTACAAAAGCTTGTATCGTAACAACAGCCTCCTTGGCTTTTTCATACCTACTTGTGGCCGAGAACATTCTCCAAGAGGACTGCAAAACAACAGCAGCACTTTTCAAGCGCAAGAATGCCTTCCTTTGTTTACGGGTCTTGATGCAAGCTCTGCGGTGTTGCTGGATTATGATCACCGCTGACCTGATTGCGTTGTACTGTCTTCGGCACCGCCATGTTCGTATCCCAGTCTGAAGCACAATGCAGACCTTACGCTGTATAATGTAACTCTGTCTTGCCTTCTGCATCTCTTGCTGAGCTCGGAATCTTTGTTGAGTGACCAAAACAGCGCTGCGAAGGTTCAGATAGAATCGCCGCGCAAAGTAGCGCCTTGTCGCTGTCTGGATAATAACTGCAGACGATTTCAGGGCAAGATATCTAGAGCGATATATGTGACGACGGAAGGCGGATTGGATTGTTAGCGTAGAGGACTTCAGCGAATTGTAGTTTCGGGTCACTGCTCTACCAAGTAGCCAGGCGCGGCATCGAAGCTGCAATACCAGTACTGCTCTCTTGGTAGCGTCATACTGCTTCCACGCCAGGAATCCGCGAACACAAGCTTGAATCTTGATAGCGGCATTGTGCATTCTACGCAGTCTCGCTCGTACCAGGTATCCCCTAATAGTCATCTGCAACGTAATGACCGCGCCTCTCATTAAGTGAAACATGAGTTGGTCGCGTTTACATAAGACTGTCGCCCTAAACCTCCGCTGAATCAAAAGGGTTGAAATCTTTAAAGTTATGAATCTGCGTCGCTGTTGAAGCATGCGCGTTTGAGCTTGCACTTTCACCACAGCTCTCCTGAAATAGAGGTACTCTTTCCTTGCTTTATACATCTTGTACGTCGCTTGAATCAGCCTCACCGCTCGAAGTCTTTCAGCCCGTTTTCTGTCGCGCCAGCCGCGTGCATAAGCTTGGAGACGTATGACAGCACTTCTGGCAACAAGAAAACGTTCCCGTTGGTTCCTGGACTCAACTGCAGCTCTGTACCTCTGCTGAAGGACTGTTACAGCGCTTTTCATTTCTAGGTATCTCTTACGACACAGGTAACCACGCACTGCTCCTTGCAACACGATACAAGCCCCGCGCTGCACGTGGTAACGCACATATTGACGCATGCCAATCACGCGCGCACGGTACCGCCTTTGGAGCACAACAGTGGATTTCTTGAGATCAGAGTAGTATTTTCTCGCCAAATAACCACGAGCTAGCGCTTGAGCGTGAATGATGCAGTTACGTGAAAAGCTGTAAGCTTTTCTGACCAGGTACCCTCGATAAACCGCTTGAATTTTCATGGCACTTCGCAGCCGTTTGACCTGTTTTCTTCCTTGATAACCACGAATCAAAGATTGGATTTTTATCGCTGCTTGCCTCAAAAGTTTAAAATTCGAGCGTTCTTTACGGCCGAGTAGAACAGAGCGATAGTGAAGTTGTAGAACCATAGCGGCCTGTCTTAACGCTCGGTACTTCGCACGGGTTACATGGCTTCTATAGTATGTTTGGATCAGTATTGCAGCCACGTGCTGACGTCTGAGGTTCTTCCTAACTTGCCAACCACGAATCGCAGACTGCAAGACAACAGCTGCCTTTAGCATCCTGTAGGCCAGTCTGGCACGATAACCTCTGTAATGCGCTTGAATGAGCTTGACTGACGATCGTACGCGCTGGTACTGTGAAACGTGTACACGGCTCAGTAACAAGGAGCGATAGCGCTGCTGTATTATTGTGGCTGAGCTCTTCAACAGGCGGTATCTTTTCGTAGTGGCATACTGGCGGTACAAGGCTTGAATCCGGATAGACGACCTGTGCTGAACCAGAAGATGCCTGCGGACAATGTTGCCCTTGATTATGGCCTGAAGACGAACAATGGTATGACGGATGCGCTGATATTCCATCCTCTGGCGACGCCCTTTCAGCAGAGCGCGATATCTCGTTTGGATCACAGTGGAAGCGTGTTTTGAAGCCAAGAACTTCTTTCTACTAAGAAAACAGCGCGCTTGTGATTGAAGGATAACGGTCGCCTGTTTGACTTGCATAAACTGCTTCCGACATCTGTAACCTCTGTAGCATGACTGTATCTTCATAACAGATTGTTTGGTCTGCCTAAACTTCTGTCGAGCTCTCTGTGCACATAGAAATTCCCTGAATCGTCGTTGGATCGTCACCGTGGATGCCACAAGCTTCTGGTATCTTTTCTGTGCAAGATACTTTCTGATGAGGGACTGAATCTTGACAGCAGCACCTCTTTTCTTCAAAAATGCCTTCCTCTTCAAGTAACATCTGACCAGTGCTTGAATCTTTACACAAGCAGCCCTTTGAGACTCGTACTTAGTCCTTTGTCGCCGCCCAAGGAGAGTCGCTCTGAAGTAGACCTGAAGAATTCTTGTGGCGTTTTTCACAGCAGCAAATCTCATTTGCGCTTGATACATCCTTGTGTAAGATTGTATCTTGGTAGTTGCTCGTTTCAACAAAACAAATCTCGCCCGACTTTGCCATGTGCGCACGTGGCTTTGGATTTTGATAGCGGCTCTAATCTGCCTAACGAGACGACGATCGCGTTTGCCCCTGTAGAACGATTGCAGCACAATTGTGCATTTCCTTAGATGAAGATATCGTCCCCTTTCTTTCCTAGCACACATCAATGCAAGGTAAACTTTCTGAATTAACACGGTTGCGCTTCGAAGTCGCAAAAACCGCCTCCGTTCTTGCACTCCTCTGATGAAAGCTTGAATCTTCACACAAGCCGCTCGTTGCTCAACAAACCGTGTTCTTGCTACGTATGCTGTCCAAGCAGCCTGCACCACCTTCGCGGCTCGATTGCTCTTCTCGCGTCGTTTCCTCTGATTGGTCAAAACGATAGCCTGCAGTCGAACAACAGTTTGACGGAGGTTTGTGTACCAGTCCAGGACCTCTCTGCCCCTTCTAAAGGCCAAATAGTGAGTTTGGATGCACTGCGCGGCTTGGTGACGAGTGCGAAGTTGTTGGCGAGCCAGGTGACCACGGTACACCGACTGAACGAGGACAGCAGATTGCCTCATGGCTTGAAATCTACGCCGTGCTATAGTGGCTCGGGCACGCGCCTGTAAAATGAGACATTACGAAGTTAATCGGAATGAAATTTCCGGCAACTAAAAAATGTTTGATCAAAATATTATATTTTATCTCATTCTCGTCCCCAGAGCCACTTGTTCCTCGTGCACAGGCCCAGCCGGCTAAGAGGGACAAACGGCTCTGGGGACGAGAATAATTTTATCTTTCATATAAAAGCCAATCTCTGCTAGTGCAAGTTGAATTTATTTGAAGACGACTTATAATTTTGTTTAGCATAAAGTGTTACTGTTGAAGACATGGTTTCGCTATTTTTGATTGTATTACTAATAGTATTTCTCACCTGTACGAAAACAACTATCCGCGCAACGTTCTGAAAGAAAAAAAATCGAAGTTTAATATCAAGGCAAACATATATGGTCTAAAACACTGGATATTGTCTCCACCACTCGTGATGTTTTCTAAAGAGAGACTAGGTAGTGGGTACAGATACTAGAAACCGAAATTAAATCAATTTGCCGTCAAGGGACTCAGCAATGAGTGACGTGCTCAAGAAACGTTTTTCAATCTCACCAACCTTTTTCCGCTCTAGTTGCCGTTGAAGGCGATGTCGTCTCCAGGCCATCTGAATGCAGCGCGCGGCCTTCGTTTCTTCACGAAGATCCAACAACCGCGCGCACAGATACGCAACATAAGTGATAACAACCTGAAAGGAACAAGACAATCGCTGAGTGGAAAATGATCGGACGGAAATATTTTCTCAACCTATCTTAGAAGTTCGCCGGCACTCATTTATAACACTAAGTGGAGAAAGTTGCGTCATGAGTGCGAAGTGCCTTGTATTCTAACTCGCTAAGGCCGCTCCACCACCCGGTCAGAAAACAGAGAAAGTGAGGAATAATATTTTTATTAACCTTCTCATCAGGAATTGTGTAAGACATGTCTGAAGCCTTAGTCATCAAAGGAACTCCACCCAGTTCTTGCACCTGAGGTAGAAAAGTCAGTATAAATAATTAGTACTTCACGATACAGTGACTTAACAGACCAACATGGCGAAACCGGTTCTGACCTTCTCAGCCATTGTACGAAAATTATCGCGCTCGTTGTTTTTCAGTTCCTCCAGAAGAGCGTTTGTACCGGAACCTGGAAAAAGGAAGGAAAAAGAACTTAATAACTCTATGTAGCACTGGGAATAAAGTACATTTTCTACCCATGAATTGGGCTCGTGTATCTCGTCAACATGAAGGATAAGAATCCAAAACCGTTCAGAGTTCATCCAATAAAAATTGCCAAAAAAGACACTACTATCTGGACTGAAAGCCTAACGGGCGATGGCAAGAAGGTCATCTCAATTCCACTACATATAACAACTTTACAGAAGGAACCCTTTACGCTTTACCAGGGCTAAATGTTGCCATCCAAGAGTTCGCTTCCTTTCCCTCTTCTCCCTCGCTGTCACTTGTGTCGTGTACCCCCGGATTACAGGTCAGACTGGTTTGTTCCTTGATATGTGACCGGGGGAGTAGTGAAGGGTGATAATGGTGGAGTAGATAGCACAGTGCACGGCCGTCCGAGAATGAAACGGTGAAGTTCTCGATCTAAAGTAATAAAAACAAAGAGAATTAACAATAAGTTGGAAAATGGCGACTAAAAAATTTTTAATCTCGAGACCACCTGGTCTTGTAATAACCTTGGACGTATTCAATTTCGTTAGAAAAAATTTTCCGAGTGCAGAATACATGACTGTGACCCGGCACTGTACAAAAACTAATAATCCAAGTTCTTACCTTCAAACCATACAGCCTGCAAACCATCTTACACCACTTGAAGAGCAAGCGCAGCCGGTCTGACTGGAAATACAGGTCTGATGAGTCGCGGCGTTTTCCCGCGAAATCCGTGCAGCCATCAGTCCATTTGTCTGCGGCAGTTAACTGAGCACGGAGAAGACTGGTGCTCTCCAAGTGAACTATTTCCTCCTTGAGCAGTTTTTCACTTAGAAGCACGCTTACCTGTGATACGTTTTGTAAAAGAAGAGTTTCAGTCAATCAAACGATTAGCGATCCAGTTTTCCATTCGTTATCACACGGATGACAGTATAACGTCAGACTCGGTTGCGTCAAAGCGTCAACATTTGAGGAAAGAACATGTTCTAACTGGCTACCACACATTGCGTTTTAGAAGAAACTTCCTGGCTCATTTCTTTCACTACAAATCCTTTAGAGTTATTATTCTCTAATTTGCAACGTGTCTAAAATCTATCAGTGTTGCGCAGTTAAACATTGCACCAGTCGCAACTTTTAACACTTGAGAAGGTATGGGTGCGATATTATCCTCAGAAATTGCTCTGATCTAATAGCAATACATCTTACCTGGAAATGAAAAATAATTTGCCATAACAGTGCAAGTGTTTTCTCCCTGTGCCCATCCACAACATGGCGTGCGTCGATAGCACCACCTGACAGACAAGAAGCAAAATCAGTCTACAGAAAGGGCGCTTTTGACGAGAGATGGCTGCGCGCAGTGAGGCAAGAACATGAGACACAAATGAAAAGAGGGTCTGGTTCTAACAGCGTAAGTCGCAAGCTTTGAACGCACTTTGCGTTCGTATTGTTGTACATAAAGTCATTGGATTGGGTGGAGATCATCGAGCTGACTTAAAATAGTGCATCTATTCCCAAAGTAGTGAATCGAACACAGATAACGTTACCAGAAATTCACCCCGTGCAAAAAAAAACAACATTACCATTAATTCCTCCAACGAGAACACCTCTTGATTTCAACGCATTCATGAAGACATCAACGTTGTGGATTTTCTGCAAGAAAAACAGCAAAATAAAATTTATGTTAATAAGTTCATAAGCAAAGAAAGTTCGCCCTCTAAGAGTATACAACACGACAGCTAATTCACCTGTAATCTGGAGATGGCTGGGACACGAAGACTTGCCGTTAACTTCCAGTCTTGAGTCAAGAGCTCTGCTACACGCCTGCGGTTTAAAAAACAGATTGATCAGTACGTTCTCCGCGCCTTTCCTATCAAAGCTCGGCTCATCCTAGCCTTTCATGCAAAAGGGCTCCGGCTTAGAAAGCCAGGCTTGTCCAACATCGAAAATTGCTTTATTTGCCGGTAACGGGGCAAACTCTTCTACCATGGAATCCTGATTTCTCGAGACTCCAAGGAAAACCAAAATTGGTCCGAGAAATCGACGGCAAAATTGTTTGAATCAATGAAATAAATCCAAGGAAAACGACTTTGAGTTTTTGGGAAGTTCGGAATTCTTCTCAGTAACTGTTTCGAAATGAAGAGTTTGCATAAATACGTTGGGTCTCACTAGCTAGTCAAGGCTTTTGTGCGGAATCCACGGTCAAGCTTTTCATGCCCCAAATGCGGGCTGTCCCGACGCACCCAAGAAAAACCGTCGATAGAGAGGTTTAAAAAGCAAAATGTAATACTCACGTTAAGCGCAAACCATCTCGAAGATCTATGGCGATGTTCTTCACAGCATAATCGACCTCGTCAATCGCTCTCTGAAGGAAAATGATCGTCACGTTTTTTAATTATATCGTAATTATGCTAAGTTACTAATCCGTTTTACGACACCAAAACTTTCCTTACCTGAGAATGCGTGACCGAGTACCCCAGAAAGTTCAAATGCTTTGTCACGTCTCCTTCGCCTTTAAGATACTCACGAGAGAACGTTAGTAGAAGACTGCGACTTGACTGAGAAGCAGAACAGAAAAGCTACTGTTAGCGTCTCTAGAAACTATGCAAGTACACATAAATGCGAGGTCGCTACGAGGCAACCCATCATATCTCTGCAGGCTTTCTTCCGGGAGAGGAAAGTGGGAGGAGGGGTGGGGTGCATCTTACTAAGTATGTATAGAACTGAGCTCAAAATCACAACCATGAAAGTTCTGGGTTTGCTATGTTTGAGCAATTTCTCATGGAAATTAAATGTTTCTTCAGTTCAATATGTACTTTTTGTTGCCTCTATTATTGCAATGTTGTACTTAACACTCAAAAACTTTGGTTACAATACAAACCTTGAAAGGAGCTTCTTTGTTAAAAAGGCACGGGTCATGATCAATGAGCCGAGTCAGCTTAGCGCGATCCAGGAACAAAACCAAAAGAAGGAATTTCTTCAGAGTAAACTTTCCCAACTGTTCCACATAGCCTGTCATCAGAAATTAACAAAAAAGAGTTTCAAACTTCTGTATGACAACTTTTTGTATCAGAATTTCCTGAAGGAAAAAAATGTTTCTTAGTTCTAAAACATTTGTTTCAATTTTGTGATCCTCACGTTCGACCTCAAGTCTAATGCAAATGGTAACCCGTACAAATGATTTCCCAACATCTCGGCGAATTTTGATATATCTCGCCGAACTTGCCGATCCACGGCGGTATTCGGGGAAATCTTGGCATTCTCAGCGAGGTCTCGGTAAGATCTCGGCGAAATCTCGGCATTCCCGAGATCACGGTAAGCATTTTGTACTGCATTTTGTACATTTTGACTCTGGATGTAGTTTTAATTTAAGCACTGGTTGCTGGGTCACGACTCACCGTGTTTTGTTCTTGGGCGAGCTGCAGAAAAATTCTGCAAGTCACACAAGAGCTAAACCGTATTTCAATGAGAATACCAAAAGGTGAAATAAGTTTACCTTCTCGATACAGCCCTGGAACCTGTGGATGAGCAAACGTGCTAGCAATATCAGGATTACCAAGTAATCGGTCGCAAAGGAACTGCGTCAAACCTGTTACGTCATTGTTGGAGTGAATGGGTAGAATTTCACCATATATGGTCTGAAAAAAAAAAACAAGTGTCACTGAGGATGCATTCCTTTGGGGTGATCCGGATCAGGATCAGTGATCCGGATCATGGTGTGTCAAAGCATTAAGGCATCAGTGAATCCTTTCTCAAAATGGATTCTCCGGTGCCTCTGATGCACCATGATCCAGATCACTGATCCTGATCCGGATCACCCCAAAGGAATGCACCTTTAGTGAGTTATCATCCAATCAAAAGACAACTAGAAGCTGTCCTTTTTGGGGCTCCTTGCTGTAACACTCTAAAATGAACAATCATGATTGAATGAACCCTAAGAGAGAGACCATTCATGGAGGTTTTGAAAGCGTGATTGGTACCATATCCTACCCCCCCCCCCCCCCTCCCATAGGTGTCCCCACCAAGTCAAAATCAGCTTTGACAAGAAAGGGACTATTACACAGTGTGCACAACCCTTTGCTAACAGGTAAGTTTAATTTCCCATTGTTACAACTACCATACCTCAAGTCCAATTCTAAGCCACAATGTATTATAAGAGAGGATCATGTCAATGACTTGCTGCTTGATTCCTAAAACAAATACAGAAAGAGTCAAAGAATACATGTGACATGTCATAGGGACCAGATTTTTCGTTACAAAAATGACTAGTTCACATGACGGGGCTTGTCGCTGTGGGTTGTTGCAGGGACTAGTCCACTTGCGTGCACTGACCTTAACTCACCAACTTGGCAGGATGGTAGTCACATATAATGCAGTCTTGTTTCATTTTTCGATTTTCATGGCAAGTTCATTTTTACATGAATTTTTATTTTTTTTCCATAGAAAGTAAGGGAAGATGATGATATTAAGAGCTGTCACAAGAAGACGCTTTCAATTGCTTCCAATTGCTTCCATTGCTTCTAAACCAACCAAAACTCAGGAAATGCATTATACCATAGCTAGCTTTTAATAATAATATTGATATTATTAATAGTTATAATAATAACAAAAAAATCAGCACTAACCTAAATCTGCATGCAATTTTTTGTCAGGTCGAATGGCAAGCCGTCCATTTTCAACTTCAGCTTCTATCTTTCGAATAATATGTCCTAGTGCCTCTGACTGATACAGCAGACAAGCACATCTTCGTAAACGGGCCATCTTGCGTCTAGCAGTATAGATCCTGAGGGAAAGGACTTCTCTTGTGGGTGCCAAAGGTTGAGTCTTCTTAACATCCTTAGCTCCTCCAATGACAACATTTCCTATTAAATTATTGCAGACTTCATTGAAAATTTATAAAATTTCTAAGGTATACTCCTTTTCAAGAGAATGTGGGTATCAAAATATCTGAGTATCTATAATATATTATCAGCATAAGTTACCTTTAGTTACAGCTTGTGTAGAAGGATCTGTTACATCAGGTGGAGTCAGGACAAAGTTAAGCCATTTAGTGAAACCTAAAACAGATTAAAAACATTTTTAACTAATAATTACTACTTACCAAATGGCTGGCAGCAGCCCATTCACTTTGCCATTCGATAAAGACAAACAACAGCTGGAAATACATCTGTGTTGCCAAATAATGGATGTCCAGAAAGGACTCTGTTTTAGCCTGTGTTAGTTTCACAGGTGACCAGTATTGATCAGTAGTTAGCTAATAGTTGTATAAATGATGGTATGTCAAGGCACTTTCAATTAGTTTATGACTAAAGGCATCTGTTTCCCAGGGGGGGGGGGGGTACTTGCAGTATACATGACAGGGGACGGGGTCTGACATTTTGGGGGTGGAAAATTTACACGCTCTGTATTTTTTAGGACCACCCCCCCCCCATCATGTATAATGCAACTACCCCCCTGGCATCTGTTTATGCCTCTGCATTGTACTAACCTGAATATCCTAAGGGGGGCAGGTCCTTTCCCACAACCCCTTGAAAAGCCTGATACTCAAACTATGATCATTTTTAATACCTTCTTCTTGCTTTTCAATCCACCTCTCATCATAGTACATGTTCTTTGAGGCAAATGGCATTGGATGTCGTGGAAGGTTACTCTTGGGAGTCTTAACCAGCTGTAGTTTTCTTTGCGGTATTCCTTTAGCTGCAACTTTTACCTTCACCCTTGGCTTGGGCTTCTTTTTGAGTGTTCCTGTCACTTTTAAATTAAAAAATTGTTTATCCCCATTTTCAGCAGAAAATAAACAAGGATTGTAAAGCCAGGTTTCACAAGTGACAGAGTCGGAGTCAGAGTCATAATTATAAGTGGAGTCGTAAGCAGGGTGATCTAGTGAAAATCAAATAGACAGAATCGTAAGCAGAGTTACGATTCTGCTTATGACTCTGTCACTTACGTTCTCGTGAAAACTAGATTATCTGAGTCGCAAGCAGAAAGGAAGTACTCAGAGTGCCTGAAACTAACAATGTGATTGGTTTATTCTTCTGCTTCTGCTTGCGACTCCAACAATCTTGTTTTCACTAGATCATAAGCAACGGAATCATAAGCAGAATCGGAAGAAAATGGAAACATTCTGATTCTTCTAGCTCCGATTCAGTTGTGCTCCTGACTCCACTTCCGACTCCTATATTCTCTAGGTTGTAAGCATTCTTACAACTCCGCTTAAAAACATGCTTCTTTAGTCTCACATACAAATCAGTTTGTCATTTGTCTAAAGATTTATTGATTTCTAACCTGAAACTGGAGAGAGCTTCTTCTTTGTCACAACAATTTTCTTCACTTTTGTAACAACTGGCTTGTTTGCCTGCTTTACAACTTTTGGAGTTGATGGGTTTTGATTGATCTTGGAGCTTGATTGGGGTTTTGTCATTTTAACAAGGTAAGTATCACGTCGCAAATCCTCTTCAAGTGGATTTTCCACAGGAATGTTCTCAGAAGAAAACTTTTTGGTGTTGATGTTCTCAGACACCTTAAAATCATTTGCTTTGGGGTCACAAGTGTTTGGACCTTGACTTGGTTGAAGGACAGCTTTGGGATTTTTCTGAAATTAAAGTAAAAAGCTTTAGCTACCAAGCCACTCTTTACTTGTACAGGCACTGCATATGCAACTATTAAATTCTAAAATATCGCCTTTCTAGATCTTGTTACAAACTTTTTCATTTTCTGTTTTTCTACCTCTGCGACTTTACTAAACATCAGATAGGCAGATCACAACTTGAGTCATAATGTCATCATGTCTTTCATCATGCATTTAAACACCTCTTCAACTGCCATGTACTTTATAATTTGGTTTTATCAACTGGGTTGATAATGTCAATTGGCCACCGACGAAGGGCTAACGCTCGAAACGTCAGCAATTGAATCTCTTTACGGTGGCCAATTGACATTATCAACCCAGTTGATAAAACCAAATTATATTGTTATACTTCCCACCGACGCAGCACCACAGTTTCTTTAGAAACTTACCCCCTCTGCCATGTACTTTGTTTAGTAGAGCTTTTTTGAAGTATCGTTTTGGCTTAGATTTCTGTTTGTTGGCCCTAGACAGCTCTTCAACTTACCTTGTTTATCAGGGGTTTTTTAAAGCTGCGTTTGGGCGCGGATTTGATTTTCTTTGGCCCTAAAGCCGTTCCAAACACCACCACTTGCAGGCGAAAAGAGTTATCCCACTTGAATCGAATAATCTCGCGACAGCTCCCATTCTCATTTGGCTCCCATTTGACAGCCAAGAACATCTCATCGTTTGGTGGTATCACCAAAGAATTCTTCTCGGAAATCTCGCCATTGCCATCCCCACTGAGATCTAACGTGAAACCTTTGTCCGTTGGACACTTCTCTATCTCCAAAGTTTGGCTCACCGGATGCGGGTTGAGTACGACGAAGGCCTCTGTTTTGCTGCTACCGACATTCACATTTCCGAATGATATCTTAGGAATCGTGGCGAAATGAATTAGTTTAAGAGTCGGTGCTTCAGGCTCCGGAGAAAGAAGCATTTTAGGAGAATTCTTGCACGGGCTGTACCATTGAGCACGTTTCGAATGAACCTTGTTGAGCAGTGTACAGTTTTCTTTGTTGGGCGTTAAACTCGGCTCCAACATGGTTTTAAAAAAAGCTTCTTCGGTTGATGTTGGTGCCTTGATAGAAAGAAGTTCTTGCTTCAGTTTGACGTCTTATGTTTGGCGGACCGTAATCTTTTACAAGGAAATGTTGGCTACATTTTCTCGAGTTCAGCCACCGAAGTCAGATGTTTAACAACTGAAATGTAACTGAAATCGATCGAACTTCGATTGAAAATACCGGGCGTGCAAAATTGACCAATCACAACTCGTCTTGTATTAGCAATGAACCAATCAGAGACAACAGGAAGTAACGTATGAAATAACGTCCGAATCCGAATAACTTGTCCTCATGCCTCCTCTTGTATTCTCCTCACCTCTCCCCAAACAGTAACTCGGAGAGTACGATGTCAAACGGTCCATATGCAAAATTGTTATGCCGATTGAATCGAAATAGTTATGTAAAGCAAAATTGCGTCGGACGTTCTAATTTTTCCAGTTAATTAACTGAACAGCTTACTGTGTTGTTGAAAACTTCCACAGTTTTCTCCGATGTTGAAAGTTCCGAAACGACCAGTTACCGGTACTGTACACTATTTTCCCCTTTAATTTTCTCTCTCTTTAGTCGATATTGTTCATAAATTTTTGATATATTTCGCCAACTAAAAGATACTAAACTAAATATCACCAGTCAAGGCGTTTCCAGGGACACCAAACGAGTCTATTCCTCCCTTTATCTTTTCCCCAGCGCAAATGTTCCTGGCTTGCAAAATGTTTCAGTAAATGTTTTCCATGGGTGTCGTCACTGAAAAAAAATACTATTTTGCATTGGCCGATTTGAATTCGGATTGGGAAGGGGGACCGAAGACACTGCTCGACGAGGGCTTTATTTCAACGTTTTGCAGTGTCATTTCCAACCATTTGTTGTTTGTTCTTATTGCTGGTCGGGAAAAAATTATTGGATCATTTGCTGGGAAAAAGGAACATATAATTTCAATATCATTCATTCAGTTGGGTAACAGAATGCATTCTGCCACAGTTCGTTCAGTCATTATGTGGCATATTGCCGTGAATTTAGATTCGCCAGCATGCTGCGGGTACTAGGAAACAGCAATTCACGAATGTTTCAGTTCATCCGAGTAATGACCATCCTCGGAGACCCAGGGGCAATATTTAGTGGGGCCTAGAGAAGTCTGAACGGCCAAAAAAAGTCGGCGATAAAAGAAATTTTTATCGCTGATTTTTTTTTCGCCCGTTTTATAGAAGTGGACCACCCCCTCTTTTGCCCCTGGGTCACCATGGATGAGTCAGGACAATCCCATGCAGAAATAATGACCTCGCGACGAGAAAATATGCCGTGTGTATAGAGGCAAACTTGGGTGCGCATAAAAAATCCCACTTTGGGAGACTGCTGTTCGGTAGCTGGTTGAATGAATCTTCCCTGTGGTATCCTCTATTATTATCAACTGGACTTCTGTGTCATTTCGGAAGGAAGATCGGCTGAATTTGACTCGTAAAAATACCCTGATGTATTTCACAATTTTCTGGCGTTATCCATTACTTACATCGATAATCATTCTTCACTTTCATCAATATCCGCAGTTCAAATATGAATTATTTCATATATTCTACTCATCATTCCACTCCTCACGGGAAGATATGGACTCAATAAATTGACCGCGCTCCCAACGTGTGGCTTCACAGTATCGCGGAGGTCACGGGTTCGAGTCCCGTTGAATCCCTGATTTTTTCAGGCTTCTTTCCAATTGCTTAAATTGGAAATTAACTGCGATGATCATTCTTCACTTTGGTATCTGTTTTGCCATTATTTATACACGCATGTCTTTACATGGCTGGGAGAAGGCATAATATTCTAATGACTGATCAAAACACTCCAACGTTTTGGTTTTCGAACTGTGTGCGTCTGTCTGTCCAGAGAAATTCACCGATAACCAGGCTGGCATAGGAAGATTACTTTTAAATAATTAGATCCAAGGGTGGTTTCTGGTTACAATTTTATTGCATGAATACCAACAATTAAAACGTACATGGAATAACGTTATTTGATTATATTTTATAAATACTGAGTACACATGTATACATGTAAGAAAATCAAGCCAATTCCAGATCAACAAACTTCTGATTCCTTCTGATCAAACCTCACTGGGAACCTATTTGAACCTACAGTCAATCAGCGGTGTATTGTCTACGCCAGCTTTGTACTGTAAAATGTTTAGGAAATAGGAGACGGCTGCACGCAGGCTAGACAAACATCGGAAGTTTGGAGGTTCGATGCTAATATTTTTTCCATTTAGCTTTTCTCTTCTTGTTTCCTTTTTTCTTTCTGGGGTGCCAATAAATGCTTTGCGTTAGTCATGCACTGGAAAGAAAAATTGAGGAGTGGAAGTAATGGATTTTTTTAAATAATTATAAAGTTATATGTCATACGAAATAGACGGATTCAGCTGAAATGTATGTAAATGCTATAAATCTGAGTAATCTGAAAGAATTCCTGCATGGAAAAAACTTTTAATGTTCTTGTCAGCATGGAACCACTAATAAGATCGATCTATTGTCCACGCATCTACAGGTTTATAAGTCGAAACGCATTTAATTGTCGAGAAACGCCCAGAGGGATTCAAACATTTACGACTGATCGACCCAAGGAACGACCGACCGAACGACTGACCGAGTGTGTTATCTGAAGCAAGGTATACTTACGACAATACTTTTGAATTTTATCAAATTCAGTCGTAGAAAAGAAAAAAAAAAACACTACCAAATATGGGATTTACCTCGGTGTAAAAACCTGTGACCTTCTTCTTTGTTTTTGAGCTATTGTTTTTCTGTTCTTAATTGTTTTGAGTTCTTTGTTGTCTTGTTCGCTCTTTGTTTACGTCACTGGTGAGTTTCACAGGTAATTAAACGCTGCTGTTATCACACAGAGGATGAGCCCAAATATCACTGGCATGCCTGAAATCTGGCTCTGGAAACCTTAAATTTTACTGTCAACAAGGACAAAATAAAGTTAAATAACACACTTTAAATTACAATGTTTTAAATATTATCACTCAGAGGACCAAATAGCTATTGTAAAAGAATCCTTTTGCAATTTTCTACACTGTCATTAACAGTAAGGCCTGGTTCACACTTGCGACATAAGGCCGACATAACGACGAGGTCACGCAAATGCAAAAAATACCTTACACTTATGTTTTGTGTCACCAGTGTGAACAACACAACATAAGGACACAGCAGGAACATAATGACATAAAGCTACATGAACATAACGACATAAGAAAAAGATTGATCTTTTCTTTATGTCGTTATGTTTATGTCGTTATGTCGTTATGTCGCTGGTGTGAACCAGGCTTTACTGCCTTGGGTAGCATGCACTAGCACTATCCATGCTTTATTTTGAATAAATGCGTCCTGGTATACG
The DNA here is from genome assembly GCA_947652115.1 of Blastomussa wellsi. Lineage (NCBI taxonomy): Eukaryota > Metazoa > Cnidaria > Anthozoa > Scleractinia > Plerogyridae > Blastomussa > Blastomussa wellsi. The sequence continues at coordinate 9,364,248 of OX393563.1, forward strand.
GCCATATTTACTCAACTGATCATGAGTGTCACAGCACTTGAATGTTTTACTGCAGTGCAGCAGTGCAGTGCAGTGCAACTCGACAACAACACTGACCACTTCAGAGTCAGCAACAAAAATAGCCACTTCAAAATGAAAAACGTTGAAATTCAGGAAAATAAATTTCTGATGCTCGTTTAGTTGTATTGTACTTGCTCATAAGTTTGACTTGATCCACACACAATTCAGTCTGATGTGCTTTGATTAAACGAGGGTCATGCACTTAACTGGGAGCAGCATTTATAAGTGAGTAAATATGGTATTCAATGTGGCTCTTTACACCAAGACCATCTGTTAGGCTCAGCAGCTTTCTCCACATCAGGAGAAAATCCATTGATGCACTCTTCCTTCAATTTGAGGACCACTTCTGCAAGTTGCATATAATCCTCCTTCACATTGTAAACTTGAGCTGACACTCGGCACCACAAAGAAGCCTGTATGCTGACAAACATGGCAACAACTTTGTACTTGTTGTACACGTCAGTTATTATCTTTTCAGTTCCCTTCTGTGTTGCTCCATAAGCTGCAGACAGCTCACTAGGGAGGCGGATGACTGCCATGCACGGGGCACGCATGGAGTCAGGGATCGGAAGCACCTCTGTGTCCCAAGCAGTGGCTAACATTGTTGAGGCCCAAGATACAAGTTGGCTATTGTACTTTATTATGGCACCCTTGTCATAAACAAAAAGCAATCACAAATCAGCTAACAAATACTAAATCCTGATTTTTAAAGTACATATGACACAAAAATTTTTTCTCTTGATTCTTGTAGTTGGATATCTTGTAGTTCTTGTAGTTGTAAATTTGTCCCGGTCATCCCGCGGCCAAAATTACACGTGATATCGGAACGTTTGACGTCACATTGTGTACCTCAATGCAACTTTCAGAAGAGTCCAACTCAAAGGAATCATTAGAATCACTGGACATCTTTGCCTTTCAATGTACTGCAGAATCCTCTTAGCGACAATAGACCTTCGCGGCAAAGGTACACAATGTGACGTCACGAATAACTTTGCCGTCGATAAACTAGGTCCCAGTCTCTGGGACAAATTTGAAGGGAAATTGCACGTATTTTAAAAGCAAAAACAATGCTTTTTAGATTTTTCCAGCACTTTTAAAGCTTCAAAACGTTTTCTTTAGATATTCAACTACAAGAATCAAGAGAAAACAATTTCGTGTCATATGCGCTTTAACTTCCTGACTACAAGATATTTGCATATCACATGTAGCACGGTGAAGTAGTCCTGGAAATACCGGTAGTTACGGTTGCCCACTGGCGACCAGTTGTGAAATTCTGGTCACAAGCGCAACTTTTTTAGTCACATTGGCAACCAGGAAGGCACAAATTTGGACGCTGGTTAGACAATATATTCATGGTTGGTGAGTGGCGCTGTGAGAGCATCGTGTCTTGCCGAAGAAAATAACACAATCAGGCACCAACCACATCATCTCCCACTATCATGACACAACACAAACGACATAAACAAGAAAACATCAAGTTTTGGTCACTTACTGCAGTTTACCAATTGCACAATAATGCTGCAATTTATATTACAAAACACATCAAACCAAAGCAAACGCTTAAATGTCATACCTTTAATTTGGAAAGCCACTTTAGAATTAGAAAACAAAATAAGTCTAAGGCTACAGATGAAAAAAGGTGAAATAAGAAAACTCACCATGCCGCCAATCTCTTGATAGAACTTGAGAGCGGTCATAGCTGAAGTGTAAGGTGTGTGGTCAATAGTACCTTGTTGATAGAACCTGTCCTGCAGACTTTTGTCATGGAGCCACGACACAACATGTGGGACCATGACATCATGGAATCTAGGGCTCACCCACAGGATGGCACATCCTCGTGGAGCAAAGAGCCATTTGTGAAGGTTTCCTGTGAGAAAAAGTGGCTTACCATTGTAAATCAATATACCGTTAAAGTGTCAATACGGTCAAAAGCGATTGTTTTGGATTTGGAATCTCTAGAATGCGTAGAAAACTATTCTGAATTTTTTTTTTCGATTTCATCACTTTTCACCCCAAAATCAAGGTTTAATTTTCTCGCCTTGGTCACGCCCAATGGAGTTGACCGCGTGATCGAAGATTGGTGATGAATGACGTCACTTCAGGCAATTCCTTTCTTTGAGGCAGCAGTATTTGAACACCTCACAAAAACACATCTATCAGACATATTATTCGGATGAAATCACTTTCAATTAATTGTATTTCTGAATTAAAAGTGAAATGAACTGATAGGAAGATTTGACGTTTCCTGACTTGACGTCACGGCCCGTTCTAGAACCAGGACTCTTTTTTAGTAGCAACTCCCGGTCATCTTCATTGGGCGTGGCCGACGCGGGAACTTTAAAGCTCAATTTTGTGGCAAAAAAGTTGCGGAATCCAAAAAATAAAATTGGAATACTTGCTTATGCAATATAAAGATACCAAAAGCATAAAAACCCTGTAGGCCATATAGGCACTTTAATTGTAAATAGATAATGAATCTGATCTGTCAAAAACCTTTCTTGCTTCCTGAAAGGCCAGTTGTGGGAATTGATGCTGCTTAATTCTTTATTACTATTTATATAATAACCAAATCAATGCGCGCGCTCTGATTGGTCAATCAGCTATGGTTTATTGTGCCAGTAAACTCACGGAAAAATCGCGCGTCTTCTGAATTATTATATAAAAGCAATAGACCACAAGTTTCTATGGTTTATAAGCTGATAAACCACTTGGGATGTTGGAAGAACACTCGAAGAATTCGTAAATCACTCGCCTGCGGCTCGTGATTTACAAATTCTTCTCGTGTTCTTCCAACATCCCGCGTGGTTTATCAGCTTATAAACCATAGAAACTTGTGGTCTATTGCTTAAATGATCCTAGAGCGACTTAAGTTTCAGACTTGGTGATACGTATCCCCAAAACGAAGGTCCCGACCTCTCAGACTTAGCATTGCATTACTTTACAATCAATACTGTTTCTGACGAATTTTATTCAGGGTTTTAACCTTTTTTGGACTAAAAATTCGACACAGACTTTTCAAGGACACATTTTCCATTTTTCAAGGATTCCACACACCGCAAAATCCAGCATTAATCAGCTGCTCATGATAGCGAGTGTGTCTGCCAGACAGGTTTAAGCCTAGGTTGATTGAAATTAGCTGCAAATTTCAAGGACTTTCCAGCACTGACTGCAATTTTCAAGGACTTTTACATGTAAGGCCTTTAATCGCATTAATGAGGCAGTCTTATAAGAAAATGCATGGGTGCTTTGGCGAGACTAGCCATGGTATATTGATTCCACTATTGTTGTAGCATGTTTCTGATAAAACAACTATATTCACTCATGCTTGCTGGAGATGAAATAGTAGCTACAAGCCCTGTTGGCTATTTTACCATCTCATATTCAATGTTTGCTGATGGAATAATTTATTGCTAATAACATACCAACAAAAAAGTCAGCACCAAGCCTTTCAAGATCCAAAGGAATTTGTCCAGGTGCATGGGCACCATCAATCAACACCAAAACATTATGTTTGTGACAGACTTCAGTAAGCCTCTTAAATGGAAGCTTCATTGCACTTATGCTGGTAATTGCATCTATGATTGCCAGCTTTACACTTGGGTTTTCACGCAAAACTTTCTCGTAGTGTTCAACGACCTCAGTAGCATGATATCTGACAGATCCAGTCAGGTCTGATGTTGGAAATGTGATATTAAGCACCAACAGCTTGGCTTTATTTTCTTGGCAGATCTCCTGTGCTGTCATCTGGACAGCACCATAAGTCTGATTTGTTATCAGAATGCCGTCACCCTCATGAAACTCAAGACACCGGAGAACTGTGTTGACCCCAGATGTAGCATTAGCAACAAAGACAATGTTTTTAAAATCTGCACCAACAAACTTGGCCACAGTTTCTAACGACGTGTACCACAAATTCTTCACTTTGTATCTGAACCAAACATCTGGACATTTTTCCATCAATTCCTGGATTTTAAAAGAAGAGAAGTTTTAATTAATATCTTATATTATTTGTCTAGCTTGCCAAGTGTCACTGAAAGTGCTTTTAGTTTTTCCTTGTCAATTTCCCTTGTAACAAATTGAAGATCAAATGAATTATAATGAACAAGAAATTAAGTGCATGGTTTTAAGACGTTCAGTTGAAAAGGGGCCAAAGTTTGCAACAAATGACACACCCGAAAGACACCAAACGACAAAAAATAAAGTTTACATTTCTATATTTTGCGGTGTGTGACAGTAAATGACAACAACAACTTTAAGAAGAAACTTGAGGAAACATGTTCAAATTTGACAAAACTCATCAACAAAGCGATTCGACAAAAAATACTTCATTTAAAAGACATAGTGTCTGTTAGAACAAATATGGGGTCAAAGGGTTAAATTTGTTGTCGTAACCTCAAACCAAGAGAAATGAAATAAATATGGTTTTAATAAGATAAATTTAATTTATACCACATCATATACCAGAATATTTTCTTCCCAACAAGTACATTACACACACTTGGCATCTTGTTAAACCAGTTGACCTGATTTAACAGTCATCTGGCAATAAATCGCCATGTAGCCATTCCAAAAAGGTGATGGTTTAATACAGATTTGGTGGGAGGCACGGTGGCCTAACTGTTAGTGCACTGGACTCTGGATTGGACAGTCCGGCTTCGAGCCCTGGCCAGAGTAATGCGCTGTGTTCTTGGGCAAGACACTTTATGATGGACTGGCATCCCATCCAGGGAGGAGTAGAACTACTCTCTATTGTTTCATGCTACAGAAACCGGGATAATCTGGCCTGATGGGCCACTAGGCTCGTATGCAGACTTTACCCCTTTAATACAGATTTGACTCTAACATGAGAAGCACTCAATTCATAGTACCTGCCATCTCCCTCGAGCCTCTACAACTTTCTTAGGAACAGTACCATATGATCCATGGTTAGTCACCACTGCACCGTTATCAAGTAGAAACTTGCTCTTCTTTATATTCTTGCCATACATAGCTTGCCTGTAGTCTGGGCCAAAGATGAAGGTGAATACTGCACTAACTGACTTGATCACTGCTGCCCACCACACAAACACAACAAATGTTCCCAGCTGACAGAGCCTAAAATTGAAAATATCTCGAGTCATCAATAATTTATTGATTTACAAATGATTTGGAAATAATGCAAAATTATAAAATATGTACAAGCTAACTAACTGGGGGTTAACCCATTGTGTCAGTTCTTTACTAAATGTATTTCCAAATCAGAAAATATGCCCTCATCAGCAAATGACAAGACATCATATAATTTTTATGAAAATATGCACATTTCAGTAACTCTTTTACCTTCTCCATTTAACAAATTGATGTCAGTTTTTAAGAGTCTGTCCTATAATTGAACATGAATTTTGCATCACATTGTCAAAGTAGCTGTTATCTACAGGGCGATAGTCAAGTGGACGGAGACTACCTTAACAATGGGACGATCCACTTTTTATCTGCACCCCTCACTATATCTAAGGATGGCAGGTGTCCGGACCCTCAAAGTTTTGTCGGCGCCCTTTGAAAAATGAAATCCGAAGGGTTGAATTCTTGTCGGCACCTTTGAAAAGATATCCAAGCAGTCCAAATTTTGTCGGCTTCTTTGTACAGAAAATCCTTAGGGAAGGGGGGTTCAGATAAAAAATGGAATGTCCCAATGCGATGGGCATTGCTTGAATTGACTGATGCATGACGATGCAAAACTCAAAGCCAAGGAACAACTCAAACCAAACTCGTGGACGTATATTACAATCTTAGCATACCTTCTAATGCGGCTTCCTTCCAGGGAATCGCTGTCCTCGTCCATCAGATCAGCAGAACTCGAAAAAAGCTCAAATGCAACTCCTTTCTGGACTAATGGTGCGAATTTGATTAGCTTTCACGTAAAATGTGTGAATTGGAGAACACAATTTGCTGCTATACCCTAATATTCCCACATTTTTTCCGTCTAGAGGATAAGAATCCTAAAATCTAGCAGAATACTCCAATCCACAGCAATCCACTGCACGTCGAACGAATCGAACGTTAAGTGTGGCTTTCTGGAAGTAGCCAATCACGTGAAGCGTCAGAATTCATATATCCCACAATGCATTAGAGTGACGCTTTCGAACTGCGTCATCTTCCTCGAGTCGGTCGTTTGTTTCGTTGGTCGTTTAGTGTTTTTGCAAGGTATAAAATCGTTCGAATCCTTCTTATTTTTTGCCCATCTATGAGTCAGTTCACTATGATTCGAAAGCACACAGAGGCCTTTACAAGGCTGCGTGGTTTTCGTCTCCGTGGAAAGCTATTTACCCAACTAAGTGCGTTTCGCTCTTTCTTGTCAAGGCGTCTGTTTCCATTATGGCCGAAGTCGGTGATGAAAATGAATTGTTGGACTACGAAGAGGAGGAGACAGAAACTCCAGCTGAAGCTCAGGCGACCAAAGATCCCTCAAAGAAAGATGTGAAGGGGACCTACGTCAGTATCCACAGTTCTGGCTTCAGAGACTTTCTTTTGAAGCCAGAGCTTTTACGAGCCATTGTTGACTGTGGATTCGAACATCCTTCGGAAGGTAAGCGCGATGATCTTGTTTGTTTCATGTACCGAAAAGCTGACAAAGCTCGTTCTTCCTTAAGTTTTTTGGTTGTCTTTGGTTAAAATGTTTATATTTTTCTCTGATTTGTCAAGCAGTAAAAAATAGTGGTATAAATTATTCAAAAGAGAAATATTTCATATTGCGACAAGTTCCTTTGTTTTGTAATCGAATGACCGAAGCGAAATTGAAGACTGATGAATAATTTTTCTTAAATATTAAGATGAAACTGGGGAAGAATTTGAAAGTTATTTATTACAAAGTTAAGTAGTGTTTGCTAGTAGATTTGGATTATCAAGTGAAATATCTGCCTCGTTTCTCAACCAGGCTTTACATTTCAAAGAATCAGCATTGATGAACGGTCAAACATGCGAATGTCGTAGATTTTGTTGAGGCCGAAGTATTGTTGGTAGTGTGTATTGAGCTGTGGACTTATTTTGTTTTTTTATATTCCACAGTTCAGCACGAGTGCATTCCTCAGGCCATTCTGGGTATGGATATCATCTGCCAGGCCAAAAGTGGAATGGGGAAAACGGCAGTGTTTGTTCTGGCCACCCTTCAGCAGCTCGAGCAAATTGACGGCCAAGTCAGTGTGTTGGTAATGTGCCACACTCGCGAGTTGGCCTTCCAGATCTCTAAAGAGTATGAAAGGTTTTCTAAATACATGAATAACATCAAAGTTTCAGTGTTTTTTGGCGGCATCAGCATCAAGAAGGACCAGCAGACCTTGAAGACCAACTGTCCACATATCGTAGTTGGTACACCAGGCAGGATATTGGCACTGGCACGCGAGAAAACGCTAAATCTCAAGCATATCAAGCACTTTATCTTAGATGAGTGTGACAAGATGTTAGAACAGCTTGGTAAGTATCAGAGAGAGGGGTCTTGTGTCCAAAACCTGACACAGATAATTAGAGGATATTTCATGACTGTATGTAGATACAAAATTTCTCTTTGAGTGTTGGAAGATATTTCATGAGTGAGTGCAGCAAACAAGTGAAATATGTTCCAACACGAGAAGATGAATTTCATATCTCCAAGAGGCCATGTAATATTCTATTTATTATATAAGCAAAAAATGAAATTCCAAAACTTTTTCACTTTTGGGACATGGAAAGGTGCAATTTATTACATAACCAAAGCACTGGTGATATGTTTATATCTGAAGACAGGGTCCATACAGGTCATGGAAAACCAGGAAAGTCATGGAATTTTCGAATTTCATTTTCTAGGCCTGGAAAGTCATGGAATTTGAGTATGAGTCATGGAAATTATGTTTATTAAATCAATTCGGTTTTCTCGTGAAGAAAGTAGTAAAAACGTACCCAAAATGAAAGATGATTTCCTAGAAAATGCTCAAATTTAGGTCATGGAAAACTTTGCCAAGTCATGGAAAAGGTCATGGAAAGTCGTGGAATTTCATGAGCTTGAAAGAGTACAAACCCTAGAAGACAACATGTTATCTTCACATGTGAAGATATCATGTTTTCATGCAAATTCTCACCTGGTACTTCACTGTTGTTTATTTAATGAGTAGAAAATGTCTGATTTGGAAGGGCTCAAATTTATTGACCTTTTGTTGCACTCAACCAAAATCAAAGTTAGATTTTAGGCTGCAGTTTTGGAAAAATAACTTTTTTACCTCCACCTTTTCATAAAGTCTAATCATTGGTTTATTTTTTATTGTCCCTTCCAGATATGCGAAGAGATGTCCAAGAAGTATTCCGCATGACACCGCACGAGAAGCAAGTTATGATGTTCAGTGCCACACTAGCCAAAGAGATCCGTCCTGTCTGCAAGAAATTTATGCAAGATGTAATTATACCTCCTAAGTTCCATTGTGAAGTCTGTTCTTGAGCATTCATTATCCTCGTGAAGGAGGTGATGGCTTCTTAGGCCAACTGGCAATGCTTGGCACTTCCTTGCAGAAGGAGTCAATTTGATTGCATTTGTTTTGGTTGCCTGATCCAATATTACAGTGAAAAGGGAATGATAGTCTTGCAGTCTTTGAAAACAATGCTTTGTTTGGAGCACGTTGGTTAGGCTGGAAGTATGGTAGCAATTTGAGGTTGTACGATGCACAAGGTGTTTTCATGGGTTTCAGTTGATCAATTCTGGTCTGGTCTTGTCCCAGCCATTTATGGGTTTGTATTGCCTGGTGCAAGTTAAGGTCCAATGGTAGGAAGTTGCAATGTGGTTTATTTGTCACTGCTTTGTCAAATCATGGTGTTCCTTTGTTGGCGATTCCTTCCTCCTGCTTGGAAGTGCCATGGTTGCCATGTTCGTCATCCCACTGTGGTGCAATGAAGAGCTGTTCGTGGTCAGATCTTTGGAAGTCTTGATCATGATGGTTAGCAAGCTAGCTCAAGCAGTAGCAGCAGCCCATGAAAACAAGTCAACTGCCTCACCTGATGTCAGTTGGTTTCCACTCCAAGTTCCTTCCTAGCCCTGCCAGCTGTATCTCTGTGGACTATGTGACATTTTTGTTTCATGTCTTGACCCTTTCAGTTCCAAAGTTTCTCGTTTGCAGAATCAGATGTTTTGACCTGTAGTGCCAATCTGTTGTAAATTTAATGTAACTTTCCTTGATCCATCTTAAGTGTAACTGCTTTGTTGATTTCAACTAGAATTTTTGCACCCGTGATAATAGTAATCTGTCGAGTTTAACTTGAAGCTGAAAGGGTTTTGTCCGTGTTTCTTTTGTTTAGTGTGCTAGTATGTATATGCAAGTGTTCAATTTAGATATTTACTGGTGTCAGTTTGTATACTCTGATTTTCCAAAATTTCAGTTTATTTTAGTGTTATTGTGTTTGTTGTGTGCATTCACGGTGGTTGTTTTTTTATCCTCTCTCTTGTGGTAAGGAATGTTGTTCTCTTCTCTTCTTCAAAAACAGCCTATGGAAGTTTATGTTGATGACGAGACTAAGCTCACGTTGCATGGCCTGCAGCAATACTATGTCAAACTCAAAGACCAGGAGAAGAATAGGAAACTTTTCGACCTTTTAGATGTGTTAGAGTTTAACCAGGTATTTAAATTCTAGCTTGGATTATTTAAGTGGTTGTTGGTTGCAGTCAAACCCTGATTATTCTATCTAGTCAAGAGTAAGGTAATGTAATTAGTGAGAGTCAGGATTTTAGTCAGGATTCGAAGAGTGGCCGTCCAAAATGCGCTGTGGGGCCTGCTAAAATGAACAATTTATAAAGCAACATGGAAAATAAAACAAAGTGGCTGTCCACAGGACGCCTGGACACCCATCTGGCTAAAAGCCAAGTGAGAGTTGAATCAATGAAAATGTTAATGCAAAGTTAGTACAGTATAATTACTGCAAAGAACATCAAGACAAGTCTAAAAAGTTATCAACTAAGGCTAATACATTTTAAGGTGCATCATGAGCTTTGTTAGTTGTTAGTTTAGTTTTGTGAAGTTTACAGCATCAGTTATTGGTTACATTTTATCTTGATATAAAGTGCTCTGGGGCTTCTGTTTAGCCTTTTATCCTCAAATTACATGTATAGAGTGGAAAAGTGATGATGTCACAAAAACTAAATTTATGAAATTATAGGATTTACTGAGATATTCTGAAAGTATATGATGAAGAATGGCTGCTTGCCAAAAATCAGCATCTTATTTCAATTTAGGGGTGAGATATTGGCCCTTGCATGCCTCAGTGAGTCCATACAAATCCTTGTAATTTTGTGTCTGTTCTAAACCGTTTGGAACAGAGACAAAATGACAAGGATTTGTATGGAGGCAGTGAAGCATAAAAGGGCCAATATCTCACTTCCAAATTGTAATAAGATGCTGAGTTTTGGCAATTGGGCATTCTTCATCATGTACTTTCTGAAGATCTTAATGAATCCCATAATTTCAAAAATTTAAATATTTGTGACATCACACTTAACCACTCTATAGTGGGCGTTAACAGCTTTCAGTGCGACCAGGAGGAAACCATAAGACTCTACTGCAGTAAACCACAATAGTAATTAGCTGAATGGTTCTATTAGTCACGAAACACAATTAGCAATACTGAAATTGTTATTATTGTTCTATTTGAGAGCTTATGCATTAGCAGAGAATAACTGCAAACAGAATTTCACTGAAAAGCCATACAGTGCGTACGAGAGCAACTCGAATTATAAACGAATGGAAAACTAACTAGCCAATTTGAAAACTAAGATTCCACTAGTCTCTGGCCAGTTGGCTACCGTCAGTGTAGCGCCTTGACCATAAATTGTTTGGACAACCTGACTAAATACTGAGAGGTGATGATACATGCATCACTTGCCCATCATCCCATTTATGGAGGAATTAAGCATGTCACATCCAAAAAATGATACTTGATGTGGTGGTGAGGGGGTGTGTTAGGTGGTGGTTTTTTTTTTTCATTTTACCTTCCAAGGCCTTACTAAAGTTAATGAACTGTCCTGCTTTTACAGGTGATTGTCTTTGTCAAGTCAGTGCAGCGCTGCATTGCCCTTTCCCAGCTACTTATTGAACAGAACTTTCCAGCAATTTGCATCCACAGAGGAATGGAACAGGAAGAAAGGTGAGGTTCAGTATTGACAAGTGGTAGCTTCTTTGAACCACTCGTTCTCTTTTCCAGCCATTGTTTGGCTTGTCGTACGAGTGCCTAATCCTTTGTTGTGATGATACAGCATCGGAGAATGTCCTAGTCCAGTTTCGGTAAATTAACAACTCTGTAATGTCTAGAGGCTCATCGACCATCCCCAATTTTTTCAGGCTTCTTTGCATAAGTATAAAAACTATCAAGACTGGTCATAAGATCTAACCGTCCCCAATTTTTCAGGCATCTTTGCCATTGATAATTTGCGAAACCTACTGTAAAAATAATTCTTTACCCTTCATGAATTTTTTGCTCTTGTTGGCAGATTGTCACGATACAAACAATTCAAAGAATTCTCGAAGAGGATGTTGGTGGCCACCAACTTATTTGGCCGAGGAATGGATATCGAAAGAGTCAACATTGTTTTCAATTATGACATGCCTGAGGATTCCGACACTTACCTCCACAGGGTTTGTAATTACAGATTAGTTGTTTTGTTGTTTTAACCAGCATTATGCAGCTGTAGTGGCAGTCATCAATGTGTGAATATTGTTGTATTGTTATTATTTACATTGTTTGAATATTTGTTTCACTTTGTTGTTTTTCTACTCTTTCAGGTTGCAAGGGCTGGACGTTTTGGCACAAAAGGCCTGGCCATCACCTTTGTTTCAGACGAAAAAGACGCCAAAATATTAAATGAAGTTCAAGATCGATTTGAAGTAAATGTAGGGGAACTTCCTGAGGAGATTGACCTTTCGACATACAGTAAGTTTTCAGCTCTATCTATGGCAGCCTCAGCCAGGACTATCCAAATGGGGGTCCATTTGTCATATAGTTTTGTGGGCCTCGGCTATGTTAATGAATGTTGGTTGCTCTGTTGGTGTAGAGGAGTTTTTGTCTCTCTGTTAGGTCATAACCAGGAGTTAAAGTTGTTTGTTTCCAAGATAGATTATTCAAGGGTTCTAATAGTTATTGTTAACCTTTTTTCTTCCAACAGTTGAACAAGTGCGTTAATTGTTGCAGATCACCATCAGTCACTGTTTCTTGTAAACTAAGAGCAAAGGGTATTAGTATCTGGAAGTGAAATTTCACTGCTCTATATTCCAGTCATTTTTACGTATCGAAAAAATTTCAAAACGCGATTCCTCTAGGAGCAAAAATATTTTATTTCCTTGTTTATATAAGCAAACCAGTTTTTGAGTTTTAATTTTGTTCATCATTGTGTGTATTTTTTACTGATTATGTGAAATAAAGTTGTACTAAGTACTCATTGTCTTGCTTCAGTGATAGTGTAGACTCCCTTTATTGCCAAGTCCATATGCGTGTGGGTGTGATCAACATTTAGTTGGGAGTAATGCATAGCGGGAAGGTCGAGACATGAGTTTGTGTACTTGTTCATAAAGTACAAAGAAGCAGTTCAGAAATAATATTTTTCGGCAATGTTAATAATATTATGAAAAGTTCACGATGAGAAACACATAATAGCCATTTACAGTTCTTTTTTATAATCCATGATGTTGCTTTTACTTGAAGTCTCGTAGAAGGAACAATGTAGCTATGAATGAACAAAAATGCACTCCTTTCATGCTGTATACAATTTAATGAGCAGGGATCGTCACATGTTTTCTAAAGAAGCTTTGCATATAATGAGTGACCCTTGTGTTCAGTAAATTGTTTTACTGCTCTGTAGTATGGTCTGGTACTTACAAAAAGAACATCCATAGGTTATGGCTCATGCAGAACATTGCTGCCTGTATACAGAAACAAGAAAATATGACTATAGAGGAGCAGCTACAGTTGCGGGACGTGATAATGATGTATAAATGTGTAAACAATCTAGCGCCAGCTTATCTTAGTTGTAAGCATTCTCGTCCCCAGAGGCCGCGATCCTCTTGGTCAGCACCAAGAATCACGACCTCTGGCCGTCTCCAAAACTGGAAGTCCGCGATTCACGGAGTCATTGTTGAATCTGACAATTCTGATTGGCTGAAAACTGCAGAACGAGTACTCTGAGCATGCTCACAAGCTGGGGGTGCCCAGAGGTCTTGATTCCTTGGTGCTGACCAAAAGGATTGCGGCCTCTGGGGATGAGAATGAGTTGTAAGTTTGGCAGGCGATCGGATGCACATGCGTACAACCTACGAAACAGTGATCATCTGATCATCTCCTACGTCGGCGTCCTTTCGGGGGTACGCTAATCCGCAAAATCCGTGCTATTTATCGGGCAAATCCGTCAATCCGCCGCTATTTTCGTTCAAATCCGCATCCTGTAATAGTTTCACTGAATGGACGGTAAAGGTTGTTTTCGATGGCAATTTTTGATTATTTTTCAAGAGGTCTTGTTTCATTCCTTCTTTTTGCAGCAGTTCCAATGTAAAGCGGTGATCCCGGGTGAGGGGGGGGGGGCGTACTCGCATTATACATGAAGGGGAGGAGCTTCATATTGCAAACGCCCAAAAAAACCACGAGCCTGAAATTTTAGACCCAAAAAATACATGTACTTGCTCAATATTTCGTACCCCCAAAATGCTAAACCAGCCAACTTTTTTTCAGTAAAATGCGTGAGATTTTTCGTCTCCACAGAACCTGAATTTCTGAACTTACCGACGGCTTCCGAAAATTACCGAAGATTTCCGAATACTTCCGGAGGTTGCCGGAGATTGCCGAAGATTTCACGACGGGACCAACTATTATCGATTAACTATGACAAAGTAAACCGGAAACGTGCCACGTCACACAATTTAAACACGAGTTGGTGTCGCGAACTTTCAATACTCCAAACGGAGTAATATTAATTTTTGTAGGCGCTTTTTATTGCTGGACTCACCAACTGTTTATCACCGAAAAAAAATTGTCTCTTTTATTAAATCGGTTTTTAAGCAATTACACTCGCTATTGTCAGTTTGGCGAAAGAAATTGGTCTGAATGCGTGAGATCACAATTTTAGATCCGCAGGCGCGAGACTCACGCATAATCATTATGCATGAGAGTTAGCAGGTATACAAAACGGATTTATTCAATGGTCGTAATGCATGATTTTGCACGTTGCTGAAAATTCGAATGAACATTTTTCTGATCCACCGATCGCAACAAAAATTTCGCTCGGAGATGAGACCCAAAAAAATACGAGTAATTTTAAGACCTAAAAATACGTGACAGATCTCTTGACCCAAAAAAGTACCGAGCGTGTAAATTTTCAACCCCCCAAAATACGGCGGATCCCCCGTCACGTATACTGCGAGTAGCCCCCCTCCCCCTCAACACGGGCGGCAGTTTAATTTACTGAGACCAAGGCTGAAGATACGCCAAAGCCACGATCCGAACTTCATGGCATGCAGAGTCCAGAACGCGAGCTAAAATTATAAGCTAATCCGAGATCCGGTCGTCCGGTCCGGGATCATCGATCCGGCCAATCTGTGTGCTTGAGAAGGCTTGAGGGCATTGCCTCGCCAGTCCCAGGCTACCCTCTTCATTTGTCTTGCGTAACACGTGAAGAGGAGACTGCGAGGAACATTTGTTGTTTTTCATGGTGACGATTCTGAAATTTATGGTTTCTCGTCGTTTCACCAGTGCGGTTCACCTATCGGCAGAAATCATGCAACAGAGAGGTTACGAAGTAAGTAAAAAATTTACTAGTACTGTGCAGATTACGTTTGAGCTGAAGGCGTTGATGGTTTGAAGCAAGCCATTATTATGCATACACTGTAAATCTGTGTAAATGGTGGTCCTTCAACGTGCAAATGGCGCGGTTTTACTTTATACCCCACTACAACCATCACACTTTCAACTGATGTGGTACATTTTTTACAGGAGGCAGTAAAGAAGCTCAACTCACTTCAAACCAATGCTCAAGTCTTGGAACAGATTCGTCGTAGCAGGGGCCGACTTGCTCAAAACAACCTGCCAGAAATGATCAGCTTCACAGAACGAGCTGGCGTGAATGTAAAGCTTTTACACTTTTTTTAAAACTAATCATTTCAAATGAATGTAAATTATTTAATACCATCTTCTTTTTTGACTGCTCCTTCATTGTTTTTGTTCACTTCACGTGACGTTATTTTACTTTCGTGACAAATTTATTTTTGGCGCGTTATCTTGTGTACGAACATTTCTCGCCGGCGTTTGGCTCGCATGCAAACACGATCAACCTTTCTTAGGAAAGATTGAGGTTTGGTTGTTTGAAAGCGATATTATTTTATTAAGAAACCAACCGCTTACGAGCTTACTGAAAATACGATCGGATCCTATGCGAACGATCCTGTGCGCATTTCATGCAATTTGTTATGCGAAGATGTGATCCCGGCGTGCCCAATCGATGAAAACCAGTAATCGATATAATCGAAATCAGTCAATATAATCGATAATAATTAATCGATTAATATCGGAAAAAGATGAAAATCAATCACCAAGAAGATTGTGAGTATCGATTTTCATCGATTTTATCTATTTCAAATGTTCACTTGAAATTTCATATCCATGGATAAATACTTCTCTTGAAAGCTTGCAGACTCCGATTTCTGCAATTTTAATTGTAGCTCCACGGGCACATTTAAACCGCCTCCACGCCTATATCGCCCTGCTGGGTCTGGAAATGCTGGACCACGTACAGTCCTGAAAGAAATGAAACACAACATGCCAAGAATTATGAGTACAAAAGTGGGGTACATGTTCCTTTTGAACATGTCAGAGCTGTCCTTTGCTTCTCACCACGCTAAAGGCCTCACCACGGCTACCAATTTTCTTCTCCAAGAAAAATGTTTTATCTGCCGTTACAGTAAACCCACACTCATAGTACCCTTTCACAACACACTCACTCTATCAAATATCACATCCATAGTCGGCCCAACACACATGCTGTATATATGCTGAAATGAAAGTTTCCTCTTTCAAAACTTGCCGATTAAGATCGATGAGAATTGATGATAATCGATGACAATCGATAGCAATTGCGAGGATTTTGAGGTAATCAATAATGATTGATTAATTATTATTGATTGTATTGATTATATCGATTGCCTTCCAATGATCGATTTCATCGATTGGGCACACCGGGCGTGATGAAAACCTGAAATGAGCGTTTTCTTGGTTTGTTACAAAAACTGAATGCCAGGCAAGCATCATGTTTGCGCACTAATGTATCCTCATGTCTTGTGGTATTTATATAAATGCGCAATTTTGACCAGTTTTAAAAATGACTCTGGCAGTGCTTTGAAAAATATGCTTGTTACAAATTGTGCTTGCCAAAAAACTGACAACAGGTTGTGTGACCTGCCAATGTAAATACTCATACCACATGTCAATATGCCAGTCTGTAAATAAATACAAGTTTTGTAGCATTCGTTTGTGCACCATCTATTTTCCTCAGCCCACCTGTACAATAAACTGCACTTGTGATAGGGCATTTAGAATTGTTAGTTTGGAGACTTGTCAGGACCTCAAGACTCTTGTTTAAGAAAAAATATATAATTTATTTGATTAAACCCCAGGGGACTAGAGTGGATTAACTAGAGGTTAATTAGGGAGCATTTTCATGTAAGAATCAAAAGATTGCAGAGGGGTTAATTAGAGCTCCAGTGGTATCAATCCCTTCCCCCCCCAAAAAAAAAAAAAACAGGGCTTCAGGCTCTTCGAAAAATGTTTACAGGCCCTGACTCGATGTTCTGTGATCTGTGTAAAAAACAGCTTGGCAAAATCTCAAATAGCTGAGAAATAGCACGATTTTGAAAAGTGGCCAAAATGTCTATTTTTTGACTTTTATTAGGGCACTAAGTAGTAAAACAATGTTAATGTGACTCCTGCAGGCTGCATAGCAAACATTTTAGGCTTTGTACTCCACCCATACCCCCTTCCATTTTGAGAATCTTACAACTAAACAACAACAATTTTGTTCTGCAGATGGAGGATCTGGATACATTGTCTATTATCCACATTAGTGGCACTAAGGGAAAGGTACAACTATACTTCCTATTGTATGTGTTAATTACTCATTAGCTGTGTGGCCATAGGCCTGGGCGCAGCTCTTGCTCTACACGGACTTAACTTTTATTCATTTTGTTGGCGACCAGGATATCATATATCTGCTAATAATAGTCAATAAAATACCTTGCATACCTGCACGTGCCTTCCTGTGGTGTAAACAAAACCTTAGTTAAAAATTAATCAGATGCTAAATAAAAGTAAATCAATAAATATTTCCATTGATAACACTGACAGCTGAAAATACCTTGAATGCCCACACGAGAATTGTATAACACATTGTGGATGTCACACTACAATATGCAAAGACGTCCACCAGGATTTTCAGATCAAATTTGGTAACAAACAGGAAACAGACATCTCAGCTGTACTGCCTTTGGAAAAACCTCTTGAAAGAAATCTTTTTTTGCTTTGATCTGTTGATTTACGAATATTAGACAGAGAGCAGAATACATATTCACAAGGATATTTACAGCCCATACCGTGTAAAGAAAACATTTTACCTTACGATTCACGTCCAAGTATCACTCTTCAACGTAACGCAATGATGGGAAACAATAATGTTACAACTAAAGCCAGTTAATATTAAAGCCACGGGGCTTAAGGTGGCTCAATAGTCAAAAAGACCTTTGACTTGAAAATGCAACTTAATTAGACAGAATCAACATCATGACACTAGTTGCCATGAATGATGACAAACACAATGATGTTAGGGTGTCTTGTTGCCATGGTAACAGTACAGGCTTTGGTATGGTGTCTCAGAGGGTACTTTTCTTGTGACAATAACTGAGGAAAAACACTAAGTCACTCAGGCAAGGAATCACTTTTTACAGATTAAGTTTACAGTGGTCTATGCAATGACCTAAAATGGTCGGCTGGCGTTGATTATTCGCAGAGAAAAAAATCTGAAAAGTTGAAATTTACAAAATCAGGCATTTTTGGCCAATAACCAGCATTAGTGTTTTGCCTGCTGTGCAAGAAAAATTCACCAGATAGGCAATATTTTAGGTCATTGCATAAAAGGTTTATTGCCCTTCAGCCTGAGCCCAGGGAAAGCTAAAAAAGTTGAAGGCATAGAAAAATAGAAGTGTTATCATTTACCTTTTCCATGCAAGTGTGAACATTCAAAACTGCATAGGGTTGAGAAAAATATATTTGTGTACGAAATTCTAGTGCAGAAGCATTTGTTTTGCAGTAAAACAACAGAGGAAAATAGATGTAAGCACTGTACTTTTTCTAAGGAAAGTTAGAGAATGGAGATTGCAGCAAAACACCACATCAGCTCCAAAACAGTGAAAAAAATTCATGCAAATCTTACCTCACAAGCAAACAGTCTAAACACATCTTTCTTCAACTCAGTCATTTAATCGCAGGGAAAACATTACAAAGCAACTCTTCTGCTTCCGACTCAAATGAAAGTTTCGGTCAAAAAGGTCTTTAGTCTCTGACCAGGCTTCAATAATGCAATAAATCTTTTCCAGTCACTTCCATCGTTGATCGAAACTTCCATATTTGCCACTTGAAGCCTGGTGAGACAAGGTTCATTTGCTCTGAGGCCCCTTGTCCATGAACAACAAACTGCCAGTAGCTGGAATCGAGCAGCTGGTCGAAGTTTGTCACATTCACAGTGCCAATAAACATTTCTTTGGAATTGGCAAGGTTTAAGCCATCTCAGCCCTTGATGATGAGCTCCAGCACCAGCAAATGACCCGAAACAATGTAATTTGGGGCAATTTTTGCCCCAAATGACATTGATTCTGCCCACGATTCTGCCGAACAGAAGGTGAGCTCAAATGGGCCGAGCAATGTCACGTGACCTGCTGCCATCAGACATTAAATATGCATGCCAGACCCAGTCCCTCAATCAAAACACTTGCAGAAAACAGAGCTTTTAAAAATACCCCTCACCCCTCAAGTGTTGTGCAAAATCTTTGGATTTCTATATATTTACTTGACTATCGAGCCACCTTAAACAATAAAGGTGCAGTTGAATTAATTGCATAGTTAAATGATGATTTTCATCTTCTTGTTGGGTCAGGTCGTTTAATTATAGCATTAACAAAATATGTTTTCTATCTTTATTATGTCTTCTTAAATTAAAGGGCTCGACTTGTGCGTTCTGTGAAAGTATGCTACGTCATAAAGGCTTCAAGACGGGATTTTATAGGTACATTGAAAACTGATCACAGTGGTCTTTTAGTAACTTTAAAATGGAGAAATTACAAAATTTAATGAAGTTGGGGAGCTTTCAGGGTGCAATTTAATTGGATAACTCCACCACCCATGTGCTTTTATTAGTGATTTGTGTCTGTTGTGGTTTAATAGGCCACTTTCACAAGAAATTAAAATTCAGCTTGATAGCGAGGCCTAGAGGACGCAAACAAGAGAAATTAATAAACATGCGTTTTTTATTTTCTTTGTTTGTGTCGTCTGGGTGTTGCTACCAAACTGAACTCTAATGTAGCGAAAGTTACAATTTGGTATTTTCTCTTGTTTTAATAAACATGTGTTTTTTATTTTCTTTGTTTGTGTCCTCTGGGTGTTGCTACCAAGCTGAACTCTAATATAGCGAAAATTACAATTTGGTATTTTCTTTTGTTTTATATTCGTAAATTATCTATAATTTTCCATACACCAGAACAAAGGAATACACCATATTGCACTGAGGGTAAAATTGAACTGCAGCATGTCTGCCTTAAAGAGGCAATACAGTTGAATTCCACCATTCAGCTGGTCATGTCTGCATTACAGTATGTGGTGTCTGCTTTCAGTACGTTGACTGCAATAATTTTTGTTTTTTGTTGGTGTCCTAAATGATCTGTTCTTGTGCTTTTAGCTCACCACATTTAATGGAGGTCAGAGAAAGAATCCGAATCAATGGGAAACCATTATCAAAGGAAAAGTTCTCAAAATATTTTTTTGACTGCTGGGATAACCTCTTAAATAATGGTGATGTAAGTAATCATGAACCAATGCATTGTGTTATGTGGCTGAATGTAATTTAGGCTAAGTTAAAGAGGCTCTATCACAAGTATCACTTTAAAAACCCAAGAGCCTAAAGTTGTATTTACACCAATAAACACCTATAGAAATAGTGGTGCGGTTGTGCTAATAAATTACCATGCCAGTGTACTGAAGCTTCAAGAGGATTTATTTCATTTTAAAACTTCCATGATCTTTACATCTCAACTTTTTCAAGTTTGCCCCTTGTGGAGGGGGGCATAAGGGGGCTCCGAAAACCACAAAACCGCACAGAAATACGCCAAAAACCGCAAACTGAATCGGATTTTTCCCGAATACTGAAACCGAAACCGCACATGCACGTGTGCATGGAGGCCACAATATGAAAGCTGATGTCAGCAAGACTTGTGATACATTGTGCGTTAATATTAAACATACCATCATAACACCAATGGTATATTGTACTACACTATTATACTACTAACCAAATGCCGACCGTTCTTAAGAGTGTTGTCACCACAGACACTTTTTTCACCGAAAACCGTGACTTAAATATTGTAATAACTGTAAACAGCTTAGTGTTTTAAAACCGCAAGTTACAATAAAAATTACCACAAAACCGCACCAAAAATAACGCAAAACCGCATCACGGCAAACCCTTACGCCCCCCTCCTTGTGGCCTCGAAAAAAGGCTTGCAGTTCCGCCGTCCTTCAATTATTTACTTGATATATCCGTGTACATTTTGTATATGAATGTAAGTACCTAAGTCATAATTTTAGTGCTGGCCAGCATGTTTTGTTATTATTGAAGGCAGTCACTTAGCTTCGAAAGGGCTACTAGGTTTTTACAACTTCCCTGTCAAGATCAGCTCATTTTGTTTGTGTGACATTTCATGGCACATGCACACATTTTCTAGTTTGCTGCTCCCCTATCCAGCCCACCCATTTAAGTATATGATAAGTATGGTTTGTGATGGTGCCTGGGTGGATTCCACTCACAGCTCAATCGTTGTCGTCGCCTGCGGCAGAGGCGGTGTTGTCGTTGTTGTCATCGTCACCCATTCGATGATTGTCATTTATATCATCATCATTCATTCAATGATTGTCATTATTGTTAATTATTATTAGCTTATTATTGCTAATAATAATTATTAT
This sequence comes from Blastomussa wellsi, assembly GCA_947652115.1. Taxonomy (NCBI): domain Eukaryota; kingdom Metazoa; phylum Cnidaria; class Anthozoa; order Scleractinia; family Plerogyridae; genus Blastomussa; species Blastomussa wellsi. The sequence continues at coordinate 9,385,551 of OX393563.1, forward strand.
TACCATCACATCTGTCATGTCTAATATGATTAAACTGGGGGTGATTCTTATGTATGACTGTGGATATCAATATTGGAAGCATGAAAAGACAAATAACTGGTACTGTATGTAATGAAATGCTTGTTTGATGATCTTGAAGGGAGAAGGGAAAAGTAACATGCCAGCATACTTCAGATATTTGACCTTGATGTCTTTTCATGTCTTTCTGCAAGAGAAGGTAAGATGATAGAAGAAATTGAATGTCATTGCACAGCAAAGTGGCTGTTTGGTAGCCTGAGATCGGTGAGGCTAGTGCCTTACCACAGGTTGCCCAACAGGCAAGCATGAAGTAGACATGTCTCACCCGGAATGTGCAAGGGAAGGAAGGGATGAAGGAGGACTGGTGGGAGGAGGGAGTGGTAGAGTGGAATAAAAGGGAGGGTGAGAGGGATGGATGGGTGAACGGTGGTTGATGGTTGGGAGAGAAAAAGGGAAGGAAGGATGATCTTGAAAGCAGACAACACAGGCTGGAATTTGTGTGTTACTTAAACTTAACTTACGTACAATTATTTGTTTCTCTTGAATGAAATAATCAAGAAAAAAAGAATTTGAATATTTCACTTTCCTTATTTTAGGTTGATGTTGTTATTCTTGAAGTTGGAATTGGAGGTGCCTATGATTCCACAAATATTATCAGGTACATATGTGCCTGGGTTTTTTCTGTTTCTTTTGTCAATAATGAAATACAACTAGTAGTAATCAAAGATTAGGAGTGCGTTCAACGATTTTGATTCACTTGGCTTTGGTTTCCAGAAATTCAAGCTTTCTTTAATACTAAAATCAACATTTTAAAAATCATTATGAAACTCTTAACGGAACTGTGGTTGATGAACATGATTTTTCCGATTTATTCATACAAATACAATATTTGGAGCTTTTTGCATTGCGTGACACCGCTATTCACAAATAACAAAGTTGCAGTCAGTGTTTCGAAAACCATAGACTGTGTATGACAAATATCATTTCTTTGTCGCCCAACAAATGTAAACAATTTAACGCAGCAAACGCACATGCAAGCTAAAATGCAAACATAAAATTCACGATTACAAACATTGTCACGGCACCGATCGAAATCTGCTGTTATATATTCGCACCAGGAGTTTTACACTCTTCACTACATGGTTCTTCTTGGATAACAATAAGGCTGATTTGAACAGTAGAGCGTCACAACACTACGCAGCCGAGTTTTATAATGAGATCAGTGGGTTGCTTGGGCGAATTGCAGCATCTGTTTCCTAGAAAACACACCAGCAGTAGGCAGGCTTCTGATGTTCTGATAAGTAGCTTCAATCGTCTTTACCAGTGATAGCCCAAATAAACCAATACAACTGCGAAAAAAGTTAGACAAAATCGAAAAACACTCGAAGGGACGTGAAAACAACGTATACAACGCAACTTACCTGAGAACACTCCGACCAAAAGAAGAAGCACAGTCCAGAATTCGAAAACAATTCGCAAAAGTACAGTCAAGAACTCAACAATCCACCAAGACGCGAAACAAGAACGTGAAACTTGACTCCGCTAGAAACGAAGCACAGCTGTGAAGCACATGGTCGACGGAAATGACGTCATTCGCCCCTGAAGAATTTTTCGGGGTGGCCAAATGAATGAATCGCCCAAAAATCTCGATTTCGACAGCATTAGGAAGGCGTTCTGTCGAATGCAACAAGGTCTTCTGTATACATCCAGATATTTCTTGTACCAATTCTTAACTTGTGATTGATTCCAATAGTTTTCAAATCTTTAGAAATTATATTTCTTTATTTTTAATATATAATATCTTGACGAGGAGCACATTATTTAATTACCTGTTTCCAAGACAAGTACCATTTTAATTAAAAATTGTTTTGTAAAATTGTAATGCTGTACATGAAGTCTGCGTTTCTCAAGGAAACCTGTAGCGTGTGGAGTGACATCCCTTGGTATGGACCACATCAGTACTCTAGGTGGAACATTGGAGAGTATTGCCTGGCAGAAAGCAGGGATATTCAAGGTAATCATTGATGACAAGGCATTATGATCATATTTAATTGTATCTGAGTAGAAAAGAACTGTGACTAAGCTATTTCACCTCTTACTGAAGACTGTCCAGTAAGTTGTTATTTACTATATTGAATTTTATTGGATCTGCACTCAACACATTATATAGAAAATACATGTATTATACAGGATTTTTCTGCTCAATCATGGTATCTCCAGACCATTTCCAAATGGCAATTGGAGCTTGTTTAGCGCTTCTTCAAAATTTTTGTCACTTTGGTAATAATTTCTGGGTTGATGTCATTTCGTCCGAGTCTGTAACTGCCCTTGGGTGTATGAGGATGATTATATTTAGTGCTTTATGATGATGATGATGATGAGTAGATTGACTGATGCACTACCACTGAATTCATCGATATGCGACCCTTTATCAAAACTCTAACGACCAGTTGCCGCAAGGCTTCCATCAATCAAAACTTATTAATGACCTTATATGGAAGGCGTTTGTTTAATCAGACTTTTTAAAGGTATTCAAATAATATAATATAATATAATCAAGCATAGTTTTCCATTTTTCATATAATAAGGTCATTATAAAAATTTGCTCACAGCAGTTTTGATCAACGGGTCACATATCACTGAATTTGACAGTAATAAACTTCACTACTACTAATACTTGGACTAAAAAGGATTTAACACTGCAATGTTTTTCTTTTTGTTTTTCCTCAGCCAGGGGTTCCTGCCTTTTCTGTTCCGCAGCCAGAAAATGCCATGACTGTTGTAGCTAACAGAGCAAAAGAATTAAAGGTATTTCTACAAATGAATGATACAAGAATTAGTTGTTTTTCATTTTATTTTTTCACTTAGGAAATGTTTGTATTTTTTAGGCTCTTCTTCACGTTGTTCCATCATTAGAACAATACCCAGGGAAATTACCAGGTAATTTACTGTATAAACAGTAAAATGTTTATTATAATTGTGATTACTGGATGGTACTATAATTATTTTATTTTCAGATGGTTGAACACTGTTGGGTGGGCTATTATGGCCTGGTTATTGAACTCGAGATCAAACAATCTGATTTCAGTACTAGCCATGTTTACTGTAAATAGTGCTGTCCTTACTAACAAATGAAAGCTAACTGCAAACAGACCAGAGTGGAACTAGCTGCAAGCAAACCAGAGTGGAACTAGCTGCAAGCAAACTAGAGTAGAGCTTATATATAACCACTGGAGTGGAACTAACCGCAACCGACATGGAATGTTAATTGCTTCTGAGCTAATTTGTATACAGCCAAACCTTGATACCATTGATAACAACCTATTTTGTGTAAAAGTCACCTTGACTCATTGACTCCTGATGCACACCAATGGACTCATTTGACTTGTAAAATGAGGGACCTTGCAAAAGCATTCTATCTGGAGGTCAATAGCAATACTCCTTCATGAGCACCACAGAAACTAGGGTCAGCTCTGGCTCTTAACCTTTATCTGTCAGCTCTAACCTTTACCTGTGGCTAATATTGTAGTTTCAATTCCCTGTCAGGGAAAATTCTGTCAATATTGCTGCTCACTTACATTTTTGTATGTTCTGCCTGAATGTTCTATAATGTTGGCCATGTCTTTTTCAGTTTTAGTGAGAGGTGTGGTGGCCTAAATGGTTATTGCACTGGACCCCAGATCGGATTGTCTGGGCTCAAGCCCTGGCGGGGCACTGCATTGTGTTCTTGGGAAAGTCCCTTTACTCTGACAGTGCCTCTCTTCACCCAGGTGTATAAATGGGTACTGGCAAATTTACTGCTGGGGGTAACCCTGTGATGGACTAGCATCCCATCTACAAGGAGGGGGGAGTAGAAACACTCTCTGTCGCTTCTTGCTAAGTAAACCAGGGTATATAAGCTCTGGCCTGAAGGGCCACTAGGCTCGTATGCAGACTTTGTCTTACCTTTTTCATTTTTGTGTCTTCCACAGATCTTGGCCTGGAAGGAGAGCACCAGTTATTGAATGCATCACTGGCACTTCAACTTTGTAACACTTGGTTACTAAGAAGATTCCAGAAGGACAAAACTCTTGAAGGTTTGATTTTGTTCCTTTTTCATGTGATCATGTAGTATTATGTTAAGGCTGGAATCCGCAAGTAGTGAATTATAAAGTTTCAGCTGAGTACTGTAAAGTCAAAACCAAAGTTACTTTGGCACAAAGGACGGAGGCAATCCAGTTGTCCAAATAAAACTCTAAGTGATTACACATAGCCGACACAAAGTGCTGGAAAACATACACTTGAGAGTTGTGATTGGTTTTGGTTTTACTTCTGACTTACCTCTTAAACCAATCACTGAGCATGCATAGTGATGCAATTAACCAAAGCAACTTGCTAATTAATTTTTAATACTCAGTTGAAAACCACTCTAATTAGGAAAACATCAGAATTAATCGGCAACTCCAATAACAGAAATTCCACAAAGGATGGTCATCGACCTTGTTCCCAGACCCTGGGAATGAGGTTGGATGGCCATGAAAAACTACAAATCCCCCAAAATTTTGAGCCCGAGCTCAGAATACAATGGAAAACCATTACCTGGTCAGCGGCCAACGTGACCTCGATGAGCCTTAACCTGAGCCTTTGATATGGTCATATGATACTGGTCAGCAGATACCTTCTTTTGACAGCTGTCAATTGACCATAACAGTGCGAAGGTGTAAGCTTATGGTAACCTTTTGAAATGTTAACCTGGTCGACTCTATGAAATATGGCCGCCACATTGATATTTGTATAAAAGGCAGTTTTGTTTAGACCTCTTATTCCTCATGATTATACAAAATATAAAGAAACTGGGAAAGTTAGGATTTCACAGGAACACATTGGATGATGAATCTCTTATTACACATTGACACATTAAGGTATGTTTTATGGCTATACATTTGTCATTTCAAATTCCCAAGATTACAAAGATCTTGCTGAGATCTCTGTAATCTTGGTGAGATTGGTGAGTTCTTGGTGATATATCGGCAAATATTGTCTAAAAATGTCTAATGTGTTTTGTGTATTTTGTCTGGTCGGAAAAAGGTGTTGTTTCTTGACTGGAATAGTATAATATTTTAATTTGAAATTTACTTGGCTTTTTTGTCATCCAGGCGAGAAAAAACAAACAAATGCAACCGAGTCACCCAGTGAAGAACCATGTATAGGTGAACCTTCCACAAAAAAAGCCAAGGTTGAGTTTCCGTTAATAGCTCAAACATTTGAAGTTTCTGAAGATTTTAGAAATGGTAAGGATACCTATTCTTTCACCCAAGATCCATTTAATTGTCCAAAAAAGGGTCTGTTAATTATCCTGTTCCTACGAGAGATTCAGCATGGTATCATGTGGCAAAAAATCACACATTCTCCAAGACTGTAAACACAAACATACAGTCAAACCTCTCCTTGCAGACACCTCTCTATTACAGACACCCCTCTAGTACGGACCAGTTTCTTATGTCCAGACACAATTCTGACATATTTTCTTAAAAGAAAAACTCTAAAATACAGACCCTCTCTAAAACGGCCAACAGACACTAAATCTCGGCCCCAGAGAGAAAATACCCATATAAACTAATAATTACCTCTTTATTACAGACATTCCGGTGATCAGGTAGTGCTAATTTGTGTGTACAATTACATGCACAATTTTCTGTTGGCTGTTACACAAACATTGACACTTTCTTCCGATCAGAGATAAAAATGCCATTTAATAAAATGTGAGAAAAGCGAAGAAAAGGGAGAATGTTTGCAAAACTAAGAAGTTTGACTGTACTGTCCTTAGAAGTTTTTGCTGTTCGTGGGAAAAACAGCTATATGTATATTTGTGCTTTAAATCTCTCTATTTTTATTGTCTATTTTCTATTTCTCACATTCTGAAATGCACAAGGTTTGAAGAATACCAAATGGTGTGGACGAAATCAGGTGATTGTAAGACCACAAGTCTCGTTCTATCTGGATGGTGCACACACCCCAAAGAGTATGGAGGTACATAAATGTCACAAGAAGCTCTTGACTATAGTTGAGACATGCTGGTAGTACTGTAGATGTATTAATTGAATAGATGTTTTCAACAGTGAAGTTCTAAGAAAATGTAGACAAATTGTTAATTGGGATAAATTTCCCTCAGTTGACAAATTTTTGTGTGAATCTTGAAAGTTGCTTTTGATTTTAAATACGGTAATCTTTATACAGTTTTGAAACAGGTAATAACAACAATAATTATATATTTATAAATAATTATATATTTATTTTACAACATCCCATCATATGACTTGCAGTAAAAGGCACTAACAATTGTTAGTGCCTTTTAATGCATTAGACGTATGTTGGGGTGTTATAAAATAAATACATTGTATATTACTAATTATTGTTGTTATTACCTATTTCAAAACTGTTAGGACAAAACCTATTTTGGGATTAGTATACCTGAGTCAAAAGCATGAGGTTTTTTTATCAGGATTTTCAAAAAATTGCTATTAATTTTGTTATTTGTAAAACACCTGCTTCCCTGATAAAACTTTCAGGCTTGCGTGAAGTGGTTTAAAAAGAGAGCAGATGAGGAAAAGCAAAAAGAAAGGTAATACTTGGAAAAAATAACTTTGTAGTGATGTCCTGTACCATACCTTTCCCACTCTGAAAAGTTTTTTGACATATATGACAATTTGTGGAACTTATGGTGAAAAAGTGCCAAGTTAAACCATTACTCCTACCCACCCCCACCTCTGCATATGCTCTAAAGGATTTAAGGGTAACTTTTCCAGTATTGTAATTGAGATGTCAAAAATTCATCAAAATTTATGCAATGATAACAGTCCAGCACACTTCACTGAATGTGGTACAGCGTTGTTTTTAAGTTTTCAGTGAATTTTGAAGAGGTTTTATAGTTTGACCTGATGATATCATTCATATCTATTGTCCTTATTATGAACAGTGGTAGTGTTGCTCGTGTGTTGATATTCAACTTGACTGGTGGTCGGGACCCTAACAGGCTTCTCAAACCAGTTATGGTATGTATTACCGACTTCAGTGTGATGCAAGGGCAAACTACTTTGAATAATTTGAAGGGGTGCATGGAATAAGACTCTGATTTCTGGTCTAATATGACATCCAACCAAAGATTTACAAGCATACACCAAGCAAATTGTAAGGATAATCTATGAATTTTTTATAGTCATCCCAACTAATTGAACTATAAATGAGGTCTGAAGTGCAACAGGTCATTGCACTTGTGTTTTTCTGCTAGGATTGCTCTCCCCTTACTGCAGGGCGTGAAATTAACTTTCTTCTAGTCGCCACTTGGCTCCTAAATTTTTCAAAGTGATAGCCAATTCCAAAATTTTGATCGCCACATTTTTTTTAAAAAAAATCAGCCATCATTAAATTTTTACTAATAGACCAATTACTTTCTAAGCTATTTTAAATTTTAAATGAGATCCATTTGCCAGTGAAATGGAACCAAATGATGATAAATGAGCCTGCAATACAAAGGGGGTCAATAGAAGGGGTTCCATGATATACAACATGAAAGGTTAATACATAAATCCAAAATCAAATGACAGATCAGAAACAACCTTGACTAGAAAGTTTAATGACTGCCTTATAATCTCAACATCACAAGGTTAGTCTAGTTGCCAATTTGACTACTAAATTTTCAGGATTTGGTAGCCAAACTGGAAAATTTAGTTGCATGGGCACCTGTATTAGGCACAATTTCACGCCCTGCTTAGACAAATCTTCTGGTCAACTAATGGTGCCAGACACACACCCTTTTGCCACTTTTGTCCAGCTGCTTAAAGCATTACTGGAATGTAGTGGAGGGGGACAAGGGGCTGGGAGCATGGTCATTCCAGAAAATATCCATACCCTACCGTGACTTTTTGATTATGACAGGGTTCGTATGGGTCCTTGAAAATCTGGAAAATCCTGGAATTTTATTATGGCATTTTCCAGGCCTGGAATGTTCTGGAAATCTGTTAAACTCGATAAATGAATGTTTCTGAACTATCTTTATAAGAAATGCGAGGCTTACAGTTGAGAGAATTTATATTGGGATCTTGGAAGAAAAGGGTTTAATGTGAATTTTGGAGTCCTTGAAAATTCGATATGAGCCCTGGAAAAGGCCTGGAAAAGTCCTGGAAATTTGTCTGTGAAAAGGGTTATGAACCCTGTTATGACTGAGTGGCCAATTTCGAAAGCTGTCATGTAACTTAGCAGCAACCACTCTGAACAAGAGATATTCAATGGTGTTGTTCAGTTCTGGAACTGAAGCAAGGTCGATCATGACCTAGCTTGTTATATTTTCCAAAATTGCCACAGTGATTGTAACTTGTAAGTAAACTTTTCTCACAAAAGAGAAAGGCACATGTTCATAAAGTTCTTCTTTTTTTATTCTAGGGGTGCAACTTTGATCATGCAATTTTTTGTCCCAATACTGTTAATCTGAACTTGAAATGCAGTGATTCAGGTAGTATATGTTAACCTGTTTGGTGCATAAAACTTTCAACATTCATCTCTCTTTTTGGCCAAGAACTCATGAGTGAGCATCACATATCCAGGCACAGAGATGGTTATAACCATGTCACATCCAACAAGGGTGTTTGAAATAACCATTTCATTCAAAGCAATCACAAGATATTAGATAACTTGCTGCCATAATTCAATTTGTTTGTAAAAATTGAAGTTGTTTTTTATTCAGTTGCATTTTGGTGGGAATGGTATAATTGACAACTATTCCCCCAAAATGAAGGTGAATGGCTATAACCATCTCATATCCAACAAGCACGAATGGAATAATTGTTTTGTTAAAAATGCCCAAAAAATATTGTGCAAACATTGTGAAAAATGCATTCTTTCACGTGTGCACCTACCATATTTGTAGGTATTTGAGCTCATATACTATTGCCTCTAAACCAATCAAAACTCAGGAAATGCAATATGCCATAGCTAGTTTTTAATAATAAAGGATATCCCATGTTTGAATAGCCAATCAGCGCATGCCAGCAATGCAACAATGTTAGATATCCAATGGCTAGTTAGGCAAACAAAGCTCTTTAAATCCATTAGTCAATGCTACAGTTTTCAACAAGCTCTAAAGAAGCCCAGTGTGCTTTACAGCTATATGTCATACTATCATTCTTCCCTTAGATTTGACCAACTTTACTGTAACTCATGATAGCCAACTGCGGTGGTGTGTGGAAAATCAGCGCGTTTGGATGGCTCTGAGAGGAGCAGGCTTCCAAGCACATGCAAACCCATCACCGGACTGCACAGACAATGGCCATGTAATAAAAAATGGAGATGATGATGGTCCTTATTCCACAATATTTCCTTGCGTATCTCAGGCTGTTCGCTGGATAATAGGAGGAAGGGATCCTCTTATTCCTGCATTTTCTCCAGATGACCTACCAATACCAGACTTTATTTCTCAGGCAACAAGGCTTCAGATTCTAATTGGAGGCAGTTTGCATCTTGTTGGCACAGTGATGAAAGTACTAGGGCCCGAAATTGTTGGAGATGTGTAGGAAATAACACACTACATATGAATGTTGGAAGTAGGCCGAGGACAGAGGATCTATCACCTCAGTTGTGTGCAGTCATCCAATTAAACTACACAATGACAGTTTGCAAGCAAGCAGTCTGATGTGAAAAGTAGTAAGCCCCACAATGTGCAACTCTGATAAAAATCATGTAATTTGAGGTCATTCAGCTATTGAAATTACTGAAAAGGCTATCATGATGAAAGACTTTGCAGCTCTAATTTGCTGCTGACTGTGGAGCAGATGTGAAAATTAGCAAACCCTTCATGCAATTTGAGTTCATTTAACTACACTGAGAAGGCTATAAAGGTGCATCTTATAACATATAACTTGTAAAATGTGGCCAATTTACTTCATTTGGTGAAAATATTGTTTGATGTGTATATACAGATATGTATTCATAACTTATTTTCTGATCTCGTACCTCAGAAAGCCAAGCATCATTCTGGTAGTACTTGATTTTGACTGCTAAAATTGTATTATATTTTTTAAATTTATGTACAAAATAGTTACTAGACTTTTCGATGGGAGGGTGTGAACAGTTCAACGACAAAATGATCCAACAAATAAAAATATCATATACTTTATAATATTTTATTCAGTGTGTTGGTAGGCACAGGGGCCTGATGGTTAGTGCGCTGGACTCCTGATCAGGCAGTATGGGTTAAAACCCTGGTGACACCACAGAAAAATGTACCACGCAGAGCATGATGTCACTGTCAATGTGGTTCTCTTTAGCAAGAGAAGCCATGATGTATCAAATTATGACAGAATTTTAGTCCAAACGAGCTAACTTTAGTAGTGGTTTCCTTAAAAATTGCCAACATGCTCACATTTTTGGACATTATCTCGTTTTTGTGCAGGGTCGCCCTGGTCAGGGCACCGCATTGTTTTCTTAGGCACAACATCAAGGTGTATACATGGGAACAAGCAAATTTAATGTTTGGGTGGGGAGGGGGGTGCTTTGATGGACTAGCATCTCATCCAAATGGAATACAAATCCTGTTCACTTTGCTAAGGAAACTGGGATGAGCTTTGGCCTGCTGTGCCATTAGGCCCTTCACAGGCTTAACCTTTTGCCATGAACTAAAATCTTTGTAACAAACTTGAACTGAGTTATGTCTTCTTGCCAGACTTTTAGCCAGGATTTGAAAAGTGGGCATCCAAGATCCAGGAGGCTGTGGGACATATTGTAAGCATGTAAGGTGTATTTCTGCTGTTTTGAGTGCAAATTTATTTTAAGATTTCCAAATTTGCCAAAAAAAATAACTTGATACAGCTATTTATATTGAGATTCTATAAAAGTGGGCGTCTACGGGAAACCTGGCCACTCGTGTGGCTAAAAGTTTGCTTCTTACCCATATGGGAGGCGCAGTGGCCTAATGGTTAGTGCGCTGGACTCCAGATCGGACGGGCTGGGTTCGAGCCTCCAGCCGGGACACTGCATTGTGTTCTTGGGCAAGACACTTTACTCTCACAGTGCCTCTCTTCACCCAGGTGTATAAATGGGTACCAGTGAATTTACTGCTGGGGCGTAACCCTGCGATGGACTAGCATCCCATCCAGGGGGGAGTAGAAATACTCTCTGTTGCTTCATGCTACAGAAACCGGGATAAGTTCTGGCCTCTGGCCTGATGGGCCACTAGGCCCGACTGCAGACTTGCCTTACCCATATCTCCAAAACTTGTAAGACAGACATTCAAATATGAACAATTCAATTTATTTAAAAATTTTGCTTGTGATTCACCTTAAATTTCACTGAGCTACGTAATTATAAACTTGCCAGCAAGTAAACGCTTAATTAACAATCTATTGAGAGCCTTGTAGAAGTTGCATCTACATCAAAGCTACAGTTCTATGCTGTTATACCTAAAATCTCATCAATAACAAATCCATATTGTTGGTTCTCCACAAACAGAAAAATATCAGATGTTTTATTATTGAAACTTAGTCATGGGGTGTTAAATTTCCACTTTAATCTGAATGCACTTTGCATCAAATAACTGGACAAGTTTTCTTGCTATTTTCACTGCTTTTTGTGAAACTGAGCTAGAATATGCCTCATACTTTTGGACTAAAAAATGTTCACAGTCTTCCTTAGCTTCCTTGACTTTTGTTATTGATATGATAAATTGGTATAATCATGCACGACACCTCACTGAGTCTAATATTTACTATTTATAATAAAGCTATTTTTGTGAGGACCAGCCATGAACACAATTTCCATGAAATTTAAACTTGATCATTGTCAAGTAATTTCTATAATACAACACAACTTAGTTTAAATGTCTCACATTTTGGTAGTCAAGTGCAAAACAACTCTTGATCACTTCCATCATAGAAATGAAATGAAACTCAACACAAAGCAGTGGCACCAAATTACACCACATTTGCAAAGTTCTTATACCTCGAATGCCTTTTTCAAGTGTTACATTTTTGACAAACTTTCATTATTATGAAAAGAAATGTTTGTCTATGCCCAAAAAAAAAACATTAAACACTTAGTAACACAAATATGCAACAAAAGCTTCTTGGAAATTATTTTCAAACGTCTTCCAGCAGAAACTGAACCCATGAACTTTTGATCTGTGCATGGAAAGTTATGGCTTCAACCCCTGTTGGGAGAAATTGATAGAAATGCCAAGTAGCTTTTTGGGACTGACTGTTTCATTGAGCTGTCCCATAAAAATATCCATACCCTTCTCATAGGGGTTTTGGTTTGAGCCCCTCCTCCACCCCCACCCCCCACATCACCCAGAAATTCCTGTTTAGCAGAATATACTTGATATGAAAGATTAATTAATCAACATGACACGGGTGTGGGATTCACATTAAATTTACTGAGCTGAAAATTTGCTTGATATGTTTGTTCAAAACATTTTGTTTTCGAGATCCCCACCTCTTTGTAATTTCCAGTTGTCTTTTAAGAGGAGTGTATGGATATTTTCTGGAACATATTGCATTTGTGTAAGGTGTATCTTCCATTTCCACTTTTTTATCAATGATTAATAATACCCATGTGCGTACCACTACACGTGTACATCTTGCATCTGTTGTTGTAAATTCCCTCTAACAGTCAGACAAAATGCTAATTTCTGCTTCATCTTGGTTGAAAAATAATCAAATTTCTTTAAGTATTAATCATGCCTTTAGCTCAGTATGAAATCAGCATTTCTCATTTACTGGAGTTGACATTTTGTTGACTGGAAAGGGACATCAATGCTTCAGCTGCAGCATCATCATTCCATGGCTGTATGTTGGAAGCAACTGCAATGAATGTGCATAAAAAAGAGATAACATCGCAATCATGAACCTCCAATGAATCAATTATTAGGTTAGCATAGACATTCACATGTTCGATCTCATCTGCCCCTCTCAGCTTGGACAACTGTGTATACGTATACTGTGTATAAGTAGTCAGTTAAACAGTGAGTCAGCTTGTCAGTGAGTCAGTTGGGGAGTCATTCAGTTAGCGAGTTAGTCAGTCAGTCATTCACTCGGACAGTAAGTCGTTAAGTCTTCCAGACACTCAGATTTAGAAAGTCAATCAAATTGGTAAGTTTGCCTTTATTTAGTTTTTCAATGAAGAGAGCCCCGCAAAATCGACAGTACTAATGATTGTTTATGTTACATTTCCTAAGTAGTTGAATAGATCTTTCCCTTTGATTACTTGTATGCAGTTTTAAATAATCTGGAGGCCTTGAAAAATACCGCGTAAGACCACTTCATGCACTGATATAAACCCCCAGCAATCCACTTATGTCCAAACGGCAGTAAGGAGGAACAGACCAGAGATCAATATACCTGGATAAAATCTGACAGGTGGAATAATGCCTGGATATGGAACAAAGTTTCCCTGCTGTGCTGCCATATTAACTAATGTTTCAAGGGTAGCCAACAGGTCAAAGTGTCGAGTCTCAAACAGTGTATGTAGGAATATTTGAGAGACATCAGGGAAGAGCCTGGTTATAATCCACAAACATCTAGCAATCCTGTTAGAATTGGCTGGGGGCCTTCTCGAAGGGGCTATCCTGACCTGACGTGACGGTCCGGGGAGGACTGGGGAATTTATGGGTGACAAGAACGCACTTGGGTTCACGGTTTCATCTGAAAAACGAGAATAGAAAATGGGAGTTTAATAATGTGTAGGTTGTTATTTTCACACTTAAAAGTGAAAATGTTTCAAGAGGTTTCTTGGCTATTCATTCATGAGACATATTGAAAAGTTTAGCCTAAATTTTCAAGTTTGTCAAGTACAATCCTCAATCTTCCTCCTTGTTTGGTGCTTTGGTGTTTTTCTATTTTGGTAAACGATTATTTCAAGGCATTACCATAGATCTCATTTATGATGACTACTTAAGTCCCTTTAACTTGGATTTCTGACAGAAGGAAAAGTATTAAAATACAGTATTCCATTCATCTGCTAGGCGTCTCTACGACACCTGGAAGTATAAAGCTAAACTTTGCTCGTTTGGAGCATCGTCCACTGAATGAAAATCAAATTCTGTGTGAGCTTTGTCATGCAATCTGTCCTGTATAGGTGGTAGTCAACCATAAATTAAACCAAGGCCATCCCCTTTTTTCTCCGTTTAGCGTCGTCCGAACGACACAAATTTTCTGAAGTATATAAACTGGCACACTTTTTACTCGTTGGAATTTTTTTGGCCTTTTTCTCAGGGATGGCCCAATATACGTTTCTTGTACTGTTTCCCGGTCATGGGTTCCAAAGCGAAACGCAAAACCTGTGAAACTCAACAGTGGCATAAAACAAAGAACGAGAAAATACAACAAAGAACCTCGAAACAACAAGGACCCCCCAATAAGCTTATATAGAATAGAAAAACAATCGCTCAAAAACAAAGAAAAAAGTCAGGTTTTTAGATCAAGGTAAACCCTTCTGATCGCAGTTGATAATGGTTTCATAGAATTAATTAAGACGTACGATTTCACCATGCATTTTATTTCTTTCAAAACGCTACTTGGTGAGATACATAGAAGAAACGAACCGCTTCACTCAAACTTTTGACAGTTTAATTACGTCAATTTTGTCCTCAGCGTCCAGGAAATGGCTGTATTAAAAAAACTTATTGCCTGAATTGTTTGTACAATTCGGAATACCAGCTAATTCTCCCCGAATCCTGAGAAAAACACGCCGAAATTTTTTGATTCAGTTGAAAGTACGGTTCTCTTCTTAATTTCTGTCTTTTCCAGTGGGCAAATTTAATCACGTTAAATTCTAATTCCATGCTCTGTATAAATTTAAAATCTGGTTCACATGTAATCGGGAAGAGAATCTAGTTATTATAACATCTTAAGCATTTCTTACCAAGTTAAACCCGTTTCTGTATAAATACTGAATACCTGAAGAAGCAAAGCTAATGTCGTGTTTTCCCGTTTGCAAAGTTCGGATCTCCATCTCACAGCTAGCGGCGTTTACCAGGGACTGATCGTCCATCTGTCTTCTTATGGCAACCTGGGCAGCCATGATTTTTCTTCTCTGAGTAATCAAAACACACTTTTGACACTCGCAATCTTTCCACTTACAAAATCTCTTGTGCCCTTTCAATGTGGTCCGAACGCCATGATGTTTGCATCGTGCGCAGAGCGGAGTCTTCTTTGGTGAAAGAAGCATTGATCCCTGTTCCATGGACATAATTAAGAGCCTACTTGACGATTGTGTTCGAATCTGATTTAAAGAATGATCGGTTTGATTTAAGCACTTCAAGGCTGAAGTTACTAAGCGTCAAATTCCCCCTTTACTATCGGTAGCGAAAAACTTGCCACAATGTTACGTTCGATCATGAGATCAGTGCTACCAAGTGCCAGAAAGGGCGCGAAATTGTAACCCTTTTCCCGCCAAATGCGTCCAACATACAAGATCATAGTTAGCGGGATTTTTGCTTAGTTTTTAAATCAACCACAGTAGATCTATAAATTACTGCTTTCAGATTTTTAAATTCTTTTCTTCAAGATAATGTAAACGCTTACAAAATAATGACGGGAAACTCCATTTACATACAATTCTCGTTATAACTGGAATAAGATGGTTCTGTGACGAGCACAGATGACAAAAGCGAACTGTGAAAGTTAATATGGATTTGAGATTGAGCTTAGTGTGGTCTAGTGTCTACACAACAAGAACCAACAAGAGAATTGGTAAAAGCAGAGTAATAACTCCTAAGATTGAATACGTCGATATCATAAAACGCGGGTTTGATAAAGTGTTTCGGATCTCGGCCGGAATCTTCTCATAGAAGACCATATAACCTTTCTGTTCATGCAAAGCATGACAGTTTACAAATCAGGTTATTACCACAAGGAAAATGCGTGTAAACGTACCCTACGAGACACATATCCCCTGTAGCACAACCGATTCTAGTCGAGAAAACGCGTTTTTCAAAGTTTTGGCGCGTTCGGGTTTGTGCCCACCATCTTGGGCGCCGCCCAAGGGCCAGTTGACCTGAGACGGCAAAATGTGTTTGAGTAAAAACCCCGAATTTTAGACTTCTCGTACTGGCCAAATTCAGACTCGCGAAACAATAAAACTTGTTGTTCATTCAAAGTTTTGCTGTTCTGGCTCTACACACTCTCACTCAACCACCAGACAAATACACCTTTTTGTTATACAGTTTATTGATCTTTATTACATGACAAATGGCCTTTTGAAAATCCCTTAAATATTTTCTACGTTTTTGATAGTTTTTTTCAAGCTAATCAGCTTGTTCAACTTCCATTGCTTGTTCAATTTGAGTAAGCATACTGTCCCATTGAACAAACTGTTTGGATAGAAGATTTATCTGTAAGAAACGATTAAGGCATATAATATCACAGGCCTCTCGCTTCCAAGATGAATTGCTAAAAAAAGTGAGCAAATCGACTTTCTTTAATGATTGTAGCAAAAACCAGTCTTTTGATTGATAAACATGCAGTCCTCTTATTCTCAATCAAACTGGAATAATTTGTGAAATGTTGGTTCAGGGGAGGGGGGAAACCTGGGGAGAACCCACAACAAACTCAAATTACACACAATGCCGGGAAATTCTGCCAATTTGTCTTGCTGCTCAAAACATCTGAGTTGCCCCAATTGTTTTTTTTTTGCGGGGGGGGGGGGGGGGGGGGGGGTGGGGCTGCATACTGGCTCCCCCAATAAGTTGGTTAATATTGTTTCAACCTCTTTCATTGAAAAAGCAAATGATTGATATCATTTGATAAATCAAAGGATACAATGTTATTGTATGCTGTTAAAAGATTGTGTAACCTCTCATCAGCTGCAGTAAATTCGTTCTGCAACAAAACAAAGCACCAATTAATCATATATACAGGCTTGTGCAATATTCAATGATCAAATCATCATTGAATAGCTTGTTCTTTTTTTAATATACTTTTGTTGTAATTGTTGCTTCACTTGTGACAGCAAATGTGTATCAATTAATCAACTCTCTCTAAGACGGACACCATTAGCACCAGCACCACGTTAGACACACTAAAATGGCTGAAAATCAGTCTGCAGGGAACAACACCAGTTGAGAGTAAGAAATAAAGAGTTGATGGCACATTAAAGAGATGTAAAGGTACAAGTACTAAGCCATTTTAAAAAGAAAATGGTATAAAGTGTTCAGTTTTGGTGGTGGTAACTGAGTCACAATTTACACGGGATAAATATTATTACAGTCTTTCCCGTAAAACCGTGAACATCAGAAATGTATATGGAATGTTGTTGTGTTACAAGAAAAAAGCCAATCAGGTGTGAGAAAACTAAACTGCAAACACCAACAGTAATTAGTTTGTGGTTTTGAGGTTTGTTAGCGTGTCCTGAACCTTGCTGTGATTGGTCACCACATAATCAACATTCCTGAAATATTTCAGGTGTTCACGGTTTTACGGGAAAGACTGTAATATTATTACACATAATTACCTTCTGCTGGATATGAAATTCTACCAGTGGTTGTATTTTGGCAGACCAGGTTGGTAAATCTATTTTGATGTAAACAAGAAAGATAAGAAACTAATGATGTAACTAAAATAAATGAACTGGAAACAGCAAGTTGGCAAATTTAAACTTCTACAAACCTTTGAGTGGCTCTGTGGTGACAACCTTTTTCAAATCTTCAACTTGTCGAAGCTGTTCCGCACATGACCTCAGTTGGTTTTCATCTGATAGGATGTCAGCTAGATTTTAGTACATAATACCCATCACGTAAAGTTGGTTCACTAACACTGAGCCCCAAGGTTGTTAGACTCAGAGGTTTATGCAGAAAGAAGAAGATACAATATTGCTACTTCTGAACATGAGATGGCAGAGTATGTTGCACTTCATGTTGTGTATGTGAGAGAGATTACTTGAAGCAAATATGAAATTCGTAAAGTAAGTAACATACTTTACAATGATTACTGTATTCTCACCTGCAATGATTATGTCAGCTTTAGCATCATCTGTAAGTGAGGCATCTTCTAAAAACTCTGGTGAGAGAAATTTCTCCAGCTCTTTCACTGATGAAATAGAAACGAAAGTTAGTTGTCAATGTGCAATTTGCTTAAGCTGGTGCATAGCCTACATTCCAGAGACACGAAGCAGCTAGATACATTGCTTCCCTTCTTCCCTCCCTGAGTGGGATGCTAGTACAACACCAGGTTACCCCCAGCATTTTGTCAGGTTGCTTTGTCAGTTTGCCAGTATCCAGTTATTATACTCCTCAGTGCCCAAGAACATTATGCAATAAGGTGAAGAAAAATTCAGTAAATCTTTGATGTGATGGAAGTAATATATCATCACATTTCCAAATACAGAAGAGAGTTGAAAATACCTTGCGTAGCA
The DNA here is from genome assembly GCA_947652115.1 of Blastomussa wellsi. Taxonomy (NCBI): domain Eukaryota; kingdom Metazoa; phylum Cnidaria; class Anthozoa; order Scleractinia; family Plerogyridae; genus Blastomussa; species Blastomussa wellsi. The sequence goes on from OX393563.1 coordinate 9,403,944, forward strand.
GGGTATTTTTGTCAATTTAATTTTCTTTCAGTTATTCCATCTTACCACGTGAATTTTAAAATCTTCGCTTCAGTCTTGAGACCTTTGAAATTCCCACAGAGGGGCTCACAGTTGTACATGGTCATCTGGAAATGTTTCATTGTGTCCAAAGCAACAAGTACAATATATAAATATATTCTTACTACTAATATAAATACCTTTTTTCCATACTGCTGCTATTCTGGTATATTTAGAACCAATTTTATTAAGATTTTTCTGAACATTGTTCAAAGTTCCCAAACACTGCAACAAAAAAAGATAAAGTGCAAGAAGGATGAATTATCTGAGTGTCAATGAACTAGCTTTTTCTGAGGGATCAACCCCAGTCTTGGGTTTTCTTTCTTTCTGTGCTTGACCTGAACAAACATCATAGTTGGAAGCCATTCATACAGTAAAATGCCAGTTCTCATCATACCTCTTATAAGCCTTCCCAGTGAGAGTTATATAATATTATACGCTTAAGTCTAGTTCACACGTGCGATGCAAATGCAAATGCAAAAGCAAACGCAAGGAAACATGCATGTGAACCAGGGCAATGCAAATGCAAACGCAAGTGCAAATGCAAACGCAAGGAATTGGAAAATTTTCATTCCCTTGCATTTGAGTTTCACACATGTGAACCGAGCTCAATGCAAATGCAAGCGCAAACACAAGGTGAAAAACTCAGCGTCATCCGCCATCTTGGAAAATAACTTCACCTGCGCCTGCGTATCTTACGTTCCTTGCATTTGCGTTCTATGTGTGGACATAGCTTGCATTTGCATTTGCGTCACACGTGTCAACCAGGCTTTATTTTTCAGCTTCAACAAATTCCAGTGATGACCCCCAACCAGAACATTGTACTTCAAATAGAAATAGAAAAAAGAATAATTCTGCAGGTGGAGTGCAGATCATCAAAACACTTGACGAGAACAGATTTCTTTTAGTTAATATAATTTCTTTTAGTTAATACCCATTTATCAGATTCTTAATGTCATTTGCATTAAATTTTGTGGTATGTATATAAATTTATAGGAAACTGAGTTTTTTTCCATCATGCTACCATATACATTATTAGGAAAGCTTAACTACATTGAGTATTCTATAATTGCTCCAAATTTAACTGACAACCATCTGTAGATGAACAAAGCAGGGCCTGAACAATTGACTGAAATCCATGATTGGAAATCCAATTGATCAATCGATGCACATTAGTTAATTGTTATCGACTGGTATTGGCCAATCAATGAGCAATTGACAATCACATGGAAGTGATTTGTGTTTATCGATTATCATTGATGGGAAAAAAAATTTTCCTCCACAAAATACTTTAATCGCTTTCAGTTTGTGCATTAGGAGAGTGACAAACATAGATCTTAGATTGCGAACTCTTTATTTATACATGGTTGAAACTTTTTACAGTTCTAGCATCCATATGAGCAGTTAATTTCCGTGTGAAAAATTTAATCTCCTAACGTTAGCATTTGTTGTTGTTTATGAACGTTAATATCTTTGAAAACCATAACTAGATTGAACATATTAAAGTGCCACTAGTAAACCAAAGACTGCTGATTGATTACCTTTGATAATTACTAAAAGGATCACTGCTATTTAATTGGAATCGATTTTCGATGATTTTTGATAATCGATGAGAATCGAAAATCGCAGAAAATTTCGCGTTCGATTGCTCATCGAAGATCAATATAAATCGATTAATCGTTATCGATTTTCATCGATCGTTATTGATTTCCATCGATCATCGAACAAAGATAGCTGTACTTGCTTATAAGAATGCTAAGAATCAATGCACTTTTGGCATGAAACTACGACCAGTACAAATTAGTATAGTTACCGATGAACCCTTTAAATTTAGGAAATCTTCTTCACTGGTTAGTATTCGTCTTTCGAGCTCTGATATTCGTTTCTCAAGAACATCGAGAGCCGCTCCTTTTTCTTTGGCAGCAATCGCAGCCATTTTGTTTGTATTGACTGTACTGTATTGACGCCCGCAAGGGGAAAGCGGTGATTGAGATGGCCCTGGGGACGAGGTTGATTGCGTTTGTCATGTAAATCTCATCAATTGATCTTGTTACGTAACCCACAGAAAATGGCGACGAAGTCATCACAGAGAGTTCATCACACCATTCACTGGTTTCGTAAAGGCCTCCGGCTGCATGATAACCAATCTCTTAAGGAAGCATGCGAAACAAGTTTGACACTTAGGCCGGTTTATTTCATTGACCCAGATTACCTAAAACATGGAAACATGGGATTCAATCGTTGGCGATTTCTGATTGAATCACTTGACGACCTGGACAACAGTTTGAAGATCTTGGGGTCCAGGTGAGAAAATATGGCAAGTTCTTTCTGAACACCATATTGTTTGTGTGTCTTTTTTTATATATAATACGTCGCAAAAAAGCTGTTTAGCAATATACAGCTAGGGACAGCGCGTCTCCCCACAGGCGGCCCATACGTCGTATGTGATTTGCGTGACATTATGTAAGAGAATATGTCAGAAAAGTTCGAAAATTGCCCTAAATTCTACGTGTGGAAAAGAATGAAAATAAAATGACTTTGGGACAATTTGTGAACTTTTCTCATATATTCTCTTACATAATGTCACGTAAATCACATACAATGTATGGGCTGCCTGTGGTCTCCCAGAGTCTTATGCCCAGGCCAAACGAAGGTGGGAGTTGATCCCCAGAGGCCGCGATCCTTTTGGTTAGCACCAACAATCGAGACCTCTGGGAAGGTCCAACACCGGAAGTCCGTGATTCCCAGACTTCCCATCACTCTGCACATGCATAAAGTCAAGTCTGACAAATCTGATTGGCTGAGAGTACGAAACAAATTCTCTGCACATGTTCAGAATATTGAACCTGGCCAGAGGTCACATTTCTTGTGGTGACCAGAAGGAGCACAACCTCTGGGGACGAGAATGTTGGCCTGAAACTCTCTCGCGACTCTCATGCACTCTCGCTGAGGTTTGAGGATTCTCAAAGTTTTCATGACAGTCGATGAGAGTTTTCTCTTGTTTGGCATTAGTTGATAATAGTTTATGAGAGTTGACTGAAACTCTCATGAGAGTCAAGTAGCTCTCATCAACTCTTGCCCTTGTTTGGCCTGGGCTTTAGATCACTTTCTATCAAAGTATAAAAAGAACAGAAAAGGTGATATCATACAAGAAGACAGGTGGAGGCGAAGTTCAAACACATGACAAGCATGTTCGATAACCACTAGACCACCAGCACACTGGCTGAGGTTTTCATTGAAATGTTTTTAGTATGTATAGTGTAAGTTACCCTTACATATTATTAATAGCTAGCCATAAACAGGCCAACTAGAGTGCTGTAAACAGGCTAACCGGAATTATATATTTAGTCTATAAACAGGCTAACTGGAGTGAAGTAAACAGGCTAACCAGAGTTCTGTAAATAGGCTAACTGATATGCTGGTAAATAGTTCATTTCCTAGTGCCTTTGGAGCTTGGGTGATGTGCTGTCTCTAGTCACTTTTTGTTCATATCCAATAATTGCATCTTTTTCATGTATACATACAATAGATTATTCGTTGTTCGAGGGAAGCCTGAATTAGAATTACCAAGATTGTTCAAAGCATGGAGGATCACCAAATTGACATTTGAATTTGATCACGAACCAGAAGGAAGACAGAGAGATTCAAAGATTTGTGAACTTGCTTTGAAAGCTGGAATTGAAGTAGAAACAAGAATCTGTCATTCACTTTATGATTTAGACAAGTAAGTGACAAGCTTAAAAGGTAAAGGTTAAGTTTGTGTGTGAACCTAGTGGCTCTTCAGGCTTGAACTTATACCGGTTTCCTTAGCATGAAGGGACCAGCTTTCGTTCTACTCCTCCCTGGATGGGATGCTAGTCCATTGCAGGGTTACCCCCCATTCTCGTCCCCAGAACCACTTGTCCCTCTTAGCTGGCTGGGCCTGTGCACGAGGAACAAGTGGCTCTGAGGACACATGATTCGATTGGACTCCCTTTGTTTGGTTTCAGCCAATCGAATCATGTGTCCCCAGAGCCACTTGTTCCTTGTACACAGGCCCAGCTGGCTAAGAGGGACAAGTGGCTCTGAGGACGAGAATGGGTGTGATTGGACTCCCTTTGTTTGGTTTCAGCCAATCGAATCATGTGTCCCCAGAGCCACTTTTTACTCATGCACAGGCCCAGCTGGCTAAGAGGGACAAGTGGCTCTGGTGAAGAGAATGGGTTACCCCTCAGTATTAAATTTGCCAATACCTATTAAATACACCTGGATGTAGAAAGGCACCATGATAATGAAATGTCTTACGTATGAACACAGCATGGTGCTGGAGCCAAATTGCAGTGCACTAACCGTAAGACCACCATTCCTGCCAAGTGACAAGCTTATCTATGTTTTCTTTTACCTGTAAATAAGTAAGGTGACGGGGGGGGGGGGGGGGGAAGGGTTGGTGAAGGTAGTCTTCTGCAAAGTGCACATTGCTCACAAGGCTAACTTTTGTCGGCCATTCTTGTACTCATAAAGAAAAATACTGTGCTCGTGCAAATACTTGCAAAGACCATTCAATACCCATTATTGACAAATTTGATTAGAAACACATTTTGGAATTATTTTAGAGTAGAAAATATATCTTGAAAAGGTGTCTCGCAACAGGTCAATGCCATGAAATTACCTCAGTCTCCACCTCCTCCTCCTACATCGAATGAAAACCACATTTCTTAAAATATTATTATTACTTGATTTACCTTTAATTTAAAAAACTCTAACTCAGGATCATCGAAGGAAGTGGTGGAACAGCTCCCTTAACATACAAGAAGTTTTGCTCTGTGGTTTCATCAATGGGGTCACCTTTAAAGCCAGTTCCTGTTGTGGACAAGACAACATTTGATGGCTGTTCTACTCCAGTGAGTGATGATTATACATACCAGCCACCAGCACTAGAAGAACTTGGAATTGAAATGCCTGAAGAAGCTAGCAGTGTCCTTTTTCCTGGCGGTGAAACAGAGGCTTTAAGACGGCTGGAAGAACATATGAAGAGAGAGGTATATGAGACAGCACACAGGAGAGGGGGTGGAGACGATTCCCATAAGAAAAGGATAGTTCTGTTTGTCAGACAATTTGAAATAACCCTTAAAGGAGCCCGCTTTGGTGTGGCTCAAGCCAGTTTTGTCCCATAAATCATAGAAAAGATAACATTTTTCCAGCACAGTGTGACTGAATTGTTCATTTCTTAATATAAAACTTGAAATGACATGTCATGTGGTTTTATAATTCAAACCATTTGTTTGGTCCCAGAAAAAAACAAAAACATACCTTATTGCTACTTAATTTTGCAGGTCTTTAATTTTGTGTTTTTCGTGATTGTACATGTAAATAAATTGCAAAATTACAAACAAAACTACTTGAGTGTTTCATTATGTATCTAATTCCAAACTTACAAGGGTTTTCTTTAATACCTATAGGACTGGGTGTGCAAGTTTGAGAAGCCAAACACAGCACCTAACTCCATTGAACCTAGTACCACTGTTCTCAGTCCATACATCATGTTTGGCTGCCTCTCAGCAAGACTGTTTTATCATAGATTGTCTGATGTGTACTCACGAGTAAGTTGTCAAATGGTCAAATGCTTGCCAACCTAATTAATGGATATTTATCTTAGCTCAGTAACTTGTAATTTGGACAAAGAATAAAACAAATGCTATTTTTTACAATTTGAAGGTTTATAGCTACATGTAAGCAATAACCTGCTGTATCTTTGAGTGGTAATAAAAATACTTACAGACATTGTAGATTAGAGTTAAAATCAAAGACAAGTACTTAACTATTGGAGACAATGTGTCGCAAAAGGGGCACTCATTCAAAAGTTGAATGTATAGTTAGCTGTCAGTCAGTCAGTTAGTCCATTAATTAGCCAGTCATTCAGGCCATCATTCAGTCCATCAACCAGTCGGTACATCAGCAAATCTTTCAGTCTGCCAGTCAACTGGTTGTTTCAGTGGTTAGCTGCCTGTCTGTGTGTGCTTGTCCATATGTCAGTCAGTCAGGAAACCAGTCAATGTATCAGTCCATCATTCAGCCTGTTTGTCAGTAAACCAGTAGCCCTGCCTTGTAATCTATAACTTGTAGATCATCATAATTATATTGTGGCTCATCCTCAATGTAAGAACCTATGAAACACACCAGTGATTTACAGTAAAGAACAAACAAGACAACAAAGAATCTCAAAACAATATAGAACAGAAAAACAAAAGCTCAAAACCAAAGAAAAAAGTCACAGGTTCTTACACCAAGGTAAACCTGTAATTGGTTTATTTGTCCTTTGAAACTAGGGCCCTGTATGTAATTTCTGACAAGCTGTCTGTTTTTAGGCAAAGAAACATTCCAACCCTCCGGTTTCTCTACATGGACAGCTCTTATGGCGGGAATTCTTCTTCACTGCAGCATATGCTACACCAAACTTCAACAAAATGGACGGCAACCATGTCTGCTTGCAAGTCCCATGGGACACCAATCAAGAATTTCTGAAAGCCTGGTCTGAGGTATGCATAAAGATATAACCACCAGTTGAGGGAGACTGTTTTTCCATAATATGCTTTGGAAGAAGTCCATGAGGCTGCCTTCATATGGTTGTATGCTAGTGATTAAACTCTTTGTTAAGAGACACTGCTTGGGTAAAATTTGGTTTCTTTCAACATAGGCAAACACTGGGTATCCCTTCATTGATGCTATCATGACTCAGCTGAGGAGGGAAGGGTGGATACATCATCTTGCACGCCATGCTGTAGCATGCTTCTTAACCAGAGGAGACTTGTGGATCAGCTGGGAGGAAGGATTGAAGGTGAAGAACATTCAACATTGAATAACTCAAAACCGTTTATACCTGCCAACTTTTTCAGAGTCAAAAGCGGGAGATATTTATCCTGGTTTTCGAAGATGACCTGATCATTTCCAAAGTCTTTCAAAGATTCCCAAGGTCGTTCTGAATGCATACGAAGACAGTCTGAAGATTTCTGGGTCCAAGTCCCTAGATGTGTTTCTCAAACACAGTGCCATCGGAATGTCATCCCAAGTACTTTTTCCTTTTGTAATCAGTGAATTAGTTTGAAGTACTGTCATTTAGACGAACGTTTATTCTCTTATAATTATTAGAAATTGTATCAGTTGAGGCTGTAATATCACAAGTTTTCCATCTAGGTTTGATAAATTGGTTCATGGGTGTAAGTATGCATGATATCGTCATTTTCAAGCCGCAGGCGTGATAATCACGCATAATGGGTGATAGTTGGCAGGTCTATAAACCTTGTCATATCAAGCTGTACCCTGTACTCGCTCCGACGAAGGGCTAACGCTCGAAACGTCAGCTCTTGAATCTCTTTACGGTGGCCAATTGACATTACCAACCCAGTTGATAAAACCAAATTATATTACAAGCTGTACCCAGCCTGACGTGAAACACTCTCACACTTTAAAACCCGTCTCCCAGTGTGTGAGAAAAATGGACAGTTTTCTTTGGAAAACCACACTTTCTAAAACTCTTGTTGCAGGCTAGCCAGTGTGCATAACACAATTGTCTCATAACATTGCAGGTGTTTGAGAAGTATCTTCTTGATCATGACTGGAGTTTAAATGCTGGGAACTGGATGTGGTTATCTGCAAGTGCCTTTTTTCATGCTTACTTCAGGGTTTACAGTCCTGTGGCATTTGGCAAGAAAACTGATCCCAACGGAGAATACATCAAGTTAGTTTTTTTTCTGAAAACTGATCATGGCATTCGGTACATTGTGCTGACTGAGCATGTTAATTAAGTCCATTCAATTGCAAGGAGTCAGAGAAGCCATATGGCTTCTTCATTAGGAGAACATTAATGAAATCTGTTTTGTATAATAATATGGTTCAACCAGGGGTGGATCTAGAAAATTCAGATAAAAGGGGGGCCCATAGCCCCTCCGCACCACTCTAAATCTAGCCCTGGTGACTAGGAGCTTGCAGTCCCAGGCTATATTCCTGCTAGTAGCTAATGCATTGAATTCCAGATTGAGTCCGGGGTTTGAGTCCTGGCCAGGCCACGTACTGTATTGTATTTTTGGGTGAGACACCTTACTCATGGTTCCTCTCTTCAACCAGGTGTATAAATAGGTGCCAGTAAATTTAATGCTGGAGGGTAACTCTACAATAGACTAGCATCCCATCCTGGGGGACTGGAAATGCTCCTGTGTCATTTTATGCTGAGGAAACCAAGATAAACTCTGGCCTGATGGGCCACCAGGATCATACACAGACTTAACCCTTACCTTCTCAAACTCATTAATAATTCACCAGGTTGAAACAAAGAAAATGAGAACTGTAACCGTGGTTTGGAAATGTGATCTTAATTAGCATAGATTTTTATAATTTTATTTCTTTGCTCTCTCCGTAGTTTTAGTTTCGATTAAGAAGATATATCAAACATTCAAGACATTTTTTCATCACATTTCCAAGCACCTCGAAGTTCGCCAAAAATACTTTGCTTTGTGTCGTATTTTCAACTCTCTTCTCGATGTTTGCAAATATGACGAAACACTGTCTCTTGTGTTTGGTATATTACTTAACTAATGGAGCAAGTAGGAGTACCAGTATTACTGCTCTCCCTAGAGATGCTTGTACATCATCCACATCTATGAAATCAATAATCAGTAACAGCAGGAATTTATTTTTGCTGGTAGGAAATATGTGCCAATTTTGAAGAAATACCCACCAAAATACATCTATGAGCCCTGGACGGCCCCACTGAGTTTGCAAAGAGCAGCAGGCTGTGTTATTGGTAAAGACTATCCTCGTCCGATAGTGGATCACAAAGAGGCTGTGAAAACCAATATTGCCCGGATGAAGAAGGCCAGGGCTGACCACTATGGTGGTGGTGGTGGTGATGAAGGTGACTTATTTGAATTTTTAGATCAGGTCTTGTACCTCTTGTAGGTTTTTTATGGGTGAATTGGATTTCATCTTTCATGATCTGATCTTTATCAATTTCTGATCTTAAAACAGACAAATTTACTTAATAATAACAGGAATAACCTTCAAGTAAATAAAAACAGCTATTTATTTACATTTTCATGTATTTATTCTATATTTTGAAGGTTGCTGTTAGTATGATTAGACCTATGTGTGTACTTTAAAATACAAGAATCAGCAACAAATTTGTAGGTCTCTCTTTTTGCTATGTTTTGTCAATCCTTTTGTTATGCATTTTTCAGATCCTCATGAAGAAAGCAAATCAAGCTCACATGTCAAAAGGAAGATTGACAAACAGCCTCCAGCAAGAGGGAAATCAAGGAAAATAACTGATTTCACAAAAATGTGCTCACTCTCACTTCACTCTCTTGAAAAGGACTGACATAATTGGATGACATCAAGAAATCGTCAGATTGTAATCAGTCAAGCAACTTACTGCTTTTCACCTTGGCAGCTGTATTTTTTGAGTGTTGGTCACTGGCATAATTCATGAATTCAGAACTTTTTATTTTATTTTTTCTCGTCTCATACAGAGCAAAACATTGCTGGGTCAGGGAAAAGGGATACAAAGGTCTTTGGCAGAATAGATATGAGAGATACAGTTATGTGTGGTTATTTGCAACTTTATTTATTTTATGGATATTTTAAATCATTGTAAATAGTTGAGGTTTGGTTTTATTTATTAAAGAGAATGTTAATTTTCTGTTTTCCTATCTCATTTGTGAAGTAACATGCATATGCCCTTGCATTTTTACGGTATGTGTAAGGGTTGAAAATGGCTAACAGTCAATGAACAAAATCCTTGTAAACAAAGCTACATGTAGCCTACATGTGAATTGAATTGTTCAATACCATCTTGTTCCAGCTACTCACATCAGACCCAAGACCATGATGGGAGGTGAAGTGGCATAATGGTTAGCGCACTGGACTCTGGATAAGACGGTCCAAGTTTGAACCCTGGCCAGGGCACTGCATTGTGTTGTTGGACAAGACACTTAAATCTCACATTGCCTCGCTCCACCCAGGTGTATACCTGCAAATGGGTACCAGCGAAATACTGCTGGGGGGTAACCCTGTGACGGAATAGCATCCCATCCAGGGGGAAGTAGAAATACTCCATTCTGACTGCAGACACTAACACAAGACATTCAATGTGAAAGTTTATTTAGGATGCGTCAGTCAGTCATCTGATGCACAGTGTATTACAATCAGGGACGTTGAAATAACAACTATTGGTTCGGAAACAATAGAATCTGTGCTACAACCCTCTAGAAGTGGCCAAAAAATATGTGGAAACATATTCCTCATCTAATGCAGCAGAACAAATCCCTGAGGAAAGGGTAATACTAAATTAAATTAAAACATTGCACAAAACTAAAGATTTTTTGAGAAAAAGAAAAGCTGGCAAAGGCGAAGACTGACTAACCTAGAATAACCTAAATTTCCTGCCAAAAGCCTAAATAGTCCTAGCATATCCCATCAGAACCCACAAACCTCTCAATCGTGCCATCAGAATATTGCTGACAATTCATTCAGTCATTCAAATTTCATAAATTACACTAGTCAAGTGCTTCGAGCTACAGAAACTGGGGTAAGCTCTGCCGCGATAGGCCACTAGGCTGGTATGCAGATTTTACCTTAACACCATGCAGGGTTCATACGGGTCATGGAAAACCTGGAAAGTTGTGGAATTTTATTATGTCATTTCCTGAAAAAGATGACAGGTCCTGGAAAGTCCAGGAAATCTGTTAAAATCAAGAAATGAATTTTTCTGAACTAACTTTATAAGAAATGTGAGGCTTACAGTTGGGAGAATTTATATTGGGATCTTGGCAGAAAAAGGGTTTGATGCGAAGTTTGTAGTCCTGGAAAATTTGATGTGAGTCCTGGAAAAGTCCTGGAAATTTGTCTGTGAAAAGGGGTACAAACCCTGCATGTTAGTCTCCTTCACAGCTGCTGTTTAGGCTCATCATGCAGCACTCCCTCCTGAAGAAGCATTGCATGGTGGCCAAATAAAGGCAGGCCGACATCAAGAGTGGCAACACCCCAAACAATATTCAACATCTCTTTACAAGCTTGTCTGTAACATCCAACACCCTGTAATGGCAAAGCTGTAAACAACAAGTACATTAAACATGCAAAATCTTAAAAACTAAGTTGACTTGATTTCACGAAATTACAGTCAACTACGTATGTAACAGATTCCAGCAAATGTTTGACAATGAAAATTCACAAAAAATAATTTGTTCACAGTTGTTGAAAATAACTCGACCTTCCATGGCACCACTAGCATTTCCTGGACAAACGCCTGCAATTACTGCACAAGATAGAATCAAAGTGCCCTTCGAGGCAGCTCATTCATTGCAATGGGCAATTTTCATCATGTTCTTATTGAAATATTTTTTTTTTGTAATAGAGCACTAACTGTGCTTGGTGGATAAGTAAATAATGGAATGAAAATTACACCTAAGGTCAAAATATTTGCTTCTGTCATCTCCACATGATTTCTTTATATTTGCTCTGTGTTTTTCAAATTATAATCAAATTTTCTGTGTAAATGAATTGTTATAGGTGCACACTAAAGGCAGGTTTACGAAAATGATCTAAAACTGTCTTTTAACAATCTACGAAGAAATTGAAGATCATGGTCTTCACTTTGTAGAGACATATTTTTAGTCCTCTGTCTTGCTATAACATGTTTTTATATTATGATGGCTTAATGCTTCATAGTAGTTTCATCAGCTACCAATTACTCATCATAATGAAACTGAAAGCATTCCATGCAACACGGTTTGTTCCTCTGAAAGGGGCTAAATTTAGCTAGAAATTACAATGTTCTCATGTTACAGTGAAATTCGTTCTTGCAATATGATGCAATCTGAAGTAGGCGCACATGACTATAATCATACAATTTTGTTTCATTTGACATCTTTGTGGACGTAGTTTGACATCAGTTAAGCTGTTCTGTTGCAGCAAACAAATGTCCCAGATAACAGTAACATTCCTTCTTGCAATATCCTGAGAACAGAAGCCTACTTCCATGAACATAATCATGCAATTTTGTTTACTTTGACAGCGTTGTGGTAGTAGTCTGACTTCAGTTTAACTGTTCAGTTGCAGTAAACATATGTCCCACATCTTATGACTTGAAAGGGACAGTTAAGCTGCAAAAAGCACATGTTCCAGATGCTGAATCTCATGTGATCTTGAGCTTTTAAAAATGCCTTGAATTATACCAGTATAAAAGCATCAGTTATTGTTCAGCTGCATCTGGGGGATGTCTTGTCTTTTTGTATTGACTACATCTTTGTGTTTGGTATTTTACCTTCCACCTTCCACACTTTGCAGTTTTCCTGCATATTGAGGGAAAATTTAATGTTATTATAATAAAATAATAATTGTATGAAATTGCTTCAGCCTTAAGGGTATACACTTAGTATAGGCTGAATATATATCAAACTTACCTGCAGTGTGTGCTCAAAGCTTCAAGAAATAAAGACAGGGATGCCAGCTTGGCGGCTCCCTGTCTTGTTTGATGGTGGTGTTTGTGTAACATGGTAAACATTTCCAAATATTATCTATGATGAATTCTTACATAGTTTTTAATGAAATAAACAGTGGTTTGTGATCACTGTAGTATGATTCTAGGACACCTGAAGACTGTATAAAATGTGGAATGTTGGTATAGATGTGATCTATTAGTGTGCGATAGTCTGTAGTGTACTGCTTGATTAGCTGTGTATAACCTCTTTTTTCTACTAAACATGTTGTTAGTGCTTTTTGTTCACGTGTCTTCTCTAGCAAGTTGACATTAAAGTCACCAAGTAGAACAACTGGGATGTCAGGAGTTGTTAATTTTGATTCATGAAGATAATCAAGAGAAGCAGTCAAGTTTGCTAAATTTACATTTGAACTGGATCTGTAAATGCCAATTATATGCAAGTTTGGAATCAATTGGTCAATAACCATTATTGTAATTTCTACTCCATTGAAGTTAAATCTGTGGGGGATTTCGGTACAGTCAATCTGATTCCTAACATAGACAGCTGATCCATAAAAACTTCTAGTTGGTAACTGATTGTAGTCATTTCTGTATAGTGTAAATCCTTTGAAGTAGTACACATCATCTTTGTCCAATGCACAAAGTCTAGTTTCAACAAAAATGTTCACGTCAGCCTTTTGAATATTGTAATCACTTCGCACATCATCAATGTGAAGATGTAAGGATCTAACATTATGAAATACAATTGTAATAGTGTTACTTAGAGCTTTAAGTGTCACTAAAGGGTCAAGATATGCTTCAGTCCTTAGCCTATTCATCTCATTCACAACCTTCTCACTGACCCTAATTTTATGCTCATTTAGGTTAATGATATGTAAACTAGAACTGTTTCGAACTCTACTTAAGCCTACATAGTGCATGTGCTCTTGAGTGGAGCTTGGGAAATCGACAACTGCAGCATCTAGAGTGTCACCTTGAGAACGGTGGATTGTTTTTGCACTTGCTGGTCTTAAGGGAAACTGTCTGCGAAGAATTTGTACTTGAGTTTTACGATTTATTCTAAATTGCCTTGTTACTTCCAGAATTGGTGTCCAAGTCCTATCTATAAGGGTTTTCGTGGTGTACAAATGCGCATTTTCTCTGCGCTGATTTTTACCTATGTAAGCATCTGGAAATAATACCCATATAATACTAGGTCTGCTAGAGTTTTCCACCCGATAGTCAATGCTTTTAATGACACATTCTGCACCGTTTGTTAAACCATCTGTTACATCAACATTTGTAGTTAAATCATATTTTGCATTGATGGCTATTGAGGTAATTGAATATAAACCCATTGTTTTTGTTGGATCATTTGGTATTTTCTCCTTCATTTGTTTTTTAAGTTCATCAGAGATATCTCCAACAACAATGTCTATTGCTTTTATCTGACATTTATCACTTGCACATTTAACATACATGCTGTTGTTGTGTGCATTTACTGATGCATTTGTAGTAAATAAATGGGTTGTTTCCATGGGATAATTTTTATCTCCTGGGGCTGTGTGTAAAAGCCTCTCTTTTAAAGAGTTTATATCACGTTTCAAATGCTTTCCTTCTCTCACACGGTTGAGCAACTCTGCAAACTGTTTATCGTCTTTTTGCCTCATTATCTCTGTTAATTCAAATAAAGTAAAAAAGGATGCCCACAAGTTACTTGCCAAAGCACCGTAACATGTGTTTGGATTTTCAAAAATCCATCTGTCAAAAACAGGTTTCAGTTGGAACAGATCACCAACAGTTATCATGGTTATTCCGCCAAACGGTTCTTTGTTGCCCATTATCTGTTGCAACCTTAAATTAAGGAAATTGAACATTCCACTTCCTACCATTGAGATTTCATCAATGAATAAAGCTTTTAACTTCCTTAATTTTGCTCTAATTGTGTTTAGTCTGTCATTATCAAGTGCACAGTATTCAAATCCCTTGTTAGCGGGTATTTTAAAGGCCGCATGTAATGTATTCCCTTTGATGTTGAATGCTGCTTTTCCTGTTGGAGCTGCTTTGATCACATTGATCTCATCAGGATTTTCACCTGCTCTGGTATTCATATACCTGATCAGTGCTTCATAGAGCGCATTTGTAACAGTAGATTTACCAACACCAGCACCACCTGACAAAAACAGTCTGACAGGGTCATCACTAGTCTTTACTGAATGTAGTACGTGATAAAAGAACTGTCTTTGTTTTTCATTCAATGAGCGAACAAGCTTTCGATATTCCTCATTAGAAATACGTCTTACAAGAAGTTCTTCTTGGTCATCACATCTAGGGAAAATGCCCATGTCATCAAGTAAGTCATATTTGCTATGTTGCTTATTATTCCCTGGATCAAAGCAGCCAAACAATTCACTTGGTTTTTGGTTCTTTGCACTGTCTTGGTCATTAATATGTTGTGCATTAGGAGCAACACTGTCACAGACATTTTCACAATGATCATTGTCTAAATCTTGCATTGCTTTGTCCAATATTTCGCTGTGATATTCATAATTTTGTTTTTTGTGGAGAACTAGTTCCTTTACCTGATTAAATCGTTCTTCATAGGTCTCACAGCCTCTAAGCAAATCTGTTTTTTCATTGCGCCAAGGAGAATAAAGCATAAGCTGTTCTCTAAAATGATTTTCAGTATCTTTGCTTTTATGGAATCGTACAGACCGAATTATTTTAGGCTTTGTTCTCTTTACAAGTTTCATACCACCTTTTATTTTGAGCTCGTTTTTTTCACTTTGTTGTTCATCAATATTACTATCCATGTTATAAGGGTCGTCTTCATTAGTGTTGGCATCAAAAAGAGTTTCTGGCATAAAGTCATCAGAGCCTACATCTAATTTATTGACAAAGCCTGTGTCTGATTCTTTGTCCCTCACACAGTTAAACCAGGCAACAAAATCAGCCAAGCAAATATTTTCTAACTGTTTTGGTCGTCTTTGGTAACGCTTTATTATGTTATCAGATTCTATATCACACGAGTTGTCTGGTAGCTCTTTGATCTTGTCTAATTTCTTTAATAGGAATGTCCTTTCATCAGGATGTGAAGTATTAATGAACTGAAAGTTGCGTGTAGATCTCCTCATTGGCATTTGTAACACCAAATATGCAGCCTCTTGAGCACTTATTTCTATAGCATTCAGAAATTTGTTTCCAATGTGCCGTACTTTTTGAGCAATATCTTTGTTGCCCGATTTCACTTCTTCAGTAGCTTTTTCCAGAAGCCTACTTATGCCTCTCTGCCCTTTTGTTATGTAAGATAAGATATAAGTTGCACAGGCATAGGGGTCAAGGACATATTGCATATCCATGTTTGCGCGCCATGCTTTTAGTAATTGTGTGTTGTAATTATTTATCCTTATTTCTGATGGTAGTCTCTTCAAAAAGTGTTACGTTTTATTGTGTGCCTTAATGCTAGTATGTAACTTTCCTCAGTCAATCCTAACCTGTCTAGAAATTGCTCAAAATTTATATTTTCACCATATTTCATACTGTCTAGTTGGTCTTTAATTTTCTCTGCATTTTCTTTAATGTTTTTTTGCTTGTCTATATGAAAAGTGTCATATTCCTCAAGAGGTGTTAAAATAATGGTTTGCTGTATTGGGGGCAAGGGAAAGTTAAACCTGCAAACTTTATGTCCCATTTTCTTACATGTCTTAGCATGCCTGTGCAATTGTAGATTGACAAGTTCTTCCATTTCATTGGTGTTGGCTTTCTGACAAGTCACATATTTATCAACAAAACTGACAACTTCTTCATCAGAACTTCTGCCATATTGTGGTGCATCTTTCACCCAGAAAAGACCATGAATATGAGGACTTCCTCTTTGCTGAAACTCGACTCTGTAAAAATAATCAGCTATTTGTCCTATTGGCATAACATCACTTCTGAGAACGTCATGTATAAATAGCTGCACCATGTGCTCAAAGTTCCTTGCACAAGTTATTGGATCTCTCTGGATAAGGTTTGTTTTTTGCTGCCAAGTCATGCTGTTTATTTCTTCATCAGAATATTCTTTTTTTTCAAGAATTCTGCCGAGAGTTTTGAGCAAATTTGTCCATCTCGTTTCTGCAGCTGAGAAAGAACAGAACCATGTAGGGTTGCCAAGCTGACGGATCATGGCAAACAAATCTTTTTTGCATTTTTGAAAATATGCTGGGCTTCCTCTTAGATTTTTCAAGACTCTAAAGCCTTCATCAAGATGTATCAGCTTATTAACATTGTCTTCTGACTTTAAGTCACCAGCAGTGTACCTTTTACCTTTAGTTTTACATTTTCGAAGAGAAATGCTAGCAGTATCCTGAATTTGCTTGATTTGTAACTTTTTAAGCTTATAAAACAAGTTTGGTATGGATTGTGCTGCTCTTCTGTCCTGGCATCTCAATTCCCACTTAGCTATTGTACTATATGAAACTGGAACCTTCCTTTTTTTGTTATCTGCTCTACGTTTTCCACAGAAAATTGTGGGAAATGATAGAAATTCTGAATCTTTATCCAAAAATATGCCTAAAGGTTTATTTCCTTCCCCTGGGGCAAAGCTTATAACGTTATCACCAGTTGCTATTTCAGGATCTTGTAATAAAGTGTCTGTCACCCCTGAAGGACGTTCATCAACTTCACACCAATTATCATCACCGTCATCGTCAATAGCTTCAGAATTTAAAAACCCTGAACTGTCCTTATCATTATTTTGGACATTTGGAGTTTCTTTCTCAGAATCTTTTTTACTGTTATCATTATTGAAGAATTCACGCCAGTCATTATTTTCTTCAGCCTGTGTGGTGACAGTGTTTTGCCATGTATCTTGAACCTCTATACCTTCACTTTTAAATAACTCGCTTGAACTAACAAGATATTTAGCTGCCTCTAATACTTTTTTGGGTCTCACATTTTGAAATTGATAGTGATGCTTATAGCTTAGTTTTCTCTTCAGTTTTATTGGTATAGTCTGTGACTCACTGATAACTCTAGGAAGGGTGTGTACAGTCGAATTAACATCAGTTGGTACATTTACTACATTTCCATGAATAGACAGCTGTCCACCTCTTGGGAGTTCACGGATTTGCATGAATGGAATTCGTGGTGATATTAGCCTTTCTTCTAATGGGGTCAAATCAAGCACTGATGGTTTGTCAGGGAAACTCATGCCATTTGCTTTTGAACATTGAGGTAATTTACCCTCTTTTATATTTAAATGGCAAGTATTGCAAATCCATTCAGTATTGTTAACACTTTTCACTCCAGTAATACAAGACTGAACAATGTTTTGTTGGCATTTGCTGTAATTGTTTGCATTGCATTTACTAACTGACGATTTGTACCACAGTTGATCACAGCAGGTGCAAATATATTCAGGACCACAACCAATATTCTCATGAAACTTGTTTATCATGGATTTAGAGGCATTTGCATAATTTCCATCAGGGTCTGATATCACTCTACCATTTTTCGGTATGTTCAGTTTTTGTACATTCTGTCGTTTCTTTCTTATGTACTTCCTCTTACAAGCCCTATCTTTTTTAGCTTTGCTTGGTTCTGATAATTTTAGTCTCTTATTGTTATCTTTTAATTTTCTAACAGCTTCTGCACGTTTCTTTCGTATGAATTCTCTTTTAGAGGTCTTACGTTTTTCAATTTTTTCTGTTAGTTGCATATCAGTATCACATTCTGAAACTACTTTTCTCATTCTGTTTTCATTTTCTTTATTTCTGTAGTTTGGATTTTCTCGTTTCTTTCGTATGAATTCTCTTTTAGAGGTCTTACGTTTCTCATTTTTTTCTGTTAGTTGCATATCAGTATCACATTCTGAAACTACTTTTCTCATTCTGTTTTCATTTTCTTTATTTCTGTAGTTTGGATTTTCTCGTTTCTTTCGTATGAATTCTCTTTTAGAGGTCTTACGTTTCTCATTTTTTTCTGTTAGTTGCATATCAGTAACACATTCTGAAACTACTTTTCTCATTCTGTTTTCTTTATTTCTGTAGTCTGAATTTTCTCGTTTCTTTTGTATGAATTCTCTTTTAGAGGTCTTACGTTTCTCAATTCTTTGTCTTAGTTGCATATCAGTGTCATATTCTGAAACTTTTCTCATTCTGTTTTCTTTATTCCTGTAGTCTGGATTTTCTCGTTTCTTTCGTATGAATTCTCTTTTAGAGGTCTTACGTGTTTCAATTTTTTCTTTTAGTTGCATATTAGTATCACATTCTGAAGCTACCTTTCTCAGTCTGTTTTCTTTATTTCTGTAGTCTGGAATTTTTTGTTTCTTCTGTATGAATTCTCTTTTAGGGGCCTTGCGCCTTTCTGCTTTCTCTTCTTCTGAAAAGTTTTCTCTTTTCCTGCTATCTTTGCCTCTATCTACTTTGTTTTTATTTGAACTTGCTGATTTTTGAATTAACTTATTCTCACATGTCATTCGAGAAGTGTTGGAATTCAGCATTGGTATCGTTGAGACATAGTGATATTCTTCTATATGGCCAATATAAATATTTGTCGTCTGTCCATTACCATTGACTGGATTTATAACTGTGACAGGGGAAAAACTTGCATTTGACTCTGTGACATTGATAGTGACATTCAAAGAATTTGCAACAGCTTGAATTATAATGTTATCTGCCCAAGTTCCTTGCCTTGCCATATTAGTCACATAGTTTTGCCAAGAGTATTCATAATTGCTTTCTATATACAACTCAGGGTGATGCAGAAGATGCTGAACTCCAAGAGAGCGTACATACAAATGATACTCAGAGGTGTTATATAGCTGGTATGAGACTGCATGGAAAAAACAGTTCCCATCTCCTAATACATTGACGGGAATTCTACCAAGTTCAGATAATCTGGATTCCAATAATGAAACTGAATTGACCTCTTTGGCACATGGAGCATTCTCATAATTATTTGTTTGATTGGAAGGCCCAGGATTCTCCTCTACATCACCACTTAATGTAATGTTGCGATGCGCTACCCATAGTACTTGTGCACAGGAGCACTTCAATTTCTTCAAACCATGTTTACCAGTGCAAACACAAGCAACTGTCTTTTTGTGTTTTCGGGTTCTTATTTGTACAAAAAGCAAACATTTTGGGTAGCAATGGGATAAAGATTGATTATATTTTTTTTTCAGACTCAACCTCTGCTTTGTAACTAATTTATGCTTATGATAAAAAATTCCACAGCATTCATTATTTAATCTATGATATGCACTGCTTTTTTTGCTTAAGTACGCATGAAGGTTGGACGACTGTGGAACAACTCTTCGAACATGTTTTTGCACTTTAATTATAAATTTTTTGCTCTTTTGCAGAACACGCTTTATTTGGGTTGTGGGAATTCTTGACAGTGCCCTATTCCTTCTTCGTTTTAGGTTATGTTGACATAAATTAACATAAAGATCAAATCGAGATCTGTACATTTTACTTTTATATTTTACCTCTATTGAGACCTTATTTGTGTTCGGTGAACAGAAGGTTTTTCCCTCGGTACTGTTGTGCTCATGGTGCGATTCATTCAACGCATCCGCGTGTTTTGCTGCCACCTGCGATTTGGAGAAGAGTAAACGAAACTTACTCGAAAAGAAGGACAGCTTCGTTTTAATAAACTTTATAATACTACCTGTGGCTGATCTCATGTAACTAGTAGCCATCTGAAGCACCTTTTATAACGAGAGATTGTTTTGTCGATTTCACCACGAATACTTGAATATTTCTTCAACAGATTGTAAAGTAATTTTGTAAAGCAGATTGTAAAGCAGTTGATACGAGCGAGCCTCAAGTCTGGATCGAAACTGGAGCTTGAAAAATTTTAGTGTGACTATCTTGGCCGCTGTTATTGATGTGTGCGTTGTATGTTGAAGAGCTCCAAAGGAAAATCACAATAGTAAAGCAATGAATACTTACCTCGCTCCAAGAAGAAACAAAGTAAGCGACCTTCCAATATGGCTGACACATTCATCGATGATCTGCCCCACCACCATCGTCCCCAGGGCCATCACCGCTTTCAAAATGGCGGGCGGAGAAAGCCCTGGTGACGAGGTTGGATGAGCGGTCAGTATGTCAAAAAAGAATAATCGTTCTCGCTTTAGGAGAACGGAAATTGTACAACCCTAATGAGATTGACAACAAATCAACTGTAAACAAATTCATCTGTATGTCTTTAAACTAAATGAAACATTACTTGAAACTTTTCAGCCTATGCTATGCCTGGAGACAATTTTTTTATTCACGTGCCTTGCGACCTTTTGCCAGTGAGATTTTTGAAACAAGTTGAAGAGAGTTTGGTTCGTTACGAAATTACGTGTGGTCAACATATCATACGATGGATAAGATCTATGGTGTTCATGGCATCTTAAAAGCTTTCGTGCTATTGATAACATCTGTGAGGCAGAAAGAAACATGTCACCAATGGAAGAAGTCACGGAAACTTAACAGTAATAAACTCGTGATTGTTATCTAAAAGAACGAATTCCGATCACGAAAAGTAAAGAAAATTATCTGTGATGAGTATATTCCTCTCCTAATTTCAAAGTCCAATTCATTTTAAAGATATTCAGTCGTCGCTCGAAGAGCGCTTTCATTTCGTTTGATCACTAATCGCCCTCAGCAACGGACTGACGTTTTTTGACGACATCTCGTTCCCAGGGAAACGAAGGCTCTGAGAGGATATTAAGTTGCCTATATTACGTTACAACCAGGAGCGTTACAACAGTTACACGTTCCTTCAATTCCGAAATTCATTTTTTTTCCTGATAAAGGAGCGATAAAACGACACAAAGAAATAATGTCAAATTGTTCTGAAGAAAGCCGGAGTTAACGAAAATATGAGTCTTGTTCATTTCTGTTTCGTGCCTACAGCACCCGGGCTACAACATTCCATTCTACATTTGATGCGGCCCCACGATACTTTAGGTTATTTGTTTATTTATTAGACTGTAAAAACATTTATGTCTTAAAGTGCCCCATTCTATTTTAAAAAAGCCATCAAACTAGAGTCGTTTTCGAACAAAACATTTGTATATTTCTAATATCTCCTTTCATTTAATTACCTTAACAATATTACTGAGAAAGGAAATAAACTTGCACGTTAAACAAATGCTAGATAAAAACACAAATTGGATATCAATTGAAGGATTAAAACAAATTCTAAAATCATAAGATGATTATGTCGAACTATACATCCACCAAAAATGCAGTGGCGTATGTACAAGCAAATTGCTATAACTAATAACTGTGTTCTTCCAGTAGTTTTCAAACATAAACAAAACGTACTACTTTATTAGGCTGTATAAACATTTATGTGCTGTATGGGTCCATGCTATTAAAAAAAGCCATCAAACCATAGTTGTTATGGAACAAAACATACGTATACTTCTGCTAAATTAAAACATCTCCATTCGTTCATCTCTGAGAAATTGTTCTGTAATAATAGAGTTGAACTGATTCGTGACTAGTGATCGCCGTGTTGACAGATCAATTAGTCGTTGCGAAATAGCAAACACAACTATCGTATGACATTTTTTAGGGTGTGTAAAAGGTGAGATATCTGTTGAGCAATACGTTTGAGCGAGAGTACATTTGTAACGAAGGAACCTAATTTGGAAAATAATAAACCGTGAAGTGTCGGAACCTAGCGGACTCGTTGGTCTCATTTCCGATACATCTACCTTAAAATTACAAATGTTAGATAAAAACGCAAGGTGGATATCTATTGAAGAATTAAAACAAATGCTTAAAATACAAGTTGACTATCTTCCAAAAATGTAGTGGCACATGTACAAGCAAATTTAATACTGTAACTAATGACAGCGTTCTTCTTTGCCAGTTCTTTATAAACGTAAACAAAACGTACCACTAACTTCACAAACAATTTTGAACAAAAGTGCACTTCTTAGGTTTTCTCTTATTCAGTGTTCTCTACAACAGTCATAGACTCGATTGTTTGCTCTTGTTTACAAACTTTAAAAGTTATATTCTTCAATAACAGAAGGGTTTCCTCTATCAGTTGAGAGGAGAGCTTCCTGACATCGGTCTCGACAATGCTATAACCTTCCATTTGTGAAATTGACTCGAACATCGCCTTCAGAGGCCCATAGGAGCAATAGAACCGCCCAATGTTTTCTGCACCCTGCAAAATGACAATATTTGCAGATGCAGTAGAAGACATGCTCTCTTTAAGCATGCTTACGCTGCATGAAGAACATTTCAGAACTTCTGAGTTGACAGCAGCATCATCATTTCTAATACGGCCTTTGCAATTGATGCAAATGTACAGTTTGTTCACGTCAATTGCTAATATTTTTCCATTGATGGCTTCAATTTCTTTCTCTTTTGGTTTCAGTTCCTCTGCAGCTTTTAAACATTCTTCGGAAAGCACGATTTCCTCGTCGCAAATGGCAATTTGCGAGTCCACGCTGGCATTTAGGTACTTCTTCTTGAAAAAATTAACTTTCATTTCCTTGAAAAGATAGCATTTGTTCTCTTCAACGTCATCGATTGTTTCCTCCCAAATGGTTACTGGGATTGCAGCAGTGTTATCGACAACAATGAGCTCGCATTTTCTCAGCTCTTTTTCCTTGTTATGAGAATACACAGTGCCTTCCTCGGACTTCCAAACGACTTTGGCCTTTAGTGAGACAACGTCACCATTCATGCTTTCATCGAGAACCTTTTTTACTGAGGCACTGCTCAGTGCCCCAGGAATGTCTTTCCAAGGGAATGACAAATTCCTGGTAGCTATTACTTTGGAATAGTTGTTCAGTCTATATTCCGTAGTGTCCGGTTCATATTTACGCTTCTGCGGGCTTACACGGACTAGACGAACAGCGGCTTTCGACTTTTGCTTTTCTTTCACCTCGTCCCACTTATCAGGAGAAAAACACACAACTCTTCGAGTTTCATCCCTTTCTTGTACTTTGAAATCGAAATACCTCGCTCCGGATGAAGGTACTTTAACGTTAGAAACTTTATGAATGTAGCCTTCAACATCTTTATATTTATCAGAAGAACCAGATGCTGAAGACCCTTGCTGTTTACCTGCCATATTCGAAATGAAAGTTTCGCAAGCTTCGCGACTTGAAATATGCATGTAATCTACCCGTGACCCATCTAGAAAATTGAAAGAATGACAAGTTTTTGATAAGCGAGTCACGTTTCGTTATGTTTATTTTTTATGCTGTTACGTTTAATTTAGGCGACTGTTATCCAAGTAACTGAAATTTGGGTAGAAAATGCCTACAACAGTATAGCAGCTTTGAATATCATATTCAATGTTGAGCTCTGTTAGAGGTTCAGTGGTGCAGTGTACCAGATGAACTTTGTATATCTTCTTTAAAATCAAACAATTCTTTTTGTTTTTAGTAAATGTTATCAATTGGTAATCGAGCTCTCTAATTAAACATCGAGTAGAAAACTGGAAACCACTTTGGCCACTTAGCATAGAGATAAAGGATCTTGAAGATAAGAAGGACCATACTCACTGGAGAACTCATCCAAATGTAATTTCCCACGGTGAACGGACTATTGGATTTCGCGGTAAAAGCAAAAGGCTTTAGCAAGCTTGTCTTCCCTGGTGCAAAGATTTCGGCTTTTCGATCCACGTTACACACTTTTGCGATCCACGTTACACACTTTTGAAGGGCCAAAATTGCGATTTGATGCCAATGGTGAATTTATGAAACTGTAGATACATTTCTCTTCTTGCACGTGTGTAATTCAGCTTTATCACGTGGAGGGTAAGCGTACAAAATTACTTCCGCCGGCAGCCTCGTTCGGATCCCTCGTTCATTTCCGTCTACGGTCTACGCAGGAATGTGTCTACGCAGGAATGTGTCTACGCAGGAATGTGTCTACACATTCCATTCTACATTCGATGGCCACTATACCTCTTTCATTGCGTCATGACGCAATGAATGAGCTAAAAATCAGCAAGAAAAGCATCTTGGACATTTATTTAAAACAATTTACAGTTGCAGTCACAAAAGCTGTAGGTTATCTGTAACTAGATGAGTAGTAAGCTTGTTCTAGTTCGAATAAATTCAGAGCAAGTTCTTGTTTGAGGTTTAAGAGTTGCAGATCTGTTTGATTTGTCATCTCCTGGAGACTGTTGCTTCGTTCAGTGATACTGGCGTTCACTGATGGAAAATCATTCAAGATGAGAAACTCCTTCATGTCTGACACAAGTTTCATCAGAGATTCTCCTGCCCTGACCTGGAAAACAATAGAAAATTAAATTGCCTTTATTAGACATTTGAGTGTCATCTGTTGAATAGATCATTTTCTTACTTATATTGTGGACTGCCGGTATATTGAGATTTTTGGTCATTTATTTTGAGAAGTCAAAGTAGTAGGAAAAGTGTTTATTTGTTTGTTACCCTCTTTTCCAGCTGTCATATCAGTGCACATTTACATACTGGGCTCTGCAAATTTGAATAATTCCGTGGCAGTTTGATTACTGCGTTTGATCTTTACTGCAGTATTTCTTCATAATAGAAGCTAGTAAAAAGTTAAAATGGTAATCTGGTCACTTATTCATTTTTTCTGGGGGCATTTGAACAGCTGTTGGGGCTTGGGGAGGGGGGAATTTGAACAAAAATTTTCCAAAAATTCAAATGCCCACGGGGAGGGGGATGTTGAAGCTTCGATTTGACTGGCACGTTACAAAGCATGGGGGAGTTGAATTCGGGACCAACGTCGTTCCCAAGGTCGCTCTCTCCATCACGTGATTTGAACCCAGGACCTCCACCATTTTATGGACTTTCTAACAATGTTTTTATTGAAGTTTAGTAACTTGTTTGACCATCTGCAAATTGGTGTGGGGAATTAGAACAGAAAGTGTTGGCTAAATTCAAATGCCCCACCTATGCCAAACCTTCCAACTCCCCCCCCCCCCTTCCCCCTGCAGCTTTACACTGGATGCCAGTCAACTCAGCTATTGACACAATGCTGTTCTTATTATGACACTTACGATATTGGCAGCTCTGACGTTTACTTCATATTGATCCTGGGTGGACTGTGATAGCCGTGATACTTGAGTTTCATTTTCAACCTTTGAGCAACGAACACTTGGTTTAATATTAACTCGTTTAGAGTTAACAAAATACGTCCATTTTAAAACATGAGCTCAATTATGAGCTTGTATATATTTTTAATATATAGGGGGTACTCGCATTATAAATGAAGGGGGAGGGGTGGAGGGGTCCGACAGAGCTTCATATTACAAACCCCAAAAAATACACGAGCCTGAAATTTAGAACCTAAAAATACCTGGCATCAAAATTTCCTACCCAATAAAATACAAGACTTAACTACCGCCGATTGCAACAAAACTTTCGTGACCCAAAAAACGCGCGACCTAAAAGAATACGTGACAGATCACTTGGCCCAAAAAAATACCGAGCGTACCTTGGAATACTGAGCGCTTACCTTGGAAGACTTAACAATTTCTGTGAAGTTATCTAGTATTGATTTTACATCATCCTTCAAACGTTTAGTGTAAGACTTCAGAAGAGTCTCTTTACTTTGGGGTAAAATCCTGCTTGGTTGTGACATCTCCCTCGAAATCGTAAGCTAAAAACAAGGATACAGGCCATGAGTTCGACACCACGAGATCAACATATCAAAACTGAATTCACTATTTTCTACATCGCGGATTCTTGTCAGCCTATCCATAGATCAGTAGAAGCGATCATTATACATATATTTTACCCAAATAATACGACGATTTGGCGTTCTCTGGCCAATATAAAGGAAGATTTTAAAAGAGTTTACTCGCAAAAACTGTCAGCTATTGTTTATTGTAACGTCGCGCGCTGTATGGTGGGTATCAAGTTAAAATTCCCAAGAGCCAGTGCAAACTTCCTCTTCGTCCGCCATCGAAAAAGATGGTAAGTCCTGAGGGTTTGTAGTAGTGCAAGCCATGTTATATCTGATCCATCTTAAGTTCCTTCTCTTCGTGAGAACCAATAAACTAACGTCCCATATGTCACCTATCCTTCTGACAAGTTATTTTTACTTTTGTTGGCTGAATAGAGCTTCATTTTAAGTGCATGACTTCTTCTTCCTTCTTTGTACGTATTGTTTTGGACATGCACACTGGTTTGTTTTCGTCCATTTAATAAGTAAAATTGTGTGCTCGTGAGTTTTACCATTGACCCATAATATTCAGTGTCAGTTTTTCAGATTCGAAATATTTTACTTTGCAATACCATGTGGTGTATTTAGATCCCAGTCCATATCAGAAATCGGAGAACAGCGTCTGAGCTATTTAATACTTTATTTGTTTGTGAATGGTTACCATCTACATCTAAATCCGGTGTTATTTTAAACTGCTGAGCTTTTACAATGACCGACACACTCTTCTCCAAAAATAAATTGAAGATTGGGGCATGGTCTATATATAACAAGTCAAGTTCTTGCAAAATTGTACAATAGGGTATTAACATGACTTTTTGAGGGATTATTGTTTATTGGCGCCCGCGTAGTGTCATTTGCGGCCCGAGCGCGAAGTGAGGAGTGTAAGAACTCGCAAATTTTTTTCCTTGTTTTGGTCTATTGTTTTCTTGCTCTATATTGAATGTCACTTTTCTGTGTTGCCTTGGGCACTCGTTTTGCATCCCTGACCAGTGAGTTCCACAGGTTTCAAACCAAGGATGAGCCAAAGAACCCAAGTTTAGACAGTGTTCTTGTTTACTATACTCTGTAATGTTTATATTTTTGACATTGTTGACTCCAGTGAACCAAGTCTATTATTTTATGAAAAACCACTAACACGCTATTTTGTTTGATCTGCAGCCTAAAGTTAAGAGGGTCAAGAAGGTGGCACCTGCCCCTTATACTGCATCTAAACCTGCACCAAAAAAGGTTGTTAACCCTCTCATTGAGAAAAGGCCAAGGAATTTTGGCATTGGTAAGATGGTTATTAAAAATAACTGTAAATATTGAAGTTATTTTAGTCAGTTTACATTTGACAGTTTACAATCATTGCATTTATAACTGCACTGTTTTTGTTTCTTTTTGACCGTACATGTTAATTTGTAAATTATAGTCAAAAGAATCATTTTTGTTTGTTTTTATTGTGTATGCTGATTCTCCTTACTCATCTCCCACGAGTAAAACCTTAAATTCACAGAAAAATTTTGCTGTTGACTTCTAGGTGGGGATATTCAGCCCAAACGTGACCTGAGCAGATTTGTTAGATGGCCAAAATACATCAGGTTACAAAGGCAAAAGAGTGTTCTGTACCAGCGTTTAAAAGTTCCTCCTTCAATTAACCAGTTTACACAGACACTGGACAAACAAACTGGTATGTAGTAAATTACTCTGGCAATGAACAGTTTTCACTTGAGTGTCAAGTAATTCCCAATTGCATTAGCTTTGCATTACTATGTTTTGTAATTGGTTTACAAATCTCCCACCATTTTATTATCCAATCAGAAGCTACCACATGTACATTCTCTGTGATTGGCTAGATTGGTTACTTTGTTTTGGTTTTATGACACTCTGTTGAAAACCGCTTCCTTTCAACATTGCTGATCCTAGCAGTATGCAGGAAGCATGTGACATATGAACCTAGTATATGGCCTAGGTCACTAAGAATTCCTGTAGATCAGTTGGTTAGAGCGTCCGACTGGTATCTGGGAGGTTATTGGTTCGAATCCTGTCGAATCCATGCTCCCGACAAAATGAACATTTCCTCTTTATCAAGACAAGAACATGGCAAGCAACTTTGGAATTGACTCTGTGCTCATTTGTAGTTGGTACATTTTTTAAAATTAATTTCAAGAATGTTTTTGCCACTTTCAGCTACTCAGCTTTTCAAGCTGATGCACAAGTATCGTCCAGAGACTAAGGCTGAGAAGAAAGCTCGTCTCACGGCCAAAGCTGAAAAGAAAGCTGAAGGCAAGGAAGAACCAGTGGGAAAAAAGCCAGTTGTGATCAAATATGGTCTAAATCATGTGACTAGTCTGGTGGAGAACAAGAAAGCACAACTTGTGGTCATTGCCCATGACGTTGATCCCATTGAGGTAAGCTGTAGTGAATTGAGGAATTGAGGAATAATCATTTCAAACAAAGTGGGTAAGTAGGTTAAGTCTGCATGCCTAGTTGCCTGTCAGGCTGGAGATTAGCCCAGTTTCGGAAGCATGAAGTGGCAGAAAGTATTCCTACTCCCCCTGGATTGGATGCTAGTCCATCGCAGGGTCACCCCCTTGGGTGAAGAGAGGGACTGTGAGAGTAAAGTGTCTTGCCAAAGAATGTAACGTGGTAACCCGGGCCAGGGCTTTAACCAGGACTGTCCGAACCGGAGTTTAGCACACTAACATTAGGCCACCACACCAAACGAAGTGATGAGAATTAACTGTTGGTGTAACAAATTTTTTACAGCTTGTTGTGTGGCTGCCAGCTTTGTGCAGGAAAATGGGTGTGCCTTACTGTATTGTGAAGGGCAAAGCCAGGTCAGTATTGTTATTTTCTCTGTATATAATTTATTAGGTCAACTGTAGCTTAAGTAGAGATGACGAAAGCCAAAGACAATTGCTAGTGAACAAAGAATGAATATTTTATTTGAGAATTTATTTTGCAATTCAGGTGGCTAAATATGTAAAGAAAGCATTCCACATCAAATAGAAGTACAAAAAGGTAGCCGTAATCATCCACACTCTCCAAATTGTACACAATTTTGTCATTTCACGTTATTCTGCGCACTAGTCCTTTTTTGTTTGGTGACGTTCTCATTTGCTTTGTTGTCACAGTTTGCTTAAGCTCCCTATTATCAATATTGAGTGCACTTCCATGGCTATTACACATATAAAAATGTACTTTACAGCTTGGTGATACCCACTTTAGAGTAAAACCCTTTGTAGAGTAAAACACTAGTCAATGAAAGCAGATGGTTTTCCAGTGCTGTTTTGCACAGGTTAAAATGAGCTATGTTAACACTTACCTTATTTTTATGCATTTAGATTGGGCAAGGTAGTACACAAGAAGACAGCCACAGTACTGTGTTTCACTGCTGTGAGACCAGAGGACAAAAACAACTTTGCTAACCTCTGTGAAGCTGTCAAGACCAACTTCAATGAGAGGTTTGATGAGATCAGAAAGCACTGGGGAGGTGGCATTATGGGAAACAAGTCCCAGGCAGCTGCACACAAGTTAGAAAAGGCCAAGATCAAGGAGATGAAAGTCTGATATGTACAAACTACTTTCAAATGCAATAAAAAATTTGCTGCTTTAGAACTGGTTGTATTGTTCTGTTTGTAAACTGGTTTCTTTCAAGAGTGTGAGGTTCACACAACATTGTAGACGAATGATAAATCCTGGGAAAGAGATCAGGGATCAGTCTTTCTCGAGAGTAAGTTACCAAAGAAGAGTGCTGAAACTGAACAGTCGGTTTTTGTTCATGAAACGCATTAAAATCTATCGCTTTTTACTGCGGTTTTCAGAAACGTGCGAACTCTGCTCATGTCGACGGTTACATTTTTCGCTGCTGTTAATCATCAAGCGGACTTCTCAGAAAACAGAGGTTCACTTCAGCAGGGTCAAAAGGTCACGTCCGTCAGTTGTGATTGGTAGACTTCAATCCATTTTGTTTGTTTCTGACTTTCAAGGTTCATTGACTGCAGCGGAAAACGCAATCATTAGTTGGGTTTTCAACTTCAGAGTTCGCATGATATTGAAAACCACAGTAAATAGTGACCAGTTCAGAAACCGAATAAAACAATGTAATTGGATGCCGTTAAATTTATTTCAGACCAAAGTCATCTTGCATTAAGCCTTGTGGATGAAATTTTTAATAACGTTCAGGAACTAATACATTTTTGTTGTATTTGAACACCTTAAAAAGTCTGCATTCGGGCCTAGTGGCCCATCAGGTCAGAGCTTATCCCGGTTTCTTAAAACTTCGCCATAAATAGATCCAGGAAGGGTTTACCAAAATTATACCTTGATGACAAGTTATTCGGTCTCGGGTAAAGTGGGGCATGACGTCACTACATTGCTATGGTAACTCCAATCTCGATAAAACATACTTCAGGTGAAAACCTTCAATCTCCTCAAGCAGTCGCCGTTGGACAACCCCCTCAACCTCCACTGCAGCTACTTAGTATTTGGCGCTCAGGACATTTCATGGGGTCATACATGAACTCCTAACCAAGATGCTCAGCAAACTCAAACATCGGGTGGTCTGCCTGTGGATTGGGTCGTCTTTTGTAGAGGTAAAGACCCTGGGGCCAAGTCGCAAAATTGGTCAGCAGTTTGCATTGCGGGCTCCGTTTAAAGCAATGTGAAAGAAAGTAAGGTGAAAGTGAGGATGTGGAAAAATAGGTACACGCAGTGACCAGAAAGGGTTTATTACTTGATAGAGATGAATTATTGTCCAGAAACTGTTTTAGTACACTCTGCGTTTTTACTAGCGAATAACGAGGCCGTGCAAGGTTTAAACGAGTTACAGAAAGGCCAGTGTGGCAAAGCGGTGAAGATAGTTTCTGGGGCTATCAGAGAAGTAACTCAAGGATCACAAGTTCTTGATGAGAAACACGAGCTTCTCCAAGTTGAAGTTAGAGAACTTGAGTTTAAGATTCATTCTTGGGTGTTCTACGCGTTTAGGAGATATGGAAGCTTTGGGTTTATTGAGTCACCTGAAGAGGAATATTTTGACAGTTTTCCACCCTTGCCACAGATTGGCGTCGGGTTTTACTTAGAACTTGTGCAAGAAGTGGGATGGAGTGAGCTTTTAGTGAAGGTATGCAAACAGTTCTACATATAAAACCTGCCTTCATATGTGCATTCACTATTTTATTTTTATAAACTATTTTAATAAACATTAAAGGAAATAGTAAGAATTCTGTTGAAGGCTATCTGTAGGGTAGATGATTATTTTGAGGGTTTCTCATTCCTTTTTCTGAGTCAACATGCATACTTTAGTTTTACCAGCTCCTATTTTGTCACTTTCATTTCTCTGGGCATCGTTTCTAATCTGTCTGAGCCTTTCTCTCATTTTCTACTGCTCCCGTCCATTTCCCAGGTTTGTCGTTCCATTCCCCTCTGACCTTCTTTCAATATCTACATTGTATACCTTGTCAGACCCATCCTCACTTTCTGATTTTCTACCTACTGTACTATTAACTTTAGTGCCTGACCAATTCTTCAAGTTTGAAAACTTTTGCCCACATTTTAATCAGAAACCCACACATGCACAGCAAAATGAATGTGTCTGTTTTATTGACATGCAATTTAATATTATAATTTGGTTTTATCAGCTGGGTTGATAATGTCAATTGGCCACCGTAAAGAGATTCGATTGCTGACGTTTCGAGCGTTAGCCCTTCGTCGGAGCGAATCGAAGGGCTAACGCTCGAAACGTCAGCAATTGAATCTCTTTACGGTGGCCAATTGACATTATCAACCCAGTTGATAAAACCAAATTATATTGTTATACTTTCCACCGATGCAGCACCACAGTTTCTTTAGAAACTTACCCCCTCAATTTAATATTAGATTGTTTGTTACTGTGAAAATTATATCAAAATTAATCTGAGATTATGTTTGTTATTACAGTGTCTCTATGCTCTTGGTGTGGAAAATATAACATCACTTTTGGAGGATATCATTAAGAGCCTTATTCAAGACCCCAGCTTCGAAGATTTATCTCTTTTTCTCTATCTTTTTAAATCTTTGCTAATGATAGGAAATCAACATTCGCCAAGTGACAACCAGGGTGTAGAAATGTGTGATACATCTAGTGGCAAATCGTGTTCATTATTGCTGTTGGAAGGATTAGCAAACCTTAAAAAAGAGTTTATCAACTGGCCAGCTGCACAGCTTGATATCATTAAAAATGTTGTTGACTTCACTGTTAAAGATGTTGTGGATATAAACTTTACAAAACATTACACACAAGAGGAGGATTGGAAGTCAGGACATTGGTGGTTACAAAATTCTGACTCTTGTAAACATTGTCAGCACTCTGTAAAGGGACGTGAACTTGGAGAAAGAACGTCTTGTGTCCAGTCAGAATGTAGAGATGAAACAAAGGCTCCTTGTGAACAACAGAAAAGAATTTTAGAACTTGTTACTGCAGAATGTACAGCTTGTATTGATCTTTTATGTCAAGTGATTACAGATGATTGGCGAGCATTATCACACTGGACTGAAGGCGATTCATCCAACAGCAGTGTTGGCAAGGTGGACTGTAGTTTATGGCATCCTTTACATAAGCGGTTCATCAAACTTTATGCTGTAGCCTGCTTGATAGTTTCAAATTCCACTGACTCCAAACTTCAAGAACAGGCTACAAGGCTACAGAATGGTTTGTTGCAATATGTGGAAAAGCATGCAACACAGAGAGAGCATATGTGGATTGAAGGCTTTAAAAAAGGAGAGGTGATTGGCTTTGAAGGAAGTTGCTTTAAAGAGGAATTTAGTTCTCCAGTTGGTGAGTGAAAAAAATGTTATCTTAGTTTAGTGTATTGCAAAGTGTTCTTGTCAATAATATTGCCAGTAATAACAACAACAACAAGCTTTATTTTCCCTTGGAGGCATAGCAAAATTGTCAAATGAATTAAGTTAGGGGTCTGGCTACCTGAAATAACTAAAGAGTTAAAAAATGCAGGCAGCCAGGTCTACAATATAATTAATATACAGCTTTCAGTGTTCTCAGTTGAATCTGTAAGTGCTTGTTGCAAAGCAGGCCTGTTTCAACATTGCCCTTGTTATGCCTTCATGTGAAAATGAAGTGGTTGACGAAAACATTGTTAACTAAAAATTCTACTTTAAACACGCTTTTATTAAAGTTGAGAAAGAGAAAAGAAAGGCAGTCCGATTGAACTCCTTGTTCTTGTATGTTTATGTTAACTTTATAATTTGCAATACATTGTAACTCTTTTATTTTGTAGTTGAAAATTGGACAATCAAACCCCAACTTTGTGGTCCTAGTTTGTTTCTAATCACCAGTGATGATCCGGCATACCACATCGTTTGGCATTGTTAGGCATACCACAGTACATGTCTGATGGGGTTTAAACTTCTTGTTTGTTCATTGTTATTTCTCAGGATCTGTGGATTTGTTACTGTTTCAGCCAGAAACTACAGAGGAACAATTCCATTTCTACATGAAAAGAGTTCATGGCAGATTAGAAGGTTATAAGGAGTGTTTTGATTGGTTGTTAAGTGCAGAAGAATTTCACGAAGACTCTGATTGGCTGGAATGTATGAGGAATAATGCGGTTGAGATAAGTGATGTTCAGCATGCTCTTAAAATGGTTGACATTATCTACGTGCAAAGGCAGTGTCTTTGTGCCAAGGGCAAGTCTAGTGACACCGTTTACAGAGATATAAAAGAGGTAATCCAAATGTTATATACTGTGTTCACTGTAGACTTGTTATGAAGTCCATGCTAGATAAAGTGTTAATATATAGATTTAGGCAAGCCTAAAAGTGGAGCTCCACATTTGTTGCTAGTTCATGATGATTTGTGAAAATACTTTCATAAAAAAAGGAAAGTAAGAAAACATAACAACATGGCAAAGATAAATAAATTGAAACAAAGCATGTTTAAAGATACACTTCGCAAGCTATAATTAAGGTTTGTCAAGTTAGCTAGGCACTTGCTGTGCGATTATTTTTTTTTTTTCAGCAATAACATAATGATAAAAAAAAAATTTGCCTCCGACTGGGAAGAGGACACAAATTAAAATCCTGAAAACTCAATTTAGACCATGAGCCAGATATGATATTGGTCACTGAAAACCTTGTTTTAACAGCTCTCAATTAACATAACATGAATGTAATGTCAAAGATGTAAATGCCAAGCTAAGCTCGACCTAAGGTTCTATTTTGGAGCATGGCCGCCATGAGCGACGTTGTATGTCGTCCGTCAGTCGTATGCGCCCGCGAGCCATGCTGCTAGCCATTTTGACTGTGAAAATAGTATGAACTGCATGGCCTATATGACTAAGGTGCTCCGCTTGGCCGCCGGAGCTCTGCTTATAAGTTTGTGTGTACCTGTTTCTGGTACTTCTTCACTGTAATATGCATGATACACAAATATCTCATGATCTTTGGCCAAGGCAGTTACACTGACATAACATTTAGATCCCTTTTCTGACAACTGACTTTTTATTCTGAAAAAGAATTTAAAGGGATTGCCCTGTTAATCTACGACTGTAACGAGTTCCACTGCAAGAAAGGGAGAGAATTTTGGCAACCACAAAATTGCTAGCTGGTGACCATATTCCATATTCAGTTACCTGCTGGTGCCAAGGCCAAAAAGTTATTTCAGGCCTGGTTGTTGCAAGCGTATTTTGCCAAGAGTGCAGTCTGTGATACCAGCCAGTGCTTCAAAGGATATCTGTCAATCCAAGTGCAAAGGAAAAGTGAACTTGTAGTGATAATTTTAGGGTGTTTGTTCTTTGTGAAAGTCAACAAATTTTAAGGTACATGTGCCACTTCAGCACTTCACAGATAATGATAATTGACCAAATAAAAAAAATTACTATAAAAGTAAAATTTTGATTAAATTTTACATTAAAGTTTTAAAATATCCACATGTGCACAGCATTTTTTTTCACTGTAATGATTGGAAGTGAGCCATTTTTTTTCCAATTGACTTTCAGATATTGTTGACATTGCATTCCAGTTTGCCATGCTCTGCTCAGGAACAGATCATAGAATATGCTTTCTTCATGAGTGGCACATTAGAATGCCCTAAAGATGATTCAATATTCTTTCACCCTTGGTTCATGAAAGATGAGAGGGCTGCATATCAACAGCAGCTTGTTATGGCTTTTAATAAACTTAGTAGTGAAGATCAGCTTCAGTCATCTCCGACAGATTTGACAACAGGTCTGTTGATATCTGCACCCCTCACCCTTAAGAAGGCACTGCAGGAAGGATTAAAAAGTGCAGGACACACAAGGACTATCTGCTCTGTAAGTTGTCAAGCTTATAATCCCTGGCAGGTGAAGGCAGTGAGAATAATTCTCTTCAATCTTGAAATGAATTACCGGTAGTATAGGTAATCATACTGTTTCGAGTCGCAAAACTTCTAGCCACCGGGAGCTCTCAATATACATGTAGCTACGAACTGGTGGATTTAATTTGCACAAGTGAGTTTTTCAAAAAGCTGATATTGCACAAGCCGCTTTGGCGAGTACAATTTCAGCTTTTTGAAAAACTCACAAGTGCAATTTAATTCCAAATTGGAAGAGAAAAACCATATGATTACCTATTAATAATATAAACACAACAAAATTCGCCTGGAGGAAATCTACAGGAAGTTAGCATTAGATGTGAGACAAACTACCGGAGAAAAAATGTTTTCCAAGTAGTATAGCATAACAACTTATCCACGGACAGTTTTTAATATTCTAGGTGTTGCAAAATTTCCCTACATTGTGTGAGCTAAGATACAACAAATCAGATTCGTCAAGAACGCTACTCTGCCAGGCACTCATTTCAGTCACAGTGAGTGTATCATCAAGGCAACAGGAGAACAATCTGCTGAGCATGGTGGCCATCATGTTGACTGTAAGTACTCTTTTGTTACAGGCTTGTCTTGTTTCTGAACTCTCAAATCTTGACTCCAAGTTTTACCCAAGTTTCAGTCACTGCCTTTTTCCTGTAATTTTTACTGCTTGTTATACAGTCAAGTCCCACACAACTACTTGGCATTCAAGAGTTCACAGAGGCCATTGTGCTACCATTTCTGAACAACAACAACAACATGCAAGGAGATATTCCCACCACACTTGCCCTCAAACTGCACAATACCTTGATGGAAGCAGTTGCGACATCCATCTCTGTTCAACTTCCCTTCCTCATGAAACATGTACTACCCATCATCCTTTGCCTGTGCGAGTTGCTGAATGATTGTAATGTATTTTGGGATGGCATGGTCCCAGTGCACTCTCTGTCAGAGATGGAAGAGTTTAGAGAACTGGTGCTCAAGGCCTTGGAGAGTGAGATCAAGATGTGTTTGGAAGTTATCAAGACAAACCCTGCATTTGCTCGAGGTGTGGAGTGGCTGTTGAAAAGATTGAGGGATGGATTTGGTAAATATTTAAGTTGTTTTATACATTTATCAGTTTTCAAAATTCATAATCATGTGCATCTTCCTTAAATGTGGTGAATGGTATATCATAATAGTTGCACCTCTCCTCAACAGCCATGCTGGGGCACAAGAAACTTGCTATTGTAGCAGGGTGGTCATTTTATAGACATGTGGATGAGTGAAAAGAGGAGGTTCAACTTTGATGACTAAACTGTGGACTACGAGCAGTCCCTTTTTTCTTAGTCCGTTGAATGCGGAGCGAAAACATGGCTGAGCGAAACCTGGGAGACGCGCCCATGCAGCGAGGCACGAAAAAGAGGGACTACCGCCTAAGCCACAGCGTTTGACCTTTCATGGCTGAGTGATTTTTTGTGTTAATTTCAAATCTAATTAACCGCGCCTATTGATTTAATCCTAATCTTGACGTCCTGTCAATTTTCCTTGTCATCGCTACCGCAGGAGTTTCTAAGATGAAAACAGTTTTTGTCACGAGAAAACCTGACAAAAAGAATGCAACGAAAGGGATGTCTTCGATCAGTGAAACTCCCAAGAACAAGCGTAGGGAAGGAGGCCTTGCAGCGATTTTTGTACAGTTTGCAGATGTAATTTTAAAAGTTTTACGGAGACTTCAATCGTAGGCTAAGGGTTTCAGCTGAGAGTTTGTTCGAAATTCTGTAACGAGCGGGAGTCAAAAATGTCAAGCCTGTCTATCTCGAGCCATGTATGTGCTAAATGTGCAACAAAGATAAACGCTGCTGAGCTTATGAGGCTTCTGTGATCCGGCTTTGTGTCAGCAGAAGATTCATCGGTTCAATACAATGTTCCCTGATAGAGGTGGAAAGCTTCAAGCGAATTTCTGTTGCGCTACATTCATCTGATTTGGAGTAAACGGCGCTCCATCAGAGCTTAAAGCATTTTCTTATCGGTAACTGGCACATGAAATTCAAGATTTTTGTCATTTGTGGCACACTTGTATCTCAGGGATGGCCAATGTTCGTCAGTCTGATGGAAAACAGTGGAAACAAAAGCATTAAAAAAATACAAAATCAGTAGGCCAAATA
The DNA here is from genome assembly GCA_947652115.1 of Blastomussa wellsi. Taxonomy (NCBI): domain Eukaryota; kingdom Metazoa; phylum Cnidaria; class Anthozoa; order Scleractinia; family Plerogyridae; genus Blastomussa; species Blastomussa wellsi. The sequence continues at coordinate 9,441,591 of OX393563.1, forward strand.
GCAAGAACGTCGTGACACGCGAGAAGAGCTTTCAACGTTTGTGTGTTGTTGTGGTTTCAAAGCTTTTATGACACACAAGGAGAGATTCAAGTGTTGACAATGTGTTGACACGTTCTTTTCAACGCTGGAAGCGTTAGCCAATCATATTTTTGCGTTGTGAGAGCAACGCATAATTCAAACGCTGTGGCTTAGGCGGTAGTCCCTTACTGAGTGGGCGCGTCTCCCAGGTTTTGCACGGCCATGTTTTCGCTCCGCACTGGACGGACTAAGAAAAAAGGGACTGCTCGTAGTCTACCTAAAATGTTGACATCTGCTATTCCTATATCTTTTGTCTGCAGACTGGACTATCCCTCTCCATTTGGAGCAACTCTTCAGTGCAGCTTACATCAAGTATGAGTTGTCCATACCAAGATGTTTGTTGTCTGTGTGTGAGGAGTCTGGCAGCAAGTGGATGATAGATAAAGACTTGACATATGGTAACACCTTATTTTTGGCAGGGGGTGGGGGTTAGTGCTCTGGCACAATCCCAGATAAAACTTGTCCAAGGATCTTGTTCAGAAATAATTTTTCACAAGTGTCTCTGAGGATCCTACTCAGGATGATAAAATTAGATTGCAGATCCTGGCCCATAGGGAGACAGGTACAATAGAGCTGTAGAAGGTGGGTGATTGTGGACTGATATCTCAAAAGGAAGTGAGTAATTTGCAAAAATAAGGAGAGTAAAAGAAAACAAAACAAAAGCTCTGAAATAATAACGCCTGCTATACAATTCACTAACTGGCATAGTTTGATAACAAAGTCTAAATCACCTGCTTTGCCCGACAAATAAATATTCTTAGATATCTATTTTTTTTCTCTGCCTTCCACTATTGTAGGTGATATCTGTCAACAGTATTCCCTAAAATTATGAATCACATGTCACATAGGACTTCTGTTTATCAAACAAATCAATTTTGAATTTAAATCACTCCAGGCATGTTTTTGCATTCACTTCAGGTTTCCTGGCTTCATATCATTTTGCCTGCAAAATGTCCAAATGCTGTCTTGGAGAACCTAATGTTTTCTTTGTTCACCAGGCACGGAAGATGTGTTTACGTTGCTGTTTGAATATTGTCGTGTATCTGACTCAACCCTGGAATGGATTCTGGAAACTCTCATCCCAGACAAACTAACCAGTGGCTTTCAAGACATTAGGAGATGTGTAGTGAACAGCTTAGCACAGGTAATGAACTGCCAAATGCCTCAAGCACTGTAAATTAACAAAAATTCATCATGATGCTAAGTCCTGCCTGTCAACAAGTACAGTGTACATGTTGTGGTTCAATTTTATCTTTCATTCAAATTTTATTTCCCTTTATTTCAAGTACATTATCAAACATTACATACCCAAAACCAAAGGAAAATAAAATTTGAATCCAGGATAAAATTGAACCACATCATATATATTGGTCTTGGTAAAAATGATAAGTCTACATACAAGCCTAGCAGGCATGGTGGCCTAATGGTTAGTGCGCTGGACTCCATATTGGATGGTCTGGGTTCGAGCCCTGACTGGGGCACTGTGTTGTGTTCTTAGGCAAGACACTTCACTCTCACAGTGCCTCTCTTCACCCAGGTGTATAAATGGGTACCAGCAAATTTACTGCTGGGGGGGGGGGGGTAACCCTGTGATGGACTAGCATAAGCTCTGGCCTGATGGGCCACTAGGCTTGTATGCAGACTTTACCATTATTTTGCTGATACCCAATTATACACCTGGCACTGTGAGAGTTTTTGTCTTTCCCAAGAACACAACACAGTGGCCCAACCAGGGCTTGAACTCGGTTCTGATCTGAAGTCCAGCGTGTTAACCATTAGGCCTTACCTAATTATATCAATATATTTTTCAATTACAAAGAAATCAGGGTGAACCAAAACATGGATGAAACAGGGAGGTTAATGCAAAGCAGGGTTCCATTGTTGTTCCCTAGTTACAGGAGTTTCAAAACAAGGCGGCTGGTGCCGGAGTTCCACCAGCTACTTGACTGTTATACAGCCGGCTACTCTTGTCATAGCAATCAGCTTGTGACCAAAAAGCTCACTTATAACAGCTGCCTACTCTTCCAGTCGATGACACCTACTTCAAAACATTTTGAAACCCCTGTAGTTAGTGTACACTCAAGCACTCTGTTTCCCTGTGGATCCAGGGGATCTGTATTTTACTGCATGCTTCCGTCACTGAGTCCCCCATTAGCAGTTAGGAAAGAAACCCAGAAGGAATAAATAAGTTTTCACCAGGCAGCATGTAACATTGTAGCAAGTTATAACTTGGCTTATTTTTATTGTTGTTGCAGATTCTTCCTCATTGTATCTGGAAAGAATGGAAAAGAATTATTGAGATGTGTCGGCATCTTGTCAGGAAGAGCACTTTACAGGTGCTTCTTTCTATTAAACAGTTGTATGTTTACAGATTGCTTGCATTTGATTTTATGTCGACTTGCTATTTTGGTGGGGCTCGAGGAATTGTTCCTGTTGTTTATTCTAAATTGTTCACTGGGAGGGAGCACTCCATTAATATGAGATCTTACAAGAGCTGCTGCCTTGCAACCTATCTCGTATCCAACGCACGATCATGAAATAATTGTTGATTATCTCACATTACCTATGACAACTGAGGTTCATTTTTTGCTCATGCATTACTCATGTAGGCTGGCTCCACAGAAAGTGTTCCTTGCCTCCAGACAAAATACATTAGTTATGGTAAGATATTTAGATTCTTGTCCACATGTAACTGAAGTGATCAAAATTTTATGCATCTTTATCTTTTTCATCAACATCAATCCTGATTAACTTTTATATATTCTAAAACAGCGACAGTTTGGAACCTATAGATGATTTCAAGGCTTTTTTATTGCAAAGTTGTTGATTGACTGTCGGAAGTTAATCTGTTAAAAGCAAACGTAAACACATTTTTCTGTTTTTCTTTTTTGGTTTCGTTTTGTGATTTCCAGATTCCAGTGCTGTGGATTCTAAATTACAAGTCAGAGTAATAACTATTAAATTGACAATTACCAGACTGAGCCAAAACAAAGAAATGATCGATCAATCTTGAAGTCAGTCAGTCAGTAAAATAAGGTTTACTGTGATAAAATGCCTCCGTGTAAAACAAGACCAAACACTGAAGACTTGTTTCTAATTTGTCTCCAATTTAAACAAATGAGACTTGTGGAAAAAATTATTTGGGACAGGGTTTTTAACTATAAAGCTATGACACAAAACCAATGATTTTATGTATGTACATTTAAATATCCAGAAACCCCTATGAATTGCTCTGTTGGCTGGTTTTACAGCTTGATGAGTTCTGTCAAAATACAGGAAACCTCAAGAGAATAGTTGACTAAGGAAGGAAAACATCATACAGGTCATACCAGACCAAAATCAAACAAGGATGGAGATTACTGAGACAGATTACAAAGGGCAAATTTGAAAATTTAGCCTACTTTTTGAAAAAAATTCACAATGCATAGAAGCTCACAGCAAAGGAGCTCGGGGAGAATTCAAGCTCACTTCTCAGCTACATATTCAATTGTCTTTTTCTTGCAGATGTGTGTCAGCTCTCTACGTTGTTAATAGACACATTGAAAGTTCTTCACAGCCCTTTGTGCATTGCATGGGCTACCACTCATGTGTGGCTTCATGTCACCAGGCATTATATCACAGCTATAAAGGAAATTGTGGATGAAAGTGTGGGTATTATGGATTATATTTGTTATCACCTAATTTAATTAAAACAAGGGGTGGGGGGTTGGGAGAATTTGAGACATATAGAGGATTTGCGTAACTTTCAAGAATTCTCCCAACCACTTGAGTGTTTAGATTGGCACTTGATAAACACGGAAAAAGTCTTCTATTGCTTTAATTTATAAAATTTTCAAACTAGGTACGAATCTTAAACATGACAACCGTGCTTACATACTCTCATTTAAAGGTGACACCCATCAACCACTGTGAACATGCATAGCATTTCAGTAATTTTATAAATCCTATTATAAAATGTGTTTGCATTAAAATAACTAACATACTATGCATTCTCTCATTGGTCAATAGATGTGTTTTGGTGAGGGTATGTAAACACTGTTGAGACATCAAGTTTGAGAAATATTTTATGTATTAAGCAATAGAGGACGTTTTACTGTGTTTACATAGCTTCATCTAAACACTTGGAGGATTGGAAGAATTCTTGAAAGTCAAGTTGTCTCGAATTCTCCAAACACCCATTGTGCATGAGGCTATGTAAGTCCTCTATTGCTTAAGGAGGCTCGAAAGGGTTTTCAGCTGTGAGCGCTTTCATTGCTCGCGTCAGCTTGGGATCAAAATTTCCGTTTAACATGTGCATGTTACATCTAAAATCGCCTAAATCGGAAATGAAATGTGCGAAAAACATTTCTTTATTTTGAAAATTAACTCGGTGACCTTTCTTGATTTTGCATGTGGTTAGCATTCAGTATGCTGATTCAAATGGAAAAGTTTGGGCAAAAACTGTGTTGTAGAATTTCTTGTAATTTATAAAACACCTTTTCAATATAGCTTAATTTCCACAACACAGATTTTTCTAATACTGGCAGGCAAATACAGAATTAAGAAAGCTTCTAAATAACTAAATAAAAATGGCAGATCACCAACTTAGTTTTAAAAATAATTGGCAAAAACCAAAATTTGGGGTTCTTTTGTCACTGTTGAGGTGTTGCCATGGTAACTGCTATGATGTCATAAACATTCCTAAAGTATTTCCCAATAACAGAGTTCTAAATCTATTCATACTTTGCCTGAATGATCGTAACAGCTTTTCTGTTTAGTAATACTGCATCGTTTCACAAGTACCATAACAGTGAGACAACTTTCGAGCCTCCTTAAATGAAACAGTCTATCGTGTTTGATACATTACATGATTTATTGTTTACCTATTTGTGAGATTGTTTCTAATCCTAGAAACCCTGGTTTCATTTCAGACTGATGTGGCGGCAACAGCATTAATATTTTCGCATGTGTGTCATGTGATGTCCTTTGTACCTGCTGACTGTATTGATCAGCTGTTTGTTTTGGCCCTGGACTTGGTGGCCAGGCCTTCAGTGTCAAACAGTGATGTCAGGGAACATTTGAAGCTTTCAATCAACAGTTTATCATCTGAAGTGCATAGGGCAGCCTTGACACAAAAACTAAATCAAAATTTGTAGATTACTGCTGGAATACATTTTAACGTAGACATCGAAAAGTAGCCAAAACATGACCAGCCTTGAAACAGGCGTTTTTTTTATAGCTCTGTTATGTTTATCTTGTGACTGGGACAGAAATGGGTGAACTGGAAAATCAAAAATGCTCAATATACTCCTGACTGTTTTGTTTGTGTGTTTATTTATCTAACTGGTCACGAACAGTTTAAATACGTCAGCTGTATGTACAGGATTGGTATAAATAGCGTGAATGCTTGGTGTGTCACCATGGTCTATTGCTTCAATAGATTTGATTTGATTGAGATTTTTAAGAACAGCAAGGAACAGAAAACAATCTCAATCCTGATCAAAGCTATAAATTAGAAAAACATATGCCAAACTGTGAATTATTGGCACAATTGTTTCCTTGTTGTTGTAATGATTCCTAAAACAATCTAACTCCTGATCACTATATGATAATAATAGCATCTTTTGGTCTTAATTTGATCGGACTGGTTATTTATATCTTACTAGACGTTTTGTTGTGTAGTATTTTTACGAGTTGTGCCGAGCCTGTAGGGTGAGTCAAAATACAAACAACAAGTAAAAATTCTCAGTGATACTACACAAAAAATGTCTAATAAGACATTATCCAACATGCCAAATTATGTCCATGTGGGTGAATTTCAAACTGGTTCTCTGGAGTACAAATACCATGTGATATTTGTACTCTAATGAAGCACAGTTGGAAAATAAGGTGTTATTTCTGCTGTGCTCAACTGAGTACTGGAAAAATAATACATCAAACTGAATCCAATGACTGCAACAAAAGCTTTATTCCACCATGTTCACTTCATTTCCAAGGACACATTCAATACCAAGTGTTAAGTGGTGGGGGGGGGGGGGGGGGCATAGGCAGGATATTTTAACTGAGCTGAGATTTCCTGTTCAAATACCCTGGGGTACAGTATTTATGGATTTCCAAAGGAGTCACAAAATTAATAAAATGTTGCTAGAAAGTCCAATAAAACAGTCAAATGAACGATAACTACAGTCACAGTTCCATTCACCTTGTGTTAAATACTATGCAACAGCCACTTTAATAATTATACTAAAACAATTTTACTAACAATTGCCCTTACTTTGGTGTTTCATATATATAAAAATGTCATTAAATATGAAGCCCTGAATCTTTTAAACTATGGTAGATAATATCCATTACAACAGCTAGCATTTTAATGTGCAATGAACAAAATATACAAGAGGGCTAATTGATGATGTTGTAGCAAATATATTTTATATAAAATATTTACAATCTTTAAATAGGCACAACAGGGACAAACGAGGAAACTACCTTGAACAACTAAAACATTCCAAACATTTAGAGACATAGGGAAAAGAAGATTGGCTGCAGATTGTTCTACACATTCAAGAACATTACTTTGTTAAGTTGTGATGGCTTTTAAAGATAAAGAGAATCAGTTCTTACTACAACTTAATATAATTTAAAATCCTGCTGTCTATTTTGTCCATGTGCCACACAAATTTATCACTAATTACAAATGTTTTATGGTTTTGAAACAGCGCAATGTAATATTTTTTTATTAGCCACCAATTTCTTCAATTCCTTCACTCTCTGTCACCAGTGCCCGCTCCAGTATAACTTGGCCTTCCTACAAGCATGTGCAAAGGCATATATGAGATTATTATTCATTAAAAACATTTCCCCATTTCTGATTGGTTAAAACCACATGCATAATTCACCATAACCAGCTGCTATTGACCAAATTTGGAGAGAATTTTGTCATATTCAACCGATGACATGAAAAGTGCAGCCCGCTGCTGATTATTGAACCACTCATGTCAAAATGACATGAAAAGTGCAAAATGGGGACGAGGTTGTGTTATTTTTGGTGAGCAAAAAACCAAAGAGCAATATGTCTGCGAGTGGGTTTACAAGTTTGTGCGAAGAAAATATTACACAGTTAATATTTTGAATGAATAATAAAGCAAATTTTGAATTCGGCTTTTGTACGATATGAAGAATTCTGCGGATCTGGGAGGGTGTTATACACTGAAGGCCGAGGTGGATAACACCTTCCTTGACCTGCAGAATTCTTCATATCCTACTGAGCCTCATTCAATAATTGCTAAATATTTTTATTAAAACAATTTTAATGACGCACAACATTAATAATATATAGATTTAGCCAAGCCTAAAAGCGGAGCTCCTATTTTTGCTGGTTCTTAATAATTTCTCTGAAATAAATAATAATTATTTTAAAAACGTCAACTCGAATTGCAGAATTTCTGCTAAGAATGGCCACAAAAAGTTAAAAAATACTGCCAGAAGAAAAAAATCGGACCTGAGCCCGCAATCAATGAAGAAAACCACTGCATGGTCAGCGGTCATCTTCCAAAAAACATGTTACCTCGATGAGTTCTAACCTGAGCCCGCGATCTGATCATGTGATACTGGTCAGCAGATACCTCAATTTGACAGCTGTCAATTGACTATAATATGGATGCCCTATAACAAAGATGTAGGGTGAGGGCTGACAAGGTGTTCACAAGGCATGGCTATTTATGGCTGCCATGTTGCGTGACTCTGTCGTCGTCATGCGTACACGCCCACGAGCAATACCGCTCACCATGATAACCATGAGAAAATCAACTCATGGGTTTCATTTTCTTTCCCATATGAGTATGGGGCTCCGCTTGGCAGCCCTTTGGGCCGCTGGAGCTCCGCTATAATTTTAACAATTATCTATACACCAATTTACACTGAACAAAAATAAATCACACCTTATATTGTTGGCTCTCTTCTGTTGCATATTCCTGTCAACATAACAACAAAATAAATGCAGATAAACAAATTCTAGCTCACAGTGCTCATCATGTTATTAAGTGATGGAAGAACCATGAATGGATATGAATAGAATCACTATGAATGAAACAGTGGATGGATGAATGGAAGAGATGATAAGGGTTTACTTAACAAAAAGCATGCCACACCCAAATCCAAATTCCCCAAGGACAACTTTCCAGCAGTCAAAATCATTAAACAAAAATTTTATATGGTAACTTGGACACTTACATACATCCAGCCCAGTTTTGTATCACAATTCTTGCAGAAAACATCTCTGACTATGTGCCTTCCGGTGAGCTACAAATAAATGTACAAAATAACAAATATCTATTAATTAACACACTTACAGTGGATTTCCACCATCATGTAATTTTTCTGTATGTTAATGGTGATGATTTAACTGGCTTTTAGTGTGTACAATAATACAGGAAATTTAAAGAGGTCTTGCATACATGTAAAAAGTTATGCAGACATGATCGAGACCTCCATACATTTTTTCTATTTTCTTTTACCCAAGAGTGACACCTGTTAACATGCTAAAAATGTGCAACAGTGGAAATCCACCTTCAGAAAAGAAAGACCTGCGTGACCTGCTTATGGCAGGTTGTAGCGCCTTTCAACAACACATGAACTCTGCTATGTCGACGGTTTACGTTTTTCACTTCCATCAATAATCAAGCGGACCTCTAAGGAAACAAAGTCACTTCAACAGAGTTAAAAGGTCCCATCTGTCAGTTGTGATTGGTAGACTTCAATCCATTTTGTTTTTCCTGATTTTCACGGTTCATTGGCTGTCACCATAATTATAATAGATGGCAGTGAAAAATGCAATCGTTGGTTAGGTTTTCAACTTCAGAGTTCGCACGTCGTTAAAAAGCACAGTAAAAGTGCAACATTTGCATGTGGCTGGGAGAATGACCAAGTACCTGCTCAATTATGGGAGGTGCCCGTTAACTTCATGAACAGTCAAATAGTAAACATCACTATGGAATACAATATATTAAGGTTACGCTGCAAAACTGTTTGTGAGCAATAGTGATTTTTTCTTTTGATATTCAAATTGGCCAACCACTGGAACAAAAGAAGTCATTCTTTCAACAGCCAATTAGGTTCTGGTTGGCATATTAATAACAATGGGTGACGTCACGAGAAACATCACTATAGAGAATCTGATTTTTGAAGGGTTATTTTTTATGCATTCATATGTCAAATAAATGTTAAGACACGAAATACAAATTGTCTGAAAATAGTTTTCAGCATTATTTAACCCACTGGCTCCCACAGATTTTTGGAAAAAGCTCTTTTTTGCACATTTTATAGCCACGCAGTTATGAGCTAAATCTGTTCCCAACTGCTCAAAACATCATTTGCAACAAGAAAGCATGTCTGTCTTTCCACAAGAATCACCTTTTGTGACATTTTTGCTCGGGCATTGGTTTTTTCCTTTTCTTTTTTTTTCTCCTTTTCCTATCTTTTAGCTGCAGTTGTTGGCCTTCTACTGGGCTTGCCTTCAGTCCAAAAATTCCTAACAGGAAATTCTTGCCACGGAATAGGCATGCATGGGTAGTTGAGGCGATTTTTCCTCGAGTTTTTCTCTTAAATTTCTAAGCATTTCCGTGTGTATTTCATGCCCAATTGACTCTGTCACTCTGATCTGGATATCATTGTAAAGAACTTTTCCTCCTGCAGAGATCGAGTACACCGGTAATTAATTATATATAAGTGATGCCTTTTTTGGTCATCAGAAATGGATCAAAGGGAAATGTTCGTCCTGGCTGGCATGGGCAGCAGGTTGTGATACTTTATTGTATGAAGAGGAAACAATTATAATAGAATTGTGGCCTTGGTAAAATATGTTATTGTTAACACAAACAAATAAGCCACATATGCTGACTGTGGTTTAAATTATTTTTGATTTGAAATTTCTATAAACAAATTTTAGTTTCCACTGAGTCTTGTATTCATTATCAGAATTACATAATGAAATATGCACTTTAAGAGTACATACCATCACCCTATCTTGAACTTCACTGTAAGATAGATTCACCCTATAAAGAAATCATCATCATCATCATTGTTGTCATCATCATCAAATGTATGCTGGAGGTAAATTAACACTATTAGAGTAAGTTACTTTTAATTAGTATAATTTCCAGAGGTGAATCTAAGAATTGGACATTTTAGTTGTTCAAGAAGTTTGTTATATGACCCCATATTCACTGCACTAGGCAATGAATATAGCATTTCAAGGCTTGGTTACTGAGCCATGTCACCTTTGTCATCCATCTAAGTAAACATGACGGACAAATTTGCTGCATCACACTTCTCTGGAGATTTAAAGAGCTGAAAATTTTGTCACTATCGATGATTACAAAAACGTATATATCAGTCAAATCGAAGCTTCAACATCCCCCATGGCCATTTAACGCCCTTGCCTTTCCAGGGGGTAGGGAATTTGAATGATAGCCTCGATTTCATGTTACGTGTCCCGGTGATTCCATGTTTGTTCATAAATAATGGCAGAGGTCGACATGACGAGGTTTGAAGATTGCGGCTTCTTGGTGACTTGGCTAAAAAGCAAAGAACTAAGGCTTTAGGCTCCCTACAGCTATTCGAGTGGTTGAGATATTATCACGTTCTCAGAGCTAAAACTGCACCAACAGATAGTAGGGTTCGGTGACAATTTGATTACTGCGTTTGATCTCGACTTCAGAAGCATAATAGAAGCTACTAAAAAGTTGAAACAGTAATCTGGTCACTTATTAATTTTCCTGGGGGTGGGGGCATTTGAACGGCTTTTTGGCCCGGGTAGGGGGGAATTTTAACACAAATTTTCCAAAAATTCAAATGCCTGGGGGGGTTGCCTAGGGGACTACAAATTAACCTCCAAGAAATGGTTTTCAAGGTGCTTTAAGAGATTGTAAACAGTACAGTGGTTTTGTTGATCACTCAGCCAGGACTGACAGGACAAACTGTGTCATTTATTTGTCTTCAGACCAGAACTACACACAAAAGATAACCACAAGTGTCCATATGTTAGTGTCGTTTTTTTCTTTTGATTTAAATTGATTTGCAATGGATGAATTAAAGTACTGGTTTACACAAGTCAGACAATGCGCCCAATCTTCAGTTAATCGTGGGGAAGAATGAGGACTCGTGAGTTTGTGTACTGGTATGCAATAGTGATAATTTGATGTTTATATTAAAAATTATAGTTCTTCTGAGTTGCTATGTAAATCAAATTTTTATTAGATACTCACACTTTCTTGAAAAGAAATGCTCTCCCAGTAGCTCCAGTAAATTTCTAGCAGGCAGAGATAGGAAAGAAATAAAACTTCAATAACTGAACTTTAAAAATTATTACAATTATAACTCTTTGATCCACATTTAGGGTGTACAAAATAAACAACCATTAATTTAGAATCATCGTCAAAATTAATGAGTTTATCCAAATTATCCAGGGAGGTACTCACATTGCAGGGGGGTCCGATGTATTTTTGGGGGTTGAACATTTACACGTTCTGTATGTTTTTGGGTCAAGAAATCTGTTACATATTTTGTTAGGTCTTAAAAAAGATATGTGTATTTCTTGGGTCACATCTCCAGGCGAAATTTGTATTTTTTTTGGGAAGGAAAGTTTGATGCCAGGTATTTTTTGGGTCTAAAATTTCAAGCTCATGTATTTTTTGGGGTATGCAATATGAAGCTCCATCAGACCCCTCTCCTGTCATGTATAATGTGAATACCCCCTGGGTCAAATTAAAAGGCAATCTGGAATAACAATAACAACGCTAGCTACATGCTTGTCCAATGGCAATCTGGAATAAAATAATTCCTTGGACTGCCAAAATGGACCTGGTTGGCCAATGGTCTTATCCAATTCAAGCAGGAATTGGAATTTTTTTCGTCAAATTACAACCATATAATTTGGACAGCATGTGATCTTATAATTTACAGTGTGACGTGCCTTAGTGTGAACATGCAACGAACTTTTTTGACAAGTTATATTAGCCAATCAAAGAGAAGGCATTTGTTTCTGCTGCCCTTTCAACAAGGAGGTCGGGCAACTCAAACAAACTTGCACTCTCTGATTGGCTAACTGGTCAAAAACAGTTTGTTGGGTGGCCACACTAAGGCGTGTCGCGCTGTGAAAGCCTGATTTTCACCAGCTATGAAATCGGAATCATGGGTGGAGTCGTAAGAACTGCATTCATGAGCTAGTGAGATTCGAAAATCAGTCATAAGTGGAGTCAAAATCGATCAACCCAATAAATAAACTGATTTTACTCGATAAATATGATCAATAGATTAAGCAAATTAATCAATCAAAATCGATAATCATGGAAGTTTGAGAATTGGGTATTGATTTCTATTGATTTGAGAAACTGTCTGAGGATACTGTGAGAAAACAACTGCGAACAATCTTCTCAGAAAGCCAATTAGTGTTGAGAGTGTCAGTGAATACTGTACACTAGTCATGAAAATGGGACACTGACTCATTACAGTTTATTATAACAGCTTGTTAACCATCACTTTATGCCCTACATTGGCAACCTCATGCACAGTACTCTGGAAAATCTCAGGAAACGCATCATTTTTGTCAGCCATCACTCCCCTATCAGTAGCTATACTTTGGCGAGGGGCCAGCCAAAACAGTTGCATCCGAATGAAAAATATAAATCGTGCACAAGCGAGGCACCATATGAAAAGGAGGGGAGGCTGGGGAGAGGGGGTACCCATCATTTAAATTCCTTTTTTTTTCCTTCACATAATGCATACCTCTTAGCATGGACCGTGGGTAATAATTAATGTCAAGTTTTAAAGTGAATCATTTATTCATTTCGATACATACGGAATTGATTGAACTTATCATGCCTTGTGAGGCTATCTTAGCTTTCCATTTATGAAATGGATAAAAATCAATAATCACAAAGAATCTGGCCATCAATTTTGATGGCTTTCCGAATTAGAATCGATGTTTATTAATTTTTATCTATTTTGATCTAGTATCGGAATTATCAATGTGTTACGTCCTGGAAACAAATAAGCGGCGTAGGCGTACATTTAACAATTATTCCACGAGTGCGCATTGGATATGAGATCGTAGATAGCCAACAAGGCAGTAACAAGCGCGAGTGGAATAATTGTTTTATTAAAAATGCCCAAAAAATATTGTAAAAACATTGTGAAAAATACCTTCTTTTACACGTACACGTCATATACGGTAGCCCCTAAACCAATCAAAACTCAGGAAATGCAATATACCATAGCTAGTTTTCTTATTGGCAAAACTGTGTTGCGTGTGCACCCACAAGCGGACAATTAATATTTGTTAGGACCATGCCAATAAAACGCTGTCCCTCCTCAGAGAAAGTAAATATAATTAATGATCCAAGGCATATAGACCATTATAAAACTTGAAATTACAAGCTTAAGCTTCAAGCGAAAACGAATTGTAAAATTTATAGTCCTCTTCGTTCTCAGCGTCTTTAGCGTGAAAGCCTTCGTAATTTTTACCCGCTAAATCGACTCAGAGTAAACGGCACAACTCGATCCAATATTTATGATTCGTCCTGTAACTACCTGCTTACCATGGAAGTTAGTTGCGATCGATTCGTCAAAGCAGTGTCACAGTTCGCACAAGAATACAGTCTAGCTCCACCAGGGTGATGAAGGAAGATACGTCCCATGTTTTGTGTTCCCTTTCAGGAAGCAAACGAAACTGAAAATTTGAAAGATTGGCGATATTATAAACAAACACAGAGCCAAAAATGTTTTTACCGCGAACCAACCTTCTTGTTCTCTTTTGTTTTGGTTCACAAGTCACGTGATCACCACGCTGGTGCGATTGGCTGATCTGAATGATGTCACCATTTGGGCCCCACGAGGGGTAGCCTCCTCACGCAGGAAGCACGGAAAGAAACCAAGAAGTTCTATTTGATTACAGTCAGTGTAAGAATTCGAAAAAAGTTCTCTTCATTTTATTTCACTGTACAGTGAAGAGGTGGTGCGGGAGGTTCGGGTTCTAATTAGTTTCCTTACCTTGTTTATTACAATGTTAACTCAATAGCAGGTTAGGTCAATTCAAGGGCGGTGTTATAAACTGACCAGATGTCGTATGCTATACAAGGGTTGGATGATTACCAACCGGACCCGCCACACAGTATGTAGCCTGCAGTGCAGGCGTATTTTGGACGCGCGAGAGCACATTTTCGTATCAGGCCGCCATCTTGGATTTGTAGCTGTGGAAGATTGGGGCGAGGAAATATTTTACGAGGAAGTAGGTGTTAAGAACAAGTAGCCAAGCGTCCAAGATGGCAGCAACGAAAACACGATTTATTACCTAGCGTCTAGCGTTCCGCTCCATAATAACGCCTGCACTGCAGGCTACACAGTATGTGGCATCCATACATAGCTAGCCCAAACGCTCACCCGGAAGTCACTTTGGAGATTGTGAAGTCAATGAAGGGTGACATCATCAATTGTTGCTAACCAATCGCTTCGTCTGTTATTTTTGCACCAGCTTAGCAATCACGTGACTTTTGGACCAAAACAAAAAGCGAGAGGATTGAGTTCGCGGTAAAAATATTTTGAGATTTGCATATAGTCAAATTTTCGAGCTTGACGTATTGTTTTCTTACTAAAGGGAACTTAAAACATGGGTCGTATCTTTCTACATCACCCTGGTGGAACCACACTGTATTCTTGTGCGAACTGTGACACTGCTTTGACGAATCGATCGGAACTAACCTCCATGGTACGTATGCGAATATTAAACATACTAGATTTGTGGTGTTTTACCGATTAACATCTTGGATCGGCTTTTTCCTGGCAAGAAATATACTACGGGAAAAATTCATGCAGATTGCTCCATGGTTTTATGCAATTTTAGTGCACTTGAGAACCAACGGGATCGCGAGGAAAAGGCTAAGCTTTGAAGAAAACAGGATTAGCAGGCGCTGTTCATTTTGTTATCAAGGGATTCTTTATTTTTTCAGTAAGAGCCGAATTTTATTGGATGCCTCGTTAATAATATTTGTAGACCCGTTAACTTCTGTACACATATTTATAATTCTGCGCAAAAATATTTTGCAAAATTGGAAAGATAATTAATACTAATTAACAAAGGAATGTTTCAAATTAACAAACCATAAGATTTTTTGCAAGTCATGGCAAGTATTGAAAAATGTTTATCAAGACAATTGCTTTTGTAGAAAATGACATGTTTCTTGTTCCAGGTCTACTGTCTAATAACTCCCTTTGATGAATCATTTCTCTTTCTTTTGTCCAGAAATTTTAGTATTGTTATTATTATTATTATTATTATTATTATTATTATTATTATTGTCATTATTATTATTATTATTATTATTATTATTATTATTATTATTATTATTATTATTATTGTTATTTGAACATGTAGTTTGGTAATCCAGGTGAAGGTAGTCCTGAAAAGGACTTGTTGGTGACAGTGACCGATGTCATCATTATACAAGGTCTGTACAGGTCATGGAAAACCTGGAAAGTCATGGAATTTTAGAATTTCATTTTCCAGTTGTGGGAAGTCATGGAAATTATGTGTATTAAATAATTACAAAATAAATAAGGATTCTTTGCAAAGAAAATGGTAAAAGGAACCAAAATAAAAGATGATTTCCAAGAAAATGGTCACATTTAGGTCATGGAAAACCTGGAGAATCATGGAAAAGGTCATGGAATTTCATTAGCTCAAAAGAGTACAAACCCTGTCAGAGTCATGTGAAGAATTGGTTGTCAGTCGAATGTTATAAGTCTGGTCACTGTCACTGACAACAGTCTTTCTCAGGACTGCCCTCACCCGGATGATCAAACGGCACGATCGACTGTTACCCCTGGTTCAAACCATTTACTGCATTGTTATTATTAATAATTGACTTGTTATAAAGTGCTAATTATTATTATTAAATTATACTCTAGTGGTATCGTGGAGAAAACTGATACACATTTTCCTTATCTTGACTATAGAGGTTTAATGGAGCAACTGGGAGAGCATTTCTGTTTAAGAAAGTGTGAGTTGCTCTGTTTACATCATTATATACAATGTAGTCTCCTGCTGTCTGAGGGGGGGGGGGCAGCTCCTATATGAATGGGGAAACACTTATTAAAGACACAATGTTTCTGAAAGAAATCAGAAACAATTTTTTGTGTCTGCAACAAATGTTTCAAGTGTACAGGGAAACAGGGAAACATTTGTGTCTGCAACATTGTTTCATGGTTTGAGGACATTAATGTGATATTTTTTCTTTCCTTCTGGAAAATATGGTGCTTGTCTGCAAGAAGCTATGAGAATGCACAGGTTATATGCACTGATGTTATTCTGAATGGCTGTCTATATATTTCACCTTTTGTTTTACAGTAAAATAATACAGATACAAACTGAACAAGGGCAATTAAACAGACAGACCAACAGCATCACACCCCCTCCCTTTCCCACACCTGCAAACTTCACCATGCCCCAAATTTTATGATCAAATATAATTCAAAGTTCAGGTGCCACACATATTTCATGTCTGAATAAGGGTGTATTTATGATGACTTAAGGCTGTTTATGGATAAGAAAAAAATCAATATTTTATTAAAGGTACACTATCACACCTGATTATAGAAATTTTATGTTCTAATTTCCATATTATTGTCCCAAATGCCACCAAATACACGAAAAAAAATTGGTAAAAAGATTCCACAGAACAAGATAGAAGAGGTATTTTGGGGAAGTAGTACAGGATTACAAGGATGGAAGTGGATTGCAATTCCTCAAAATTGATTTCTCAGGACAGGATGTCCAGAAATCAAAGCTGAAATTCTGGTGAAATTTTGAATCTTACAATTGTTATTTTTTCTTCTTAGTTGATATTTCTTTGCTTTCACCACTTTTAGCGTTTTTCTCCTTCTATTGCAAGACAATAAAGCATGACTACAGCAAGCAACAGGCCATAATTATTAAAATATGATCTATCAGATGTGATAGTGTCCCTTCAATACTGGTAAAATAAATTATTTTTTTTTAAAACAGGGTGAATTTATCATACAGTGAAGTGCAAGACAGAGTGATGGCAAGTATTAATTTATATCTTGGCAGTTCAAAGTTAAAAACTACACGTTACACAATACGCCTTTTAGGATGTGACTTAAATTAATAATAATTTCATTATTTACCGTTCGTTCTGCATAATCACATCTAGCTCACTGGAAGGCACATAGTCAGAGATGTTTTCTGCAAGAATTGCGATACAAAACTGGGATGGATGTATGTAAGTGCATGTCCAGGAGTGCTTTTTGTAATAATATAAATTAGTAGAAACTCAGCTGTGTTCTATTGGAAATCCTTCAATCTGATTGGTTCACCGACTGTTTTCTATTTGCCGATAGAAAACGATCGCGTGTGGATTGCTCTTTGAAGGAAGGACTTTTCCTGAGATTTTTGGCTTAAAAATACATATAAAAAGGCAGCTTTTTGAATGTTATCCTTTACAGTTTCTACTAAAACAATTAGGCTACTCGCCCTAATTTTCTATGAGCGATAGTCAACTCAGCTACGCCTTGTTGACTACTCGCTCATAGAAAACTCGGGCTCGTAGTCTAATTGTTAATTTGACAATTTTATATATGTTGATAGTTTGGCATAAATATTAAAAAGCTCAGATTTATTCAGTAGTTAACTGAATTAACTGTATTGCAAATAAAATAAAACAAACCAAAATGTAAATGAATTTAATTAGTTAAAACAAGATGGAATGAAATAACAGTACTGTTTTACAAAATACAGTTCCAGCCAGTAATCAGGTACGTCAGGTTTATTTTATATATGTAACATATCAAACACGAAAAACAGTGTTCCACTGGATAATGAAAAACTGAGAAATTAAAGCTGTTGGGATAGCCAATGAAACACTGTAAGTGCCTGATATAATTCTCAATCAAAACAAAAACTAAGGTAATTAGATACCTATATATAAATGGAGAAATAAAGTCGTACAAAATGAATGCTAATGAAGACTGGTTTTCCAAAAATTAAACCTCCATCATGGTCATGGTTTTCTTTGTTTTAACTTAATCAATTATAATATATATATAAATGAGGTTTAAAAATTAAGTTCAAAAATAAATTATATTGTTTCATTCAGTGTTGCTTTACTGGCTGTCCCATGTGACTGTACATGCATACATGTCACACGATTATTTGATCGTTTTTCATTTAACAGGAATATGCAACAGAGGAGAGCCAGCAATATAAGGTGTGTTGAATTTACATGATCGTACCAGCTGAACTGAAGAGGTTTTGGATATTCTGCGGGAGAGGGTCACTGGCAGCCCCATGTAGAACTTGTCTTGTTTTCCTGGGACCAGTTGTTTGAAAGCCCAATAGAATATCAGTTTTCAGTTGCCATAAATTTGTCTTACTGACTGTATTGTGACTTGATTGTATTCTATTGCATCATGCTTGTAGGAAGGTCAAGTTATTCTGGAGCGGGCTTTGGTGACTGAAAGTGAAGGAATTGAAGAAATTGGTGACTTGTAAAACTTAACGTGTTAAATTAACTGCAGCCTTGTACTGTAAGTTTCTGGGCAGAAAAGATGACTGTTAACCAATATTGTATCAGTATGTTGTTGATGGCAATTTAATGATGTTCTGCTGTGCCTAAATATGTGACTACTCACTAAACATGGGCATCTTGTAAAATGATAACTAAAGGTTGTCTGGATTTTACATTATGTAGTCTCTTGCAGCAGGACAAATGTATATGAGTACTACTGACTTGTAAAAACAGTATGAATTAAGGGACACTGTCACGAGTATAACTTCAAAAATTCAACAGCCCAAAAACGTGTTTACACCACTCGACACTACAAATAGTGGTCAAGTTTTAATAAAATTACTATATGCCAGTGTACTGAAGCTGAATATGGAGTGATATCACTGTGATACTATCAGGAACTTTAGATTTCAACTTGAAATAGTCAGGCTGACTTTTTCAAGTTGTCACCTTGTGATTTGGAAAAAATGACGAAAACTATTTATGGTCACTCTTTTCCTTAAAATATTTGCCTGATAGTGATCTATTTATGTTGTAGGAGCATTTCCTGTATGGGTGAAAGAACAATTAGTCCAAATTTTGAGGCCATTTTGCTAAAAAAACCGAAAAATGCCCATGACAGTGTCCATTTAAGCTTACTCTTGGTAGCCATTGGCAAGGATTTTGCATTTTGGTGATGGTTGCCTGTTCTGCCCCATTGTAAATATTTCAGATTTTTGCTAACGGTTTTTTCTCTTTTAGCTCAACTTCTGTAAAGTTTGTACATTTGCACATTGAAAACAAAATAAAAATAACATAGAGTACCTTCAGCATTTTATATTATTTTAATTAATACTTTATGAAAGGGTAACCCCAACAAAAGTGCATGGTAATATGTTTATTTGAATGTTTATAGTCTTGAGTGTACAGGAAATTAATAGTTGCATCTGCATACCCGGTTTATTTGTTTTTGCAGCTTTTTTGGGGTGGTTG
Organism: Blastomussa wellsi; assembly: GCA_947652115.1. NCBI lineage: Eukaryota > Metazoa > Cnidaria > Anthozoa > Scleractinia > Plerogyridae > Blastomussa > Blastomussa wellsi. The sequence goes on from OX393563.1 coordinate 9,461,195, forward strand.
AAAAATCTTAACATTACACTCTATTAGGTTAAGTAATGTTACAATCTTTTATATTGGCATATAACAGAATAGTTTGTATGGCTAGAGCTGTAGATTTGTTTTCTGTAAATGGTGGCTGCTCAGTAAAGGGTTGCCCTTAGCACAGTTTACTAATATCCTCTTTCTGTGGTCAAATTGTGTAAATGTAAATCTTAAGCATCATTGTCAGGTTGGGGAACTGTAGCAAACAGGTGTAAGTTGCAGTTAAGGGTAAACCTTGATCATGTAGTCTGGTCTTCTGGGGGAGAGAAACGCCAAAAAGGACTGTTGTCGGTGTTAGTGACTGATGTTTCGAAAACCTGAGCACAGATGACTGCCACTCAGGTTGTCGAAACGTCTGTCACTACTAGCGACAAAAGTCCTTGTGTGAATAGCCTCTTTATTCAACTCGAAGAGCACGGTGATAACATGCAAATGCAAACAGATTTCCACCAATTGTTGACATGCTGCTGGACATGAAACAAGTGGTGAAGATCTTTATGTGTTTGTTCTCCATTTGCAGCAATGGTGAATTTTTTTTCTAGTCATAGTCAGGGTGGTCTACGAACGACGCGAACAGTCGTTGAATAATTATGTAGACACATGTAAATAAATTGAATTGATTGTAACTTTCATTATTTCAATAACAATAATGATGATGATGATATATAAATATATAATAATAATAATAATAATAATAATAATAATAATAACAGTAATAGCACTATTTCCAGGTGGAAACAGTGGATTATGGAACACAGATCAAACCGGAATCCACAAAGGTATTCTCTCCCAACATATTAAGCTTGAAAAAAAAAGAGCAATTAAATGGATAAGAGATCTTTGAAAACAGATCACAAAATGTGCTATAAATATTGCAAAGATCTCTTTCTCTTCATAGCTTGGATGGATGTTAGGAGTGTGAATAGCCTCTTTTTATTCAACTTGAAGAGCACGATGATAACATGCAAATGCAAACAGATTTCCACCAATTGTTGACATGCTACTGGACATGAAACAAGTGGTGAAGATCTTTATGCATTTGTTTTCCATTTGCAGCAATGGTGAATGTTTTTCTAGTCATAGTCAGGGTGGTCTACAAAAGACTCAAACAGTCTGAATAATTATGTAGACACATGTAAATAAATTGAATTGATTGTAACTTTTATTATTTCAATAATAATAATAATGATGATATACAAATATATATAATAAAAATAACAATAATAATAACACCAGTAATAGCGCTATTTCCAGGTGGAAAGAGGAATCCACAAAGATATTCTCTCCCAACATATTAAGCTTGCAAAAAAAAGAGCAATTAAATGGATTAGATCTTTGAAAACAGATCACAAAATGTGCTATAAATATTGCAAAGATCTCTTTCTCTTCATAGCTTGGATGGATGTTACGAGTGTGAATAGCCTCTTTTTATTAAACTTGAAGAGCAAGATGATAACATGCAAATGCAAACAGATTTCCACCAATTGTTGACATGCTACTGGACATGAAACAAGTGGTGAAGATCTTTATGCATTTGTTCTCCATTTGCAGCTATGGTGAACTTTTTCTTGTCATGGTCAGGGTGGTCTACAAAACACTCAAACACTGGTCTTTGAATAATTATGCAGACACATGTAAATAAATTGAATTGGACAATCAATTTGGCAAGTACTTGGTGTAAGACTAACTATTATGTCCCGAGACATGAATAACACCTACTGCAGCTACTACACCTACTTCAGCTGCTACACCTACTTCAGCTGCTACAGCCACTACACCTACTACAGCTACTACAACTACTACAGCTACTACACCTACTACAGCCACTACACCTACTACAGCTGCTACAGCTACTACAGCTACTACACCTACTACAGCTACTACAGCTACTACAGGTACTGCACCTACTACAGCTGCTACAGCTGCTACAGCTACTTCAGCTACTACAGCTACTACACCTACTACAGCTACTACACCTACTACAGCTACTACACCTACTACAGCTACTACAGCTACTACACCTACTGCAGCTACTGCAGCTACTACAGCTACTACACCTACTGCAGCTACTACAGCTACTACAGCTACTACACCTACTGCAGCTACTGCAGCTACTACAGCTACTACACCTACTGCAGCTACTACAGCTACTACAGCTACTACAGCTACTACACCTACTACAGCTACTAAACCTACTACAGCTACTACAGCTACTACACCTACTACACCTACTACACCTACTGCAGCTACTACAGCTACTACAGCTACTACAGCTACTACACCTACTACACCTACTACACCTACTGCAGCTACTACAGCTACTACAGCTACTACAGCTACTACACCTACTACACCTACTACAGCTACTGCAGCTACTACAGCTACTACAGCTACTACAGCTACTACACCTACTACACCTACTACACCTACTGCAGCTACTACAGCTACTACAGCTACTACAGCTACTACACCTACTACACCTACTACAGCTACTGCAGCTACTACAGCTACTACAGCTACTACAGCTACTACACCTACTACACCTACTACACCTACTGCAGCTACTACAGCTACTACAGCTACTACACCTACTACACCTACTACACCTACTACACCTACTACACCTACTACACCTACTACAGCTACTACACCTACTACAGCTGCTACACCTACTACACCTACTACAGCTACTACAGCTACTACACCTACTACAGCTACTACACCTACTACACCTACTACAGCTACTACAGGTACTGCAGCTACTACAGCTACTACAGCTACTGCAGCTACTACACCTGCTACAGCTACTACAGCTACTGCAGCTACTACAGCTGCTACACCTACTACAGCTACTACACCTACTACAGCTACTACACCTACTACACCTACTACAGCTACTACAGGTACTGCAGCTACTACAGCTACTACAGCTACTGCAGCTACTACACCTGCTACAGCTACTACAGCTACTGCAGCTACTACAGCTACTACAGCTACTACACCTACTGCAGCTGCTACAGCTACTGCAGCTACTACAGCTACTACAGCTACTACACCTACTGCAGCTGCTACAGCTACTACAGCTACTACAGCTACTACACCTACTACACCTACTACAGCTACTACAGGTACTGCAGCTACTACAGCTACTACAGCTACTGCAGCTACTACACCTGCTACAGCTACTACAGCTACTGCAGCTACTACAGCTGCTACACCTACTACAGCTACTACACCTACTACACCTACTACAGCTACTACACCTACTACAGCTACTACAGGTACTGCAGCTACTACAGCTACTACAGCTACTGCAGCTACTACACCTGCTACAGCTACTACAGCTACTGCAGCTACTACAGCTACTACAGCTACTACACCTACTGCAGCTGCTACAGCTACTGCAGCTACTACAGCTACTACAGCTACTACACCTACTGCAGCTGCTACAGCTACTACAGCTACTACAGCTACTACAGCTACTACACCTACTACACCTACTACACCTACTACAGCTACTACACCTACTGCAGCTGCTACAGCTACTACACCTACTACACCTACTACACCTACTACACCTACTACAGCTACTACAGCTACTACACCTACTACAGCTACTACAGCTACTACACCTACTACAGCTGCTACAGCTACTACAGCTACTACACCTACTACACCTACTACAGCTACTACAGCTACTACAGCTACTACAGCTGCTACACCTACTGCAGCTACTACAGCTACTGCAGCTGCTACAGCTACTACACCTGCTACAGCTGCTACACCTACTGCAGCTGCTACATCTACTACAGCTACTACACCTACTACACCTACTGCAGCTACTACACCTAATACAGCTACTACAGCTACTACAGCTACTGCAGCTACTACACCTACTACAGCTACTACACCTACTACAGCTACTACAGCTACTACAGCTACTACACCTACTACAGCTACTACACCTACTACAGCTACTACAGCTACTACAGCTACTACAGCTACTACACCTACTGCAGCTGCTAAACCTACTACAGCTACTACACCTACTACAGCTACTACACCTACTGCAGCTGCTACACCTGCTACAGCTACTACTAGTAGGTGTAGTAGGTGCAGTAGGTGTAGTAGCTGTAGTAGCTGTAGTAGCTGCAGTAGGTGTAGTAGCTGTAGTAGCTCTAGCAGGTGTAGTAGCTCTAGTAGGTGTAGTACACCTACTACTACACCTACTACAGCTACTACACCTACTACAGCTACTGCAGCTACTACAGCTACTACACCTACTACAGCTACTACAGCTACTGCAGCTACTGCACCTGCTACACCTACTACAGCTACTACAGCTACTACACCTACTACAGCTACTGCAGCTACTACACCTACTACAGCTACTACACCTACTACAGCTACTGCAGCTACTACAGCTACTACAGCTACTACAGCTACTACACCTACTACAGCTACTACAGCTACTGCAGCTACTGCACCTACTACAGCTACTACACCTACTGCAGCTACTACACCTACTACAGCTACTACACCTACTACAGCTACTACAGCTACTACAGCTACTGCATCTACTACACCTGCTACACCTACTACAGCTACTACAGCTATTACACCTACTACTGCAGTTACTACACCTACTGCAGCTACTGCACCTACTACAGCTACTACAGCTACTGCAGCTACTACACCTACTACAGCTACTGCACCTACTACAGCTACTACACCTACTACACCTACTACAGCTACTACACCTACTACAGCTACTGCAGCTACTACAGCTACTACACCTGCTACACCTACTACAGCTACTACAGCTACTACACCTACTACAGCTACTGCAGCTACTACACCTACTAGAGCTACTAGAGCTACTACACCTACTGCAGCTACTACACCTACTACAGCTACTACACCTGCTACAGCTACTAGAGCTACTACACCTGCTAGAGCTACTACAGCTACTACACCTACTACAGCTACTACAGCTACTACACCTACTGCACCTACTACACCTACTAGAGCTACTACAGCTACTACACCTACTACAGCTACTACACCTACTAGAGCTACTACACCTACTACAGCTACTACACCTACTAGAGCTACTACACTTACTAGAGCTACTACACCTACTACAGCTACTACACCTACTACAGCTACTACACCTACTACAGCTACTACACTTACTAGAGCTACTACAGCTTCTTACTATAGCTACTACACTTGCAGTTAATACAGGGGTGTTACAGTACAGGCGTGGCTCGGGACATAATAGTTAGGCTTAAGCCAAGTAGTAGCCTGATTGTCACTGTCATTATTTCAAACCCTTTTATTTAAAAAATTTTATGTTATAGTTAATATTATGATGATGATGATAATGGCAATTGTAAAGCCCATACAGATCTCCTGCTCACATTTTATTTTATTGTACTTGTGAAATGAAACAAATTGAATGGGTAGTATTGTTATTCAATTCCATCATGTTTTGCATCTGTATTAGTAGAGATTAGTAGAGATTATTCTAGTGCTGATTTGTATTGGGGTTTCCAGCGCAATCATGTGACCTGAACAGTACCTTTTCATCGGATCAGGTGATAAGCTTCTGATTGGATCTATTCATTTTGAATTATTAATGAATATTAAAATCATTGTAGAGGCCTTTGAGCAGGGGGGAGGGGAAGGGCAGTCTGCTGGGGTGTTGCATGCTTTAGTTACAACTGCAAATGTTGCTGTATCTTTTTGTAGTGTACAAAACTGACACGTTTTGACAAGGTGTTTTGTCACCTTGCTGGAACAAAACAACACTTCAATTTTTAGTGCTTATTGTACTGAGGTAGCATTTTATCAATATTCAAGGCCACATCACAACCTACGTTTATCCCTTGGAAGGCCTCATTGTAATCAGTCATATTTCAACTGCTTTCATGCACTCTTGTCTGATCAATCACCACATAACTCAATCTGAGCCTTTTTGTTCTTTATTTAGTATTTTTCAGTTTTTTTTGGTAGTTTTCTTTTACTTGTAGCTTAGCATTAAGTGTACAAGCGCAAACTACACCCATCACTTACTGCAATTCTGATGGGACAAATAGTTATTATAATTATTAATGTAACTTTTCTGATCTTTTTATCCTTTTTCCTTAACTTTTCTTGTAAATTTTTCTAATTTTTTTAAAAGTTTATTGTTGTTGCAGTGTGTCAATTTAGTCTCAAGCGTCAAGCTCAATTAAATGCTGTCTATTGGGTTAGACGATTTTTCTTTAATAATATTATAAAGGATATTTTGCATTCTGTTATTCTGCCAGAATGTTACAATACTTTAGTAAACTGAAAGGTTGCCAAGTAACCATCAGAGATATAATGACATTGCTAATGGTGTGTAAACAAACAAGGCCAAACCAAAACATTCTTGAAGATCAAAGAGTGAAACCCAATGAAAACTAAGGGATAATCTTGAATCAATAGCCATTGTTTCAAGCATTGCTTACGTTTAACAGAAAACACAAGGTTGAATTACCATTATTCCTCCAGTAACAATGCATTCCAATCTTTTATCTGAAAACATGTTACTTTGGTAACTGGGGCCAAGAATTCTTTTGTAATTTCCAACAACAATACGCCATGAAACAGTTCCTCTAAACCTAACACCCTTCCATTGTTAGTCAGAATTAATTCTGATCTCTTAACAGGTAGCTACAGTGCAGATGGTCTTCTGTTTCTCAGCACAAAATCTTTCACGAAACGTTTGGCAAAACTCAGTAATTTTTTTTGTCTGTGAAAACTTTCTTGTTAGGATCATTGCACCATTAACATATAAAAACTATAAATAAGATAAAAATTGTTCATTCATTCCAACTTATTAGTCCATTTTGCTCTTTAAATGCCACTTCCTGGGATGTGTCTAATCTGTCATCCTGATAATAGTATTCGACTACTGGAGGCATGGTACATGGTGTTTTTCTGCATTCCTTAACCAGTTAAGGATGTAGCAATCACAGCAATTATACACAGTTGTCAGCAATGGCTCAATGTGAACAAATTTAACTTGCTTTGAACACAATTTCAACTCATGGTGCCTTCAAACTCTGCCATTATGTCACTTTGTTGGTTCATATCAATTGTTCCTGCCAGCTGTGGGTAAAATGTGACAGACACAAAGAAATTAAACAAGTAGTTCTCACGCAGACTTGCCCTTGTACCCAGCATCTTCATTTCTGGAAATGAGTGACATGACACTGGAAAGATCCGATTTGAAGTCCTAAAATATTGGACTTCCAGTTGAACTGCGAATGCCTAGCTTTCAAAAGCTTTACCCAACAAATCTCATGGTATTTCACTTCCAGCCAATTACACTCGTTTTATCAATCCTGCACAGTAAGGAATGAAGACACAGGGTACGAGATTGAATGCAGCCTGTTTCTAATTCAAACAACAGAGGGCATGTACCTCTGTAAGCATTTGTCATTTTCGCATTTCCCATACTTTTCTCAAGAGAAACTGAAGACAGTGTTTATGCAAAATTTTGGGGGGCAAACAAGGTGTATTATGGGAAATGCAAAAATAGCAAATAACCTCTCAGGCTATGCTAGCAGAGTGGGTGCGTGCATTAGATAGACATGAAAGACAATATAACATCTCAAATGGCTTGTGATAGTAGCAGGAGAGTCGAAAATTTGAAGAAACCAACAACGACGTTTCGACATAAACTTCTTCCATCTTCAGTTAGTGTACAAATTGTTGGATGTTGAATTTACAACAAGTGGACAAAAATGCTAATTGTGATAGTGACAAGTGATAGTTTTAGGGGGTGATTACATGGCAAATTTCAGCCCAGTGGGCCAGGCTGAAATATTGTTGCAATTACATAACTGGGATGAAATTCATCATGCAATCACCCCCTTAGAATTACATGGTGAAATTGTTGATTCAAAGAGGGTTGTTGTCTTTTGAATATAAATAGCCTCTTTTATCTCGAGTTGGAAACTGGTGGAGGCATGATCTGAAACATGGAAACAATAGATGACAGAAGTTTCTGTTGAAACACGTCTTTCACTCTTAAAAGCGTTGCTGCTTTCTTTGATTTTTTTAACCTTTAAAATCAGTTTAAAAATAAGCAAGTGGTTATACTTGACACTATCTTCTTTATATTAAGTTGCAGTTTTTGTATTTAGTATGGAGACAGACGGAAGCTGTACCAGAGATTATAACTTTTTGAAATCATCTAGGATGGTAACTGATAGGCTGGGGGAGGGAAGGTGGGTGCAGACTTTTATAGAAAATATATAGAAAATATTATAATTTGAAGACTTGTATGAAGAATTAGAATCCATTATCTCAAAAGTTAGTAAATACACTCAGTAGCTATTCTTTTTTCTTTTTTTCGGCCTATCTTATCTTTTCATTTGTGTCTTATTTATCTACCTCTCATAACCTACTACATTCCTCAATTAATTACATAACTGTTTCTGTAGATTTATTCTGTTTTCGTATTTAATTAGTACTTATTTGCATTTTTAGTGTGTATTTTCTTTTTCTTTTTTTCCCTGATTATCCTGGCCCGCCTCGATTCGTGTTGCTACCTGCAGAACCAGGAGATTAAGACCTAATTCTCAAGTAATAAAAATATTGTTGTTGTATATTAATGAAACAATTTGTTGTTTCACTTACAGCTTCTCTTCTTCGGCGTTCAGCTTCCCTCATGCGTTCTATTTTCATTTTTTGTATTTGTTTGGCCTGCTCTTGTTCTTTATGCTGCCTAGCTTGTTCCAAGGCCTCATCTTCTTCCTTTTCCCTAAAATGAGATCAACATTTGTTAAAAATGCAAGACAAGAAAGTACAAAACAAAATACTATATATAATGGTAATAGGACCAAGTGGAGTCAAATTCGGTCTGTAATCATACGAGTGATTAACAAAATCGGATGACCGCGAAGTGGGAGTCCGATTTGTTAATCACGAGTATGATTACAGAGAGAATTGGACAACACAATGTCCTGTTATCAATTACCTAATCATAACCATTACAATTTCCGAAAAACAAAAAGTTTTCCTTGAAAAAAGCTTTTAATAGCAATTCTTAAGATATGATAATTACAATTTCCAAAAAATATACAGAGAATAGCTTGAGTCATTTTGGAAAAGCCCCAGCTGTGAAGGGTAAGTTTTTGTTGCTATAGAGATTGTAATCAATGTGGTGATTGATGGATTTAGCTGACAGGAATTAAAATGATTGGCTTATGTTAGGTCAGCCAACTGTCCGATTACAACTTTGCAGCAGTTTATGCACCAATCAGGTGTCAGGAAATTGTAATGGTTATGATTAAACTAGAGTAAGTTCAGACAACCAGCTACATCTGTGCCAGCTCGCGGGCTGTGATGAGGGTAAACATACCTTTTCCTTTCCTCAGCTTGGCGCAACTTTTCAAGCTCTGCTCGTTCTTTCTGTTGGCGTCGCTGTTCCTCTTCAGCCTTTAGGTTTTTTTCCTGTTTAATATCAAATTAGAGATGTAAGGCATGGAAGTACAATTCCATGTTCAAAAAAGATTGATATGAAAAAACTGGCAACACATTCACATTGTATTTTTACTGCCAATGACAATATACAAAACCTTGACTTGGCCTGTATAGTTGCTTGACTAGTGATCTTGATTTTTAACTCACCCGTTCCTCTTTGTCCCTCGCCTGCTGTCGAAACTTTTCAAAGCTGCTTGCAGATGACACAGGTCGGGATAATGACGAAGCGGTACTACTCAAACTGGACCATGATGGTACTTGGCGAACTGGCTTGGGAGCCAAATCCTAGAAAGAGACAGAAACAATCACCACAACAGCATGTCAAATCACTCTGGCATCTGAGTTCTGTCCAGTAATTTGATGAGATGGGCCTCACTTGTAATCTTCTCTAGTTAAAATCACACCTGACAGAATATTTTCTTCAGAACAATTGATATTTTGATCATTAAACAAAACTTACCTTCTTCGTAGCCTGATTTTCATTCTTTTGCCCTATAAGAAAAAAAAAACAACACAACAAACAAAAACATTTTATTATTATTAATCATTGATTTCTCTAATAATTTTAACAAGAAAATTAATGAAAAAAGTACGACATTTCGACTCATCGTCTTGTGATGACATGAAGTTGTTAAAAAGTTGTACTTTTTTCGTTAATGTTTTCGTTAAAATTATTGTTAAAAGTATTATTAATGATGATTATTAAATTATTATTATTGAATGTTTTTAAAAATTTGATGATTTGTAAATAGGTTTTCTGATGAGATTTTAATAAATTAAATTATTATTATTGTTAAATTATTATTATTATTATTATTACCTATTGATGCAAGTGACCCTGGCAATTCTCCTATGGTAAATGTCAAACCACTAGTTCCTGTGAAGAAAGTTTAAAACGTTTCATGAGAAAGATGCAAAGTGGGCACATTTTAATAGATGGCGAGACCATTCAAGGGAGGCAGTGGGGATGCCATGAGACAGCAAGTGGTACACTTTCCTACTGATGCTAACTACCCTTCAGAGCATTTTCTCTAAATTTTGTTGAGAGTCCACAAGCAAAATAATAATGGGGCGATTGCTTCAAGCACAAACCCAACAGAAACTATAATAATAACCGTTTACGTTTCAAGCTTTCTCTCGCGCATTTGCTTGTTAGAAGAGAAATGTCTGCGAACCAACTAAACATGCCCAGATACCACTCTTAAAATGTCTCCAGGAGACTGCTGCAACCCATGAAAAAAAGAAGCGTCAAAATCATACATTTCTTCACTCTTCATAAATTTCTTTGCATACTAATTTATTGTTTTGAAAGGGTGTCACAAAACTTGTGGAAATCAGGACAAAAATGTTAGATGAAAGCAGGACAGCACCTGAACGTGAAGTAGTTGAAGAATTTTTTTCCATAGCAGCGGCAGCAGTTGTTGGTGCTCTGTCCTTGAGCAGTGCAGTAGCTGTCGTGGTACTAAGAGGTGTCACTGGTGTCACTGCTGGCTTGGGTGCTGTGGTTGTGCTGGTGGGTGTGGGCTTGTGCACTGTAGATACTGCAGGTTTAGTTGTTGACTTAGCCGGTGCTGAAGGGGTGCTTGAGGGACCAACCCTTGCAGGTTTAGGTGGGGCAACAGTTGCTGCTGGGGGATAACTTGTTACTGGTGTAGGTAGAGATGTGGTGGACACAGCACTGGCTGTAACAGGTTTGTCCTGTGGCTTTGGTGCTGGAGGAGTAGGCTTCGGGGGTGGTGCAACTAAAGCAGTAAGAAATATGCTTCAGTCACCCACGTAAACAAGTCTCAAAGAATGATCAACAGTTTATTCCTCCTTGCTGGTAGACAGTATTATTTTACTGTCAAGCAGACAGGATGAGAAAGAAGGAAGTCAAATTGTCAACAAGGCATTACTACCATTTGCATCCATCTTTGAAGGGTGACAAATTTAAAGGAGCTACATCACAACATGTTAAGACATTTTTGTGACTAACCAAATAAAATGTTGGAAGCCTAAAATTAAGAATTTACTAAGGAAGAAGAAAAGCAAAGAAGTGCTACTGAAGCAAAAATGGTTCAGGATGGAGAAGATTACGATGGATTACAAATGATGAACTTAAAAAATGTTGGATAAATTTTTCAAAATGAACCAACCATGATGTAGTTCCTTTAACATATTGTTTTAATTTTAAAACATCGTCAGTTGTCTGGTTGTGCCACTTTTGACCAATGAAATGCTTGCAGTCAATTTTTGAAATTGACAATGTTTTTGGTGCCAGATGATCATGTTTTGCTTGTCAGCTATCGGTGTTCAAGATTTGCCGAGTCTGCTTGGAAAATATAACTGCAGCGGAGACAACAAAAAATAAGTTTGGAAGAAGATATCGTCAAGGGGTCACCTTGGATCAAGACTTGAAAACTTGATTTCTTGCTCAAACTTGACACGTAACCAGACAAAACAGCCAATGTTTAAAATGAAAAACTACATACTAAATTTGCCACACTTCAAAGATGGGTGAAAATTGTATTGGTCTCGATGCACCACCACATTTTCACAATTTAAAAAGATGTATGACAATCAGTAAGGAGGGTATTTCTGTCTTGGAACTAAAAGAATCAACAGTTGTGCTAGCTCAAAAAACATCTGATTTTAAGATAATCATCCTATTAAGTTGCTCCTTGACTATGAGCCATGTCGAACGTGAATTGAAGAAAGTGCAAATGTAAAATCGACAGTATCAACAGGCACAAAAAAATTGGAAAAAACTTGACATGTACGCAAGCTGAATTCCATTCAATTGTAGTTTTATACAAAGCACTAGTATGTGCTTTGAGAAATGTGACACAAAAAGAGAAAACAATTGAACTTGATAATGAATTTCAACTTTTGGTTTGGTTCATTACAGTGCTATTTTGAATATCTGGTTCATAAAATGAAGTCCCCTGTGATTGACAGCTAACTTCAAAACATCCGTTTTTAGTCAAGTGACTTGATGTTGATAGCACAGACAGCTGATGCCTAAGGGCTAGTCTGCTGCTTCCAGTATTTGAGAATATATTCAATGGCCCCATAGAAACAAAATAAAAGACAATTCTGAAAGTGACTGACATATCCAATGTCAACCTGCAACCAGCTGTTATTTTTTGTAGCTGCATAAAAGAAACCTGATTGCAAGTTAGGCCAGAGAGATGGGGTTTACTTAACATATCTCTCATTATTGGCAACAAAACTATGCAAAATGTGTTGTCAAATGTAGCACTAATAACTGGATATTTTAGAACTGTCTGAGTTGCAGGTGTCTGAAGAATCATTTTGTTTAATTTCAGCGACACTGCAATGTATTTTAGAAAGATTGTGATCATATGTTGAGTTAATCCAATGGAAATCAGTCAGTTAAGGAGCTTTTACTTGTGCTCGACATATCAAACTGTTTTTCTGTAGTACAACGATAACAATTATGTAAACACCCCAAATAAGGAAATAAAATGTAGTAGCTGGCACCAAGTCACTAATTCTTTTGTTAATTTCTCATGTTTTTAAAATAAGTACAAGAAGCTTTTCCAGTGACAAAAAATTTTGTTTTAAAGACAGTCTGTTCATTCAGCTGGTTACGAGATCTGAATCTTGGCAATATGCTATTTAGAGATGAAGAGAAGCCCATCTTTTTAAAGACAGGTGTTTAACAAATTTATTCATGGGGCTTTCCTCTACCTTGTTACAATCGTGTGTCTAAAACCAAAGGGAGAGGGGGTGGGTAACTATGTCAAAAGCAGCAACAGTTAAAATATAAATGGATATTCTCCTTTACATTTGTATGTTGGCAAAGTTAATAAAAATAACAGCAGTTTTGGATCAAGGCTCATTTACTCTGGCCTGAAATCCACTGTTTTTTTCAGAAATAGTTTAAAGTGAACTATCGTTTGACTTTTGAGTTGAAGCACAAGTTATGCATTTTAGGTGCCAGGGTATTTGTGTATAATAATTTACAAAGGGGTCTTTCTTTTTTGTTCAATGTATTCAAAGCTGAACTGGGATGTTGAAGAACAGCACTCAAAGTAACCACAACTTAGTAAGGAGAAAAGATCGCTGTTGATGTAAAATAATATTTTGAAAGTGAAGCACCCATTCCCAAGACAGGTTCTGGTTATCAATTAATGCTCTGCAATAAATTACATCTGATATTTCCCATAACTTAGTTTGGAGAAAATATCTGGCAATAGTGCTAACAAGTGAATTGTTGTTTAAGCTGACAAGCACTAGAATTGCCATCTAAAAGCTCTCATATTTCAATAGGGGTGTAACCAGCTTAGTGGGTACTGATTATCATGACATCTTAGTCAATTGTGAAAATTTTGTGGTAGCCAAGATACCGTTTTTCTGCTTGACAGTGTGACCATGTTGTGTGGAGGTTTATATGTTAGTGGGTGTTTACATGATACCAGAGCAACTTTTGTACTGGCATGAATTTGCCCCAGTTCCCTCTCATGGCTCTGTAATCACTGATATAACACCACTATAAAATGCCATACCAGAACGAGTCATACAGATGCAAGTACACCCGGTTCCTGCATCGAGTGAGATTTTATTCATGTCATGTAAACATGGAAAAACATTAAATATTCCTTTTTTAACGGCAGAGTTTGTGGCAGTATAAAACTCACACCCCAGTAAAAACAGTTTATGTAAACACGCACCAGAATAAAAGTTGTGCCGGTATCATGTCAACACCCCGTAAGATGATGAACACTCAAGGTTTGAGGGTTAAAATAACTCATGAAGAGTCAACATTCTCAAAAGATTTTCCAGACCAAGGCTTTCCATTAAGCAGCAAGTAGAACATTTTAGATGATTTTATGCAATTGTGCATTCTTGGGATTATGAAATAGAGAGCAAACTATGCATTCATATTTCAACTGTGATGTGGTGAAAAATGTTAGTGTGATAACTGACTTCACGACAGAGTTACCCTGCGCGCAGGCTCACATAGGAGTGCAGGAGCGGCCTCGCTGCAACAGCAAGCAGCATACAAGGTACAAGTCAGCCTGCTCAGATCTCTAATTTTTCATTTCCAACCCATAAACTGCCTTAACAAGATATCATAATTTTCACCAGAAGTATGCAGTTTGACAGCGCGCTGACAGACATTTTTTTGACTCCTCCTTTATCACTCGCTTGGCAAAAGAAAACCCGATTTCACATCCAGTAAGGACTGAAACATTTGATTACAAGTGAGCTTGCTTCAGTTCGAAAATCTGGTATGGATGCAAGCGTTCATGTTCTGCTGTTAATTTGCTTGCTTACCATCACGTTTGAAATATTAAACTTTTTCCATACTCGGTCAGCAAAACGGCTCTTTGGCTCTTCTTTCAAATTTAAACAGACTAGAACTTTGTCAAAACATCAGTAAAACATTAATTATTATTCATCTATAACTTGTCATCGAGAACCTGTGGTAAATTACGTACCCATAAAAAAAATTGACAGTTTTCTCGCCTTTTGCACTTTTCATGGTAGTTTAATTTTTTCTGAGCAACTGGAAAGGAAAAGTTAACAGAGATCATTGCAGGCTCACTTTCTTGGCGCCTGCGCACCAGACTTCCCGCTGCATCGCTCGCCTGCACTTTTCGCTCTCTGATAGCATCGCTTGCATGTGTCAAAGGTGAGCCTGCTCGCAGACTGACAAAGTTAGAAGACAAGGCCCAGTGGTAATAACTTTGAATAAAAACCATGACTGATTGCAAGTGCAGCCTTTATCACTATAATACAATCTTAAAACATGTCAATGAAGCATTTCAAATCGACCATTTCTTCTGAAAAGTTATGGCAAACAAGGTGATCACACAATAACACAATGAAGTATATAGTCAAGAATGAAAGTGGCACATTAAGTTCTACTCAGCAATTCATTTGGCAGGTAAGTTTTTGGGTTCAAAAGAAATGGTGAATCTGAGAAAGCAAAACCATAAAAGGAAGGGGAAGCAGACATACCAGGCTGGGTGACATGACTTGCTACTGGTTTGGATGGCGTTGGTGTCGCCTTGGATGTGTGACCAGCAGACTTGTTCTGGCAAGGTCAGGAGGAACAGAATGAAATCCGACTGATTAGTATTAAACAGCCACCTCATGAGTGAAATGTGCAGGAAATGAATGCTTTGTTAACTTTGGAATATTGGGATTGAACCTCAAAAGCGAGATAAATCTTTCCACCAAAGGAATGCCCCCTTTTCAGATCACTCCAAACCCAAAAATATATTATTTTGGTTGTGTGTGCTGTCAAATTCATGTATGAATATTGTTTTTATTCATGCATCTTTTTCCTAATGAACATTGCTTTCACAAATATGAAACTAGGTTTAAAGAGAAGAGCAAAACAATGCAATTCAGAACAGATAAAATAAACAGCTTCTTCTTGAAAGTGTGCATGTGTGGATAAATGAAGTGCTGATAGATTAGGAGGGGAAAGGTTAACAACAAAGGAGTGAATTAAATCATAGGTACCTTTCCAGTACTGTGAGAAGTTTTGTGGCTCACACCACCAGACTCTGCCAAACAAGAAATGAAATTAGATCCATCTGACCTGGGGTTATCACCTAAACTCACCGAGGAACAATAAAACTGTACAAATGATGGTAAAATACAAATTTATTTTGCTACATAACTATATTAGACGAACACAGAAAAAGAGTTACAAATGCACTGCCTGGCAGTCATTCGAATGTGTCATGAATTCAAAGACAGAAAGAATCCGATCAGCTCTGAGTTCAGACATATTTGCGAGGAAAGAGAAAGCCTTTCCTGGTATTTTATAGTAAACTTGTGTTAGCAACTTTTTACAGATGTTGTAAGTATTGGTAATGTTTAACTTGGTTAATGGTGAAACTATCTACTAAACTCTTAAATGGTTCACGAACGACTTATTCAACAGATCATCATGACAGCACTGCAAGTACCCAAAGATTTTAATGTACATTATTTACACTAAAAAATCATGCGCACAAAGATTATTTTTTCCTCGACATCCCTGTAGTCATGATTGAAAACAACTATAATTTTCCTAACTTATAAGTAAGCGACTCCTTTTAGCACAATATTTTTTGTAGCTGTTGCCGCAAGTCTTTCTACTCTTCACTACCTGATTCTGAGTCAGAGCTGCTTGCTGAACTCGACGAGCCAGAGCTTGAACTCGAATCAGAACTACTGCTTGTACCACTACCACTGCTGCTGCTGCTTTCACTTAGTCTTGACGGCCGAGGCTCGCTGCCTACAACATCTACAACAGAGTGATCAGAGCGTGAATCTGAAATTGCAACCAGAAGAGAATTTTTAGAGCTGGCGTCCATTATTTTTATGACCAAGGCTTGGAAAAAGTTATTCCACCTTGCCTTTCCTGACCATAAAATTACTTAATTTTGAAAATGAAAAACAGTGACAATGCTGTCTCTTATCGTGAGAGTTGGGGTGTTAATATGAACCGTCTGATTAGGAAGGGGAGTGCTGGATGGGTTAAGAAGTTAATTTAAAATTGACTGCCTTGCACAATCAGGCATTGTTCAATTTCAGTGGTTGCTTTTTGCTACACAGTTAGAGGTTACATTAGAGAAAGTGAGAAATTACCATGGAAGTGAATTTCCAATTTAAGCTATTGGAATAAAATTCAGGGCTTCAAACAGGATTCAAACCTGCGACCTCCGCGGCCTCACGGGTTTGAATATTATTGAAGCCCTGAATTTTTACAGGCTTGCTTTAATTGGAAATTCACTGCGATGATCATTTCTCACTTTCATCTACATCCAAAGTTCATGTGAATCATTTTACATACTTTACACCATTGGAGAAATTGTTGGGGAATTCCAAGTCCTGGCATAATAATAAAAATTATTAAGCCTTGCCCATGACTTGCGTTTAAAGTGTTCATTAACATTTTTGATTCCCTCAACTTTTGCAAGTGTTTACATCAAGCTACGTATGCAGGTGTCAAGCCTATTAAGTAATCACCCTCTAGCAGGCCAGTAATCCAAGTCAATATTCTTTCTCGTTAGTGTGAGTAAGTAATTAGCACCTTTGATGAGAAATAGTGCTATATAAATTTATTATTATTTCAGATTATTATTAACAACATCTGTGATCCATTTTAAAAACAACAGTAGTCTGTAATACACACTTAACATTCTTAACATTATATTTAATGGGTACAGTGGGCATGTAAATGTTATTAGTTTCGTAAAGGCCAACCATAGTTGGATTAAAATAAAATGCCATCTAACCTTTCTTGGTCTGTTTCTTTTGCCCTGTGCCTCCAAGCTTGCCACTTACATCCTTGATGAGGAAAAGGAGTCACTTGGTCAGCCGAACCCCTGTATTGAAGCTAGCACATCTAGCTTACAGCATTATTATATAATAAAGCTTACATAACATGTACTGTAATAAGTTCCATAATTTAATACAAAGACATAGACATCCTACAATCAACATTACAGAGAGTTCTATAACGGACATACCTGAAGTCGTCTTTCGAGCTCTTCTTTCTTTTTAGCTTGCTCCATTTCTCGCTCTTCAGCATTCTTCGCTTTCTTTGTTTGAGGTTTAACCTTTTTTCTCAAGCACTGCTGAACATATTTTTCCAATTCTCTAAGTGTTGATGGTTTAAGTGTTTCAAAGTCTATTTCAATTTCATCTGGGTTTGAATCCCTTAGTCCAGGTTCCCTGGATTGGATGATGTTCACTACTCTTCCCAGCTTGTCTCCTGATTTGTGAAGAAAAACAGAACCCAAAAATACATTAAATTGTGACATTGCGGTATCTGAAAGTATAGCATATCAAGTATATTTTGCCATTTATTCTGAGAAACCAGTTCAAATTTCAATAAAAAAATAGGATATTAATCCATTGTGTAAGTCATGAATATTTTTTTCCTATAAGCGATAGTCAACTTGGCTGCGCCTCATTGACTATTTGCTCATAGAAAACTCGGGCTCGTAGTCTAATTGTTATTGTTATTAGTAGAAACTCAGCTGTGTTCTATTGAAAATCCGCGAATCTGATTGGTTCTGCCACTATTTTCTATTCACCGATAGAAAACGATTGCGCGCGTTGTGCTCTTTGAAGGCACAATTTTTACTGATTTTTGGCTTAAAAGCACATAAAAAGTAGCTTTAATTTTGGAAAGCAAACCTTTCGAGTTTCTACTAAGATAATTAGACAACTCGCCCTCGTTTTCTACAAGCGACAGTCAACTTGGCTGTGCCCACTGACTATTCGCTCATAGAAAACTTGGGCGCGTAGTCTAATTGTTAAATAGACAACACACAATAATAGAGGGGGTAAGTTTCTAAAGAAACTGTGGTGCTGCATCAGTGGGAAGTATAACAATATAATTTGGTTTTATCAACTGGGTTGATAATGTAAATTGGTCACTGAAAAGAGATTTGAGAGCTGACGTTTCGAGTGTTAGCCCTTCGTCGGAGCGAATTAGGGAATTGTGGGTCGTGTGTTGTTTATATACAGAAAGATGGAGCTTTGCTATTGGTTGGTGCCTGATAACGTGAAAACAACGGAATAAATTAGTTGAATGAAAAGCGTTCGTTGATACCATGAGGATTAAGAGTGCCGATTTGAAAAATAAATTTTTGTTCTAGAGTTTTGTGACTTTCTGTGCTTCCTTGGTGAAGGGAAAGGCCGCAATGTCAGCTCTTGAATCTCTTTACAGTGGCCAATTCACATTATCAACCCAGTTGATAAAACCAAATTATACACACAGTAATGTCAACCAACCTGGAAGCTTGTTGATATCAAGGCTTAGCTGCCTTTTTTCATCGTATGTCATGGGCCTTGCCGTATCTTCTTCATCCTCAGTATCCACCTCTAATGTTTTCTTTTTGGCAGCCATCCTTAAAACAAAGAAATGTTGAATGTGAGCAACCAACTGGACAAACTCACTCTACTCTTAAGGTGCCTACAAACAAGGGAACACGACGCAACAAAATAATCACAACTCATACACACATGATGTTTGACGTTCAAAATAGAACAGCTACATCTAATATTCGAGATCTATTCGACGACATCAAATTTTCATTCATATAATACACGTTCTTCTGCCTCTAACAACTTCTGTACCAAACCTTCTAGGCTATCCATTCAAGCAAATTCCTTCTCTCGAATAGGAGTAAAAGTGTTGAATCAAATACCTCAAGCATTAAGAAATCTTTCCAAAAATGCGTTTAAAAGAAAACTCAAGTAAATTTCATTCAACATTTTAGGTTCACAAGACTCTTATATAAATTTATCTGAGATTATACAATTGTTAAGTTCTGGTACTACTTCTTCTGATCTGACCTCTTCTAACTAACATAAACAGTGGCTTTGCCTTTAATACTTTAAATTAGGTCAATGAAACGGTTTTTCTTGTTGTTACTTAATACTGTATTTTCCCTTTTACTTTATTAGTTAATGTGTTTTCGTATACATGCACCTTTTTAATTCGGCTACTAAGGCATGGTCCATCTAGATTAGCTATTGCTAGTTGCAGGCATGCCCTTTTTTGTAACATTTAATAAAGTGTGAAGTGTGTGAAAAATGTAGCAGTGACATCTCCCCTAGTGTGTCCTGATAATTTTAAGCCTGTGCAACACAACTTTTGCTGCAACTTTGTCCCAGCAAGTTGCATCATGGAGTTAAACTTGTTGAACTTTTTGGGACATGCCACAGGGATAAGATGTCCCTTTATGTGAACATATGATTTTGTTGCTGCGACATGTCCCCTCATGTGCAGGCACCATTACATTTACCACTTACTTGCTATTTGCAGATCTTTTTGATGCAGACTGTTTCTTAGGCGACTTCTCTGCTTTTGGTTGAGCTTGCCCTGTTGGAGCCTTTGCCGAGGATTTCTGTTTTGGTTGACTTTTCGGCTGTGGTGGTGCCACCTGTTTGGTTTCTTTTTTAGGTTTTTTCTCTGGATTTTTCTTTTTCTTGTTTGTCGCAATAACAGATTCTCCCGTAAGTTTACTCAGTTGTTCATGTACTGATATGAGCTGTTGGAAAAGAAGGAAACTTGCATTCAAATATTGTTACATACTAAAATCAGTCAGTATCTCAAGAATTCAACTGCTAACCTTTAAAGCCTAACTATTAAAGCAAAATTAAGATGGCTACTAGCACTTGTGATCTGTGCAAGTTTTAGTAGCCCAGACTACATCGTTTTAACTAAAAATATAATTTACCTCAAATTTCTACCACAGTTTTTTCTCAATTTTCTATGATTAGCTGAAGTCAATCTCCAGGACCTTTTCCATGACATTTCACATTTTCAAAGACCTAAATTTGGCAATTGACTTGGAAATTTTCAACAAAATGCTTACAGTTGGGGTCTTGTTGTCAGTACAATTCTAAAGTAATTTACAATGTCTCTCTTTATCTGCCTGCTGTAGATTCTGTTAGGGTTTAGGGTTGGGGTGAGACTGTTTCCCAGTGACTTCAAGGGAATCTCTGCTCAAGATAAGTTTGCATTGAGCTGTTTGAAATAATGCCTAAATTTCAAATTTTCCCACAATGGAGATATAGCATTCAGAGCTCTCCTTATCAGGCGGTAACCAGTAAAATTTAAGTTATACAATCCAAAATGGCAGTGCTTGGAAAATCTAAAAGCTATAATCTTTACGATTTATTGTTATTAAATCTTACATCTTACTTGTCCAATTTGTAATTTAAGCATTATTTTAAAACAACACACCGTCTCAAGAGCAGAGAATCCCTTTTTACAAGACTTTTGTTTTTCAATTGAATGAACAGAAGAGTACCTGCTGTTGAAGCTGAGAGAGGGTTTCAGCTCTGACTGCTTCTTCATTATCAGATGCTGGTGATGATGATGGCGGGGTTGCTGCAGACTCTGGTTCTGGTTCAGGGTGTTCTACCATTGGTGGAGGAGGAAGCTCGGGTTCTTCAGGCATTTTGGCAAACTTCATTTCAAAAACATCCTGTAAGATCAAATCAGCAATACAGGGGATGAGGTACCACATTTATTTAACTGTAAATGCTCATTTACTGATCTACGTACAATGCCTATGGTACTAATTGAGAAAATGTACCACAATATTCCTCTATTACGCCACGTTATATGTTAAGTTGTTTGCTTCTTTTCCTCTTTCAACGAGAAGTACTTGAATCTTCAGATTCAATCTATTAGACTGTAGAAGTTTGAACATTGTTCTTTCAGTTTGTCCAAAAAAATATATTAATAATAAAACTAAATCAAAATTCACAAACCTGGAGTTGCCTTGCCATTTTAACAACATCATGGTCTGGAGGATTGTATCTGTAGCAATTGCTGAACATGAGTCGTACATCAGCAGCAAATTCAGATGATGAATTGTACTCTCTTCCTTCCATTTTTAACTGTTGAGGAATTTATTGATCATCAACTTAAAACACAGTGATAATAATAATAAAGACTTTATTAATGTGTCAGTTACATCTAGCAGTGGAAAATCCCCACTGCTAATCGAGGACACCTAACTAGAAACTATCCAAACTATCTAAAAAAATATGTAAACTATCTAATAACTATGTAATATACAAAAACATCCAATAAAAGAGATCAAAATTATGAAATTACGAATTACAAAGATGGCAGCCATTACATCCATCTTGGATGTTACCTATAGTATCCAGCTTCCATATGTAGGTCTTAAACAATAGAATAAAGGCAAGTTAAACAATTAACTTACTTTAATTGTTCCCATATCCATTGGCTGCTTTATTATATCGTGGTAATCATGCAGTCCTAGAGTAGAAGCGTCGACCGGCTTATAAAATGGCCATGCATATGCCTAAACATAAGATAGAAAACAGTTCATTGCATAAGAGATGTTGAGTCAAGGCTGGTTAGCATTGCTTTATGGGACATTACATACTGTATTTATTCGATTAAGCGCCCAGGGCGCTTATTTAATTTTTGGACTTTTAGGGTGGGTGGTTATTCGAGGCTGGGCGCTTATTAAATTTTCACCATTTTCCATAAGAAAAAAGTTGATTTTGTAACGAAACAACAAATAAGAACAAAACATGAAAAAATATTGAAGAATATAAATTGTAACTGTTCACTGTTTGGTTTATGCCCAGGACTAACAACTCATTGTTCGGTCTTCGCAGAAGTCTCTTTAGCTCTCATAATTCTCAATCAACTTCAATGTCATTGTCGCTCAGCTCAATAAGTGGGGGTGGGGGGGGAGGGGTTGGGGTGGTGGCAGTGGGCGTTCTACCAGGGGTGGGTGGGTGGGCGCTTGATCGAATAAATACGGTAATTATATAGCATGTATATATGATTCTCCTCCCTGTATATAGAAGATTTCAGTTTACATTGGCCATGCTAGTTTAAAAGTTCATTCACTATTTCTTAAGTTGGTCACAAAGAAAGCAATTTTAACGCAATAACATAAAAGGTCACATCAAACAACGAATGTTTCAACAAAGCTGTCAATTTCACTTGGAATTGAGTTGCAAACTTGCAAACTTCAGCTTCAACAAATAAATAGTGTTTTCCACGGAAGGAAAAGCTGTTCAAAGCTTTGCAACTATTCACTTGCCCTTGTTCAGCTGAATATAATTGTTTACTTACAGCATGCTTCTTGGAAAACAGATCCTTTATCATGTTGCTGCAGTATTTAAGCTGCTCTGACAGTGGCTTCTTTTTACCACGTGACTGAAATAAAAATAACATCTTGCTTTACAAAAGAATGCTCTACTTAAAATGTTATTTATGCTCATGTTTGGCCATGAAACCACTGTTTCCCATCATCCGATATAATTAGGCTGTGAAGAGTCTCCCGTAGTCTTGCAAAGCCCTTGCTAGTCGGGGACGGATCCAGGATTTTTCTTAGGATTTGGTGCACCACTAAGGAATGATGTAACTTATGGGTAATGCAAGCAGAACACTAGTTATATCAGAAAGCCGCAGGTCATCCCAGGGAGGGGTGTACACCCCCTGCACCCTCCCCCTAGATCCACCCTTGCAAGTGGTGAAATTTCTTTCATTGACAATTTGTTGAATAATAATTAAAAACAATTATTCTGCTCAATCTTGAAGAACATTGACTGCTTTTAGGCAGCTTGGCCTTGGATCTCGTTGGATAAGTATAAGGCTATGATGTTCCATGTGATTTTGAAGGACATTTGCTGCTACGCTTATACACTGAAAACATACCAAAAGGTAGTGCTAGTCAAATACCAAGAGGATATGGGGTAACCCAGTCAAGCAAGACAATTTGACATGATCAAGCCCAGATACAAGCAGGTCACACAAATAATTTGCAGTATTTACATAGCTTACCATTTGCGGCTCTTCGGGTAGATCTCGATTTGGCTTTTTCACAGTTCTGGTAGACTCTCTTCGAGTTGGTATCTTGGCTGCTTTAGCCTTCACAGATGGGATAGGATCTCCCATTCCGCTGATGGGGGTTGTGGGAGTCGTAGTGTCAGCTTTTCGTTTCACCCCCTTTTTGACCTACAAACAAATAACATTTATTTTATTTTATTAGTCGGTTGTTTGAATTTAGTAGATTTGTTGAAGAACACAAACTTTTGCGTAATGCGTGAATTGTTCCAGTGAAAACACTGGCCACATTTTGTCATCAAACACTTAACAGTACCATAATCAATCACAAGGTATTTTCTGTTTTATAATTCACATGGAGATTCTCTAAATGAAAGAGATTGATGTATCTGTGAGAGGTCATTTAACAGACTTCCAATAACACAACTTCTGACAATCAAAAAACATTTTGCTTCACAAAACTATTTTCAAAATTTCAATGGTTTTAAACTTCATTATGTCCTATTCTCATGAAAATGCACACAACAAAATTTACAACATAGCTTCTCGACTCTGATGCATACTTTCAACAGGTAATTTTACAAACCTTTGCAGGCTGAACAGCTGAAGGCAATGCAGGAGCAGCCAAAATACCAGGGGAGGGTAGGACAGTTGTTGCATCCACAGGAGTTGGAAGTGCTGTTGTTGCTGTAACTGACACGGGGGGAGTGGCATAAGGTAAACTTGTCATTGGAGTACTATCTGGAGCAACTAAAATGAGATCGTCAGATTGTAGGATCAGAGTTTGGAACAAAGAGATCTGCAAATAATAGTTGGGCATGGGATAATGGCTAACCAAAATTTAACAACATCCGGACAAGATTTTATATGAAAGAAATATTCGAAGCCATGAAAGCCGTACAACAATTACTACTCCCCAAACCACGCAAACACAGTTTGCTATTGTGTGTTTGCTATTCAGTTTTCGACATACATCTCAAAAGGAAAAAACCATATTTCCCCGAGTCGGAATCGAATCGATGTTCCCGTGGTTGCCAGTCAGGCGTGATGACCACTACACAACCAGAGCAACCACGCTGGCAATGTGGGCGCGAGTAGTATCTCACGTCAGCCATTCCTTAGAACATTTTTCTTTCAAGACTTCTGTGTTTCCTGGCTTCTAAATTCCTTGAACAGGAATTTGAAATATATGAAATAGAAATATTCAAAGCCATGAAGCCTCCAGTAGTGTAGTGGTCATCACGCCAGACTAGTAACCAGGGGAACGTCGGTTCGATTCCAGTTTGGGGCAAAATAGTTTTTCTTTCATTTGAGATGTGTGTCGAAAGCTGAATAGCAAACCGTGTTTGCGGGGTTTGGGGAGTAGTTATTGGACAAGATTTTTAATGTCCAATTCATGCACCAATGTCAACCCTCCAAGTTTATTTTTTCCTTAGTGGCCATTGGCCACTAACTGTTTCAGTTTGGTCGCCGGTTAAAAATTTTAGTCGCAAAAGTTAACTCAAGCACTCAATCCTTCTTCTCAATTTCATTTGCCAGCTGGCGACTTCTGTTGCAATTCAGTCACCAGTTCCAAAATTTTGGGCATCACGGCGACTAAAATGGTCCCAACTTAGAGGGTTGAATGTTTCGCGCTGACAATGCTTTATCAAGCAGTACTGTGATTTAACATCTGACCTCACTACTGTTTTATCCAATCAAAATGGTCAATTAGTCTGACATGTCCCGTCACGGCTAAAAATATTTGCAGCTCTGTCGAGATACCTTTTGTTTTCTTCTACAATGTTTCTGAGCCAAGTTGGACTTAAAATAACTTAACTGGCCTCTTCCATAGCTTGGTGGCAAAGATGAGCACATACATAATCTACTTGGGACACTAACCTGGAATGTGCTCCATTTTGACTGCTGCCACACCACCTTTCTTAGCTCTTTTTGCTGCTGGTCCTCCTGGCATAGCCTTTTTGTTAGGTCCCAGGATTACCTCGTATTCCTACAGCAAACATTTATTAAAATATCATGTAAACACACTTGATGTAGTCCAATCCTGGCCCTTTCTCTTTGTCTACTAACAGGAGAGGGTCCAGGGATAATTGTTTCTGCATGCTTACGATGAACCAACCACGCACCACCTTCAGAACAAAAAGACTAGACCAGCGCTCCAATCTGAAACCATTTTGGTCGCCATGGCAAGTGAAAACAAATTTGCAACTAAGTTACCCAAACAGGTCACCAATTTGGCGACCAGCGCAATGTAAAGGACACATGTCCTGAAAGGACTTGTTAGGCATGACCTTTATGTGGAAGAAGTACTAAGCCAAAGAAATTTGTCCGCAAATGAATCTAATTACCCATCCTACTATCCGTTTACATGTAAATCATGGTTTTGACTGAGCTGCTTGTTGTGTTCTTTGATATCTTCGATCTGGAAGCTACTATTTGAAAATCACATTTCCTTTACCATACCTGCACACTAATTCGCTTTTATTTGCTTTTCTTCACAATAATTAGAACGGTTGATTAAAAAACTCCTGAATGCAAACGGAAATAACTACATCTAAACGTTCTCCAAACAATTATCAATTTGACTCATCATTTGGCGACCATTTTACAAAAGGAAGTTGCCAAAAGCCGTCTTCGGAAAATCTCGAGCTTGAAGCCCTGTTTAAGACAGATGTCAATCATCTCCACCTCTGCAGTCGGTGTACAAACAAAAAGCAAACTAGTCAGGGAAGCGTTGTTATCCTGCTAAGCATTCTTCACGAGGACCATGAAATTGTCCTCAAACCCGTACAAGGAACAGCCGTTTACAATTTACTTCATGGGAAAGATGAGATTACCATTTTGTCAACAGGCTTTGGGAAAAGCATGATTTTCACTATGCGGTCACCAGGCAATAATTGCACATGTCGTGTATGAGAAACTGTTGTCGTTACGCCGTTAAAGAGTGTAACTGACGACCAGATTTCCGAATGTCGCTCAACAATTCGTCAAGAACGAAAACCAAACACCAACTCATGAACACTTTATTAGCATTCCTATAGTATTCTCTACGGTTCTTCTTCGAGGTCGGAAACTTCTCCTCAAAAAATCAAAATGCCTATTTTGCGACTGCCTCCCATCTTTTCCTGCATGGGTTTGCGATCATTTTAATGTAGATATTTTGTTGCCAGATTGCATTACAAGAGACACAATCCATAGATATACATGATGTATTATAAGGCTTGCAAAGAATAAAGGGCGATTTCAAACTTCCAAGTTTTACGATGCTAGTGAAACTTTTGAAGCAAAGCAAAAGGATGAAATGACTTCTTTCTCATTTTGAATGCTTAAGAAGAAAATATCCTTCAATGTTTGGGAAAAGCGCCATTATGCATCATCAATACAACAGAAATGTAGTCGCCATTTGGCAACTGAACCTGAACTTTTAGTTGCCACGGATTAAATTTTAGTCGCATTGGCGACTGTATCAGTTGCAATTTCAGATCCTGTAATTTGCATGTTAAGCAAGAAAACCCAAGTTCTTCAGCTGATTCCGCCAGTGAACATTTTATAACTCACACTTATTTAGGAATCTCAAATAAATTCTCAGTGGAAACTCTGCAACTAACGTTTCCATCTGCAAACTCTATAAAACATGACTGCTCTTGACTGGCCTTCCCTACACCTTTTAATTTTCTGCACATTTGTTTGTTTTACGTTTTCAACATATCTTAACATTATTTTCATCTTCTCCTGGGGTAGCAATAACAGAAATTCATTGGCCAGGCTAATTAGATTTGATATTCAAACCAAAAAATCACTCAGCCGTGAAACATCAAATGCTTAGTCAGGTCAAAGCTTAGGTCAAAGGTCAAACGCTTATTCAGTAGTCCCGTTTTTTTTTTTTCGTGCCTCTCCTGCAGAGTCACGACCAAAAATTTTGAGTGACCATATTTATTTATTTATTTTTACGAAAATTACTAAAATTTGCAAATTCTGCAATTGCATTCAATCCAGAATTCACGAAAAGAGATGTCAAGACAGTTCAAGGAAGGTGCAAACAGAAAAAGTGAATTTTACGAAAATTACAAAATTTTGCAGAATTCGCAAGAGAAATGTCAAGACAGTTCAAGGAGGGCCCCAACCTAGTTCCCAGGGTCTCTCATCATCCTGCCCTCCCAGAGCAAGAGTGGAGAGACCCTGGTTTGGTCTGGTCAAGTGACTCCCAGAATCTGGGTGCTGACAATAAAATTGTTAGAGGGAGGGGTGGCCCAGTATGAATTTTGTCTATACTGAAACTATGGGAGTGCAGAAAGCGTTGCCACCAAAATAAACACAGTACGGCAAAATTATTTCCGTTGGTAATCTGTTGCAAACGCGGAAAATATTCAATACCTCATCTGATAGGAGATATCCACGTTGGTTAGGTCATATGTTTCCTCAATATTACACATTGTAAAAATCTCTCCAGGAAGGAAATTTTACTAGGAATTGCTAACCGCATATGTGTATGGAAGGTCTTGGCCTTGCAAAGGCGACATCTACCTTTTTGACCTTCTCAGAAAAGCGTGGTGAAGTTACGATGACAGAAATATTCAAACAGAATGAGCCTTCGCTGTCTGAATTTTGCTGCCGCTGTCGATGAACAACAGTCAGTATGGACAGAAAATGAAGGTCAGGAAAGGATGGGCATTTACCATTTACAAAAAATTCCCGGAAATTCCCGTTGGGAAGTTCCACTGGAGAAGAGTGTGTTCCATTTGAACACGCATCTCATTTGTTCGCAGGCCCCTCTCTTGCCCCAAGATCTCCTGCAAAAATTCATGAAAATTGGAAATGGCGTTTCAAATGTTGATGATGAGCCATACATGATGTTGCACGAGAGTTTAGAATTTTCAATAGATGAAGAAAGTCTGATAAATTCCGAGGTGATGGTGAAATATATATCCTCTCAGCTGCTGCCACTTTCATGAGACCCGACCGTAACAGAAACCATGGTTATGCCCGCATATTCAGCATATTTGATCAATGAAGTTTTAAAGTCATTTCAGAATGACAAGAGTCACCATGGAAGCTCTATGCACAGAAGCACAAGTCACTGGAAGGGTCCCACCATGACAGGCATTTGGCCGAACTCCAATTCCCCTTCGCAAACAAGTGCTGGCATTCGTAGGGTTTATTGCGAACTCGGAAGTGATCCGCTCAGTGCGAGACCGGTTTGACATAACCCTGAGTACTTTGAACAGGATCATCCACCGCTTATGTGGAGCCTTAGTAGATTTGAGACAGCAGTACATCAAGTAGCACTCGTACAAACTCTGAACTGTCCTATGAAGAACATGACATGAAAACGCCATTTTGGTTGAAGCGAGAAGCAGCAAGAAAACGAGAGGCGCCTGGCTGTTGAAACGACCGTGAAAGGCTTGGAACTGGTGAGGAAGACGAGAAATCAGTAAATCGAACACACATTTCCATTGGAAAATTTCCACCAGGAAAACAGGACTACCTTTTTCGAAATTCCATTATTTTCGGAAATTTTCCAGTGGAACGAACCAAAAAGTTGTGTTCCATTTACAAACCAACCGGAATTTCCAGGAATTTTTTGTAAATGGTAAACGCCCAATGTTTTCTTCCCACAGTATTTGCTCGTCCACTACGCTCATTATACATTAATTTTTGTCTATGAGATATTTTGTTTACAAAATTGTGACACCTCATCTGATATTTTTGATTCAGTTGTTATCTATTGTGTAGCATAAAAATTCTGTTTACATGTATGGAAAAACTGTTCCTTGTTTGCTACGTTGGTGAATCAGCTGTTGGCAAAACAAGTCGTGGCACTCATTGCCAAATGATCATTGAAGATGATAATCGTATTTCTATTTCACATGATGTCTTATTGCGAGGGGTTTGCATATTTGCTGCTGGAAATTGTGTTTCAAACCCTTCAAATCCGTTTTTTTCCTCCACATTGCCAAATATGGTTGCGCTGCAATTCAGATTCCTTCATTGGGCCTTCTGATCTGATCTACAATCAGAGGATCAAAAAATAACGGGATTCTCATACAACACTGTTCAAAGACGACCACAGTCGATTTTGTCAAGTAACAACAAAGGACGTAGTCTCCTTTGCGGTCGTTTTTTGGGCTGCAAAGGAGACAACAAAGGAAGATAAAATTTGATCAACTCTAAGTATGCCGTTGGTTGTACATAACATCCCAGCCACGTAAATTGACTCAAAACAATCACTTGCTAAACCTTTGGATTGACATATGAATAAATACTATCAGAGGTCTTTGATATGGCAGCTTATAAAACAATGGCACTCGCGCGATTGTATTGCGTGCGATACCCTCGCTTTGAAATTGACAAAGGACAGCACGACAAATTTCCTGACATTAGAGGACCCCTCCGTAGTGTTCTAAATGTCCAAGAGACACGTGACCAGACCAGACCAAACCATGCTCTCTCCTCTATCACTCTGGAGGGAGGGAAGATGAGAGACCCTGGGAATGAGGTTGGGAGGGCCCTCGGCGAAACTGTGAATTTAACTAAAATTGCGAATTTTACAAAAATTACTAAAATCACTACTACAAGTTTCCAAAACAGTACATAACTCTTACCTCAGCAGGCATGGTAGCAAGTTTCTGGTTAAACACTTTCTCCAATGACTGGCACATGAGAACTACATCCTGTGGTAGAAAGGGATTTTTAATGACCCATATCCCATTAAAGTGCATATGACAAAAATTTTTTCTCTTAATTCTTGTAGTTGGATATCTAAAGAAAAACGTTTCAAAGCTTTAAAAGTGCATTGTTTTTGCTTTCAAAATACATGCAATTTCCCTTCAAATTTGTCCCAGAGACTGGGACCTAGTTTATCAACGGCGGAGTTATTCGTGACGTCACATTGTGTACCTTTGCCGCAAGGGTCTGTTGTCGCTAAGAGGATTCTGCAGTACTTTGTAGTGGACAGATAGTGCATTGAAAGGCAAAGATGTCCAGTGATTCTAACGATTCCTTCGAGTCTGACTTTCGTTTTATTCGGGGCTCCAGCGACGTAGCGTCTTCCTCCTTTCGGTTTCTTTCCCTTTTCCGCCATATTTGATATTGCATCGAGGTACACAATGTGATGCCACATTCTGATATCACATGTGATTTTGGCCATGCGATGACCGGTACAAATTTGAAGGCAAATTTTGTTTATTTTGAAAGCAATAAAAAATGCTTTTTAGATTTTGCCAACACTTTTAAGGCTTTGAGTCCTTTGCTATAGATATCCAACAACAAGAATCAAGAGAAAAAAATTTTGTGTCATATCCACTTTAAGGTAAACACAATCCGACTTAGAAAATGGGACAAGGAAGCCATGTAAAACTAAGGATTAAGGGCATTACTAAACCGCAAAACTAAGAAATAGCCAAGAATGGAACAACTGTTTTCTTTTCTTTCCCACAACTCGCGGCTCACCCCAGCAAGATATTAAGGGCACTTAAAAGTAAGTGAAACGAAGTACCAGAATATTGTGGGACTGAATCTTGCTGGTATC
Source organism: Blastomussa wellsi (assembly GCA_947652115.1). NCBI lineage: Eukaryota > Metazoa > Cnidaria > Anthozoa > Scleractinia > Plerogyridae > Blastomussa > Blastomussa wellsi. The sequence continues at coordinate 9,492,577 of OX393563.1, forward strand.
GCCAGTGCTCTAAAAGGATTTAATACACCACATAAACAATGACACTTTCCAGTTGCCTTCATAAAATTCACATGCATACTTTTATAATTTTGCAATTTCCTATTATAATGTTGCTACCCCGATACACTTAGACTGGGTACCTGGTGTAGTCATTTGAGCAAAACCTGTTTTATTCCTCGCACGGCCGGCATCCAGAAGGTCACAAAAAGTTACTATAATCTACTATTAACAAACTTATAATTTAGTAGAAAATGACAACATTATACTGTTGCGGTGGATTTTGATACACAAAATGAACCTGTCATACTTATTCTCTTTCACACATGTTGAGAATAACAAACTTGTGTACTTTATTCAATTTCTTTACAATTTTTAAATATTATTGACTAAGGTTTGACCTCAAATATAAAGAACTGTTGAATTTATTCTTGATTAAAACATACCATGGCAACTTGCCACACTCTCCCACTTTCCTATATACCGCTAAAATGGAATATTTCCTTTTCTTGTGTTCTCAGCTTTCACAGTGTTGTGAGCGCTGGTGTCTAGTTCCATCACTGAGAAGAACACTACATTTCCATACAGTTAACTGTTCATTTTATCAAGCCAAAAATATACAGACAGGAATTCTATTCTGCTTTGCTGAATGCCAAATTATCCCACAGAAATTTGACAACAATTTGGCAGTCCAAAGCTAACAGTTGTATGTACATACAGTGAAGGTATAATAATGATATTATATTGTTAAATAATAATTATCTTAACTACTGATTAAGTCTTTTTAATGATTAAGTTAAGAGGGTTTAAATTATGTCCAAACTCCTGTCAAAAATACATTCAAGCTATTTAATTTCCTCTTGACTGAACAGCTAAAAAATCGTGCACTTTCCGTATTATTTAATGTGGGGATTAATTTGGCATATTTGTTAATAAAGTCTCACCTCTCCAGGTTTGTTGTAGGTGATACAGTTGTTAAACAGTTGGCGAAAATCATCTATACACTCTTGACTGCAAGAATACTCGTGGTTTTCAAGCTTCCTCTTGATCTGGGTCATATCCATGGGACGTTTAATGATCGTGTAGTAATCCTACAGAGCCACAAGACCTCTAATCAACAACAACGTCTCACAGAGGAATAAAATGGGCACTAAAGTATGATTTTAGTGCATACTAACCGGTAAATTTAGTTTTACAGCGTCCACAGGTTCATGAAAGGGCCAGGCATAAGGATGCCTCCACATCGCCTTCATGATTGTTTTCGACAAATACTGGAGTTGGTTGGTTGTTCGATGAGCTTTTGGCTCTTGTCCGGTGGTTGGTGTTTGAGCCATTCCTCGCTACAAAAGAGATTTAAAACAAAACAACAGTTCGAGTAGAATTTATTTCGTTTTCGTGTGTAAACATCATGAAATTATAAATTCAAGCTTTAGACGCTCTCGAGCGAAGCTAACGAACAACGAAATGGATTAGAGTAATATTTACCGCTGTTTGTTGTTCAAAATCGTCGTACTTGTGCGATAAACGCCTTACTCGCTTCCCGAGCCCCTCGGGGCTCGTCTCTGATCGCAATCCATTCAATGAATCGCCAGAGTTATGTTCATTAGCGAGACCAGACTGTAAAGCTGAGCTGGGCCTAGAGGTGATGCAATACAACCTCGTCAATTTCGCCCTCGATTTTAACTAAGTGGTCTCCAAAACAGCATAAAAATGTGCCGAATAACGTTAAATACACTTTATGCTACTTTGGAAGACGCAAAAATCTCCTTGTGAGTGAGAAAAATGTCCGCGTCACTTCAACGCCATCTTACAGTGCCAACGCCAAAATGGCGGTGACACGCACAACCATTCACGAACGAATATCACAATTCAAAAGCCCAAGAACCCAATAATAACCGGACCATACCGTTCGATAAGGTTCGTTAGAGGGTTCTGCAAGCTTTGGATTGTTGGATGGCCTTGCGTTTCCATACACGGCGAAAGATTCCTCGCAGGTTCGTCCCTCCTTCGCGAATCCGTCCGGCTCGCTTGAGAGCGAAGGCCGCCCTTTTGAATTCTCGAACGACCCCCAGCGTAGAGCTTACCAGCCACGTCACTGTTATTGTCACGTGCCCTTAGTCAGCCCGCCAAATGTGATTTACACTGTTGGGTTTGTTCTACGATAATCGCAATAATCATCGTGAATTTTCCATCTCAGAAATTCCCAATTTTCGTGACATTCTCCAAGTTTTCTTGATTTTGTTTTGAGGCAGCATTTCATACACAACCGCAAGTTCAAGTATCAAACAAATACCACTCCACAAAATGTGGCGCCCGATCGCATTCGTGACCATTTGTATTTGCTAAACCGGAAACCCGCCTTTCCATGTTTTTTCCTTATCTGTAAAAGACCCAATGAATTGTAACGGTGAACCGGTGAAACGTATTAGTGAACCGTAGATAGGAGGCATTGTCGGTGATAAATTAAAGTGGTTCCGTGAAGTCGTTGTCACGCAGGGGGAAGATTACACGAAAAGCCCTTTTTCTTTCTTTATAGAAAGCAGTTTGTGATTTTCAATAAAGAGGAATGTATTTCTACCGTTCCTTATTCATATCGGAAAGATGTACGTATAAAACAGTACCATGGGAGGATCAAGTTCTAGACCCTGGCTGTCGGTTAACAAGTTCTTCCTTCATGCGTGACATTGTTTACATTTCTGATTCCAAATCACGCAGACCCACTATAAAGCTCTACTACATTAAAATGTTACGAGATGACCGCAATGAAGGTTTATCCCAAGGCTGCTCCTTCCAGATCTTTTATAATTTCATATTCAATCCACAACTTCAAACGCAACGCGTTTATAGCCACCATGTCGTTCGTGTAAATAATTAAATCGCGACTGGCTTTTGTTCACGGTGAATTTGATCCAACTCATGCCTGAAGTAACATTTCTGGGCTGGTGCTGTTCCTAAATGTCCACTGTTAAAGTTTCACTGTCATCCATGGTGTAACTCCTGAAATTATCATCCAGTTACACAGCTTCTCGATCTGTGACCATACAAGAAGGGGATAAATACATTGTATGATATGATACACACACCAAGACACGATACATGCAAAGCCATTCTCGTTCCCAGAACCCTCGTTTCTTTTGGTCACGTGGTCGGCGAAACGTTATGTCAACACGTGGCCCTGGGGAGGAGGACCTGAAAGTCTGCGCACGCAACTACAGTGACGACACGTTCCATAGCTAATAGCGGGTCTCTGGAGGGATAAAATGTGAACTGGGATTGGCCTGTTTTTGCACTGAGAAAATGAGATTCGGGTGACTGGGACTTGGTCACTGGGAATTGTAAAAAAAATGTGAACAATGGGAATGGGATAAATATCTCTTACCCATGATCAGGCGAGACATCACTTATTTTCTGTATTGAGAAACGTCAGAAAGTTGTTCAAGCGCCTTGTTCGTATCAATTTTTAGCATGTTTATCGAGCACATTTTATTTTCCCCAAATCAGCTGTGGCCTCGACTTGTAGTGAATTATATTTGCGTACAGTGATGTGTGTAAGTGCGTGTGAAAAGCCAAGTTTACAGAGCATCCATGTTTTTATGAAAATGGCGGAAGCAGAATCCTTGGTGACAGTGACTCTGAGGAAGAGGTAGAAAGCATTCTTGATCATGAAACAACATTGAGCATGAGCCGTCAAATGCTAAATTTGATGAATTCTATTGGATTTTGAAAACAAGTGCCGGCTGCTGATTCAAAATGGCTACCAATCTAGTCCACCGCCAATCTAAATGGAATTACGTTTGAACATAACACTGAGGCCTCCCCCCCCCCCCCCCTCACGTTTCATAATGCTTCGCCCCCTCTGAATTTGTTTTGCCATAACTAACATGTAGAAGCTACCTTATCACATGAAATTTTCACGAATTCTGTGGGGGCGGAGCAATTTAAAACACGGGGATGGGGCTCGTCGTACAAGCCAAGCCGGAGGGGAGGGCTTAGGTGGGTTTTCGTTGGGTATATGTGCCTTTCCAGCTCTCAAAATTCTGGCCCAATTCTTGGAAGAATCTGCGTTCAATATAGATAGCTTACTGCGCGCATCACGGGAATTGTATCAGTTTGCTCGTGATGTCAACAGACCTAGCAAATATACTTTTGAACATTGCTGCTGATAATTTGAAGTTTTCGTTCCTTTGAAATGTTATACCACGACAAATGGAGACTGCAGAACAGCCTGCTCTAGGCTCTTGACAGATTATATCAATGTGTATCGGGAGGAGGGGGGCTTCAGCCCCCTCCTCCCCATCATTCCGGCTGGTACGCCTATGGGCTTAGCAAAGCATATCCCAGCTATGAGAAGTACGGCATCAAGAGTTTGAAAAGAAACATCAAGCCACTGTTCTATTTTTTTAATGAAAAAAAAAACATACAAATACACCACTATGACTTTAGATTATTATACACAACTATTTAGAGTAAATCATTCAAATGATAACATTTGTTCTTTCATTACTAGTATAACAACACCATACAACACCAGGTGTTGTACATTTGCCTGCATAGACCCCCAGCTACGCAGGCTAGAATAAGCCATTTCAAAGTTCCCTTTGCACTCAGTTTCAAAACGAGTCTACTTGCAAAAATTAGCTCGTTTTGCATGAGAATGAAGGTGCAGGTAAAACACATTTTCATTGCGGAGAGAAATCGTAGTGCATTGCTGAAAGTTGTGTTATGGAACTCTGTTCAATTATCTTTAGCAGTTTCAAGACAATCTCTTTCATTTAGACACACTCTGCAAGAAACAAATTATCGAAAATCCCCCATGTCAACAAAAATGAATGGGTTGCTAACTAGGGTCCTTTAAGTCCCACTTTGAAGATGACTTTTAAATTAGATACACTAGTAACTGGTTTCTTAATATTATGAACGAAAGAATTGTCAACCAGGAAGCTTTACTTTCAACTTCACTTATTTAAAGGAGAACTTATATACATCACATATTAATTTAATAACAGCAATAAAGGGGTAGTACCTCCCATATTTCACACCTTTCAGGTGCGAAATACAAAATTATACTCTTGAATTCAGAATCCTGAAAACTGGACACAATTCCAAATCTAATGAAACCAAAAGATCCTCTCAATAAAAATAAGATACAACTTTTTAATGTTTTTAACCAAAGTTCTTGCCAAAAATGAAACACCCTGGGCAACAATGAGATGTAACTTGCTATTAATAGTAAACCAAGTGATATCGTGCGACAATGGCCAAATCGGGTCCCTTTTCTAACAAAACTTCTCACTTAAAATCATTTCTGGAATGTTTATTGGTTTGAAACCAATCAGATGCAAGATGAAACTGCAAGACTCATTAATTAGCTGAAAGCATTGATTAGTCACAAAACAACATGTTACCGTTAACAATACTGAAATTGCTATTATTGTTCTATTTGAGAGCTTCTGCATTAACAGAGAATAACTACAAACGAAAACGAGATGAAAAGAGATGTTGAATCGAACAAAGACGATTAAACACAGCCAGACAGCACACCTGAGAGCTACTTGAATTATAAACAAATGCAGCACCTCGTTTTAGTGAAATATCGGTCATGATTACTTTATGCTTGTGCATAAGCTCAGAAATAGAACAATAGTGACAAATTCAGCATTTTCTAATGGTATTATTGTGAAAGAAAAAGCCACTTTGCTGTTCCGTGACTAATCCAAACCTTTGTGATTACGTCTTGCAGTTTCTTCTTGCATCTGATTGGTCAAGAAAGGAACATTCCAGAAATAATTTTAGGTGTTCACTGTTTTCCGGGTCGCACTGTAATGTATGTATAAAATTTCTTGACTAAAAACATTCTCGAAAATAAATGGGCTGGACATTCTGCAAGTGAGCATATGATGCAAACCATTCTTGTTAGGCTAAATAGCACATTGGTTTGCCTAAACACACTCTGGTTAACCAAAAACTATCCTTTGCATGCGGATTAAAGATTTCTGACTCGTATGGCTCAGGTGCCTCACACTGTGTCCTCACTAGGATGCACACCTAACCAGGGTCGTAGCAAGATGCAAGATGAGGCACTTGCCTTGCCTAAATTTGAACCTGACATCAAAACCAAAATTTGTTATGTTGGGAAAATAGTTAAAGGAGATTGATTTTCTGGAGAAATACTTTAAGGAAAATGCTAAAACTAGGCTTTCAAAGCTTCTAGATTTTGATATTTCTTTTGGAATCTTTGTTGATTGCAGATTGTGCCTTGTCTATGGCCCTGCTAACACACTTTCCATGTCCTACTCATTAATATAAATGTTTATCTGTGTTCTCCTTCCTCCTGTGACAGCTAGTCATAGTCTGTTAAAATTGGTTGCTGAAAAAAAAAATACAATGTTAATTATATACCATCATTCATAATATAGTGCCAATCTAACAAGCGCTCTCATTAACCATGTGATTTTTGAGAGTACAATTCAAAGGCGACAGACCACAATCTCAATGTTGGCTCCTGTAATAAATATCTAATTGCCATAACCGTTCATCAGTAGGATGCCTAAAATGCTTGTAATACCACAATTGGTTTCGGCTCCATTAAATCATGAGCTCTGCTGACAAGTGCTCTTGCCATCATCTGCCATTTTGAGTGCACATGTTGTTTATTGGTCATTACAAATCTCGCTTTCTTTGCAAACCAAAAGGGAAATTTAACACAAAATGAATAAGACCTTACTAAAACTGGTGCATGCTTTTCAGGGGTGGATCTGGGGGAGGATGCAGGGGGTGCACACCGCCTTGGGATAACCTGCGGCTTTCTAATATAACCAGTATTCTGCTTAAGTCACCCATCAATTACGTCATTCCTTAGTGGTGCACCCCCTCATAAGAAAAATCCTGGATCTGACCCTGCTTTTATATATTGAAGCTCTTTGAAGAGACTTCAGTACTAAAACGGAACATTTGTTGATGCAAACACATACACTGGATTACGCCATTTTTTGTGCCCGGTAATAAACTACTAATTCTAATTAGTTCTGAATGGAATTGAAAGTTTGAGAATCCAGTGAAGTCCACTGTACAGTAATCAATTAAGGTTTTGGCACGCGATGCAGTTCAGGATCATTTTATGCATCATTTAACAGAAATAGAATAGAAGTTACGTTGCAACAACAACAGCTTTATTTATCCCTTATTTTTTTAATTAAATTACAGTAACATTAAATAATAATTAAATTACACACACAAACACATTAAACACCACAAAAGAAAATAAGGAGATTGACATTAAATAAAATTATACGACTTCATTAACCTACAGCTATTTGCCTAGAAACACCGGTCGGGAATATTATGAAGTCATCAAATTTCATTAATAATTGTTAGTAAGATGTTCTTTCAGATTTAATTTAAATGAGGAAAGGGAGGAACTTTTGAGATCTTCATCTATAGAATTCCATATCATAGGGCCTTGGAAACGAATATTGAATTTTCCATAGTTTATTCGTACCTTAGGAAGATAATAAGACAATTTAGAAGCGAGCCGTGTATTATAACTATGGACCTTGTCTACTTTAGTAAAGAAGGAATACTAACATCATAGCCTTGTTAATATTTTGCATGCCCATTTTTGAAATACTATGAACATTAATAATTAAGTTATGTTTATCTTATTTTGCGACTAAAATTTCTGAAACTTGCAACTTACTTTTCGTAACTGGTCAAGCAATGGCAAAATGATTATTTCTTTAAAATTTTGAATCCTGTTGTTTAAAGCTTTAATGGTTATTTAGAAAATCATGGAAGAGTATTGACAATTTCTTTAACTGGTATTTTGACATTATATTTCAAAAAGTCCGGTTACTGATCGTTGTGACAGTCACATCTCACCTGGTCTGAGAAATCTTGCATAGGAGTTGCCATGAGGCGAACTCTTGGTCCTTTTCCATAAGCTGTCAGATCAGAGAAAAATATTTTAAAAATATTGTAATTATGGACGGCAACATTAAATAAAAGTTAAGGAACAGTTGCCTTAAAGGTTCTGTCTGTCTGTCTAGGAAGTTAGTGTCTGATAGCCCAGGGCTAGCGGATTTTATCCTTCACTTGCCCGATGGGCAAGTGAAAGTTTTCACAAATTAATTAATTAATTCATAATTTTTTTGGGCTGGTGGAAATGACCTCCAGGCTAGTACATCCTGGCTACAAAGGGCAAGCTGGAAAATTGAACTTCTTTGTACTCTGGTCTGTCTGCCTGTTTGGCTAATTTATTACGTCTTTGTGTCTCTGATCTATGTGTCTGTTTGTCTCTCTGCATGTCTGTCTGTCTGTCTGTCTGTCTGTCTGTCTGTCTATATGTGGCTATTTGTTGTTACCTTCTCTATGATCACTGTCTTTTCCAGTCTTGCAAAACTGCACCACCATGCCAGCAATGAACATGACTGGGATAAGTGATAAAACTAACCATGTGTACCAGCAGTGAGGCAAAAAGGACTTGCTAAAATGGCCTACAAAAATATGAAAAGCCATTAGTATGAATGATTACTACAGGCACTGTAGGAACATTGATGATGCCTGCAGCTACAGAACTGCACAGCTTCTAATGTACTGAAATGCGCATTTTTGTCTCTAATGAAAAAAATCTGAAATTGAATATAGTATAACGTGTATAACAGCACAGCATTTAGGTGATTTTTTTTTGGTCTCGTTAAGAAGCTTTGTGGGAAAAAATATTACAGGTACAGATTCATTTCACTGCAGTCAATGTGCAGCAAGTAAAATAAAAGAGCTTCATTGTTGTTAATCCTCCTCCAGTCATTTCCACTCACCATGCAGAATGTTGACCGAATAATAAAGTGCTTTGCTGTTCTCCACATAGTAATCTATGCCATTGATACACAAGAATGCTCCCTGGAATGATGTGGAGATGACAATAATCACCTAAAAATAACATGCAAAGGATTCTCGAGTTGGAAACCAAAAGTTAAAAGTAAGAATAAAAAGGCTGTTTGGGTCCATTGAAGAAAGGAGAAGCCTGCAGACTCATTTGAGCCAACTCTTCTGGATGAAGACTGAATCTGGTCACCCATAAGGGTCATCAAAACTTATCTTTATTTATTCACAGACAATTCATCAGCCAATAGTGTTTTTGCACAGTTATCATTACCTGAGCCAGTTTGCAAAGAAGTTTAAATACCTATTTGACAGAACCCTCAAAATCCAATGAGTTGGGAACACATAACATTGACAGATTCAAGTGGAAAAACTGAAATCTGAGGAGCTGTCACATGTACATAGGACTTTGCACCAATTGTCCTTCAAATTTACTGGTAAATTTTCAGTGTTATTATATACATTTAATCTACCAATTAGTCCAGGGTCAGCACAGTTGCTTTCTTGACGTACTTGTTTGATCGATTTCTTGGCTACCCCAGGAGCCGTACACATTCATTACCCTTTGAACTTTTCTTTAAAACTTATTTTGAATTGACTTTGAACATCATCTCGCTATGACCATGAACAATTTCCTATATTTGTTCTTTGAGAGCAATCACTTTGCCTGGATGAAAACAATCAACAAATGAGTACTGTACAATATACACAGGCCCTATTAGAGCCAAGAGGGGGACATTGTGGTGTACGGTATTGTGGTATTTTAGCTTTTTTCAAGCGGTATTCCGATAATTTAAATCTAAACGTGCGGTATCATCTGGATGATTTTTGACACAATATTTCCCAATTTTTCTTGCAGTATTGGAGTATTGGCTGCCCCCAATGTCCCCCTCCTAGTACAAAATGATTTTGTGCACATTATGGAAACGCAACCCAGACTGACAAGGTAAAAACTGGTCAGAATACATACAAAAAACAATAATTATTGATTAAAGGATTTCAGGTTCCAGACTGCTGATCATGAGATGCTAGCAAACATGTAATGTAAACTAGTCTCTACCTCACCTAGTAATCAATACGCACCTTCTGCAAGCAAAAGAATAAGGATCCCTCCCGCAAGGGCAAATGTACTGAGAATGACATAAACAAGCCAGTTGTGTTCAGACAAGTAATCTGAATGTTTGTAAAACAGAGGAAGAAATGCCATGCCAACAAACCATCCCATGGTCGCTCCTAATAAAGTTATAGCAATATATTAACATATAAACATGCATAGTCAATTCTCCTTTGATCCAACAGGTAGGACTAGGTAGGGTACTTAAAACTTGGCATAGGGGTTTGGTTAAATCCTCTTTGCCAATGATTTTGCACAGGCTGGGATGTGCCATTGCAGGGCTGCAAATAATTTTTTTTCCTGTGAAAGGACATGTGTCCAAGTCACCATTTTGATCGGCAAAAGCAGCAGTGATGTCGGATGTCATATCACAGAACTCCTTGACAAAGCGTTGTCAACACAAAACATTTATTTTAGTGTTAATGTCAAGGCGCACAATAATGACAAACAACAATTAGTGGGCAATCTTGGGCAGGGAATGTACCAGCTAGGCTCGGATAAGGGGCCTCATCACATGGTGCCATGCCGAGGGGGTGCCTCATACTTGTACTGCAAGGAGGATGTTGCTAGCATAATGTCCTGGGGCCAAGTTAACCCAGTCCAGAGAACAAATGTCCCCTCCCTGATGGGGCTTCAGCATAGGACTGAAGGGGTGACACAGGCAGCAATTCCCCATCCTTAAGTTTATTTATAAGTCCTTCAGAGTTGCATACAAGTAAAAGGTGCCAAAGAAGGATGAATAATAATTATTACTAAAATGTCTTTGAATAATTACACTTCCTATATGTAAGGGTAATAGCAACTAAAAACCTACAAAAGGAGTGGGTGGGAGGGATTAAACTTGCTGCGAAGGAAACTTGCAGCAATATCTGCTTGTACAGTGAAAAATAACAATAATATTAAGAAACCCTTACCAAGAACAAAGAGCCCAACATAAAAAATGCACAGCGTTAATAGCCCAGCAAAAATACCTACACCAGCAGAGATACCAAGAAATATCTAAAAATGAGAGGAAAAAGGAAAAAAAAATCATAATTAAGAATGACAAAATTTTAATGCAGCTCAGTAATGAATAATTTCTGCAATTTATAGAAATTAGATTTCATTTTTCATATCATTATAACACAATTCACTTCAGTCTATATCTTCACTGTCTGCAGAGATTGTTGGTTCCAGAAAATCTCCATTCTCCCCCTGGGATTGGAAATTCCTGGGGATGAGGGGAGTTGACTCTCGAAGACCAAAAAATTGAAAATTAAAGATGTATAAAGCTAAATTGGAATTTTCAGCGGAGGGGGACGAGGGTTCTTGGAAAAAAATCCCTTATGTGGGGAGGTGTGGATATTTCATGGAACTATACACTACTACGAACTCACAAAGGAACGAGCTCAAAGTTGGTTTGATACTATCAAAATCACTAGAGTGGTAAAATGCAGTCGCTAAATTTTGTCTCACACTGCGCCAATCTCGATCACGCGAGTTAAAAAAATTTATCACCTGGACATTGTTTATTTATTGAAAAGCAAACAGAAAGCTTCGTGACTTCCGCATACTCTTTGCTGCAAAACAGTATGAAATCCATTAAAATGAAACAAAACCTGCCTTTCTTTCATCCTGAATAGATCCCGTGAGTTTTCTGACTCTGTTTGTTTGATAGCGTCATTATTGTTGTGACAAATTCTGGGAAAACGATGTTCACATGACCATGAAGCCACCGTTAAAATCACATCATCGCTGACAGGACGCTCGCAAACACAAAACCACGTGACAATTTTTTTCAGATCACATGTTAAGAATCGAACTGCTTTGAATTCAAATTTCTAACTGCAGCTTTACCACTCTAATGATTTTGATAGTAAGGCAGTTGTTTAACAGCACTGCACTAGTGTCACAGAGGTCATGGCTTTGAATCTCATATTCAACAATTTTTTCATGGTTTCTTTGGCATGTATGTAAAAGTTTGCAATTTTCTTTATTCATACATTAAAAACAGGTTTTCATGTCTGTTATTGCTGGTGGTTCATACTTTTAATTAATACAATTATAACTTGTGGAACAATCTGTCATACCTGATCTTTATACTCAAGAGATTTTCCAGACAGCTGATCAGTAAGATATTCATTACATAACACATATGTGAAGAAAAATGCCACCAGAAAACCAACAATGAACAGGACAAATTTAAATAGACGGTATCCTGAAATAAAATCAGTATCATATAAAGTGAATGCAGCAAACTCTTATCTCTGAAAAATATTATATTTTGTTGCTCTGCATATTTATTCTAGAAAACGTCGAAACAGTGACTGGTAATAACAAAATAGATGATCACCTTGCATAAAATGCAAGAATCTTTCAAGGATCCTTATTTTATGCAAGAATCCTTCAGACTCTCAATTTTATCAGGATCTTACACATTCTTTGCAAGATCTTGTCAGATGTGAAGGATCCTGGAGACCCTTTGAAGCTAAGGCTTTCCGTTTCTTTGCAAAACTCTGGAGGACGGCTGCAGTTCTGGCGAGTGGCCGATCTGATCTACGACATTTTAGGGCAAGTACAAATTTTTAGGCCAGAAAATTTGAGTCCTAATATTTCTCCTCTTGCTTACCATAAAAGCATCCAATAGTCCCGAGTACAATGCTGACTCCGGCCAGAATGCAGCTTTGCACGTCGTACGAGTTGTGCAGCTTGCAATTTTCATTGTCGGGTTCCAGACTAGGTAATAAATCCGAACTCATTTTGAACCCTCTTTCTGAAAGAAGTAACTTTTAGATACGGTCAAAAGAATGTTCTTTGTGTCGCAGAAAATATGAACACACATACAATCTGTCAGACTTCCTTGTGCATTCCCCACAGTGCTTTGCAATAGTGCAAGAAATTTTGACTGAAGTACTTGTGTAATTTTACATGAAGTAGTAACCAAGGGCGGAAGTACAGTATTTCTTACATTATGTCGCTAACCACGCTAAACAGTATTGGACAATTACGAAGTCGTTACCAGCGGAACAAGGCAAAGTCACTATCGGTAGTGGATGTCTTATAATCTTGAAATCAGAGGGTGGTGAATCCGTATACTTTATTACAACTACACAAGTTCTGACCAAGAATGACTTGCTCTCAGAGAGTGGTCATAGTAATCCCATAACAGCTGAGTTTCTCGAACGAAAGGGATTGCTTCCGATCGAACTGAATTACAATTTCAAAGATGCGGCTAGAGGTATTTCCGATCCTATACCCGGAAGAGTTTTACAGGACGCTAAATCAGCAAAACAACAAGTGTCATTTATAGTTATTCCCGTTAAGAAGTTTGATACCCGGGGGTGGTTTACGAGAAATGTATTGAATCGCTTGCAGAGTATAAAACGTGCCATACCTTGTAGTTTCCATAGCGATGAGAATTTGAAGACTGCTATATCAAACGGTCAGGTTTTGTGTCACGTTATTTGTGACCACAGGAAAAGCGGTGGATTTTTCATCGCTGAACCATCCCGTCTGTCTTTTGACAAAGATGCCAGTGACACAACTGAGTTTGCCCTCTCTTCGGCCTCGGACAGCGACAGTGCAGATCATGTAAAGAGTATCAAAGACTTGCCCAAAGAAGAAAAGCCTAAGGGAGCTCCCCTTCTGGATACCGATGGAAAATTTGTGGGAATGCTAGCGGTCTCAAGTTCGGAGGAACGGAAGCTATATCCTGTGTTCCTGCCGTCAAACGTGGATGAACTTTTTTCTGAGTTGCTGCCACCATACCTGGATAAAAAAGGACCGACTTCCACTCTCGGTAAGTTCATAAAATTTTATTAGTAACTAATCCATCATCAATCTGAAATGCATGAGGTGCGTGCAGTTTGTTACTGCTGGTAACGTGCTTAAAACTTGTGACTGTCCAATAAGCAAAGGATCTGGGGTGACACTTCATGGTCTGGGCCATACACCTGCAATATAATGGCCATGGTAATGATAATGTATTGGGACATCAGCTATTAAACGCTCCAAAGGTGCAAGTAGGTCTTCTATATCATTCGCTCCGACGAAGGGCTAACGCTCGAAACGTCAGCTCTTGAATCTCTTTATGGTGGCTAATTCACATTATCAACCCAGTTGATAAAACCAAATTATACTTCTATATCAGGCAGAGTTCTCAAAAAGTATGTCCAGCAGTGTTTTAACCCAAAAGTGAATGCTGCATGTGTAGCAGGCCTGGAGCTGCGACAGAGCAAACTCTGCTAATTTTGTCACCAGCCCCATTCATTCCTCTACTTCACCATTTACGTACTGCTCAAGGTAGGGCCTGGAGCCCAACGCGGCACCCATGTGCTTCCTTCCTTCTGTGGTGATGTCAATTGCTGTTCCTTCAAAAATACTTCGTAACAAGCCAGCATTTTCCAGCATTGGGATAGTAACCAACGTCCAGTACGGTCATTGTCAGCTCATCCCACCACACCCTGATGTTCTGTAGTGATCCACATCCTGTTGCATCATCGGCAAACCAGCACTGTTTGGCTTGACTCACTACCTGCAAAAAAGAGATGAGTGGCTGTAGACCAAGGGCATAGATGCACATTGCCTAAGGATCGCCTTGTGTAGTACCCTCTGCGGAAATGAAATCTTTACAACCCACTACAAATAGTCGTGCTGGTTGTTCGGCAGGTGTTGATTACAAATGTAGCCAATGCTGGACATAGAACTCTGATGTTATAAAGGGCGGCAGCCCGGTTTAAAGTTTTGAAGGCATTTGACGCATCCACCAGCAACACTGCATCGGTTACCTCGTGCTGAAATAAGCTGTTCATTGTATGTACTGCAGCCTCACTCCCGGCTTTGCATCCAGCTCAGACCTGAAGCAAGCCACTGGACTCTAGTATATCTTATCTAGTATATCTTACCTTCACCTTTGGCATGCACTTTCCAATAATTCTAAGTAATGATAACTTCTCCCACACCTATTGGTCAAACTTCCCCGTTACCTTAAATCCAGCAGGATAAGATGACTCACTAGGATTGACTCAATAGTAACAGTAATAATAATAATAATAATAATAATAATAATAATAATAATAATAATAATAATAATAATAATAATAATAATAATAATAACACACTTTATTCAATTATTCACAATACAATTTACAATCTTAAAATAAAAGTCAGAAAACATGGAAATAACAATAAAAATTTACATCTTTCAGTATTGTAACTAATAATAGTAATAATCAAAAACATGTAATAATAAATAAAAGTCCTTTCTGTCTCTAAATTCAGTGTCATTCGTAACTATAGAATTAAGAGAGCTATAAAAAAAATACTATACCATATTATTCTTAAAAATAAAGCAAAATAAAATGCTCCTTGACTGGTATACATATATAGTGGAGTAAATGTCCCTTGCTCGATTTCCATAACTATCTTTGCATATGAGCTCTTCTTCTCATTAATAAATAACATTTTAAGAGGAGGCCCCCAATCACCTATTGGAAATACATTAAAATATAATAAAAACTAAAAATTATCTAAAACTATGCATGTCTTATGCCTTATTTTGGTTAAAAAAGTCGCAAATGTCTTTGAAAACATGTTAGATTGTCCAATCAAATTGGCAAAAGCCCTACAGATATACAGTTGGTTTCTAGTTGTATTTTCTTTAGATAGGAATATAGGTTTAGATGGGGCCATCAGCCCCTACCAAAAATCAACTGATGAAAGTGGGTAAGACTGCGAGCTAACATGTGATCCAGAAGCTAAGCGCCCAACTCGAAACAGAAAGAACTGCAAATTAAATCACGTCACATGGTACATCCCCCCATGGGAGTCGAATGTGAAAACCATCCTCGGAAGGACGTTCTTGGTCATCGTCGACAAATGTTTTCCCCAGAACCATCCACTACAACCAACATACCCTCATACCGTCACACAACAAAAATATCCTCTCAAATGTCCCAATAATGCCGCCCTATACAATCAAATGAGTGCAACTGCCAAGAAAAACAGAATGCCCACTTAATGGAAAATGCCTTCAAGACAATGTAGTATACCAAGCAACATTGACGACTGACACAGCAACATAATCTTACGTGGGACTAGCGACAAACTTCAAAGAAAAGTACAGAAATCACCAGACCTCTTTTCGACACAGAAACCGAAGAAACAAAAACTGAAATATCAAAACACATTTGGAACCTCAAAAATGTAAAGAAACTATTTCATATTAAATGGAAAATTCTGAAACAATTTAATCCATACATTAATAATATTAGCAAGAAATGTAACCTATGCCTCAATGATAAGTTTGTAATTATCTGTAGAAAACTGTAGTCCACCAAGCATGAAGCAAATAAATATTGTCGCGCAAAATGTTGCGGGGAGGCACAAAAACAAGGGACTACTGATTAAGCAACAGCACTTGATCATTCACAGCTGTGTGATTTTTTGGTGTGAATTTCAAATCTAATAAGCCTGGCTAATGATTTTCCTTATCTGGACGTCCTATCAATTTTCCTCTGTTGCCGCAACCCTGGGAGTAGATTAAAATAGCATTGAGGATATGTTGTATACCTGACAAACAAATTTAATATGCAGAAAATTAAAAGGTAAAGAGAAGGTCAGTGAAAGAGCAGTCATATACAAGTTTGTAGATGCAATTTTAAAAGCTATTATGGAAACTTTAGTCACAGAGTTTCCACTGAGAATTTATTTGAAATTCCTAAGAAAGTGGAAAATATCCACTGGCAGAATCAGCTGAAGAACTTGGTTTTTCTTCCAAGAAAAATGTGCATGTGCGACTGTGTGTGTGCCAAATGTGCAACAAAGATTAGGAACAATGCTGAATTGAAGAGGCTTTTAATATCTTGGTTTGCATCAGTGCAAGATTCCTCAAGTTCCATCCAATGTTTGCTGGTGGAAGTGGCTAAGTCTAAGAAGGTAACCAGAACATCTTCACCAAGCTCAATAAAGGAAAAGGGGACTTTGGAAACAACCAGTATACCAGGCCATCTAAGTCTTGACGCTTGATTATGTATTCCAATGCAAAACAGCAAAAACGTTGTGACCCGTGAGAAGAGCTTCCAATGCTTTATCAAGGCTTCTATTTTGGGAAGTTGAGATAAACATTTGTGCAGGGTGCCAGCCATCATAAACCGTCACACGAGGGCACACACGAGTGTCCACAGTGCATAATTTTTCACATTTTATTGTCAACACTTGAAGCCAATCACATTTTTGCCTTGTGAGAGCAATGCACAATTCAGATGCCACAGGTGGCTTAGTCAGTAGTCCCTTTTTTGTGCCTCTCCTGTGTCATCTTGCCCCAAAATTTTGTGTGACCATATTTATTCACTTCACACAAGAAAATTATATACTGCTAATTGTCTTTCTAAATCCCCTTTGAGAATATAAAATAATAACAATAATAATTATAGTAATTATAATAATGATACAATATTTAATATATAGCTCCAGCATCCTAATGTTCAAAGGCAAAAGTCTGCATTTGAGCCTAAGTGGCCCATCAGGCCGGCGCTTATCTCCAGTTTCCGCAGCATGAAGCAACTAGGAGTATTTCTACTCCCCCCTGGATGGGATGCTAGTCCATCACAAGGTTACCCCCAGCATTAAATTTGCTGGTACCCATTTATACACCTGGGCGGAGAGAGGCACTGTGAGAGTAAAGTGTCTTCCCCAAGAACACAACACAATGTGCCCGGCCAGGGCTCGAACCCGGACCACTCGATCTGGAGGCAACCGCACTAACCATGAGGCCACCACTTTACAATAATAGAAATTAAATTAAATATAAAGAGTTAAAAAGATTGAAAATGAAAAAAAAATATGTGAAGGCTTTTTTTGCCTTTGTATGGGGACGAGAGAGGAGTCATTTATTGTGTATGTCTGGGGAGGGACAATGGAGATTTTATTTTGAGGGAGATAAGAGTTCAAATACCAAACCCATCATCAATTTTATTACTTGATTAGGCTCTTGTCTTGGCTAAAATTCTTCCCGTGAAACTGTTTCCCTGTCAGATAATAATGGCACCATTGTTAATCAGAACAAAATGTTGCAGGCAAAGATGATAGGAACAGTGCTTCAGCAAGTTACCCAAAGGTGATGTGCACTGATAAGTTTGCAGTTGAGTCAGCCAAGGCCAGTGGGTATTCTAATAAAGCAACAGCAAGGCAAAATAGTAGTCAAGGAAATGGAAATATAGACATTTATAGCAATAACCAAGCATCAACAAGCCAGTGTGAGAGTGAAGGTACTGAGGGTGGACCATCTACATCAGCTTGTGCAGATAGGTTACAGAGGAGTGGTAATCCTGCCTCAAACCCCTTGCAGTCAGAAAACAGGTTGATTGAATCAAATTCAAACAAGCAGAACCAGCAAGAGGTGTCACCTACATCAGAGGTGGATCCTACAGATGGTGCGCAGCAAGATTTGGTAGAGCAATTTGATGACCATCAAGTAAGCAGCGAGTCCTGTGATTTCTCAAGTGCCAATTCTGAACATGACCACTTACAGAATCCTAATTCAATTGGAGTGATAGACCCAAATAATCCCAGCCATGATCAATCTTCTACATCTACTGATTCACAGTCTTCCGGCCTGCAGTCTGAAGATGGTAAGTTGTGTGGCCAACATACCCACATTATTTTATTATTGCTAATTTGGTGCACGTAAGTGGGGGAACTGTCTTCCCTTCACTACAACTTTGTTGCTAAGGAAAATGTCTAACTATTATATACTTGGGTTTCCAACTTCAGCTTATATTTTGGAAAGTCTGGCATAATCGTAACAGATGCCAACTGTTTGGCATTTAACAAGTAATGTCAGTGTCCCTTGAAGATTCATTGAAATTCATATCTAGTTGGCCATGAGTCTTTGGAATTAAATATACAAGAACTACTTTCTATCTTCAATTGAAAATGCCGCAAGATACGACACATATATTGCAAAGTATGGGTAGCAATCCTGCTTTAAATTGCTTTCAGCATACCATTTTATGTTTTGCCTTAATCATGCACCAAAGAAAATATCCAAGAAAGCTTGTTTTCTTTTGTCAGGAGAACATTCTAATGATGATACTGAAACAGATTTGGTATCGGGATATACTTCTGATGACCAGCCAGAAAACATTGAGCCCCATGACTTGGGCAACAATCCTGAACAAGATCAAGAGCGACAGAATCGTGATTTACAAAGCAGTTCCCAACCAAGTGTTACAGCACCAGATTTCCATCCTGAGCAATCTGAATCTGACCGTGACAGTAAGTTGTGACGTTATTATTTCTACTTTAGGCACACAAGGAGGAATTTCCTTAACTATCACTCACGATATATAGTAATTATGCTTAGGTTGTTTATATCTTGATAAAACAGTTATTTAAAGGCACACCTTTAGACAAAATTGGTAATCCCCTAAAACTTGTATTTTTTAGTTGACATCTTTTCCCCACCCCTTCCCCTCAACCCCCTGGTTGTATACCCATAAATAGAAAATAGTACAACTTTTGAGGCTGTGCATAACCCTAATAATTGCAATTATTTAACAAATAAAGAAGCCTAAGCCATGTATTATAATGTCATAAAACATGACAGGCATTTGAGAACACGAGGGGAATGTAGACACGAGTAAATTAAAACACCAAAACATGCACGATCTATAAACTGAAGCAATTTAATTCCGCTTCTTCTACTTTCATCTCGAACTTAGAAGCTTCTTCGACAGTCTCTGCAGCTTGACTCAGAATTTTGTCCAGAATTTCTTTATCGAAAATGTTCGCCGCCATCCCTTGCGAATTTTCACTAGAGTAAAGCTGACGAAAAACAATAAAACATGCTTTTTCTATGTTTTATACTCTGATAAAATATGGGTTTTGACCAATCAGAGCGCGCGTCCTATCTATATTATAATACTATTTTAAAAAACGCCACCAGTCAAACAGATGTTATGCAAGTCAATGGTAAAATAATGGCTTCTTTTGGACTGAGTGATGTGCTGTAGTGTACTGTAGTAAGGAATTATGTTGTTTTTAAAGAGGAGGTATTGAGCATCAATGTGGATGCCCATGAGCGGCAGTCACAGAATGCAGATTTACAAAGAAGACCCAACTTGAGAGCAAGACAACATTCCTATCACGACCCACTTACTGGATCTGATAGTTTGCAGGATGAAGCTGGTAAGTCTTGGTTACCCTTTCTATGATGCATAATATTTATGCTTTCATTTGATAGTACTGTTTATTATATGTAGTTTAAATTTAGGGGGGTTTGGTAGTCAGCTGCACTGTGACCCAGTTGAAGAAGAAGGGGGTCACAGAGTCTATGGGGGAATTCGCTGCCCTTATGTACCCACTCCTTGAACCAACCAACTAATCAATCAACCAACCAACCAGCCAGCCAACCCATCAACCAACCAACCAATCAATTAACCATCCAACCAAGTCCAACCAAATGAACAACACCAACGCCGATGGCATGAAATGGCAAGTTGAACATAACAAACCAAGCTCGATTAAAATATCATGTACTGTGCTGAAATCCTAGTTCTTGTTACATTTCAACTAAAACTTCAGACAAATTTTAGAGCCAAGTGTATAAGATACCTAGACCGGTCGGGTAACAATACCCACATGTTAACACTACTCTAATGATATTTGACAGACCAATTTTCAACTATCCGTCCTTGAAAGATAACTCCATTTACAATTTCCTCTGTTAAATTTCAGAATTTTCGCACTGACCTGTTTTCTTGTTTCCTGAAGTATTTTCCTGCCAAATTTCGTGAAATTGTGAACGAGCGGTTTTCGAGAAATACGCGTATTTCGGAAGACTGGGCCTAAAGAGTTCAATCTAAACCCTGTCAAGTCCAACAAGACTTAAGCTTACTACACACTATCATTTTAAGTAGAAAAATGCCTCGTATAAAACCACTTCATAAGAAAAAAACTCATCACCCTTTGTTGTCTCCACTTGTTGTCTCAGCCTTGTGCGTGCGCGTGCGCTGCCAAGACTGCACCCTCGTACCCAGGGTCGGTCTGGAAACGCACGACCCTGGAAAGATCCGATTTGAAGTCCGAAAATATCGGACTCCCGGTTGAAATGCGCATGCCTACGTTTCAAAAGCGTTTTCAAAAGCTTGACCTAACGAACTACGTGAAATTTTACTTCCGGCCGTTTTTATTGTCTTCAAAACCAATCAGATCTTTCGACATTCTCGTCCCCAGAGGCCGCGATCCTATTGGTCAGCACCAAGGAATCGAGACCTCTGGCCACCTCCAGCTTGTGAGCATGCGCAGAGTACTCGTTCTGATGTTTTCAGGCAATCAGAATTGTCAGATTCGACAACTCCGTGATTCGCGGACTTCCGGTTTTGGAGACGGCCAGAGGTCGTGATTCTTGGTGCTGACCAAAAGGATCGCGGCCTCTGGGGACGAGAATGATCTTTCGAGAGTCGCTCGTTTCGTCAAGCCTGCGCAGTAAGAAACGAAGACTCGAGGTACCATTCTCGCCCCCAGAGACTGCGATCCTTTTGGTCAGCACCAAGAATCACGACCTCTGGCCGTCTCCAAAACCGGAAGTCCGGGAATCACGGACTCATTGTCGAATCTGACAATTCTGATTGGCTGAAAACTACAAAACGAGTAGAGGGGGTAAGTTTCTAAAGAAACTGTGGTGCTGCGTCGGTGGGAAGTATAACAATATAATTTGGTTTTATCAACTGGGTTGATAATGTCAATTGGCCACCTTAAAGAGATTCAAGAGCTGGCGTTTCGAGCGAATCGAGGAATTGTGCGTCGTGTGTTTTTATATACAGAAAGATGGAGCTTCGCTATTGGCTGGTGCCTGGTAACGTGAAAACTTCGGAATAAATTAGTTGAATGAAAAGCGTTCGTTGATACCGTGAGGTTTAAGAGTGCCGATTTGAAAAATAAATTTTTGTTCTAGAGTTTTACGGCTTTCCGTGTTTCCTTGGTGAAGGGAAAGGCCGCAGACTGCCATATGTTGCTTAGAATGATTTGGGAGATTGAAGTGTCTCGCGACCGGTTTCGATGCATTTTTGTCGTCTTTCTCTACGTCACGAAGGTGTTCTCGGAATCGGTCGCCAAGTCGTCTCCCTGTTTCGCCGATGTATAACTTTTTTGCAAAGAGTGCAAGTTATACAGTAGATGGCATTGGCTGAGGTACAGGTGAAATGATCAGTGATTTTGATACATCGCTTGGGTCCCGATATTTTGTCAACGTTGTGAATGAAAGGGCATGTTTTGCATCGTGCGCGAGCGCATTTAAAAGTTCCGGGTTGATCACTAGTTTGGAATGCACTTCTGACTAAAAAGTTACCTATGTTTTTGTCGCGTTTAAATGAAATTAATGGAGGTTGCGAAAAGATTCTACCAGTGTCGGGATCATTTTGAAGTAATTTAAAGTTTTTGAGAATGATGGATTTAACTGCGTGGTTGTGAGGGTGAAATGTGAGGGTGAATGGAATTCTATCGTTGTTTTCTCTCTGTGACGTTTGTAGTGCTGACTGTCGATCAATTTGCTGGGCGCGATGATGGCCCGCTTGAACAACAGAAGCAGGATAGCCGCGTTTGTCGAAGAAATTGCACATTTCCTCTGATTTTAAGGAAAAATCAGAGTCGTCACTACAAAGACGGCGAAGTCTAAGAAACTGAGAATAAGGAATGGAATTCTTGACATGTGATGGATGTGAAGATGAATACAACAAATAGCTATGAGAATCTGTGGGTTTGTAGTGCACACTGGTGCATAAACTGTTGCCTTCGATAGAAACTTTGATATCCAGGAATGCTATAGCCTCCTACGCAGACGAGCCTAAAGAACGTCTGCGTAGGAGGCTAGGAATGCTAAGGAAGTATCGGAAATTTCCCAGGTATATTTATGGGCAGTTTGAAACGAATTAACAGCGGTTATAAATTGATTAAGATCCTCTCTGGTAGAAGAGGTAGCGCCGATACAGTCGTCAATGTAGCGACGATAGAGGTCAGGTTTTGGGTCGTTGTATTGTTTGAAAAATTGGTGTTCAATGTAGCCTACGAAAAGATTGGCGTAGCTGGGTCCCATTTTGGTACCCATGGCCACGCCATTGATTTGTTTGTAATAATTGTTCGCGAATGAAAAACAGTTGAGTGTTAACACTAACTCAGCCAGGCGGAGTAATGTTTCCGAGCTTGGTTCCTTAACAGTGCGTAAATCAAAAAAAATGTTTGAGGGCTAGAAGACCTTCGCCATTTGGGATGACGGTGTAAAGAGATGTAATATCCATAGTGAAAATAAGTTTGTCTTCGCCCAGGAAATTTAAATCGCGAAAAATTTGAAGTGCGTGTTGACTGTCTTTAACGTATGACGGTAAAGATCTGACAATAGGTGCCATAATTTTGTCTAAATAGCTGGAAATGAGTTCGGTAGGGCAACTACAGGCAGAGACGATGGGTCGACCTGGGTTGTTAGGTTTGTGAATTTTTGGTAAAAAGTAAATGCACGAGGTTCTGGGAGTGGTAATGATGAGATTGGTAGCAGTAGCCGGCAATTCTTGTTTGACTATAAGGTCGTTAATAGGGCTTTTGACAATTTGTTGGTTAGTGGAGGTGAGATCTTTATCGACTTTAGCATGAAAAGAAGTGTCAGAAAGTTGCCGCAAAGCTTCTTTTTGGTAGAGGTCGGCCCGCCAAACAACTGAAGCGCCGCCTTTGTCGGCCGCTTTGACAATTATGTCTTTGCGCTTACTTAGGTTTTTTAGAGCCGTCCTCTCTTCCGAAGAAAGGTTGGAAAATTTGGTGTTATGATTGAAATTAAGTTTGTTGATGTCGTGACGGCATTTTTTAATGAAACAATCTAAAGAGGCCCTCTGGGGGAGTCCACTTAGATTTTCGAGTCTGAAGCGTCTCGAAAGTATCTTTGTCCGAGGTGTTAGAATCATCCTTTTTGTCATGGAAAAAGGCTTTCAGTTGAACGCGACGAAGGAATTTTTCAACATCTTGCTTAACTGAGAATTCGTCCGGTTTTTTGGATATAGCAACAAAATTCAAGCCCTTACTGAGGACGGATTTCTCTGAGTCGGAGAGCGGAAGATTTTCTGGAATAGTAACCACGGTGTTAAGGTTTTCAAGTGATGAGTCACAAGTAATTTGAGGACCTATTAATTGTTGAAGTTTTTGGGCCTTAATTTGGTGTAAATGGTTAAAAAGTTTAGAGTTTAACTCCTGAATTTTGGCGCGAATAGATTGTACTAAAATAGCTGGGCAGGTTTTGGACAGTTCAGAGCGATAATGTAGAATTTGTTTGTCGAGGTCATCGCGTTTTTGGCACATAGCTCTGATAGTAATCCTCGTAATGTTACGTGAAAAAGAATTTTGAGCACACTGAATTTGGCGACGATATTGATTAGAATGAGAGAGAAGATGCATGAAAATTGGAGCGAAAACCCTTCGGAATAACTTTAGAATGAAGGCCAACCCCATGCTCACAAGCTGGGGGTGGCCAGAGGTCTCGATTTCTTGGTGCTGACCAAAAGGATCGCGGCCTCTGGGGACGAGAATGTCGTGGTACGAGATTGCAACGACTGCAGAACGCGCGCGAAAACTTTGTTCAGTCACAGGCTTCCCAAGCTTAAAATTCGACGCTGCATACAAGGTGTATGGGACAGGTTGTGTATATAGAGAATTGTATGTGAAAGTCACCGATCGTAAAAAAATTGTGTAAATAACTATTTAATCTGAAATAAAGTTTTCCCACCTGACATGTGTCGCCTTCTTGTCTCTTGTGCCGATTTTGAAGCCATTCTGACGCCGTTTAGTAAAGTTATTCAAAATCGTTGTCTCTAGAAGGGGAACTCGTCAGCACGGTGTAGCAGTTCTACATGAAACCAGCTAGAAAGCCAGCTGGCACCCCTTTTAGGTGGAACCTCCCCTTATAAACGTAGTCCTCTTTAGGAAATACCTCACTCCACCTCACCCCTAGACTTGCTATTCACAAAGGGTTGCGGATAAAAAAGGTAAAGTCTACATACGTGCTAGTGGCCCATCAGGCCGGAGCTTATCCCGGTTTCTGTAGCATGAAGCAACAGAGAGTGTTTCTACTCCCCCCTGGATGGGATGCTAGTCCACGCAGGGTTATCCCCCAGCAGTAAATTCGCCGGTACCCATTTATATATCTGGGTGAAGAGAGGCACTGTGGGAGTAAAGTGCCTTCCCCTAGAATACAACCCAGTGCCCCGGCCAAGAAACCGGGCCGTCTGATCCGGACACCAGCGCACTAACCGTTAGGCCACTGCGCCTTCCACAAGGGTTGTTAATCCTAAGTAAAATAAAATCTTCACACTGGAGATTGGGTAACCCTTGGGAGGTCATGGTTGCGATCCCACCAGGGACTCGGATTTTTTCTTTGTTCCATTCTCGTGATGAGCTCTATCTTTCTAGATCTAATACTGACATTTGTTTGTATCTCTATTTTGTTAACAATCCAGATCGTAGCCCTCCAATAAAAGTGAGTGATCCCACTCCTAAGAAATTTGATGAACCCGTTTTTACAGACAGAATTCAACGGTACCCGCCTAAAGAGGCTGAAAGGCGTAGTAAACAGGTTGAACGCATTTGCCCAGGTAATTTTTATTCATTAGTAAGCTTACCTTCCAAACTTTGAATTACGTTGAAGAAATTTGCTAGCAAATTAAAGGGATAGTTGGAAAGGAATTCCTTTATCTGGTATAGTAATGTAGTCTACCTCGCAGCCGTTTTTAGTGACGAAACCCGATGCCCAATGCCAGGGTCCTCTCTAGCTCGGCAGGAAGAGATAGGACCCTGGGAACGAGGTTGTTCCTGAGCGGCTTCATTCTCGTCCCCAGAGCCGCTTGTCCCTCTTAGCCAGCTGGACCTGTGCACGAGGAACAAGTGGCTCTGGGGACACACGATTTGATTCGCTGAAATCAAACAAAGGGAGTCCAATCACATCAGCCGTTTTAAAATCCTTTATCGTTAGCACGTTCAAAACGGCTGATGTGATTGGACTTCCTTTGTTTGATTTCAGCGAATCAAATCGTGTGTCCCCAGAGCCACTTGTTTCTCGTGTACAGGCCCAGCCGGCTACGAGGGACAAGCGGCTCTGGGGACGAGAATGTAGCGGCTTCTGCAAACAAAATGACGCAACATTTGCTCCTTAACGGTTTCTGCAGGTTCGTATGTGGAAGAAAAAATCGTCAACAAAGCCAGTGTCATGGATGTACTCAGTCTCTATCTAGACCGATCAGTCTGTCCAAGTTTCCAAGTTGCCGCGCCTCTAACACAACGCTGGGAGCATCTTGCTGACGAGTTTGAACTGCCAGCTGACATCAAGAGCCAGTGTGGAAACTTCACTGGGAGCTTGAGTCCAAGCGAAGCTATGTTTGAGTACTTAGCTACGACCCGCGGATCCCTGACAATTGGGACACTAAAAAAATACCTCGAGGATCTTGCGAGAGTTGACGTTATTGAAGAGTTAACGAAAAGCGATCTCCCTGGTGAGTGGATCAGTGACTGGTAACCCAGGGTGCTTACCATTTAGTCAAAAATTCCGGAAATTTCGGTTTGAAGTCAAATGGAAAGGTCATTTTCCGGAAAATCCGTTCGGAAATTGTGGACAACCGCCAGAGGTAGTCCTCTTCCTCCTCTCTCTCTCTCTCTCTCTCTCTCTCTCTCTCTCTCTCTCTCTCTCTCTCTCTCGCCATTGCTGGAATTGACTGATGCATGATGCATGACTGATGCATAACGAAACCTCTCAAAAGTTAACATATTTTGTCTCTCCCTTGGTCGTTCTTTTATTTCGGTGATCCACTTTAATGTTAATCCATGAAAAGCAAATAAATATGGAGGCAGGTTTCTTCAACCGCACACCTGACAAATCACTTCCGAGTTGTCTTCTACCTCTGTTTCAAAACGAGTCTTGGTGCACAACCTTTTTTGTGGAAACGAGTTTTCAAGACAAAAGACGTACGAATAAAACTCGTTTCCATATGAAAGGTCGAGCACCAAGACTGGTCTTGAAATAGAGGAAAACAGCATCTCAAAAATGGCCTATTCAGTGCCACCCATTCCCTTGGAAATAGGTGTGAACGTGCCGAAAAAAACAAAGAGGTTTCGTTCGCTATCTATAGAGTATCGAAGTGTGACGTCACAAAAATTCAAATTTTTGAAATTATGGGATTCATTAAGATACGGAAGGTACATGATGAAGAATGTCCACTTGCCAAAACTCAGCATCTTATTTCAACTTGGGGTTTAGATATTGGCCCTTTCATGCTTCAGCGACTCCATACTAACCCCAAGATAAAATTCCACTGAAGCATGAAATGGCCAATGTCTCACCCCCAAATTGAAATAAGATACTGATATTTGGCAAGTAAGCATTCTTCATCATGTACTTTCAGAATATCGCAGTAAATCCCATAATTTCGAATTCATAAATTTAGTTTTTATGACGTCATCACTTCGGTACTCTATCTGGTTAAAACTTATTTTATTTCCCAGTTCAAAGTTCAGTGGCTCATATCCAGTTTGATTTTCTGAGCCATCGTTACCACTGTCTTTCTAGGTAACGCTACAGTTGCTGACCTTTGCGAAAATTATCCGGAGACCCTGAGTAACATATGTGTAAAGCTGGATGACAAGCGTTGCATCAAGACCTGGCAACACTTGGGAATGAAAATTGGCTTGAAAGGGAAGCAGCTGGGCAAATTCAAGGACCCGACAGGTTACAGCCCTGCCGAAGTAGTTTTAAGGAAAATCGAGACGTTGACACCAAAACTGCTTCTGTTAAAGGACATGAAGAGTGCTCTAAAAGAGTTATTACCAGGCCTAGCTGACGTCATAGACAACGTACTGAAGGATTTCAAAGGTAACCTCTCTTAAGGTGGAATTTCCACTGTCGCGTATTTTTTGTATGAACGACTTGCGTAAACGTGTACGCAAGTTTTCCATACATCGTCTCTAATTTTATTTACGCACGTAAAAGATTACGCGACAGTGGAAATCCACCTTTAATCAAATGGTTACTGATGTATTTGATTTTTTTAAATGAATTGTTCATTTATCTTTGCCTGAATGCAGCGAAGCGTAATGAAACAAAAGATAAATGGTTTCTTGAATTCCCAAGCGCAGGTGCATTTGTCGGCAGTGTGTTTTAAGTGCCAGCATGAGATTATGAGAAGAAAGTGTGATATGTAAAGTAGCAAGTATATATTCGCTGAACGGTAAACAAGTTTCATTGTGGATTTTTACTGGCGGACAGTTAAATTTGTTCTTTTTGATTGAAATCCTGTAATCCTTTTCCTCGTAACGATTTTAGTTGTTTTTCCTAATAATTGTCAGTTATTATAAGTGGTTTTGTTTATTCAATTTACTTTGGCCGCATCAAACGTATACAGTTTGTTTGATTATTCTGGTTAGTTCAATAAATGGGCTAAGAATTGTCTGCTTATCCCGCACCGCATTTCTGTTGTCAGTTTTTTGGGTGCGGGGAATTCAAGAAATGAAACTAAGCAAAAGTACAAATTAAATAGAAAAAATGTATATGCACACCACTTTACAGTGCTGTTTGGTAACATGTGCACAAAAAAGGCGACAAAATAGGTAAATATGGTGCATGTATAATTTTGAAAAAGTGTAAAGTTCTGTTGTCTCCTCGATGAAAATATATAACTTCCATATGGGGACATGGCCCCAGTAGTATAAATACTCCCAGCACAAGATTAACATTAACCATCATAAAGCTAGCGTAAAAGTGAAAACCAGTTCAGCAAAATCAAAGCAAGACAAAAGCCCTCCGAAAGCCACAAAAAACGTAAATACTGATATTTGCTAATATAACGTTTGTTGCGGGCAACCATTTTGGATTTTATGACGTGTAAGCATTGTCCATTACGCCACAGGCGTTAAGTGACATAATGTAGAGAATGTATAAGAAAGTTTGCCCAAAATTCTACGTGTGAAAAAGAATACGTATAGAAATGACTTTCCTTGTGTTTTACTTGCGTTACGTCTCTGTGGCCCTGGAGTAGATTTAAAGACATGTAGGCGTAGATCACATACAACGTATGCATCGCCTGTGATAACCCAGACTAGACTTTATGACGTGTAGATTTTATGATGTGTAAGCGTCAAGCGTTGTCCATTACGCAGAGTAGACTTGATCCAAGTTGCTAGGCCCTTGAAAAGCAAAATGGCGGTGGCGGAAACTCACGCGAGGAATAGGAGAGAGCCTGAGAACGATTCGCGCGCTACGTAATTCCGCGTGGTCTTTCATGCGCGATTTCAAAGCGATTTTATTCAAAGAACTCTATTATGTCTATCGTCACAAACAAAAGCGGGCGACTTGGGGCAAGTCTTGAAGCAGAATAGGCCCTTTGCACGGCCCAGTCACGTGGTACAAAATAACACCCTGCTGGTGAGTAAGTAGCCTCCTACGCAGGGGTAGGAGCGTAGTTTGCTCACCAGCAGGGTGTTATTTTGTACCATGTGACTGGGTCGTGCAAAGGGCCTATTGTGCAATGCAAACACGTCATAAAGTCCAAGATATGGCGGCGCGCGGGAAAATTTAAAGCAATAATCTTTTCCGTTTATCATTACTATTAAATTTGACATCCCCCTTGTCTGGTAAAATTTTTAATTGAGGCATTATCATGTTTGTACTCAGTATTTATCTGGAACTATAATATCTTCTATAGCTGAAAGTACCATTCAAACACTGCTGGAGGAACTGGATGCCTTTGAAGAAGTGGCAAACTTGTTGGACCAAGAAAATGCTTGGCGGCGTTTTGGTAAAAAGTTTGGAATGGAAAGGGTAGAGCTGGACAGCTTGTGGCCAGAATGTCCAGAGAGCCCAACAAAATTGGTGATGAAACACATTGTTGGGAAATACCCAAACCTTGTCATGAAATCGTTCTTGAAAGCCCTTGTAAACATCAAACGCTTTGATGTTATAAATGCACTTAAACAATTCTTTGAAGGTAAGATTTCATTTGATGGATTTACTGACAAAAGTACAGGGCAAAACTGCAAACCTTAAATCATTTTGAAAATTTTCAGGTAGCTCCTGAGTGCGCTGTGGCCTAATGGTTAGTGCGCTGGACTCCGGATGGAACGGTCTGGGTTCGAGCCTTGGCCGGTGTACTGTGTTGGACAAGACACTTTACCCTCACAGTGCCTCTCTCCACCTAGGTGTATTAGTGGATACCGGTTAAATAACGCTGGGGTAACCCTGCGATTGACAAGCATCCCATCCAGGGAGGAGTAGAGATATTCTCAGTGACATATCGGCACTTAATGCTACAGTAAACGGGATATCATAAGCTCTGGCCTGATGGGCCACTAGACTTTAAATTTACGTTGTTTGGTGAAGGAAAACGCTTAAAGGAGACACATCATTCTCAACTCAAAACTAATCTAAATTCGGTAAACTAGAACTGGTTACTATAGCTTATTACAAATAAAGTACCTCTGACTGAGGGAGGGCGGGCACATACTGCAAGGATGGCGCAAAATCAAAACATTACAGTTTTTAGCGGCAATTTGGTTATTTAGGGTCGACTGGCAAATCTGTTTATTATAACGGGAGTTCGTTATGCCGGGCTGCTGTTTCGATTCATGGTACGGCCGAACTGAAGAATAACGTTCGTTATAACGGAGACTTTTGTTATCGTCACATTCGAGTTCTACTGTACTCGCTAAATTTACAAATTACAATATTTATCAATTGCCAATAATTTACTGGCATCTTTCCGGTTGTAAAACCAGTGCATTTCTACAAGTTGTAGTCGTGGAAACTGAAATTTCCTCAGCGTTGCAATATTGTGGCCTACAGGCGGGCTGAATGCCGTAAAAGACACGGCCATATAATAAAAGATAATACAGACCTATATAGTCTGAAATGGTGTTTGCCAGTATTTGTCTTTTCAAAAAAACTACGACAAATGGCAGGATCTAATCAAAAAGCCATCTTAGAACAGCCACGGGAGAAGAAACAAACGAGTAGCATACGTCACATAAATTGTGTTCCGCTTGCTTTTCAGACACGGACATCAAAGACATTCTCGCTGCAATATAAGAAGTGCTGCCCCATTTCAAGTCATGGAACTGGTACTTACTTCAAGTTAATTTTAGTCAGTGTAATCTTGGTTTTTTTTTTCATTAAACAATCAAAATGAGCTTAGCAAAACGAGCACATCGAGTTGCTAAGCAGCAAAAGCGCCGTACCGTAAAATTCCGAAAGTAACGCGCCAGAGCTCTTTTTTGTTGCTACGCTCAGAGGGTCACAGCTTTCCGGGAGTTGATAGATAAGAAGTGTACCACATTTCGGTCAACATATAAAGAGCTAAGAAGGACTACCCTTATTGCAAAGAGTATGTTACAAATATTGCTTCTGGAATAATGGTAATTTAACACGAATATCGTAGCATTTTCAGGATACAGCTCATTGGATCGCCTAAACAAGTCAAGTTTCGAAGAACTGCTTCTTTCAGGCGGTCGTTACTTTTGGAACTTTGCAGCAATAATGATGCACAACATATTTAGATAGAGAAATTAAAGGGAAAAGAAAATACAATTACAGTAGTTTTGACCTTCCGTGTTTCCGAGTCTGATACATTCCTCTGAAAAGCTAAACGTTGTGGTAGTGCGTCAGGTGTCCCTTTCAGTGTAGCAACGCCTTATCATAGCTGTAGAGAGACTACACTGATAGACTACAAGACACATACTCAATTTTTCTTGGACAAAGTGCAGTGAGGTTACCCCTCACGACTTGCCAATTTTCAATCCATTTACGTTCCAACAGCCGTCATAATAGGATGGCCAGTATAATAGGAGACTATCGATAAGATTTTGGCAAAAATTATAATCGAATAAATGAGTAATAATTAGTTTTAAAAACCTGCACTCCTATCTCAAGGTCCCTAACGTTGTTTGAGCTCGGTTGTCAACGGGGTTCCAAAGTGTTGCAACATACTTTTTGCATGAAATTTTAGCAGATACAGTTGTAAATATTCAATTATTTAGTGTTTTATTCGAATTTCGTTACATGTATTAGAACGTCCCAGAGTCAGGTGTTGACGATATTTTTAAAGTATAGTATGGAAAGACATTTTTGTTATGTAGATTCTTGTTTCTATGCACAAAGTGCTTTTTATTTTTTTGCCATAAAATGGTAGTTATCCTTGAAGTGAACCTGAGATCAGGCCTGACCTACAGCTAATCAGAATCTCAAATTTTCGGCCAATATTTGGTTGGACAACAAAGTTTGAAAGACAGTTTGGCGCAGACCGAGTCAAGGGTAATTTCGATGTGATTGCTCACGTGGCTCACGCAAAGTGAATTTAGTGGGGATAGGGCCTTATCGCAGGTTACAGAGAAGCGAGTGAATATTTTTTTGCGTTTAGTCGTAGCTTTGCTAAAAAATGTTATCCGTTATCCGGTTGAGTAAAATATGTATTTAAAGGAAGCACGAGACGCTTATAATTAGTCATTTCCATGTTCTCTTTTGCCTCTGTCAAAACGAGTTTTACCTGCATCTTCATTATCATGCAAACGAGCTCATTTCCATATGAATAGTTTTTAACTTAGACTCGTTTTCAAACAGGGGAAAAGGGAACTCGGAAATGGCCTATTTTGCGATTATCTGGTTAATTCTGAGTGTCGTTGTGGTCTGGGCTACCACGCACTGAAATAAGCCGAGTTTGATGAGTAATGTTGTTAGGGGCGGACCATTAGAAATCGTGGGAGTGGGTTGGGGTAAAAAATTTTCAGTGCATGAATTTTTTTAGTCCAAATTGTCTGCAGGACGTTTTTTGACTTGGAAGGAATTTTTTTCGATGGTAATTCGTTTCAATGGACTTTTTTCTTGACAATTTTCCTTGGGGAATTCCTTTTGGGGAATTGTCACCCCTCCCCTCCCCCCTCCCGCGATTTATAATGGTCTGCAGTGTCAAGAGTAGCATTGTTGCGTATTGCATATGAACCATGCGCCTTGAGCAGCTGAGACTAGCGATTGCAATGAAGGAAGTGGTGATCAAACGATCGATAAGCTTTTTTTTATTTTCTGCTTCGACGAAATTTATGTCGCATATACGATTATTGGTCAATGGAAATATGCATCAGGTCCACAGACGTTTTGCCGGGTTACGTGTTAAGATAACGGTAATGTGCTTTCAGTGAGCTTATCGGCTGTTACTGCATCAACCTCTCGGTAGCATTCACTGCGCCAAATGAAAAATATTCTAGAGTATTCTAGCCTCGAATACGTCAGTGTGAGGCCATAGAATCCTAGAGTATTCAAGGCGTACGCTATACGTGAAGTACACCTGGAGTATTCAAGAGTATTCGATTTGAATACGTGAAGTGCCCCTGGAGTGTTCACGAGTATTCAATATTGAATACGTGATGCACACCCGGAGTTTTCAATTTGAATACGGAAAAAACAGGCCGGATTCTAATAGGATATCCCAGGTGTATTTCGAATCAGGCGTACGAGAATACGTCGGAAAATTACAGTATACGGGGCGTGTGCCGAGTCGTATTCGAGCGAATTCTGGCCCGAATATCTGGCTTTTCGCGCAGTGATTCTACTTACTCGCAATAATCACTAGTAGTTATTAAATGTGACCACAAATTAATTCTTAAGGTAAGGGGTTATATTGAAAAACAAAAATACATACTACAACATTCAATTTTGTACAGTTTTATTATTATTTGTAACAAAAGGTAACATAATAAGCTATGCTACCAACTCTACAAAGGAATACTTTGTGGCGTTTTGGTTTGAATCTACCAAGTTCGTCAAATTTATAAACAGAACCAACAAAGAAACAAAACTATCATTTGAGGTCTTACAAGTAATCGAAATCCTAAGATCTCTTGCCAATAAATACTGATATCCAAAGTAACAACAACGGACACGGATCAAAGGTTCGGAAGCTTGTCCACGGGTGTGGTGAATTTAAAGTCGCTTGGAAAGAGTTCAGCAGCTCGTAGATAGATAAGTCTGTAAGATTGACGAATTGTTACATCTGCTACACCAGCAATGTCGCCGATTTCTACGAAAGAAAACAGAAACGATATTAGAGGGGGTAAGTTTCTAAAGAAACTGTGGTGCTGCGTCGGTGGGAAGTATAACAATATAATTTGGTTTTATCAACTGGGTTGATAATGTGAATTAGCCACCGTAAAGAGATTCAATAGCTGACGTTTCGAGCGTTAGCCCTTCGTCGGAGCGAATCAAGGAATCGTGGGTCGTGTGTGGTTTATATACAGAAAGATGGAGCTTCGCTATTGGCTGGTGCCTGGTAACGTGAAAACAACGGAATAAATTAGTTGAATGAAAAGCGTTCGTTGATACCGTGAGGATTAAGGGTGCCGATTTGAAAAATAAATGTTTGTTCTAGAGTTTTGCGACTTTCCGTGCTTCCTTGGTGAAGGGAAAGGCCGCAAAACCATTTGACAGTTTACCGGATAAACACAACCTATATACTTTTTTCTGCTCTTTGATTTATATTTCAAAATTTTCAATTAAATAAAATACGATTTTTCAAAGTTAACGGAACAATTTGTTTCTGTACGCACTCCAACCTCCGGTAACGGCTGGTTTTCAGTAGCGACGGAGTCAGAGTCGTATTTTAGCGCATACAGCCTAAAAATCGAAAAGTGGAGTTTTAAGCGGTGCCATATAAGCATGACGTAACTGGACTCTGCGGGAGAGTAAGAAAGATTCCGATTCTGACCCCGTCGCTTATGATCCAGTAAAAGTCCAAGCAAAAGTGAAGAATCAGGCACTTCGTACTGGACAGTCAGTTGCTTTCACTTCCTGCAAGCAACTCTGCCCATCTAGTTTTCACTGGATCATAAGCGACAGAACTCTGCTTTCGACTCCGACTCCGTCAGCTTGACTTTCATTAACTTAAAGGTGGATTTCCACTGTCGCGTAATTTTTTACGTGCGTAAATGAAATTAGAGACGATGTATGGAAAGCTTGCGTACACGCTTACGCAAGTCGTTCATACATTGTCTCTAAATTTTTTTACGCACGTAAAAAAATACGCGACAGTGGAAATCCACCTTTAGACTGAAAAGCTTGCGACTCCGTCACTAGTAAAAGCCATCCTTATCAAACTGAAATAAATAATAGCTTGTTACACCTCATCATTCTGTCAGGTACCCTTCGATCAGAGACAACAACGACCTAAAAGCGATAACGAACAAAAAATAACCTTTTTGCGATCTCTTTTCCATTGAAGCCTGGGACGCCATGTAAATCGCCGCAGCTGCAACCGAAATTGGACTTCGCCTAAAGAAAAGCAGAACGGAGTACACCACTAAATTCTTTGGACTATTATGAATACAGGACAGACAAAAAAAGAACGCCATTGAAAAACAAACCAAAATGAAAAACAACTAGACCCTCGATCAGTCTCTATTTTGCTCCAAAATCCGTAACGAAAGCGAAAATTTGCGAGCGGCAAATCCGCGAGCCGCGAGTTACGTGGGCGCGCGGATTTGCCGCTCCACAATAGCCCTCGCAAATTTTCGCTTTCGTTACTATACGGATTTTGGAGCAAAATCGAGAATGCTCGCAGTCTAAAAAACAACAAAAACAAAACAAGACTTGTTACAGCGCCGAGCTGTTCGAAGCTGTGATTGTTTCTGTATGCTAGTAAGTATTGTTCTTTTCGAGTTTTGCAATTTTTCAAAAAAAAAAAAATACTGAGCAAAAACCAAACATATGTAACTAAGAAAAAAAAGCAGGGTTTCAATATGATTCAAGCCTGTGACCTCCGCGAATACCAGTGCGATGCTCTTCCAACTGAGCTATGAAGCCACACACTGGCAGTGAGGTCAATTGTGAGTTCATATTTTCTCATGATAGGAGTAAAAGGACGTTAAATATGAAATCAATTTTCACATATGAACTGCGGATGTAGATGTAACTGAGTAATGATCATCTGAAGTTCATACATGAATTATTTCGTTTGCTTTAAATCAGTTTCGATCTCAGTATCCTTGACCTATCTTGTAGCTTTTTAGCCTGCCTAACCCTGTAGCAGACAATAGGCCCATTGCATGACCTAGTCACATGGTACAAAATAACACCCTGCTGGTGAGCAAGCTACGCGCTGGGACATCCAAAACAAAGCAACTTTATGTCCCAGAGCGTAGCTTTCTCACCAGCAAGGTGTGACTGGGTCGTGCAAAGGGCCCAGCGCCGGCTATTAGTTCGGCTCTTCAGTATTTCACCACCTAAGCTTCTGACTTACGAGATAATCTGGACAAACACTTACCCCGGCACTAAATCTAAATCAACAGCTTTTCGAGCGATGTGTGTGGCAGCCTTCTGTACGTCCGGTGGAAGACCAAGATTGGAGCAAAACCTTGACTGAAATAAAGAAAAACTCATAACAATTTTATTTCACAATAACACAGAACGTATCCTGATTGGTTGACTAGTTGGCTTGTTGAAGATATTATGTATATTATTAGCCTCGCACTCTCTCTATGGGCATCCAAGTGAGGATAATCGTCACTGTGAAATATATCAAAATTCTAGAATCTGATTGATTTTTGGCAAACGCTATTTTTAACCAATTTCGATATATTAAAATTCTAACATGGCGCCAAGGCTTAGGGGGATAAAACAAAATATATAATGTATTGACCCCTAAGCCTGCAAAATCTTTTGTTCTATTCCCCTAAGCCTCCACGCCATGTTAGAATTTTAAGATATCAAAATTGATCTATTTGCACCCCAAATAGCTAATGTGTCCAATAACAAAGTGTCCGATAACAAGGTGTCCACTCGTGTGATATAAAGAGATCGAATTGGACACCATTCAGTCCGATTGCCATTATTAATCTTAAAGATTTGACGCCTCACAAAAATTTGGCAAGGCTTGGCAAAATTTGATAGGAATAAAAATCACTTCCCGCCCTGGTGCAGCGGAACTGATAACATATATTTTTGCAACATACACAAAATTTTGCCTGGTGCAGATGGACCCTTAGCCAGTCATAACTGCCTCCAGAGTAAAATACTTAACTTACCATGAAATCTGCTGTTGTTATGAGATCCACACTCGTTTCCAAGGCCTTTAATATTAGTTTGAAACAACGACCGATTTCCTTTTTGGAGATTTTACTAATAGCGCAAATTTCTGTGGAAGAAATGCAAACTGATATTACCACGATCCACATGACTGTAAGATTAAAAAAAACAATGGTTTATGGATCGTATGGGTCGGAAGAAGGCCTTTAATGCAATTAACTCCATAAATTGTTTCAATGTTGTGTTTCCAATTTACCTTTAAATGTTCTAGGTACACCCTCTTGTCTACAGGCGATGTACAAACACGCGGAGGCGATAGCATCATTGCTTCGACCTTTTAAACTCTTTTGTTCATGAACTTGCTTAAAAAGCTGATTTGCACGGTCCTAAAAATGAAGTAGTCATCAGTAGATTAGTTAACTTAACATGATTTGTGTTGAAGTAAACAAAAATATAAATTTAAATCTTTTGAATACCGGGTAATAAAAATATAGATGAGACAAAGACTTTAAAACATTTATACTAGTCAAGAAGGATAAATTAAAATATAAACTTATCTAATGTGCCAAAACTACCGGTATAAGAAACAACATTAACATAAGTACATCTTTTTTGCTGCAATGACACTCAGGTCCAACTGATGACAAAGTATGAGTGGTAGGTAAAAGGGGGTTGGGGTTTCTAGGCCAAAACAATTGGTCTTAAATGCTCAATTGTACAGCTTGAGTATTTGAGTGGAGAACCCAAGCTCTGGGCTGCATCTCAAGCCCCGTGGTCAGAGAACAATCATTTCATCAGCTCTCAACTATCAGTTGCTACACTTCAAATGAATGAACTTTTGAACACCTTACAGTTGATAATATGCCAAGTATTAAAAACGTTTGCAAAGAGAACTACTTACCACTATTTTCCTTGGAAGATTTATTCTATCAGCCATGATGCCGATTTCTCTAAAAGCATTCATTAGACTTCTGTCTGAGCCAGTTAACTAAATGAAAAAATGTGAAAAAACATAGATTGTCATAGAGAAATCATTACCAGGAAAGTACAAATTCTGAGCATCACACAATTCTTTTTAAACAGAAGAAAAATCATCTTTTACAGTCTTTCCCGTAACACAATAACATTCCATAAACATTTCTGGTGTGCACGGGTTTACGGGAAAGACTGTAAACACCAAGACGTTTGGCATTTTGTAAGCGTCCTTCACAAGTACGTAAAAAGTGAGATTAGGTGTTTACTATTACTATAAACTTTCCATCTTTTAATACCAATTGTAAAATTCATTAATAATTCATAAGGAGTAGATCCAATGCAAAGGTACTATTTAGGTCACATGAATGCTCTGTAAACCCCAATACAAATCAAGAGTAGAATTAACTTTTGATACAAACTCCTGCTCAGCTGATTAGTATTTATTAACTTTTGATACAGATCTTTACTGATTAAAATGCAAAGCACAATGGAATCGAATAACAATACTTTGCATTCAATTTATTGTTTTCATTTCACAAGTACGATAAAATATTCGCGTCCGATCTGTATGGGCTTTACAATTGCTCGCCTATTGGCTCGCAATTGTAAATGCCCATACAGATCTCCCGCTCATATTTTATCTACTACATAAAGAAATATGGTTACCATATAATTATGAGATCTGTCCAAAAAGATAAAACATGTTTCAGTGAAGAACGAATATTATAACTTACTCCACCCCGATTGTGATATTTAGCATAGCCATCTGTTTCGCTGTTTCCCTGTGGTGCTCTCTCAATGATTGTGGAGAGGTCACCTCCACCCAATAATGGATTCTATAATTAGGAAGAAAAAAGTTTTACAATTAGGCCTAACATCTGATCAATATTAAAACTCATCTTGCTATCTCGCTGTTTTTTTGTAATTAACCCATTGGAACATAGCAAAGCTTCTTTCTCAAGATAACTTAAGAAGTACTAACCAAGCAGGGTTTTCCTTTTCGGCCAGCGACCGGCAATTTTCGCCGCATGTGAACGGCTCCGTCGCCGGCAACTAAAAGAATCCTTGCTGTTATATAATCTAAAAGTTATATAATTTATACAAGCTGTCTCCGCCAGCTTCACTTTCATCGACTTCAACTTTATTTGAAAAGGAAAACCCTGACCAAGGCGATCATAATTTGCTGGACTGATAGAGTGTTCTAAACCTGATGAGTCACTGGTTCTCCAGCCTTCATAGCAATGGATGGATCCCACACTATGCCAAATTGTAACTTATTCTTAAGGATTTTTAGTTTTAAGAATGCAGACAAGAGATATTATAATACGTCAGTTGCTAGCTTTCACTCTTACCTGTGCTGCTCCCACACGAGATGGATCACTGTTGGACTTCTCATTACTAAATGTACGCCATTCTGAACCAACATCAACAACCCTAAAATGAAGGAGAAAATACAGGTGAATAACATTATT
The DNA here is from genome assembly GCA_947652115.1 of Blastomussa wellsi. NCBI lineage: Eukaryota > Metazoa > Cnidaria > Anthozoa > Scleractinia > Plerogyridae > Blastomussa > Blastomussa wellsi. Next base: position 9,532,073 of record OX393563.1, read on the forward strand.
GTTGCCTTACAGGGGGAATCCACCTGTGGAATGCAAGTACACAAAAGGATATAAGTGAATAAAATACAAAGTCTTAGTTTCTGATTGGTCCTATGTTTTCTAACTTGCAGTAACTTGATCTTTCTGAATTGCTCCAGTCAACAAAAACATGTCACATTGAAAGCCTGTTGAAATTGAAGTGACCGAAAGTGCATGTTAAGACAAAAATAAACAAGCATGGCACGAATACGATTTAACAAACTACTTACCGTACTAACCTAGCTTGCTTGAGCCACGCTGGGGAATACTGGCCCTCAGTTGTTTTTGTATGTTTTTGTATGGACCTTGGGTCAATATTCCTCAGTATGGCCCTCGTGCTTGCTTAGCAAAGAAGTTAATATCACCCCCAAACAGAGTGCTTATCATTTGAGTCCCTCCTCCCTCTGGAGATTTCAGACCCTACCCCCTCAGAATTTCCAGTGATCTCCCATAAGGAGGGTATGGATATGTCATGTGGCAGCAATGCACAAACTCAAAATAATAGTCATCCATCTCAGCTTCTCAATTCAGTAAATGACAGCAGACAGCCAAAGTATTTTACAGTGTAGAATATTATCCGAGTTAACTAGTATGCAGACAGCCAACCAGGCATGTCCCTTCACCTTTTATAACGATGACGTCAGCACAGTAACAGTCACACGCCGGGAAGTTACTGGTACGACAGGGATTTCGCTGGTGTTTGCAACACAGCCAAGCAGAATTTTATTTTTACTGTATTTATGATCAAATGCATATCGAAAGTAACAGGAAGACTATAAACGGAAGAGGCTCAAAAATGAAAGCGATGGCACTTCCAGGTATCGATGACTTGCGTGGAAATGTTTTCGAATTAATGGATTTAAAATTCATTTATTTCAAGCTGTTTGAGACATAACAACAGAATCCGAGGATTAAAAGAGATCTCTTATCAAACAGGCGAGGTATGGTTAAAAAATAAATGCCTAGAACCTTACCGATCTCCAACAACAAGACCACATTCAGAACAAATCATATCCCCGGCACGATAATCTTCGATCAACGGAGCTTCGGGATGATGTGCACATTTTATCGTCTGGGAACTGAAATACAAAGCCAGGAGACGAAAAAATGAGTTGAAGTAACCCCACAAAATCTTAGATCATACTGGAGCCAAAGAAATCAACTGAACGAATAGTAAACATTGACGAAAAGGCGATATACAGACCCACTCGCCATAGCGTACTCGTGTCACTATTCCAACTGGCGCAGAATTGCTGAGGTACCGCTCTTTATAGCTTTCGGACCGGAAGTGACGTAACGGAGGAAATCGATAAGTTACCACCTCGGGGACTTTGTGACTCTGTTGTTTACAAGAGTCACTTGCAGTAGCATTTTGTTATGGCCCAAAATCGGTTGTCAAATGTAACGGTGGAGCAAGTGAAAGGTGCGATAATCGTGTTTTATGTTTTCGATGTCATATTCAAATAGTCAAATCCTTTAGTGCTGACGGCTTCTGGTTTTATTGTGTCCTGTAATATCTGTCGAATCAGTGACAATCAAAGCATTAGTCTGAAGTCAGGGAGAGAACGTCTGACACTTAAGACTATCAAAGCATCTAACGTAGAAGAGAATTAAGCGAGAGGCGAACATGACTTTTCAGCCTTTCCCTCCAGCTGATTTGCTGGAGCGCGTTATCTGTGCATCTGAAAGAAAAAAATATGCAGGCTACAGTACTCCAGGAATTCAAGGAATCGACGCTAAATACTCAGTATTATTACATAATTGCGTGGGAGTTCCTTGAAGGAAAATGTTGTTTTGGGGAATCGAGTAGGGCCCTCCCTACTCGATTCCCCAAAACAGCATAGAATCCATTATTGGGAGGGGCAACATCTGGTGGCAAACATAATCTCAGTCAAGGAGGGTGGAGAAAGGCTTGTCAAAAGTCTAATGTCAACAGAACATTGTTTCATTTCTTTTTCTGGATGAATCACAAAGTGGGAGTGTGAAACGTCACAGCCAATTAACCAAACTTGAGGGAAGGTATGAAATCTTAAATTTCAGAGAGCATACCCTGTTCTTCAGAACCTCTAATTTCATTGCGTTGGGTCTTGATACCACAAAGCTTCATTGTTTTTGGGCTAGGTCCATTGTTACTATTGTTTGTATATAATTTTCTCAGCCAATCCTACGAGACGTTCTGAAGAGCTTTGTGGCAACCCAACATACCGAGTATACCAGGAGAGGGGGGCTTGTCATCTCACTTAGGAGTGTAAATTTTCGATTTTGTTCTCACTTGGGAAGTTCTGGGCAAAACACCATTATGTTTAGCCATGAAATCTTGTTTAGGGTTGCATGGTCTCTTTTTGGGGTCAGAAAGCTTGGGCCACACCCATATCGGTCTCCTTTAGGGGTTTAATTCAAAATTTCCAACGAGCATCCCCGCCCCTTTTCATATGCGAGTACTCACAAGGATTGCATATTGATAGCCTTCTTAGCTTTTTACTGGCCTGTTTCTGCTGAGAGCCTGGAACAGGCTAGCCATTTATGTAATTGTATCCCCATGGCCAGCTTTTATTGGTCAACACCAAGAATGTGGGGGGGTAAGTTTCTAAAGAAACTGTGGTGCTGCGTCGGTGGGAAGTATAACAATATAATTTGGTTTTATCAACTGGGTTGATAATGTCAATTGGCCACCGTAAAGAGATTCAAGTGCTGACGTTTCGAGCGTTAGCCCTTCGTCGGAGCGAATCCAAGAATGTGGGCCAAGTCCTCTTTTTGAGAAAGTTCACAGAGCATTCATTTTCAGTTTTATTGGGGGTGGGGTGGGGTGGGGGGGGCATGAATCAGACTACTCATTGAGACTGGCCAGAGTCCATGTTTCCAAGCAGGCCCTGGAAATGAAATTGCTATCAGTGAATAAAAAATGTGTGCAATTAAGTTATTTGTGGTAGCACACAAAATATTAGTGGTGAGTACAGAAGTATTGTTTGTACTTCCAAGTGCATCAGTGTATTTTATTACCTCTTGTCCTTTATTTGCCAGCTGCCATGAGAGAAATTTTGCAGGCCTTTGAGAAACCCGAAAACAAGGCTAGAATACAGGAAATTGAACAGGAAGCAGGAAGTGATCTGGTGAAGCTTGTTCAAGATCGGCTGCCATTTGCTGCCGAGATACAGCAAGGGGTGATAAAAAGTCATGGCTTCTCAGATGATGGCGACCAAGGTAGCTGATTATTTATTTACAACACTTGTGTATTGTTGCAACAAGAAACTGTGGACTTTTATGGATTATCGCCTAATCAGTGGAGGGGGACAGGGGGGTAGCCTGCAAATGCAGACAGATTTAGACAGGGAGTAGAGTATGGGAGCATGGGGGAGGAAGGTTATGGTAGGTGGGAGAAGAAAGAGGGTAGCAAAAAGGGGTCTGTGAGCCCATTTCATGCGCAAATTTCAACAAAATTCCTGCATCACCCATTTCTAATCTAGCTATTTTCACGATTCACCGTGTTATTTTTGTCCTGGGTCACATAAATGCTACCCTCAAGAGAGGAGAGGGCATGAAGCAGGTTTCCAGAATTGGTAGGAACCAGGAAAAATTGAAACCATTTTTGTAGCATTTCCCCTGCCTTGATTAGCTTTAGAACTATTTGCGGGGGCAAGCAATACTTGTAAAAAAATCCTAATGTCCAATAAAAGTTGAGTTGAGTCAACACTGCATGATATTGTGCAACAGAAATAATTCAAGGAGATAGGTACCACTACTAAGGAAATTGTCTGCGAACTGGAAAATACTTGTGTGAGCTGCAAAGCTGAGATAATGAGTTGAGTAGGAAAGTAGGTCAGTGTGGGAGATCCAGACCCCTTTGTCCCCTGCTACTCTTTAGCTCTCACTCTCCTTGATCACGTCTCCCAGGTTTTCAACATTACTTGACATTACGTCATCCTAACTTTCTAACAGTGAATCCAGTACTATTAGCTGCTGTCCATGATCTCATTTGAGCCTCTTTAAATCATCATAAAAAGAAATGACAGCAACTCCCCAAGGCAAGGAGATATATTATTTATCTCTCAGATTATTTTATTATATCTCTCAGTTAGTACGTGTGCAGTGATTGGTCAATTTAGTGGGCCGTTTTTTTTAGTATGACCCACTAAATTTAAAACTTTTTTTTTTTGCCAAAATGTCTTGTGATGACAAAAAATCTTTTGAAACTTAAAACGTTTGCAACAAACAGAGAAAATCGAGAAAAAAGTGAAGATGTCACAAACTTTCAAGTTGATTTCTTGGATCTTTAGAAACAAGCAAGCAAGAATTGGAGAAAGAATATCTTACTAACCTCATTTTCTCGGTCCATACTGTAAATTACCAAGGAGAAAAACGCGGGCCGTAATTTACAGTACGGCCCCCAAACTCAGTTATTAAGAGGTATGAATATTAACTTATGATTTTAAGCAATATTTTAATTAATTTGCTTGTTCAATAGGGTCCCTCACGTTCACACATGCCATCAAGCTGTTTGAAAAAGATGATGAAGAAATTGCTAATATGGCAGCAGATCTGAAGACACGATTCATTCCACTCTTACCCCACCCACCTCTTTTTGTTCCAAGGGATATTACATAACCCAAATCCTCAATAATAACTGGAAATTTTAACATTTTGATTGTCAGATGTACTTAGATTGGATTGCTCAACAATACTTTGTTTGAGGTGAATTACAGTAACATATATTTTGAAACATGTAAAGTACAATGATGTCTTTAGAAGAGACTCCAAAGATTCCTTCAGAGTTTTAAGGAGTTTCTGATGTTGTAAGATAACATCTGCATGAGAGTTTTCTTTAACTCTTGATCATGTAATTTTATTGTCAAAACCTTGGATGGCTCACACTAGTTTACAGAACATTTCATCTCTAAACTTTGATGGGCCGGTACTACCACTCTTTATCAGTTGCTGCTACAATATTGGTATCAAACAAATGCCAAATCAATCATCAAAGTGTTCTTAACAGTTTTTTAGCTAATCCTTTTCCGTTGTATTTTTGTAGTTTTCTTCTCTTGTTTTGACTGTAGCTTTTATCAATTTTAGCATCAGTTTATATTTAAACAGTTTTGTCTTTTTGGCTTTTTTTACTTTAATTCTTGTACTTTTTAATTGTTCCTATTTTGTAATTTTAGTCTTAGATAGGACCTTTCTGAAAACCACATACCGGTGATTGCGATTGAAAGCTTCCTAATTAAAGATTATTATAATTACTTAACATGCTGTGATTTTTTTGTCGCATGACTGGTTACCATAGCAACATTATAACCTGTTTAAAACACCCTTAATTTTAGCTTTAAGTGTTTATAACGCAAAAACAAGCTTGGTGGTTCCCATATTTTGTTACTGAATTTTTATCAATACAATATGATGCAGCTTTTTGCAAAGTGAAAAAAATCCTAGGAGTGGTTTCAGAGCCACCTTAAATTTTCAAAAATTTAAGGTGGCTCTGAAACCGGTCCTAGGAATTTTTTTTAAATTTGTGAAAAGTTGTATCTTTTCAAGCTAATCAATATTTAATGCTAAAAAATGGGGGTCACCGAGCTTGTTTTCGAGTTACAAGCACTTAAAGCTAAAATTAAGGGTGTTTTAACAGGTTACTGTTGCTATGATAACCAGTAACATCAAGGAAATAATCACAACTTGTTCACCAATGATTGGGCATTTGCCTGATACCACTATTGTAGAATCAACTGATCAAGAATGAGAGTACATACCCATTAAAGCATAAGAGCTGGAACATGCTAGAAACTCTTCTGAGCCACCTTAAAATGTCTGTAGATAAAAATCAATAATGTATTTTTCCACTGTTTGTCAAAATTTATTTCATAAATTTCAAAATCTTGTCAAGAGAAACATTTGGTTCTTAAAATGCTTGACATATAGTCACAAACAAGCTTGTTGGAAGTGTAAATAAAGACTTTTCAAAAATAAAATAATATTGTAGTATTGCTGAAACTGCACACAAACTGCAGACCAGGTGTCTGGGATGAAAAATTGTAATAATTATACATAATTTTTTTACATTTTTTAACAAAAACTAACTTCACTATGTGAGACTAAAGGAATGATTGAATATGTTGATTCATTTGGCCCTTTTTATAATTTTATACATTCATTACATGGATTGAATTAACAGTTTGTGAACTAAAAATATTGTGCAAACTTAGTACAATTTTTATGTACTTCTCGCATTACAGCATAATAGTTAAGGATTAACCTTTTTTTGACTACTCTAATTTTCAACCAAAAGAGATCAAAATGTCTCCTCACATACAAAGAACAATAAATTGTTTATTTCGTTATTTAATATGAATCAATTATAAACAATAATTGAAGCATCAATCAAAATAGTTCCCCCAAAACATATATTTGTTATTTAACTATTGATAAGATATATTAAAAGGACAAAGTGCTTTTTGTATACTACTCTTCAAAAACTCATTAATAATTCATAAAGGACATACAAAACAAATTAATGTTGTCTTTATACCTAATAGATACAGCTAAATTTTACGGCCGATTTTCTCCAGAACAATAACAATAAATCCAAGGATTATTCTACAAATAAATAGATCTATCACAAATGTTTTTGAAGCTGTTCAAAAACCTTGCAGCATGTGTTTTATCAGGTTTAAAACACGAGGCTACGCCACTGCTGCTCGTTGTTTAAACATTACATACCAGTAATATTTGAAGAAGAATCTCAGTGCATCAAAATAAATATCAAGTGCTGCTGACATTTCTGGTTGTTTCTCATATATTTTGTAAAAGAAGTAAAAGAAGTAAAATACTCTTTTAAAATAGATCTCAGAATTGTTTTTCCTCGTTGCAAAATTTTTTAACTTGTATTGATACAGTTTCTAGCTTGGTTTTATCAAGATCTTTAAGCCATTATATTCTTCTAACCTGTTTTTATTTTGTAACATCCAAGTACTATGTTACATCTTAAAAATGAAATAAATTTAAAATCTGACAGTCAACAATCACTATTTATTATTGATGCAATATACAATTCACAGTAACAGATTGAAAGTAGACCAGTTAACATTGCAACAATAATTTCAAGGTTTATATACTGCCCCTTCAAATTAAAGTGTTTAATTCTAGGAGTTTAATCATCTTGGTGCTTGGGTTAACTTGGTGATATAGAGGTGGTTGCAGGTACATCATCATGAATATACCCTCTTGCTACCAGCAGGCACTGCTCATAAGTGCAGAAAATGAGCGCTACTGATAAACCAGCCTGAAATAACATCAAACATTTGAGTGCACATACAAAAGTCTTGGGCCAGAACGTCCCATATCCTGGTTTCTATCACTGTTATCCCCCAGCATTTTGTCGAGCAGGATGTACGGTGGCCTAATGGTTTGTGTTACTGGACTCTAGATCGAATGGTCCAGATTGAGCTCTGGACAGGGTACTGCATTGTGTTCCTGGGCAATCTTGACACTTTATTCTTACAGTGCCTTTCTCCACCCAGGTACATAAATGCATTCCGATACCAGCTAGTATCCCATCCCTAGGGGGGTACTTGCATTATACATGATGGAGGGAGGGGGTCCGATGGAGCATCATATTGGAAACCGGAAAAAAATACACGAGCCTGAAATTTTAGACCCCCCAAAATACCTGGCATCAAAATCATATCCAAAAAAATCACAAGGACAGAACTAGAAAAAGTCAGGCTGACTTTTTCAAGCTGAGATCTGAAGCTCCTGATGGCATCAGAATGGCATCACTCCATATTTAGCTTCAATACACTGGCATGGCAGTTTTAACTGAACTTGACCACAGTTTGCAGGTTTCCGTTGGTGTAAACATGTTTTTGGGCCGAGTTCTACTCGTTTCAGTGTCCCTTCAAGACCTAAAGGTCGGGACACACTATGTGATAAATCGCTGCGACATGTCGCCGCAACAAGTCACTTTGTCTGTACTGCTGCAGTGACAAGACACTTGCTTGGTGCACACAAGCAAATTTGAAAGAGGGGAAATCTGAACTAGAAAAAATTGATGCACCCTCATTGGTTGATTTAAATTTTGTCGCAGCAAGTTGTCGCAGAAGCCGTACATACACTGTGACAAGGCTGCCTGTGCTTATTTTGTCGCTGCGATCTGTCCCGCAAATTCAAACTGGTTTGAATTCGTGTGGCAGTTCGCAGCGACAAAATTCCGTTGCAGCGACAAAGATTTTCACATGACACACGAGGCCATTAGTTGCAACGTGTCGCAGCGATTTGTCGCATAGTGTGTCCCGACCTTCAAACTAGTGAGATGATCTCAGATAGTGCAGAGTGTTATCTACAACTTAACATGCCATGGCAAACGAGGACACATTGTTGCTCCTTTTGAGCAAACTGGGAAACATTTTTTGCAAACACAATATGTTTCTGTTGCGCAGACGGGCAGACAGGGAAACATTTCTGTCTGTAACGTTTCTTCATTTGCCACGGCCTTTAGGATGGTCATCTACATAGGTGAGAGTACTCATTCAGGCCTCCTATCCCCCCCCCCCCCACCCACCCAGCCTGTAGTGACTTCGGTTATAATTATACTATTTGCTTTGCCAAATATGAGCAGACAGAAACTTTAGATATTTTCCTTACTTTTTTACTTGACTTTCTTAAATATTTTTTTAATGCCCAATACACAACTTTGATTTCCAAGTGTAATATGTTTTGTTTAGGGTAGAGACTAGAGGGCTTTTCATGATCTAAGCAGTGTACCGGTATATGTGCACTTGTCTTTCATTCCGGACACAAAAACGTAAAGATGCCACTTTCTCAACAACACAATTTCAAGTATATTTATCTTACTCCTGATACTACAGTGACGTCTTCCACGGCAAGATAAAAATCGTTTCTCAGAAGCTTTAGTCAAGACAGCTTTTTAATTTTAACCTTGGTTTTGACGTTTAATTGCAATAAGGCATTCAAGCAGCAAACCATTCTCTTTCCCAGAGCCCTAGTTTCTTTGGGTCACGTGGTTAAAAGAAAATACGTGGCCCTAGGGACGAGGATGGCAGCAAATGTGATTGTCAGCGTTTGCAACTTGATACTTTTGTTTGTTCCCTGCAAACGTTTGTAACTTGAAACTTTTGTTTTTCTCTCGCAAACGTATGTAACATGATTTTGATTCTCGAAAACATATTAAAAGATGTGTTTCTCTTTTTCAAGGCCAGAAATAACTGGTAGAACGTTAAATATCTGATGTAAAAATTGAGAGAGAAAAAATTTTGTTTCATTCAAAAAGCAATTTTTCATTGAAGTGATAAACAAGAACTAATTTCATTATCAAATAGTCACGGAATAGTGCATTCTTTTTCCGTTGCCGCCATTCGATTAAAACCACTTACAATTTTCCTTATATACAAGGATATCGATTTATCTAGGAAGCGTTTTAACGAAAAGTATTGAAGGTAAACAGCTTTTCTTGACCGAGAGTTTCCAGCACCAGTGAAAACTAAATACCTCAAACAATAATTAAATTTATTTGCGGTTTTCGGAAGGCGCCACGGAGTCTACAGCAATATTTGGTAACTTTCCTTGCTTCAAACTTGAAAAAAGGCTTATTCAAACATATATGTTTTGACTCTTTTTTTCAGTGAACTAGCCATTAATGCAAAAGATTAAATCCTGGCAGAGACTTAGCGGTAACGCAAGTTCTGGAGGCGCTTGGCAGTGTGCAACAATACCTTTAAATTTAGTAAGTTTACCATACTGTGACAAAGTCGGGGGAAAGCTTGAACAATGTTTGCACGTGTGTCCATTAAAAGGAGAAATAGACAAGACGCTGGAGAGCAGTAATATGCTTCTCTTCATTTGAACCCTAAAAAACACATTACTTTCAAAACTGCAGAAAAACTCTCAAATACTCAGGCTTGGGTTGTTCCACACAAAAGATACGCAACCACAATACTGAACATGATAAAAGTGCCCCCAACCCACTCCGCAAGACTAATTAATTAATTGGTATTAATTAATTAAACAAACATTAAAGTTTACACATTAGCGTTTATAGCTTTAGGGCCCGGGCGCACTGGACAAATTTTTGTTTATTTTGCAAAAAAATCTGTCATCAGTTCGCTGAGACAAGTGCGCCCGGAGATTTTTATATCTACCAAATTTTGTCAAGGCTTACCAAACTTCAAAGACGCCGTCGTCCTGCCTCGGAGCAGGACAAATTTTTGTTAGGCACGAAATCTGACAGATTTGTCGATTTTATCGCCATGATTTGAAGGAAAATGTCAATCAAGAAATTTGATCTCCTTTTTAGTCGGAATATTTCAGTCCGAAGCCCGCCAAAATTATTTCATATTTGCGCGGGAACCAAACGGCGAAGATGGAAGATTCGTACCTCGGTATGCTGAATGATGACGATCCCTACTCAGAATACAACTATTACGGTTCGCAAGTTTACGTTTCAGCTGCATCTCCAGGGCCACGTCCCTATGCGAGCCTATGCCATCCGTATGTAAACCACCCGATTCAGCCGAGTACAAGTACAAGTTACATCACGACTAATCAAATTGAAAGCAGCCAAGTTGAGGAATCAAGAGCAGACGAGAGCAGAAAAAAGGGCAAAGGTCCAAAGAAACAAGCGGCAAAGTACGACTCGTTTGAGCCAGAGGAGGAGCGGTATTTAGTTAATTTATGGGTCTCATATCACGAAAGGCTGGAGAGTAAAGATGCGCGAAAGTTCTGGTTAAAGATCGTTGACGAATTGAACGCCAAGTACAACCACAGCCGAACCGTGGAAAAATGTAAAAGAAAAATGAAGTATTTAGTGGACAAATACAAGGAGCGTAAAGATTGGAACCGAAAACAGAGCGGTGGTTCCATTTGGAAGTCTCCGCACTACGACGAGATAGATGAAGTGCTCGGAGTTCGTGACGTCGTAACGTTCAGTAATGTAGCGGGAGCCGGTTCGGAGAGCCAAAACACGTCAAACACAACAAGCCAAGAAGGATCTTCATCAGGCACTCCTTCTCCTGCTCCTGCCGACACTTCAAGCAGTTCTGCAGACAGTGAAAAGGAGAGCAGGCGCATGAGAAAGAAAAGGAAGACCCCACAGACCCCTGATGCAGAAAACGAAACAGGAAAGGTCATGAAGACCGTGATAGACCAGGGAGAAAGAATTGCCGGCTTAATGGAAAAAATGCAAGAGGATCAGACAAAACAACTGGACATGATGACCAAATTTATGGGGGCCATGCTTGAAATTGTAAAGAAAGACAATTAATATGAACACTGGAACACTTTCTGACTCAGTTGACAATAATGATTGTACATGTGTAACCCAACGTTTCAATTACAAGTTTAACTAATGATTATTTTTTTGAATCAGTGAAATGTTCAATTTGTGAATTTTTTTAGATATTTAAATGGATTTAAACATTACTCAAGTTCTGAATCACACAGTTTTGTAGTATCAGTTTATAAATGTATTTGAGAGTCCGTAAAATTACCATTTAGAGGGAAAATGTTGATGTTTATATTTTGAGTCACATCTTGTAACGCAAGTTCGTGGCCCAGTTTCGAGTAAAATAAAACATGTTGATGAATTTGTTTCCTATGATCACGTTCAGTGTCTGACATCTACAGATTATTTTTAAGAATTTCTCTGATAGCCTCTCCATCACCGATCACATCGCCATTAGGGTTTTGTCCATCATCTCCATCATCAAAGTCCCATTCATCTCTGTGCAGAATGCAAAAATTGTGAAGCACAGCACATGCGACAATAATCCTGGAAACTCGTGCTACACTTGCTTCTTCGACAAAAGACAATATACGCCATCGACCTTTTAATATTCCAAACGCACACTCCACTTTAACTCTTGCGGCAGACAACTGCTTGTTAAATTGAATCTCACTCGGATCTCTTGTTCCCTCAGGGTAAGGTTTCTGAAGCCAGCGCGAAAGCGGGTAAGCGCTATCCCCCACTAAATAGGGCTGTATTTCGTGACCTCCGGTTACATGAATTGGCGCTGCGAGAACGTTCCCCTGTTCTGCTCTTTCGTAAATCGACGAGTTTCGAAGAACTCGTGCATCATGCAAGCTACCCGGAAAGCCAGCGGCGATATCCAGAAATATTTTTTTTCCGTCGACGATGCCTTGGACCGCCACATCGTGCTGTTGATAGCGGCTAAAGTAGTCGACGGCGCTTTCTTTTGGAGCCTTTATTTTTATATGTGTTCCGTCGATGGCGCCTGCTATGTTTGGTAGATCCGATAATTCTTCGAACGTTGCGATGGAGGCTCTTGTCTCTGCTTCGTTAGTTGGAAATTTGATGAAGTCGTTTCTAAAATCATAGATTGCATTGACGACATCAGTGAATGCTTCACGAGCAGTTGCTTTGCCGACATTCATTGCAATGCCTGCATTTTCGAATGACCCGCCATGTGCTAAGCGATATAGCCCGATGGCTAAGACCTTTTCTGGTGGGATGCAGTTCCTTAACCGCGTGTCTTCCCTTTGTAGCTTATGACGAAGAGTGGCCAACAGAGTGTCAAACGTATCGCGCGACATTCTCATTTGGCGATAAAAGAATTCTTCGGGGATATTACGCCTATGAAAATGAATTTCAAACCAGGAATTGCAAGGCCTAGGTAGGTTCCAATAATAAGGATGAGGCCTTCGCCGCCTTCTACGGAAAAACCTGTTGTGGTGCTCTAGAACCAATTGCAGTCGAACAAGGTGAAGCCTCCACTGGCACAGTAGAAGTAGCAACTGCCTCTGCTGGAGTTGAACGAATTCAAGGAACAAAAAAGCTAGAATACAAGCAATAATGTGCCGAGGCAACATGACTCCTGAAATCACATGTAACCTTTCCCGCGAACAGCGCGCAAGCGGTGGTGTTTATTTCCGTGTGATTGACACTTGTGGTCAACAAATATTTTGCGATGTCTTATAGTGCGCCTACACTTGACAAATTGAAAATTTGGCAGAGACAAATTTTGTCGAGATTTTTGGAAGAGCCAAACAATTTTTGTCAGTCCAGTGCGTCCGGACCCTTAGTGCCATAGTTCCTTAGTGGGTTAGAAGAGGACAGCCCACAACACATCATCCCAATAGTGCACTCTGCACTAAAAATAAGACAGATCTCTTGACCCCAAAAACTACAGAGCACGTAAATTTTCGACCCAAAAAATGTTAGACCCCCGGTCAAGCATAATGCGTGTACCCCCCTGGGATCCCATCCAATGGGAAATGAAATAGATACTGCTTGTCTAACCAGGGATATGCTCAACTAGGCTCAAACACAAACTTTACCATTTTGTCAGGCTGTCCTAACAGTTTGTTGGTGTTCATTTGTACTTTGACCCAAAGAGAAGCACCGTCAAACTACAACGACCCTAACCAGTGCTAAAACCTGAAGACAACTTATTGAGAACTCCCAGATTGGAACTGTTTGGCCATGACACCTCCCACTTGCAAGCCTTGTCTGTATCTACATGCTTGAGGGCATAAGCTCCATCTCAGTTGACTAGAGCATACTATTTTGTCTTCTTGAAGTACTATCCCCATTATAAATGTAAAGTCAGTTGAACTACGCACTGGAAATCTCTAAAAACTGATCGGATAAAACTTTTATTAAAAGTAACCACACAATTCAAAAAATGTGTGGTAGATGTTGGCTACATTGTTCTTACCTTAATTGTACTTGGAGCTAGTCCTTTAAAGAATGCAGCAGAACCTTCTTCTCGTAATATGACCCTGAAACAATCTAACATACCATTGTACCTATGAAATTTTCCAAATGTCTGCCTGGCCTCATGAAATCCTTGCACCTTTCAAAAACAGAAATAAAATGTAACATAGAAAATGAATGTTCCCCACTGCATTTCTGTATTTGCCCTGAAAGACTTCAAAAAAGTTAACAAATAGTGAATGGGGGGGGGGGGGCAGTTGGGGGGCACATGAATATAGGGGCGAGGGGCATGGGAGATAGGAGAAGAGAGGATGGTAAGTGTTAAGGGTGATTCAATGGTTTTTCAATGCGCATCTCTCACTGCACATAACAAAATGGCGGCTGTTAAGAGGAACTTCCACAGAAAGATTATTAAAATTGTGTCAATCGAAGGGTAAAAGTTAAGAAGATCTTACTGCAGATTTTTGAGGATCTTTATCAAAATTCTACAGGAATCTACAAAAACCTAATGATCCTAATGGTTCTGTAAACTTAAACACAACTGTGCTACATATTACACTACATACCTGTAGTCTTTTCTTGACCATGTCAAGAGGGTAAATAATTCCTTTACTAAATATTCCTGACAGTGCACCGCATGCTAGGCTCTCCTCAACATCAGCTGGCTTATATGGATCTTCTTGCTGTACAGAAAGGAATTCAAATCCTTTGTTAGACATGATAGTTTAATTTTAGTAAATGGTTCTGTTAAAGGCTACTCAAGATTCCCAACCCTTTACTATAGTTTTATTGTGTAATGTAAATGTAGAACTGGCCATCAAATGGACTAATATGGCCAGGGGTAGGATTAGGGATGAGCTTCTAGTCTCCATAAAATGCCATCACGAGGCCTACGTTTCACCACAGCCTCTCTTAGCCAAGTTCCCACCAGAGGCATCCAAGTTGCAGGGTCATTTGCCGCCAATTCTGGTGGCACAGGGTGAGCCTTAAAACTAATCAGTACCAGGTTGACGAGGCAGGCAGCTCATCTAGGAGAATGGAAACCTCTGATTTCAAACCTAGAGGAAGGAAACCCCAAAAGAAAAGCCCGGCCATCCAGAGTGGAGGTTGAGTGTGAGGCCAATTGCCTGGCCAACTGTTGGTTACAGAAACCATCACATACCTTAATCCTAAATGACATTTCCCAAAGTGCCTTGAAAAAGGCATAAAACCCAAACTGTAGCCCAGCATAAGGGAAAATCTGTACTAGAGTAGGAACCAGCCCTAAAGAAAATAATACCAGTTGACTACGGTCTGTATGTATCAGTGAAGCTAATTAGTCCTAAACAGTTATGGAACAAAATGGACAGCAGAAAAGAAGAGTGTGATGAAGTATCTCACCTTTATAAAACGATCTAACTCCTTCATTAACATACAGTTTACTAGCAGCTTGATAAAGATTCTTGTAAACCTGTAAATTAAAATGGGTTGAATCTGAACAGTATATCATTAGTATATCATTTTACTGTGTCTGATTGTTCAAAGGTTAACATTAAAATAAGTCAGGTTCCACGTGACCCTTTTGTTCTACAGTTGACCCCATGTTACACCATGCCTCCCCCACAGTTGAGAAAGGCCAAATAAAATAAATTGTAAAATTCATTAATAATTCATAAGGAGTAGATCCAATGCAAAGGTACTATTTAGGTCACATGAATGCTCTGTAAACCCCAATACAAATCAAGAGTAGAATTAACTTTTGATACAAACTCCTGCTCAGCTGATTAGTATTTATTAACTTTTGATACAGATCTTTACTGATTAAAATGCAAAGCACAATGGAATCGAATAACAATACTTTGCATTCAATTTATTGTTTTCATTTCACAAGTATGATAAAACATTCGCGTCCGATCTGTATGGGCTTTACAATTGCTCGCCTATCGGCTCGCAATTGTAAATGCCCATACAGATCTCCCGCTCATATTTTATCTACTACATAAAAAAAAAACAAATATCCCAGTAAATTTTCCAGAGCCTTTAGTTATTATACCATGTATAATTTAGAACTTCCATCATAAGGAGTTTCCTAACCCAGGTGAAAAACTGCATTATTTGTTAAGATTTTCAACTTTATAATCTTACTTTAGGTTCTCCTTGTGCCACAAGCCTTGTTCGTAAAACATCTAAAGGCTGGGCTGCCGTGGATGAGAGGCATCCAGCCATTCCTCCACAAACAAAGTGAGTCACTGTGACACACAACAAAAAAACCGTAAGGAAACAAATCATTTTCATCAATGGAAGATTAATTCAAAACAATGACAGCTTTTTCCAGATAATCAATGTTGCCATACAGTAAACCCCCCTCTAATAAACCCCCCTAGCGGAAACGCTAAAATCCAAAAACTAATAGCAAAACATATATTTGAATGCTTTGAAAGAAGGAAAGAGGAAGACGACAAAAAGTAAATACTCTTGGACTTAATTAATTAATAACTTACCGGTATTAGCCATGTATATTTTTGTTGTTCGTAATTTTTTAATTATTTCGAATCCATAGTCAAGATACATGTCTGTCTGTCTGTCTTGGTTACCCTTTTAGGCTCAAAATATTAAGTTATGAGATTTCTGTGTTACACTAACATCATGATGATAATCCACTTTATGCTGTCACCAGCTGTTTGCTTGATAATGTATTATGAAATTAATGGATATTATACTGGTATTTCAATAGGCCGTTCCCAAATTGCACCGTGAACTGGGGCGAGATTCAACTTTTAGCCAATCAATAAATTGAAACCACCACACAAAAGATCACGCTGAAATTGGTCATCTGACCAAGTTTGAGGTTTTTAGGTTGAAAAAAAGACCAAGTTTCTGACTTTGAAACATGGTTTAAAATCCATACAAACATCCATAATTTTGACACAGCGTCCCCCAAAACTATACAAACCCTTAAAATTTTTATCAGATTTGTGACAACTGTAAAATGCCATCACGGAATTACTATTTGAAAGAAGCTAAGAAAAAAACACTATGATTGCCCATGTTTAAGAGTATCGCGGAAATCATAAAAAATTAGGAGTTTATATGGTTTTGGGGGATGCTGTGTCAAAAATCACGTTTGGATTTTGAGCCATGTTTCACAGTCCATAGTCTCTTTTCAACCTAAAAACTTCAAACTTGGTCAGATGGCCAATGTCAAATTATCGATTGGGATAATGTGGGAGGTGCAGTGGCCTAATGGTTAGTGCGCTGGACTCCGGATCGGACAGTCTGGGTTCAAGCCTCCAGCCGGGGCACTGCGTTGTGTTCTTGGGCAAGACACTTTACTCTCACAGTGCCTCTCTTCACCCAGATGTATAAATGGGTACCAGCAAATTTACTGCTGGGGGGTAACCCTGCGATGGACTAGCATCCCATCCAGGGGGGAGTAGAAATACTCTCTGTCGCTTCATGCTACAGAAACCGGGATAAGCTCCGGCCTGATGGGCCACTAGGCCCGAATGCAGACTTGCCTAAATGTTAAAACTTGCCCCAGTTCCCTGCGCAATTCGGAATGGCCTATGTACCAAGAAATAAGCCATCCCTTCTGATCCTGGCACTGATCAAGAAAAACTGTTGACCGTTTTCTGATAACACATGCACCAAAGCCACTCCAGGGGTTCTGGGGGCATGTGCTCACTACAGCAAAGTTCTAGATTTTGACTCGTGTAAGTGCCATTTCTAGCTATCCCAGGGATTTTGAGTCTTCCAGACAGCTGACTGATTTCTGGAAAACAGGAGAAACTGATCTGTCTGTGATTCTACATACTTTTTACTTTGATTCATAATCACGAAAAAGAAGATCTTCTGACCTGGTTTCCACTTTGGATCCGTACAAGCAGGATGTGTTTTCCACATAACTTCTGTTATGGTTTCAAATGACATGAACTGAAATAAAAGAGTGAAAGAGGCAGAAAAACTTCTAGTATTCAGCCCAAAAGGTCGATATCAGACACTTGAGTTTATATTTTGCTGTTTTAGGAACATTTCCCAGAAAGGATCTTACTTGACCTTCCGAGGAGAGTAGTGGTACCATGATATCAAATGCTTCTGAAAACCAATGTTGCTTAAAGAAGCTATGTCACGGTTTGTGCCTTTTGAAAAATTTAGCCTAAATTTTTCAAAATCGTCAATCGTAGTCCGTCTCAGTCTTCTCCATCCTCAACCATCCTTGTTCCTTTATTCGTTACCTTTATACTTCCTTAGTAAACTATTAGTTTTAGGTTTCCTTCATTTTAAGGGGAATTTGGTTTGTCACAAAAAATAATTAAAAAATATCATAACATAGCTCCTTTAACCTGCACCTGTAAATGCTACTGTTAGTTTTCATAGTGTACCTAACTATCGCTGGCAAACAAAAAACTATTCAGTCACAGGGCGGTCGGACTTTCATGGGGCTCAGTACGCAAAACACTTCAAGCGGTAAAGGTGAATACAGCTAGGAGGTCAGGGGTCAGAGGGTACATGTATGTCCCCTCCCGGGAAATTTTGAAAATCTGAGCTATCAGAAATGTCATTTCCTGTATTGTTTATGCTGCATTTATCGTATATTCACTAGCTATTTTTTTAACTATTATTGCTAAATGCACAACTTTCTGATGCTGCTTTTGTTTTTCATGTTTACTGTGTCCCTGTCACATTTTAGCAGCATAATCACGTATCTTGTCGCTGTTTAGAAATTCCTGTGCTGCCAGTATTCAGGACCATGCCGCATGTCACTTTTATCTCTCAGGAGGCCGCAGGTTAACCATTCTTATAGAAACCATTTTTATGGAAGTTTGTAACTGCTTACTTGAACATATCCGTATACCACTGAAAGAGCTTGTGCTGGTACATGGCCTTTCCTGACAGATTAAAAGAGATTGTGGCAATTTATATATTGGTCAATTCCAAAAGCACCCATTCCCCCTCGATACAAACCACTGGGCAGACGTCCAAAAAAGTTTAGTTAAATTCCCTGCTACTGGTATGTTGAAAGTTTACACTGTCAAATACCCATCAATTACAGCTTAACAGAGCATCAAATTCCCCAGCCTTTTCGTATATTTTTAAAAACAAAAAGCTAAATTATAACAAAACAAAGAAAGCGCTGATATCTACTTTTGTTTTGTGCAGCTTAAAAATGCTCTTTCTAGCTCTTTAAACCCATTTAAAAATCTCTTTTGATTGAATGTTTTTCTAAAAAGTCAAAAGGATACCATGACAAAAACAGATGTGGCAGTGAATTATGAAATCACTTAGCTTGAGGCCACTGACAAATGTTTATTTGATGGTCAAAACTTACACCCATGTACACGGGCAGAAATAAACAGTATTATCTCAAACAGTCGTTTTGTTCTCTTATTTTCTTTACCAAAGAGCTGTAAATCCTTCCTCTTTGTAAATAAGTTTGAATGCCTGCCATATTCCTGAGTATTTACCAGTGATAGTATTCTGAAAGAGAGAAATAGGTAAATACAGTAACATAATTATGTAAAGTCAGTAACTAGAATCTGTATAATAATAATAATAATAATAATAATAATAATAATATAATAAAATTTTTTTTAATTAATTTACATGCATCCATGTGGAACTTATTACAATATTTATTATATAAAGTACTAATACTAATAACAAAAATAACTTACTTACATAAAAGAAGTAAAAATTAGATAATTGATAATAGAAGTTCAAAATTCTATAATAATAAATAATAATAATAATAATAGTAATAATAATAGTAATAATTATTTATAATAATAGTAATAATTACAATATTTAAACAGGGAGCCCACTTCACAGAAGTGCTCTTAAGTGGGACCCTCCAACTAAACACAATATATAAAAGTGTTTCTTGTTCTATTTATTTCTAATGTTCATAGATATTTCTTATCAGTTGTTGCAAATACTTGAATGGCATTTCCTGTGTCATCTCGTCACAGAGGTATAAAAACAGCGCTCCAAGTTCACTTTTTCAAAAAGTCGCCTTTTGGCGACCTTCAATTGTAAAATGGTCGCCATTAAAGACAATGCAGTCGCCAAAAAAAAACAATTTGTAAAGGAGGACACTTCATAACATATTACACGAAGGTTTAATGCGCCAAACGGCTCGTTTTCAACACATCGCTTTGCTAATAGAAAGAGAAGGAAGAGACTGACGTCTAGTAGCAAAAATGATCTATTAACAACATTACAAAGCTGCTGAGACCGGGTAACATTGCCAATGGTACGCAAAACCCCTTCAAATTGATCAAATTTGTCACTTTGAGCTGCAGAGGCCACCAAGTAAGCAGAGTCAACTGATTGAGTTAGATTTACACTGACTTGGGTTAAAACGTAGATTTCACTCGGAGCAGTCACAATATATCAACACATAGGCCTTGAATTAATGTCACCGCACATCTTATCACTTCTAATCAGCCACAGCGCTTGCATTTAAATGCTGCCCTTGACTATATCTCTATATAAAATGTTATTTATCTTAAATCATTTCTACTCATCCTGGCTTTGATCGCCACTCAAGTGAAGTATCGATAAACTGTCACTTTTAAACTAACGTGATCTGCGTGCACACTTGCCTAACTACATCTCCGGGTTTTATACACGAGAAACGGAACAAGTGTATTATGAACTTTGACAAACGAGTTATACAAAGGATAATGTAATGCGCCTTTGTCGGACAAACGCTGGAATATTGATAAGGATACGAGATCCTAATATATGAACATCAGTGAACGGCAACACATTTAGGTTATTACTTATTTCAAGACCTCTTTAGAATACCTTATAATAAGAAATTGATGATAAGGTACACGTATTGTGGGACACTGGTAATAACAAGATGAAATATATTAAAGCCTTAACATCGTTTTCAATTTGAGTTCCATTACAGGTGATGGTCACTGATTTCATTTGGTAACACCAGAGGCATTTGTTCCGCTTTAGGACTGTAAGAATGGTCTTCGGGGCTTTTTTGACGCAAACCACTCGGCAACAGCTGGAGTTGGATTGAATTCGTTCACAGCAGGGCCCTCGGCTGTAATTCGGATCAAGTCTTCCACTGTCTTGGAAGCAAGCGAAGCTCGATGGCAATTCTTGATCCGGTTCTGCGCCGAGATTGCTCGCTCGCACTGGGCGGCAGAGAGAGGAAGTACAAGAAGAATTTCGACAAGAGACAGCACATCCTTTAGGTTATCTTTGTATGGCTCCTTTGTCATCAGAGTGGCCCAGAGATCGTTGTACCCTTTGTCCATGAAATTTGAGTGGACAAGAACCTTTAAAGACATCCACTGTGACTGAACAGCAGACACATTGCAACCTGAGGAGAGAAGGGGTGCTCGAAACCATTTGATCAAATGCTCGACCTTTTCTCTGCCAAAGTTTAGGAGGGCTTCCATTTCTGTGGGCCAGGCATCATGGTTGAAGACAGTTAGATCTGAGATGATTTCATGAACGGCGGCATTTTTCTCAGAGGGAGATGTGAGCTGAAGCAATGAACCAAACTTGTCTTCCAGTCCTTGGAGGCACAACTGAACTGCTTGTTTGATGCTTGATTGAACAGCATCGCTGTAATGAATGCTGGAAGCACCTCGACCAGCATTGGTTTGTGTAAGTTGAATCCCCTGGAACATTGGAGGGTGAGACTGCTGATTTTCAAAGCTTTTAACGAGAGCTTCCATCCTCCCACCCGAAATGGGTCGTTTCGCCAGGCACTTAATGTTGGCAATTGTTTCCTTTAATATGGAAAGGGCGCTTGGAAGTATTAAGTCATTTCGCTGGAAATGCAGGCTCAGCTTGCCCAGAATCTGAAACATGTCTGCCAGAAAATGGCAAAATGCAACAAAGGAAGCTTCTTTCATAGCGTGAGAAACATTCAATGCCCTGCCTTTTATTTCTGCTTTAGCAGACGTTGACGCCAAATGTTCCATATGTTGTAGAACAGCTGCATATTGCGATTCATCTTTGACAAGATCTCCATCCTTCACTGGCTTGATGAAGACATCAAGGGCTCTGCTGACATGCGGTAGCCATCTTGATCCTTTTACTCGGGTTGGCTGCAACACATCAATTCCAAGCTGACTTCCCAGGGTCTTCAAATCACGTTTGCTTTTCGGGCTGAAGTGATATGTCTTCCAGACTAAATGCATAATGTCATAAACCTTACTTGCAAGTTTGCAATCTCGTTGGATATTCAGAAGAGCAAGTTCCAGGCGGTGGGGAAAGCAGTGGACTTCAAGCAAATGGCAACAAGGTAATAATTCACTTCAGAATGATTTTTCCCAAAAACTGTGAGACTGGGAGTCTTGTTGTGAGACCAGGAAAAAAGATCAAAAGTTGTGAGACTCACAGCAGAATCATGAGAATTGGCAAGTCTGGAGGTAAGAGGTATTTATTTAACATGTGCAATCAGATTGAGAACCTGGTATTCTTATTTTAAATTTAAATAAAGTAGCAAAATTCATTTTCGACTCAAAGGAATTGTTAATGTTAAATACTGCCTCAGGTAAGTGGCCTTACCTCCCAAAAAACATGAAAAAACTATAAGCTTAAAAATTAAATTAGCTTTAATATTCAAATAATCCATATTTTTACATGTATTCAAAGGCTTCAATTAGAGATAAGAGATAAACAATAATAAGCACTATTGTTATTTAATCAGATTTAACAATACCTTGGTTGTAGGTTCAATTTGCAGCTGAAATCGTATTTTAAGAACATCAAGAGGTTGAACAACAAGTCTTGTCAGAACGCCAGACACAGAGCCGCACAAGCCACACTGCAAGGAAGATACGCTCTTCTCTTTACGACCAGGATCAAATCCGACCACCATTTCTTCAGTGAAAACATTTTTCGATCCCATTTAAATTCAACTGATAACTGACTATACGAAAATAAACAAATCTTATTGTGTCATAGTTATGCGATGTTGCACGCGCTACATCGTCCGCCATCTTGACAACATCTTGACCATGTTCACGCGACCTGAGATAAAGAGAGAAGACTGAGTACTAAGACAATTCCCGCGGGATCTTAAAATTATCACGTGGGTAGTTCTTGAGTCATGATTGGTTGTTATATCTCGGAGTCGGCAGATCATCTTTCAAAATCTTTGGAATTTATTTTCGTGATGGTCAATGATCAAGGACGTGGTGCGTTCGTTATTTTGAAACTTGATTATGGTTTACACTGGTAATTGTTGCCTTCTGTTTTGGATTTCTTTGTTTGAAATTTGAAATATGTCTACTCCGACAAAAGCAAGAGGGAAGCGCGCTCTGCCGAACATTCCTATCAACAGAGCGGCAAATGGTGATCGCATAGTTACAACGACGCCAAAATCAACTAAGAGAACTGCTTTTGATCACTCTACAAGCGTTGATGTGACCAAGAACAGGAGCTGCGCCTCACAGCAGCAGCAAAAGAAAGGGCCGATCATGAACTCGAACCTTCCATCGGAGATGTTTTCTAAAAGGAAGGATCTTTCTTCGAGCGAGAGTGGTTCGAATACGAGTTCACCTTTTAGCTCTCCTCGATCAACGCGGAAGGGAACCGTCGGACCAATGGTAGCAGATATTATTGATAAATTCTCTTATGGCTCTCAAAAATTGGAAGGAAACGAGGTAAAAGAAGATACAGCGAGTACCGAGAAAAAGATCGCACGTGTGCTACCAATGACGCCGCAATTCATTGAGGAACACCTGATCGCTAATGATATAGACGATCCTTCGTCTAAACACGGTGAAGAGTATTCTTTGAAAATCAGCAAACTACACTCTGGCTTGTTACAGAATAATAATAATAGCGATGGAATAAAGGGCTCAGTGATAGCTAAGAATTCTGAGAATAAAATCGCAATCGCACCCGGCGTTTTGCAAGCAAAGATGGCAACTGGAACGCCGTCCGTTTCAACAACACCACAAGAGCCGTTTTCTGGCGATGACGGCGAGGGTTCGAGTGTGCGGGTTGGTGTGAGAGTTCGGCCTTTCTTACCAAGGTAATGTGATACGTTTTTTGTGATAATACGATAAGAGCTGACTGTAACAGAAAGTAATAATTTTTGACCACTTAATGAAGTTGTTTGTTGTTGTTTGGTGTTTTACAATACGCAATGCGGCAAATTCCGCACATTGACTTATATTGATCATCAGCTGATCACGAAATTGATGTATCCAGAATCGTTGTACAATGATTGATTTCAAACTGAGATGCCCAAACAGCTTTTCGATGAAGGGAAAGTTGCATTTTTTCGTACTGTACATTGAAAACAATTCAACTCGCTTTGACGATAGTGTGTGACATAACCTTGAAACAATATTGGATTACTTTTTTATAAAACAAAACGCAAATCGTTTATTAACTGAGCAGATCCTTGTTTTCTTGTTTCCGCAAAGAAAGAACGATGTTCATGACACATTCGAAGGGTTATAGTCTAAACTTACAACTTTAATAAGCATCCAAGAAATTTGTTTACACAATTTGCATTCTTTCCCAATGACGACTTAATTAAAACCTCATTAATTCATTTGCGTCCATTGTATGTGATCAAACCTTTTGTTTCTTTCAGTAGAGATTTATAGATAATCCAAGAACCAATAAAAGAGATTAATGGTTGATTTAGCATTCTAGGACTGGATCATAAATAACCGTATGCATAACTAAAGATCAGAGCTCATCAAGTGGTCTTCACTCAAGATTTGTTTCCCCCCATTTGTAAACTTGTGATCTGAAAATTGTGTACTAAAACATACTACACCTGTTGGCATTGGGAGTTTATTATTTATAACTTAGATCTGTAATTGTAACTGAATCAGTGTGACTCTCATTTAAATTAATATGCTTCAAAACATGAACGAACAAATTATGATTTTATATGGTGAATATAAATTCAATAAATTAATTATTATTATTTGTAAAATGATATATGAAATTATAAGAAATAAGAGAAAGAGTTCTTTGTATCACCTAGGCGGAAACAAAAAAAACTGAACAACTTATTCCTTTCGACTCTTGATATTCTGTTGAAACTTTCATCGAAATAAAGACGGTAGCAAACAAGGACACATTGTTGTGGATGCAAATGTTTCCCCGTTTGCCTGCATGCACAACACTGTTGTGGACACAAATTTTGTGTCCGAGACACAAACACTGGTTCTGATTTTATTCAGAAACATTTTGTGTTCGCAACAAGTGTTTCCATGTTTGCTTGCACAACAAATCGTCATGAGCAATGATGTGTCCGCAACAATGTGTCCTCTTTTGCCATAGTTTTATTCTTATAATTAGGGCTTTTTGAACATTCCTTATTTCAAGTACCTGAATATGACTATTTGGGGGAAAAGGAGGAGATGAAAGTGGCTTCACTCTTGCAACAACTTCTTGGTCCTCCTCTTCCTGAATGTTCTGGAAAGCCGCAGGCCAAGTACTGCATCTTAAATTTTACACCTAAACTCTAATTCATTCCTTTTTTGTACTCCACAGGGAAGAGAGTGATCCAAATGTGAAGCTTTGTATTTCTATGAAGGATAATGAGACTATAATCACTTCAGATGCTGGGATGGAATATGAGTTTGTATACGACTATTCCATTTGGTCATGTGACCCCAAGGACCCTCACTATGTTGGACAGGAGAAGCTGTACCAAATGATGGGACGTCCCCTTCTGAATTGTGCGTTTGAGGGCTATAACACGTGTCTGTTTGCTTATGGGCAGGTAATAGTTGAATTTTTTTATACAAGAAAATATTGTAAAATGAAAAGCATTTGATAATGATTGGGAATAATTGGTCAAGTTGGAGATACATGTAGGAGAACAACTAAGTATGAAGGTAGAGTCAATATTATAATAATATTACAATTACTATATATATTAAGCTTGTTCTTGTTCAAGCTTCCTTTTGTGACGGTGTGAGGCGGTTACCACAAGATGTTCTTTGTCATAAAAAAGAAATTTGGGGCTCTTAGACCACTTAGGAAAAAAATCCAAGACAGCAGGTCGCATGAAATCTGATTAAAAGCTTGTGTGGCACATTGTTGAATGAAGGGCCATGTACGTTGAATGTAAAGCTGCTATCAAAACATTTGGAACCTCTTATTGTTTAAGTTAAACTCATTAACAATAGATGAGGTTTTATGGAATAAATTTAACATCAAGATATTTAGGAGGTGCAAGTTTCTACAAGTTTATATTCTGGTGAAGTAATTCAACTATTAACAATACATGTATGTTTCTCTTTCAGACTGGATCAGGAAAATCATACAGGTTAGTTGCAAACATCAGCCAAAATTAATAAAACCATGAACAACAAATTAATTAATATTTAATAATAATCTCTTTCTTTTCAATTTTAGTATCATGGGCCAGGGAGACGAACTTGGTGTTTTGCCAAGATTCTGCGAAGAACTGTTTGAGAGGATCAAATGTTGGAATGAGGTGATTAAATTATAGCATGTATTTGAAATTTATAGAAAACAACGAAATTTGTATGCGACATTTGGTCGTTTATTCCTTAGGAGAAAACTTCTTTCTGTAAATTACCTAGTGCTGCAAAAAAATTGCATGAGGCAGGCATGGATCCAGACCAGCCTCCACCATTTTACAGAAATTAGTCAGTCCTTTTATAATAAGTTAATTCTCCAGGATCAGAAAGTTAAAGAATGTTTCCAAGTTTTAACATCAAAAACGTGAAACAACGTGGTCAACATCTTGTTCGAGTGACTGTTACAAACACCCAAAAATGGAACTTTGGAGTTTCAAGCTTAATAGTTTTCCCAGTTGGAGCATGCCACCAGACCCCTGGAGGGACGTGTCGAAGGAGAATTTAGTAAACAATCACTATTTTTTCTAAATCCGCACCTGTGAAGACCTGTCGGTATATTAAGACCATATGATTGCTTTTCACTATCACAGCTGCAGTTTACAATGGAAATAAGTTACTTTGAAATCTACAACGAGAAGATTCATGATTTGTTGGCACCCAGTAAGAAGAAAGATGGCAAAAAAGTGCAGGTAAATTAGCACATGTAAATTTTGATTCATCTGTTGCAAACTCTGAAGTTGATAAGAGTAATTATAATAATTATATAATTTTTATTGCATTTATTTCAATTTTCAGCTGAGGGTCAGAGAACATCCAATTCTTGGACCATTTGTTCAAGATCTGACCACGTGAGTACATGTACACTTTGCTTGCCTACTGGTATTAAAATATTGTTAAGTAATAGTAGATTCATTTTACTGGAGATAATGTCGAATGTACACTTCTTTTGGACAAATTAATATACTTAATAATATAATAAATAACAATTATTCCATGAGCTCGTGTTGGATATGAAGTGATAAAATAACCAACGAGCGCGTAGCGGGAGTTGGTTATAATCACTTCATATCCAACAAGGGCAAATGGAATAATTGTTTTAGTAAATTCTCAAACCATATCTCTTGAATTTTTGTGGGAGACAGCTCCTGAAACCTGCCAGTGTCGGCCATTATAGGGGACTGAAGTTAAAAACGTAGCGCACTATTTTCCATATGACGTAAAACTCTGACTATTGGCTCATAGTTGGAGTTTTTTAGCCAATCAGAAAGCTAGAAATGCAATAGTCGGAGCTGAGAATATACTGATAATATATATTTACATTTGAATTCTGTATTCATTTGATAAATTTCCTCTTCTATTTCTTTTTACTACTTCCAATCAGGATAACCCTTCTGGTAGAACTTTTAACTTTCTTCTTTCCTCTTTAGATACACTGCAAGTTCATATGCAGATGTTGAGGTGAGCAAAGAAATATTGTGGTAACCAATATCATGCACTTAAATTTATACCAAAATTTGCTCCGTGAGCTGACAAAAAGTGGTCTAAATGTGTGAGATTAATGTTTGAGTTCAACAGGCATAGTCCCTAAACAGGCATAAAACATATTCATAAACGCACTAAGATGCTTTGTATTTTATATCTGGGATTGAATTTTTCCTCAAAATGTAATGGTAGTTGTTAATTTAACCAGGTTTAAAGTGGCTGTTCAAAGTTGCCATGGACTAGCATCCCATCTAGGAGGGAGCTGAGTAGAAATACTCTCTGTCACTTCATGCTAAGTAAACCGGGTTGAGCTCCTGCCTGATGGGCCACTAGGCTCGTATGCACACTCTACCAATCTAAAGTGGCTGGGAGTTGTGCTTGCACTGAGGCCTAGATCCCAGCTCAATCTGTGGGGGGTTCGACTCCTGATTATATTTACTATGAGGCAAATTCACTGGTTTACCAGCACCAGCCTATTTCGTCTTGTTCCACCCCACCTCACCGCCTAAACCCTCTCCACCACTCTGTGGTGTGACCTTGCTGGGCTGTGGGCTGGTTGTTGGCATACCACAACCATTTCCCCCAAGCAATGGGAGATCATAAGTCCTAGCCCGACACAAGCTTCCAACTGTGTGTGTAGCTGCTTTAACTTACTTTGTTTTCATTTTAGTCTTGGCTGGCTGTTGGAAACAGCATCAGAGCAACAGCTGCCACAGGGATGAATGACAAGAGCAGTCGTTCTCACTCAGTCTTCACCATGGTCATGACGCAGACAAGGGTAATGTGGAACCTTGCCAAACTTGATTGTCTAGTCCCTATGTTAGCATGCAACTGACCCTTAAAATTCTACGAATGCTCAAAAATCATTTTCCCTTACAGTGTCGAAACATGAAGAAAATCATTATATTATTATGTTGGATATTATCTCTGATACACCTGTCCACCAATTTTCAATAAGTCTGATGCAAGAAAGGGTGTGAAAATTTAATTTTTTACTAATATTATAAATATCTACCCTGGGTTGCACAATGGAAAAATGTCTTATTTAACTTTGGGTTTCCACTAAAATGGAAGGTAAATAACTTTTTGACATACTTAGCTTACTTCAGTGGGAGGCGCAGTGGCCTAATTGTTAGTGCACTGGACTCTGGATCGGACAGTCCGGGTTTGAGCCTCTAGCCGGGGCACTGCGTTGTGTTCTTGGGCAAGACGCTTTACTCTCACAGTGCCTCTCTTCACCCAGGTGTATTAATGGGTACCTGCGAATTTACTGCTGGGGGGTAACCCTGCGATGGACTAGCATCCCATCCAGGGGGGAGTAGAAATACTTTCTGTTGCTTCATGCTACAGAAACTGGGATAAGCTCCGACCTGATGGGCCACTAGGCCTGACTGCAGACTTACCTTAGCTTACTTCTTGTACAGAATGTAACTACATGTTAACATCTTGTTCGCTTGTAGACTGAAATATTTGAAGGTTCAGAGACACAAATGACTACAGCCAGTAAAATTAACCTGATTGACTTGGCTGGAAGTGAGAGGGCAAGTCAAGTGTTGAATGATCAGGTGATCAAGACAGCAGAGACAGCGGCACTCAGGCTCAAGGTAACAAATGAACTGTCAAGAAAAAAGAGAAAAAGTAAACAATTATTGAAGTTTTGTCTCTTCATTCCAGGAAGGAGGGAGTATCAACAAGTCGCTTCACACCCTTGGTAAAGTCATCTCCCTGCTATCAGACAGAGAACTGCAAGCTAAAAAGAAAATGTACATACCCTACAGGGATTCCACTCTCACATGGTAAGGGCTACAAACACACATGATGGGGAACAATGTGCTCATTACATGTCCAATATTTAACAATTATTTCACAAGCGTGCATTGGATATGCAATGGCAATATAGGTAGCCAACCACAGCAGCGAGTTTTTCAATTTACAACTGAATACTGTCAAAAACGTAACAATATCAATAATATTACATGTTTGTATTAAACCCTTTACAGGTTACTGAAGGACAGTTTAGGTGGAAACTCCAAGACAGCCATGATAGCAAATATCAGTCCTGCAAGCACTTCATTTGGAGAATCTCTGAGTACATTAAGATATCCTTTTATAAACAGGTTAAATACCCACCCCCACCTAGCTGGAGCCTGCTTGCAGGCTAACAGGTTATGCTCTTAATAAGACTCAAAAACATTTATCCAATACTGCTATAAGCAGTTCAATTGTGAGCCAGGGGACAGCACCAAAAGAAAAGCATCTTGCCACCCTCAAATTTGAACTAGCATTCTTTTTCTGCTACATTCTCGATGGAATAAGATAAAAAGGGACTGCTCATAGTCTAGACCAATTTCTGATGAGTAATGACAGTCAAATTTGCTTCATCATTGCCGACCAGTTAGCTCAGTTGGTAGAGCGCTGGACTGCCATGTGGGAGGTCGCGGGTTGAAACCTCAGCCAGACCAACACTAGATGGGTCTTTAAATAACTGAGGAAAAAGTGCTGTCTTTGTAACATTATCTGCAAATTAAATGGTTAGACTTTCTAGGCTTCTCAGATAAGGACGATAAACTGTAGGTCCCATCTCACAATCGTTGTTCCTAATAACTCTGTGGGACGTTCAAGAACCCACACACTGTTCACAAAGTGTAGGGAATGTAGTTCCCGGTGTAGTGGTCTGGCCTTTCTGGTCTGTCTGGGAGGGTAGGGTGGGGCATCTTGCAT
The DNA here is from genome assembly GCA_947652115.1 of Blastomussa wellsi. NCBI lineage: Eukaryota > Metazoa > Cnidaria > Anthozoa > Scleractinia > Plerogyridae > Blastomussa > Blastomussa wellsi. Next base: position 9,562,289 of record OX393563.1, read on the forward strand.
AAGCCCTGGAGTCCTGTTCGTGCTCTTTCCCTCTGGGCAGCTTTGCACAGTAGAAAAACAAAACAAATCACATTTTAAGTTTATTATCTGTGAATGCATAAGCTGATACGTGTGATTGTCTTTTATCAAATGAAATCCTATGACAAGCCATTCGCGTTTCTCTTTCTTTGACTGTTTTAAAATATGCTCAGAGGGCCCGTACTATCGTCAACAGAGCGGTCATAAACGAAGATCCAAATGCAAAGATCATAAGAGGTTTGTTGAAACTCAATGTTTTTGTGAATGTTACTTGCCTTTTAGTTTAGCATAAATGTAAGATTGCAGACTTTTTTACGTGAGTGTTGTTAAGTAACAGTCCGACCTCTATTAAGCGGCCACCTATTAAGCGGCCACCCTCCATTAGGCGGCCACTTTTCAAAGTCCCGATTTATTTGTCAGTAAACTGCTGTATTTGATACCTCTATTCAGTGGCCACCTCTATTAAGCGACCGCGGCCACCTTTTTACTGTCGCTAGTGCATAATTTATATGGTTTTTAACCTCCATTAAGCGACCAGCAAATTATCTTTCGAAGCGAAATGGTGACAGATGTTATAAGGTGATAACTGAAACAACAAGAAAACGAAAACTGCAATTTAATCTCCACTTATAACAAGTCACAAGCCGCTTACATTTGCAAACTTTTCACATCCGGCGCGGCCGGCGCTATACAAAGATAACAATAGAATTATTACTGTACGGGAAATCTACAAAAATCCTTGCTCCTTAAGTTTCGATTTTAACCATCGAATAGCGAACTCGTCTCCTGTGAAATAGTACTCGCATGGAAGGTCCTTTACAGAAAGCGAATGCTGCGGTACGTTTGCTCTCAAGTTGATGGTGAGAAAAACGCATCCGAAATCGTCAAATCGTCAAATCCATCAACGTTCTTATGGCCATTGAATGGGGGAGACAAGCCTGGAACGATGTTCGCCTAAGCAGTATCACGAAGTGCTTTCAGAAGACTGGTTTGTATCCACGTGATACACCAATCGAGGACGACCCCTTTGAAGGAGAGGAACTTGCAAACCTGACAACTATAATGGATCGGATGGATGCTGAATGCTCTGTGGAGGAGTATGTTTCCTGTGATGATGAAACCGCAATCTGCGCCGGCCTAATCGATCCATCTAACCCAAACTGGAGGGAGGAGGTCAGAAGTGAATTGCTAGATGATGATCTGGACATTCAATTTGTTTCAGAAGACAACTCAATTGACGACGACTACGACAAAGAATTAGAAGAACCACCAATCAAGAGCCTTGCAGAAGCCTTGCGCATAACTGACCAACTCCGGCACTTTGCCCAGTTCAATGGATACCAAGACCTTGCCCTAGCTGTAGGAAAGGCTAATGACGTGATCTCGTCTTTACAACTCCGCGCCCCAAAACGGCAAACAGCATCGACGGATTATTTTAAATAAATTGCCCGTGAAATATTTTGAGCTATTTTTTTCCCATACTAACTGTTGTTGCAGAAAGGCCTAAGAAACTTGTCAACGATGTTTCGCACATTTTTCTGCACATTATCAACCCGAAGAAAACTGTACTGTGTTAGAGCTAGAACTATGCATGGACTAGAAATGCACTTGATGTTTTGTTATAATGAATTTTGGATATATCTTTTAAAAAGCATTTTGCTATATATGTAGAGTCAATAAAACCATGTTTACTGCCATTCCTATCCAATTTATATTGTACCTCTATTAAGTGGCCAACCTCTATTAAGCGGCCACTTTTCAAAGTCCCGAGGGTGGCCGCTTAATAGAGGTCGGACTGTATTTTGATTCACACTGATGTACATACTTTCTCTTCAGAATTGAAAGCCGAAATCGAGAGACTGAAGCTTTCCCATACTGGAGCTAATCAGGAAATAAGTTCAATAGCTCTAGCAGAAGTAGCTCAGCTGAGAGAGAAACTCAAGGAAACCCAGCACCTTCTGGCCGAGTCAACTAGGTGAGTTAATAACTGAATGTGTACTCCAGGAAACTATTATGATTAATACCTAAAACATTGATAAAACTATTGTAGTAGTCTTGGTGATGATTCTTTCTTTCAAGAGAGCAAAAAGTAGATTGGGGATTGCAGCTGTCGGTGCTGATACCATTATCTCATAAACGGCCAATTTAGCAGCGTTCAGTGTATTCTTGCAGTTGATAACCTAAAGCTAGCAGTTTATTTTACGTCAAAAAACATTCTCTAGCAGTCCATCAAACAAGCCACAGCATGTTATGACTTGTGACTATAGTGTGCTAATGAGGTCTGACAGATTTTGTGATCAATAGTACCTCTGACTAATTAGATATGTAGTAAGTCTTTCAAATAGTAAGGTATGAGATATCCTTTTTACTTATCTGTTTTGACATCAAGGAATTGGCAGGAGAAACTTGCACTGACAGAGAAGAGAAAACTTGAAGAGGCAGAAAAACTCAAGGTAATACAAACGTGAAGATATCATAAGTGTGGATTTCACAAGCCTGTTCCAGGCTCTCAGATAGTGGAGCACGCAAAGAAAAGATATGCGAGCAGGAGAGCAAAGAGGTGGGGTTCCAGGCTCTCAGATAGTGGAGAATGCGAAGAAAACATACGCGAGGGAAGCGTGCCCCACTATCTGAGAGCCTGGAACAGACTAGGATTTCACTTGATATGTCAGTTGGTTTGTTGAAAAACTGTTTCTTGTTTGTTGTTTTTAATCTTGCAGAAAGCGGGCATTTCTTTTAAAGTGGACAACCGATTACCAAATCTTGTCAATTTGAACGAGGACCCTCAACTGTCGGAAATGTTGCTGTATATGCTGAAAGAAGGTATGTAAATCCATACAGAGCCTGTCCTTTGAAATATTGAATCATCTTTTCCTAATGTACCGCAGTCTGATGTTGAGGGGTATCGTGAGGGGGCTGGAGCCCGGGAGAATAGGAGTTGGGAGAAGACAGGGCTGGTAACGGAGAAATAGAGAAAGATTTTTCAACGTTGCGAAAAATTTTGCAATAGAAATAGTACAAAGGAACAGATCCCATGACCTCACCCCACTTCAGATGGGCATCAAGACGAGGAAATGTTAGTTTTTTATGACGACAGTATTGAAACCGCTCTGACTGCATATAATCAACATATGTGTTTGCAGGGGAGACAACGGTTGGTCAGACTGATCATGATATTAAACTGAATGGTGCACTTGTGGCGGAAACGCACTGGTAAGCATTTGACATGTTCATGCCTTTTTTATTTGTAAGTCCATCAGGCTGTGTGTATTTGAATTTTGTGCAAAATGTTTTTTTTCTTTTAGTGTCTTGCGAAATGAGGGAGACAAGGTCACTGTATCGCCCATAGGTAAAATATGTCTGCTGTTTGAAACTAACTATGGTTGAACCCTTTCATCCTCATTATTTTGAGGTCTTTGTGTAAGGACGCATTCTCGGCCCCATTCTTTTTAGTGTGCAGTTTTCCCTGACACTCACTTTTTTTTGCAGGGGATGCACCGACGTACGTCAATGGTCAGCTGATCCTGGAAGAGACTGTACTTCATCATGTAAGTGATCACACAGTGACCATCATTATGTCATATCATATACCCCTTTTGGCTATGTCATGTGATGTTTTTAGATCGAACGCACACGCGAAAACTAGTCGGGGTGGGTAGGGGGCGGTGGTTTAGGGCCCAACCGCCCTCGACCCACCCCTGTCTAGCAGGAGCTTGCTCGCAGGCTAGAAAACTATTTGGTGGGTCACTGTTTGGACGTATTTCGATTTACTCTAATGTCTTAAAACCAAAGTAATCATAATTGACATATAAAATCATCCAGGGGGCCAATCAAAACTCGAAGCAATACATGGAGCTGGCAAGAAGTGTGGGGAAATTTTCGAGAGCGAGCCAAAATTGGTTTGGGTTTTTTATTTGATTGTTTGAAGAGGATGTGGCACTAATCTAAGTAAAATAAAACCAATCTAAGCGCGAATTACTCACTCAAGTGAAACAACCCCAACCAGAAGCTTATCATCTAGACTTATCATCTTCTGCCCCAACATAATAGTTTACTTGTGAATTCCTTGTTTTACTCATCAAGACCATTTCACTTGCAGGCTGATCGTGTTGTTATTGGAGGTGATCACTTTTTCAGGTACATTTATTTACTTCATTTTGTTTTGTTTTTGTTAGCTTTGTTTGTCTGTTTTATCTGTAAACGCTACAGACGGATTTTAGAATATTTGAAGGTTCACAAGTCCGTTCTTAGTTCTGTGACAACATTACAAAAGGCTTTTAAAGAAAAAAATAGGTATACACGAGTGTACATGAGGCTACTGCGACAAGGGGTGACAGTGTGTAAAACCCGAACCCATGGAATGTATTACAGCCATATAAGTCATCTAATCGAATCTTTCTTTCAACCTCTTTTGTTGCCTTCTTTTCATGTTTTCGCACTCGAAACCTGCAAATAATGTTCTCCTTTTCGTCCTTAACCTTAACACGTTGTTGATTGTATTTTAGATTAAACCATCCCAAAGAAGTCAAAAAGAGAAAACTGAGCAAGTCTGCGCCTCCAGAGCGAAGCAATCAAGAGGCAGCAGCTGTCAAAGACTTCGAGTTTGCAAGGAATGAGCTGGCACAAGCACAGAATGCAAGGTGAACATCAGTTTATTTTGGAGCGCGTTACTTACGCTAGCCAGTCAAAATGTATGTTTGCCTAGGCAGGTAACTATGAGGAAAAAGACATGTGACGTGTATTTTATGATACAATTAGAACCACACAGTTAAAACGTGTAAAAAAAAACAAGCTGTTTCATGTATTTCAAACAAAGGAGGCTGCAGTCCAGAGCAGTGTTTTTGTTTTTTCCAGTAGGAAAAAAATTCATAATAGGCAATAATTCGGAAATAATTTTGCTACAAACGAATTATTTTTACATTATAATTAAAACCTAAAATATTAGGTAACTAAGGCCTGGTTTATACGTCGAATTTAATTCAGACGAATTCAATTCAAATTAAATTCGTCGATCAGTCGACGATTACTCGAAGGGTGGTTTAGACGTCGAATTTATAACACGAATTTAAATTTTTTACTTGGGCTTCCATACACGAGCCTTCAGAATTTGTCTGTTAACCAGCGGTGAATTTTAAAACACGCATGAAACACGCAGATTACGTGGATAAACGAAAATAAAATGGCGAGGGGCTTCGTTGAAAGGTTCATTTTGCCCAGTAGCCCAGCACGCGGCAGACAATAATACACACTTATGTTTGCCTCCCATCCCAACGTCTCTTCATCACGTTTTGCGCCGGAGTCCAGTTATCTCGCGATTCATTCGCCGTGTTTGCCGATCGAGGAAAAATACGAAAAAATAGCGGACTGTGAATAGTCTATTCGGCAATCAAACATTCCAATCAAACACATACACCTTTTCCACAAGATATGCGTGAATACTTTGTATTCCTCTGGCAAATTGTGCACTCGGACGGCAACTTTTTTACCCACAAAGACGTTTCGAGCAAAGAAAAGCGGGAATAGCGCGGGAAAAGTTAGAACGAAGGAACTGTTTGCGCATGCGACATGAACGAAATGTACCACGGGCTCAAAGGATATACATTATATATAAATTTTAATAAAGTATGCATTTAATTCGATGCGTCTGTTGTGCGACGTTAATTGAAGACGCGCTATCGCAATTGTATCCGTCCTAGCCAGACGGATAAAACGTCTTGGACGAATTTAATTCATCCGACGAATGTAATTCGATTTATACGTCGCTCAATCGTCGAATTTAATTACCAGCAGGTCCTTGAATTAAATTCGTCCGAATTTAATTCGACGATTGTGCGACGTATAAACAGGGCCTAAGTGACGTTTGAAGTCCTCCAAGTTCGTTGCCACACTTCTCGTGTGACATTGCTTTTAGTCTTTGTTTGCTATTCTTTCGTGTTCTTATAATCACAGACTTCAAGCTGAGTTGGAAGAAGCAAGAGAAGAGGCTAGAATTCAAGCCCAGGAGGAAATTGTAGCAAGAATACAGGAAGCCAAGGTAATAGCTGTCAGTGTGAGCAATTCTAAGCGACTTTACCATTTTGGAAGTTAACCTGTGTCGGTTTTCCTCGAACAGGAAGCCGCCCAACAAGAACTGTCGGAACAGAAGCAAGAGTTCGAGGAACGAGTCACACATCTCCATGAAGCTATGGTAAGTGCTGGTTGGTTGCTTGTATGTCACGTGTCAAAATTCACTGTTCTTATTGGTTAATGCTTGAACTCTTCCGCTTTAGTGGAGCAGGACCAAGCGTTATGGAACTGGGTATTTCTATTAAAAATATTCACTGTCTGAGACAGTGATTTCAGGGTAGGGCTGTAGTAAATGGTTATTAAAACTGTTCTTTTTGTGTAAATAGGAATCTCTCACGACAGAAAAGAAACAAGCTGAATTGTCCAACCAAACAGCAGTGGAAAAGATTTCTGAGCTAGAAGCACACAGACTGGTAAGTGGAGTCCTGCCTTAGCTTGAGTGGCAGTAAATGCATTCTTTTTCTCCTTTTGTTACTCGTTTTCCTTTCGTTTTTCACATGTATTTGGCTTCGTTATAGCAGGTATCACAAAAAGTAAAGATCTCCTCCTAAGTATAAGAAAAGAACTTCTAGAGATAGTTCAAACTTATTTTTTTTTTAATTTTCCTTAGCTGCTAGAACAAGAAATCCTGAACAACAGAAAGAAGTTACAAATGGAAGCTCTAGCCGCCAAACAGGTCAGTAGAGCTGAACATAAAAAGTAACTTCGTTTCCTGCAGCCAGTTGATTACTAACACTTTTCTAGACAAAGCAAAAGAGCAAAACGAGAGAATAACTTGTAACTTCTTCGCGTCAAAGAATTGATGCACAAATAGAAAAATCGTGGCACTCTTACTTCTCTGTCCCATTGTGTTCTGCCTTCTTGCGCGTCATCGTCAAATTAAGGGGACACTCACGCTTGTTATATCATATTTTAATAACTATGGCCTGTAGCTTTCTGTAATCGTGCTTTATTGTCTTGCAACAGAAGGAGCAAAATGCTAATAGTGGTGAAAGCAAATAAATATCAACTACGAAGAAAAATAAGCATTGAAAGATTCAAAATTTCACCAGAACGTCATCTTTGAATTCTGGACATCCTGTCCTACTTCCCCAAAATACCTGTTCTATCTTGTTCTGTGGAATATTTTTATCACATTTATTCGTGCATTTGGTGGCATTTGACACAAAAATTTCTATAATCAGGCGTGACACATTCGAAAAAACTATCATTGTTGCGTTTGCAGGCTTTGGAAGAAACCAAAATGAATCAGGTCCGAATTATTACAGAGCTGGAAAAAGAAAAGAAGAAAATGCAGGATGATGTACAAAAACTGAAGGACGCTAAGGTAAGGATGCAACTGAACAGTACAAACCACGTCTTTGTAGTAGAAATAAGTTTTGTTCTAACAAATTAATCAATCGCCACTGTTGGACATTCATAAATTTGTTATTCACCATACCCCGCCAGGTATTTCGTCCACTTTAAGGGCTAACCCACAAACGGCCGCTCTCATGTGGCTTTGATAGCTCAGTTGGTAGAGCACTGCACCGGTAACGCCGTGGTTTCGAATCCCGTTTAAAGCCTGAAATTTTCTTTTGAGGTCTTTGTTCCAGTAGTGTTATGGCTGCATTTGCATGTAAACCGTACCTAAGTTTTGTTATGTTTCTTGTTGAGATGTTTTTATTTTACTTTCGCAGCAAAGTCGCGAAAAGATGAGAGAGGAGTTTAGGGCGTCATTCCACAACATTGGGAGGAAAAATTCCCTTGCAGGTTAGCTTATTGAGTTTGTCACTAAAGCCTCTGGTTTTCACAAGCGACGGAGTCGGGGCCGCGAGCGGAATCGTAGACGTTATGATCTAGTGAAAATCAAATTTGACGGAGTCGTAAGCAGAGTTCCGATTCCGCTTATGACTCCGTTGCTGTAACGATCTAGTGAAAACTAGATTATCAGAGTCGCAAGCAGAAAGCCGAAAGGTCTACTCGAAATGCCTTAAACTAGCAATGTGATTGGTATATTCTTTCACTTCTGCTTGCGACTCCGAATCGGAAGAAAATGTAAACGTTAATTTTCTGATTCTTCCGACTCCGATTCTGTCGTGCTTATGACTCTGCTTATGAGGCCGTAAGTGCTTTAATAGTAACACTGTTAAAGTGGATATAGTGTCAAATCCGCGAGGGCGGGTGGTTAACATTAGCTAAGGTTAGCCTGAATTTCAAACGCGCGCGACCAGAGGAAGACGTCTGAAATTCAAGCTAGGGCAAGATTTTTAGAGATAGAAAAAACACCAACATTGAAAATTTAGTCCAGGGCCTAGTTGTTCAAAACTTGGATAACAATATCCTCCGGATAAAGCACTACCCAGTGGGTAGCGTAGTTTGTTTTGTCAATACTTATGCACTGGATCGCGATTTGTCTTGTGGATAGCGTTGTCCACCCTACAAACAACTGGGGCCAGTATTCTATCATTAAGTGAGCATTGACTCGTAAGCAAAAAAGAAGGAATACCCAACATACCTCTTAACGTTGTTGTTGTCTTCAAATGACTTCTGCAGATGATCCGAACAAGAAAGAGCTGTTACGAATCACCATGTCTTTAAGAGAGGCCAACAAGATCAGCCAGAGCTTGTCAAAACACATCGTGAGTAATCACAACATAATTTGTGACTCACCTTGAGACGCATGTACACACTATTGGGTTTTTCACTCGTTCATCCATTCACCGATTTTACTGTTTTTTGTTTCAGCGTCTTCATCCTTTTAACCCTTGAATTTAGTTCTAAGCTTTTGTGATTTTTCTTTATTCCATTGCAGACCTTTAGCAGGGATGATGTCTTTGTTGACGGAAAGGTAATCAAAATATCACATGTCTGTTTTTTGTTTCAGAGAAAATCTCAGTTTGCTAAGCAGAAAAGTGCGAACACTAGCAGTCATTCATGGTCAAAGTGCTTCCTAGTCTGTCTTATCCTGGGACGTATATATTTACGCTATGTTTTTAAAACCTCACTGAGCTTAGTTTATTAGGTTTCTCAGTACATCCTCAATGGCGTTCGATAATTATTTTGTCCTCCATCACTATCTCCATCATGGTAGGCATGACATTAAAACCGTGATAATCCCCGGCCTGATGGACCGCTGGGCTCGATCACAGACTTCACCGTCACCCTCCGTCATGTGTGTAATGTACAGTTCAATCTAACTTGAAGCATAACTTTTTATATCTTTTATTATCAACAGGCCGAAATGAAGATTCGTTTGAACAACACGAAGAAAGGCCTGACGAGTGTGTGGTCCTTAGAGAAGTTCGAGAGCGCCATGGAACAGATGAGGGAATTGTATCAGGTATGAAGTATGAAATGCTTTGAGTTTCGTTTTACTGAACCAGGTTGCTTTAGAGCGGTTTTCAATTGAGTGTCGAAAGTACTGATTGGTTTAAAAATCTCGTGCCACCTTTTCAACCAATCAGAGTAAAACCAAACCAATAGCGACTCGCGCGCTCATGTTTTCCCGCGCTTCAGTTGTGGAGGCTACGTTTAATTACTTCGAGTTATGATTGGTTCTCTGGATTGTCGGCGTCACATTTTGAAAACTTACTTTTCTTTCGGAACAGCATCGTGATAACGACAGCGTGTCAGGGGAGTCTGGTGACGAAGTTGATCCTTTCAATGACCCGGATGATAAATGGGAGAAAGATTTCAAGCTGGACTCGTCAAGTAGCAGGTTCGTATGCTACTCACGAATAATAAAAGGCGCTTGCAGAAGCGGTTTTTCGTTATTTAAATAGGTTAACTGGGATCTTGGCTTACATGACACCATGCCTTTGTATGATTTTCCTCCGCAGACGTATTTCGTCTCTGACTAGTTCAGGATTGTCATCTCGTACCAGAGCTTCAGCGGCCGGTAAACCACAAGGTAAAATAACAATTACAGTTTTGAGTGCCGCTTAAAACATCAACTCAAGTTAAAATTTTTCGAAACCGTACCAACGCAGCTGGTCTTTCTTAGGATTTTCTCCAAACAAAGCGGAGAGTATATTCGCCAAGTATCGTAATCAACAGAACCAAGGCTCACCATTCTCTGACACACCCGAGGCCCCTCCTGAGGATCCAGGGACATCACCTGCAAGACCTGTTATAGAGACATCCAGCAGGCCTCCTGTGGCTCCCTCCAGTAGACGCAGTAAGTACCGCCAATCACTGCACTCTTCTCTTTATATGTCAAACTGAAAACAAGAGTAATGAAGAACGTACAAAGAATAAGTTGTAGTTTAAAGTGAACTCAAGGTCAGAACAATTTCTAGGGTCAATTACCAGCCGCTGTCCGGGAACCGGAGCCCGCGCTCCTCCCCCGAAGGGCGGGAACGAAGACCGAACTCGAGAGAACGGCGGAAATAGTACCTGGACGATTTCAAGCTCGTTCTATTTGTTTATGTGTTTAAGTATTATGGTAATAGATCTAGAAACCACTTTGATCCGAAATTCATTAAAAACAAACATCGAATATTCCTGATGATACAAAAAAACCGAGAGCATCAGAGAGTCATTAAATTCGTTGTTTTACATTAGAAATATTCACATTCGCTCATCTCTTGGTTTTATTTGTTTGTGTTCCAGTAAGGCGTCACTAAGTATTAATCTCCCCTGTTATTGCAGGAAGCGAAACGAGAAGACCAGGCCCGTCTATATCAAGTCTGTGTAAATATTCATTAACGAACTGCCTTGATTCTTTAAAAGGTATTCTGTCATACGAACTATACCAACTTGTACGTAAACAGGCAATAAGCACACTGAATTAATATTTCCAAGCTAGATTACAATGCAACCTGTTAAATTAAGGAAACTTGAATAGACTGTGAGAGGTCTCCGTTTTATGTCTAAGATTCGTGTAGCGGGAACGCGAAAAAATTGCGATCTACAAGCTGCGAGCGAGTGATTTGCGTTGGACTCCGGGTTAGATCCCTAAAATACGCCTGATGGCCGGTTATCCCTGGCGTGGATCATGGCGTCCCGTTCTTGGGAAAGACTCTTTATAAATGGCATGGATACCGGCAAATTATCGGGACAACCCGAACAAAATGTTTGAGGGCTGCCTACAATAGGCTAGAATCTACAGAGCGAGTTTCAATTGAGTGTCGTAAAACCAAAACCAAAGTAATTACTTTGGCCAATCACCAAGGACGGAGACAATCCAATGAACCAATCAAAACGTAGCCGACACAAAGCGCGGGAAAACGTGCGCACGGGAGTTACGATTTGCTTTGGTTTTAGTCCTGATTGGTTGAAAAAGTGGCGCGAGATTTTAAACCAATCTCTGAGTGTAGTAATACAAAACCAAAGCAATTCGCAAATTACTTTCGACACTCAAGTGAAAACCGCTCTCTTACAAGCTTGGATGAACGCGGTGATTCTATGTTTGTTCTTTAGAACTTACAGATCCGTTTAGCGAGCCACTGTACGAGAAGGTGTTGAGGAGCATCAAGGATATTAAAAACAGCATCACCACCATAGTGACAGCACATCAGGAGAAAACGTCTTCCGTTGGGGGTGAGTTACTACTGTAAATATCTTTCTTCTCATCTCCAGTAATTAACTTTTAGTTGGAGTTAATCTCCACCCTGGACGCCAGAGGTTTTTCTTGCATCGCAGGCTGAGACAGCGTTGCTTTTCACAGGCTGCCTTGTGATTGTTGTTGTTTTCTTAATTTATGTTGTGTGCTTTTTAATTTTATTATTCAGGTATTCAAATAGAGGTCCATCAATGTTGTCTCACCGCCACGTTTTCTTTACAATTGTTCATTGAACAATCGCGAATATGGGGAACATCAGAAGTTTCAAATGCCCACTTCACGGAGCTGAGTTCACAGCTGCTAGATATCGTGAAGCGATTGGCAGATCACGTGATAAATATCATTGAGGTAAACTGGTCTATTTCCTTTGAAATTTTAGCTGAACTACAAACTTCATTCCTTGAAGTTTACTCCAATGAACATACAAGTCGATTGCACCATTATACATCGATCATAATCGAGCATGTTATTACTGTTCTGCCAATGCCTCGGACTCCTGGTGTCGAACCTTGGTCGTTCGCGGTGTGCTTTGCATTATGGGGCTGCTAGTGCGCAGCCCGTTTCGCGTTTTCCTTAACCGACCTGCCGAGCGGCACCTGGGGACGAGCAAAGTTGCTGTTAATAATCCTGGCTAGTAACGTATAACTTGTTTATAATCTGCTTGCCTTTTCGTTTATTTTCTCGTGTAGACTCTTGATGGATCGAGTTCAAGCATGGACATGCTTTTTACAGCTTTCAATGATGACGTCAGACACGTTGTACGTCACACAGCCAAAATGGCGGTTCTATCATCTCGAGAGGAACAGCTTACGGACGGAAATAGCACGGTGTCTAGTTGGGTAAGCATGAGTGAGTGAGGGTGTGAAGGCGTTGTCGATCATTTTTGCATGTCTCGTTGGACGTTCCTGTGTATTTTGTGCTGTGGTAGATTGCTAATTGAATTTTCTTCTTGTTAAGACTGAAAGTGATAGCGAGTTAAACAAAGCGTTTGTCGAAGGACAAGACATGTCGATGGAAATATCTGTTCGTGATTCCATTTCTGCCATTTCGGAGATACAGGAACAACTTCAAACAGACACAATGGATTCCCGCAGTACTAGGGTACGTGAAAAGAAGTATTCATTGTTCACAGTAGCGGTTTGTGTGTCACCAACACACTCTTACGGAGACTTGGTGAGTTTTGCGCACACTCAGCAGTTGTTGCGAAAGACATTTTTCCCGGGAAACAAAAGCTGTTTGAACTTTATCCGAAACATTTACTTCTGTAGAAGAAGTTCCCCGCCGATTTCCCTGTCGTTGTTTCTTCGCTTGTGCGCCAAGGAACAATGCTAGGTATCGTTGGATCCACAATAGCATAAGGTTTTAAATTTAATTGTTGGAGTCACGTGCGTAGATTTTCTGGCCGCTTACAGTATTTTCTTCGGTCGTTTTCTGTTGTTTATGTCGCCGCAGTCCTGTGTTTACATTTTAATTACTGTTAAAAAATGTATTTTCCTTGGAAGTCGACTTTTCATACGTGGAAGGCTAACCAATTTATCTTCTCGTTTCAAGGTGGAAAGAGAAATAACTGAAGATGTGCTCACACTTGTACGAACCACTGGCGATTTTATCCACCAGGGACGAGAACTACAGGTAACGGCATTTTATTTCCTTTTCCGGTCCTAGTCATGCGAAATTTTAATAACAGAACGAGCAGTTGCTTGCAAAGTCACGTAAACTTAACGTCATTATGTTATTCTACTGAGCAGTCCGTTTTGTAAACATCAGGCTCACACAATTCAAGGAGACTGATTGGCAAGCAGTCAGCGTTTCTAGCAGAAGTAAGTGCGAGTAGGCTCACCTTTGGGTCAACACACGAGCGAATTTGCGAGCAATCCGGCGTGGAGGAGTCTGGTGCAGAGACGCAAAGAAGGTCACTTTTCTCGCGGTTGCGCTGCTCCCGCATCAAACTTGAGCCTGCTCACAAGCTGAAATTACAGTTTCGTTAAGAAACGAACGAAGAAGCTTCTAAAGAATTCTTAGGCAAAGAAGTTTTGAATTTTAGTAAGTTATCGAATAGCCTTGCTAAGGCGGTGTTCTATGAGGCCAACGTCGCCAAGTGGGCTCATCCTCGTTGTAAGAACCTGTTAAACTCACCAGTGACGTAAAACGAATAACGAACAAGACAACAGAACCTCGAAATAATACAGAACCCAGAAACAAAAGCTCAAAAACAAAGAAAAAAGTCACAGGTTCATACACCGAGGTAAACCCGCTTGGCCATTCGCGGCGCGCTTTGCGTTACGGGATTGATTTTTCGCGGTTCGCGTGGCTTGCTCCGTAACCATCTATCCCCGCGCTCAATGTTTTCCAGCCTTACCGCCTTGACCGACCTGCGCCTGAGGCAGCCAGAGCAGTTTCTTATTTTTATTTCTTGTTTAATTTCAGATGCAGCTAATCTCAACCTCGAACGAAAACAGCCGGAAGAAGGACACAGGAAGAAATCGTTTGATTTCTGTGAAAAAGTTCGTTAGCAGTGTGAACACGCTGCTACAAAGAACGAGAGATTTAGCTTCAAACGTTCGAAAGGCTTGTGAAGATATGGACCTCGAAAAACTTGTTGCACTGCCTGAGGAAATATCCAGATGTGTGGGGAACATTGTGAGACAAAAACGAGTGTTTATCGATGCGGAATATTCACCTTCAGTGGTGAGTAATCAGGACATTTTGGATGAAATGGAATATTTGGAAAAGAAATCCAATGATGTTGAATTAGCAGCTGGGGAATTGAGAAAAACTCTGACGAGATTTTTGTTTCTCAGTCCGCCTAAGTCGTTACAGAAGAAAAGAAACTTCAAAGTGTTTAGAACTGAGGAGGATTACTTGGACGAAGAGAATTACTCTTCGTTCATTGGTCGGTCAAATCATGCTAGGACTCCATTGGCATCACGGGACAGAAATCAACTAAGCGAAAAGGAATCGCGAAGTATTCGTAAATTATGGAGCAAGGAATCACCGATTTAATATAGTAATTTCATAAGATACACGAGGAAAAACAACTATCGAATTTTACTTGGAATTGTTAATAAACGTTTGCCTTGCAACGGCAGACTCTTTACATATAGCGCGAGATAATAAATTACCGTAAAATCTACTTACAAAATATTACTTTGGTCAAAGACTTTTTAAACAATTAATTTATTAAAGAAAAGTCGAGGAAAATAGCTGGTTATACTTCGCTACTGTTACGAAAAAAGCAGTCCATATGAACAGGGTGGTACAGGTAGCTTTTTAAAATGTGTAAAACTAACGATTTATGACAGAAGTTAATTTATCACGCTATTGCTTTCTATCCAAAAATAAAAAATGAACTACTTTGCTAATGAAAATTACATATCATATGGATATGAATCAAGTGCAATAAACTCTTCCTTTCGAAATAGATTATATTTTCTGAATTAGAATGGAAAACAGGTTAT
Source organism: Blastomussa wellsi (assembly GCA_947652115.1). Classification (NCBI taxonomy): domain Eukaryota; kingdom Metazoa; phylum Cnidaria; class Anthozoa; order Scleractinia; family Plerogyridae; genus Blastomussa; species Blastomussa wellsi. The sequence goes on from OX393563.1 coordinate 9,577,376, forward strand.
TGATTAAAATAAAATAAAAACTAGCCTACCCCACTTGAGAATTTATTTCGCACATTTACTTTTTACAGGTCTAAAACATTTAGTGTTTTTAATATGCACAGTTTTACAAATGATTTTCGCCAGCGCACTCAGATGGCCATTTGTATTCTAGGAATAGCATTTCTTTTTCCGATACAGAAAACCCGTTTTCAGTAAATCGTCGGTAATAAACGTGCACTTCACATTTTTTTTTAAATACAATGCTTTATATTCCTCTTGTATACATATTTTAGTAGAATACATTCTTCATTTAAACTAAACTGAAATCGAAATTTAAGGTTAAAAGTACGACATATATACAAGGCAGGTGTTTCAGACACCTGGTATAATTTTAAATCCTTCTAACCTCCGAATATTTATTTCACCAGAAGCAAACAATATACTCTACTGGGCATCGGTAAAAAGAAAAAAATGTGTTTTTTTCTGTTTCAAAACATTTCGTATTCCGCGGGTACTCCAAATTTTTCTCTCTGCCAGATTACTTTAAAAATAATCATGCAACCATAACAGAAGGTAACAAAGGCGATCGCCAAAGCGATGCCTGAGTCCAGCCACCATGTTGAATGCATCTCGCTGTAGATGATGGTGCTTATGATTAACCCCAGCGCCATCGCCGCGCCACACGCGGAATCTATCGAGTCGATTCTTAACGCCACACTCTGCAGCTTGTCAGCGATGCGGTATTTGAGCCAAAAGAAGGCGGAATAGCACAGAAACCCAACGATTGAGATGGCGAGGAGAGCGATTGTTTTTCTTGGTTCCAAGTCGCTGACAAGAAACTCTATCGCTCTCGCGAACATCATAAGCGCAGATAGAATGAAGCACACTGCTATGACTACACAAGCAGTGCGTTCCTTACCGGGGCCCAAGTCGCCGTTGACTCCTCGGTAAAAACGCCAAACGATCATGCCCGAAGATACAACGCCGAGCATAGCGTCAAAGGCAATAGCGAACGCCGCGGAACTTTCAGAATATCCCGAACTCACAAATGAAGCGATGCTGAGCATGAGGGTAACGTACATTGACGCGAAGGAAACGGCTAGAGCTGCTCGGCGCCAACGTTGCTTTTCTTGCGTTGAAAGTCTGATTTTCTGCTTGTTCGAGTTGTCGTCGAAAGGTGACACACAAGGAAACGTGCCGAAATCTTCTTGAGTATTCGTCGTTTCCGTTGTAACACCAATCGGCGTAACTACCTCTTTCTCCAGCATTGGAGTTTTCATATCGTCATGTGGCTCCGCCATGTTTCTCCTAAGTCTTTTCACAAGTTCTCTAATTTAACTTAGAAGTTTGCTTTGTTTTGACTGATAATTCCACTGGGTTTTTAAAAACGTTATGGATTTTCCTTCAAACCGTTTAAGTTCGTTTTAAACCTCAATGTTTTTCGATCTCTGACTGTAATCTTGTCTAATCCATTTAGTTAGAACTTATCAGCACGGTTTACATTTCCATGGTTTCATTCATTCCTCGATTTGCCGATCAGTTTCAAATGCAGCCCGTTCACTAATGAAGTAGAAGAAACTCTAGCTGCTTCTTCAGGAACAGGAAAAGTTTGGGCTTTCACCAGTTAAATGATTATTAAAGAAATACTAAAATCCTTATTGAAGTTAACGTGTAAATTCCCGGCGATCGACCAGCGATGTTGAATCAAATATTGACGTCTGTGAGCCTCGAGTTAGATAACTCGTGCAATAAGTAAATTAATTTGCGGCGGAGAAAACTCATATCGCGCTGGAGACATTCGATGGAAATCCAAAACGCTTCCTCCTGCTGATTCCAAATGTTGCGTTCATTGCCTTCTGTACAACTTTCCCCCACAAAACAATAAGCGACTGAAATGAAACACGGAAATCGTAAAAAATATAAGATCATTTGTGTCAAAGCGAAGAATGGAGACATAATAGCCAGGTGTTCTAAAAACATTCTATTGGTGGATATTTTGTTTTATTACTTATCGGGTGAAGACTTAAACCAATGAGGTGAAATCTGATCGGAACTGCAATGAAGGACTTGTCGCTTCCACAGAACATCCACCCACGAACAACCGCTCATTCTTTTAAAATATGAAAAAGATGACCAAAATACTAGCTTATTTTACTTTTAAAACCTTGATATTCTCTGTTTCCGTAAAGGTTTCGTCTCAAATAAAGAAATATTATTCCTCAAAAGATAAGCGACTGAGAGGCAGATTAGACTATAAAATAAACAGAAATGTATCGGTGGCTGAGCGACATTTTCAAATGAACATCAAAACATGTATTTTTTCGGCATTAAAAGCTGAAACAGAATGACTGTTTTGCTAGCGACATTTGTTCGATAGATATATTGTTATGAGCCGAATGATAAAAGAATAACACTAAGCTAAGCTTTCGATTCAAATTCAGTTCTGGAAATGCCGAATTAATCGGTTCGCGAAGGTGTTCGGCACATTCAAAAAATTAAGTTGTTTATTTGCATGAAAAACATCACAAACGAATCAGATCATGATAGAGCAGGCGAAAATAATTGTTTTTATCTAAATTATAGCTTTTCACAACCGAGTTATTACGAGAATAATTTTGAGAAAATTACGGTATTTATTCAAGTGTGCAGCTGGTCATAGAATTCTACAAATATTCGGGGCACAAAACCCGTTTTCAAATTGGAGTCCAAACTCATTCACTTACCAAGATACTAGTACAAGACTCATTACAATATAGACGAACCCCACTAAAGTCACGAGTCGAGTTGGTTGAATTATAGATTTTGACCGTGTCGAGCAGGACTGACGCAAGACAAGGGTCTTGTCCCAGGCAGGTATCAAGGGAAGGGTTCTCGCTTTTTGTAAGAAGAGAGCTGCCCTTAAAGTGCACCCAACCCCAAAATATTTTTTTCATTAAAATAAGCCTTTGCACCAGTTCGAAATGCATTGCACCTTTTCACAAAATTCCGACTGTGTATAGCATTCAAAAGTTATGAAAAACTGTGCATAATTTGTTCTACGACCGAGTCAGAAGGGGCGTGGGTCTATTCCCTATTTGACGTCACAAGCTAATTTGCATGCATGTTTTCAAAGACTTTATGCGATTCAAATCAGTTTGTGACGTCAAACATGGAATAGACCCACGCCCCTTCTGACTCGGTCGTGGAACAAATGATGCAACTTTTGAACGCTATAAATAGTCAGAAATTGGGAAAAAGGAGAAACAAAAGGTGCAATGCGTTTCAAACTGGTGCAAAGGTCTATTTTAGCGAAAACAATGTTTTGGGGACACCTATCATTCATCGTGTATCCCTCTTTCGCCACGTGGGCCACTTCACTACAGCGGCCACCTCTCCACAACGGACAAGAATTTCCATCCCGACCGCACGCCGGTCCGTAAACTTTTTATTGCGAACAACAATACAGTACAAGAAAACGGATGTACAGAAAAGAAAAGAAAACATAACAGCAATTCACGCTAATTACAATCGGAATAGAAAATCAGAGTACTTCAATACAATTTGAATCATCAAGAGAAAAAAATAAAAGGGAAAAAACCTCTGATGACAGAAAATGCTAGAACAAGGCTGTCGATGACAATTAACTTCAAGGAATGTCGGGGTGGAAGATAGATGAACGGTCAGGGGATATCGGAAAGTATTTAATGATACCCATTTCTTTGGAGAGTGCTCTCTTCATTTGGCTTGCGATACTTCAATGTGACACTTCGGGTCTTCTTGCTCCCCGAAACACGTGATGTGGCAACGCGTGATTTGGGGTAAGCGAGTTCAAAGTACGGAACTTGATTTAGTGCGGGTTATTTTGCATTTTATTTGAGCTGGCTTTCTCGCTGGTTTCATTTATAATTGCTTCACCGTGCTGAAGAGTCATAATAAACACGAAACAGCTGTCCACGGTTGCAACTCTGCTTTATGATCGTTTTTTACGTAGTATCAACCTAGTAGTTTTGTTTGTGTTGTAGAAAGAGATACACGACTACCCAGATGGGATACATGACTGATATGTAGAATGACTACAGATCAGTTCTAGAACACAGTTTCCTAAGAAAGTTCAAACACTAGACTCCAAAAGAGTCAATTTTCCCTGCTCCCGCGCCATCCGATTCCGCTTCGGTTAAGGTTTCACGCAATGTAAATTAGACAAACTGTCAAATTGGTTCAGAGCAAACAGACTCTTTGAAGTTAACTAAGACAACTTTTATTGATAGTTATGGAATTTAAACCTTGACAAAAAAAATACTCATAAATTCAAACTTATGTCCTTACGGAGGGTCCTGAAGGGGTAAAATGGGAATTGGAATTGGCCTGTTCCTGCCCTGGGAAAATGGGATTTGGTCACTGGGAATGGGAAAATAAAGCCAAAAATGGGAAATGGGATAATTAACAATTGATTTGTGCTTAAGACTGCTTCATCGAGTTATGGAAAAAAGAGGGAGGGAGGGCGACTAACCCTCGTTGTTCGCCCTTATTATTCGAATTATTCGAATAACGAGGGTTATTCGCCCCCTCCCCCTTCTCTTTTTCCCTCTCCCCAGTGTTCGCGCGCTCAAAATGACGGCCGGTCGTTCGTGATCGCTGTTTTCGAAGCATTCCCCCCGCCCCCGCAAAAACCGCCTGCTTTGCAGGCTACTTAGCAAATAAAATATCGTAACTACAGAAACCTTTGAATGCAGGGAACCACACAACGCAAAGTAATAGCCAGTAGTTTTTGTTGCCGGATCTCTTTGTACAGATGCTCGTACCAAACGTCACTGTAACGTGCAGAAAAAACAATCCAAACTGCAAGGCTGGCACTACGGCAAAGGACACTTTTAATGGGCCAATATTTCTAGTTGTACTAGTCAAATTATTGGCCCATTGAAAAGTACCCTTTGCCGAAGTGCCAGCCGGGCAGTTTCAATTCTTTGTTATAAATCCACAGGTATAATTTTTAGATCAAGCGTTTTTTCTAAAATCTTCTTTTCGCGTGCGACATTACTCCACTGGATCAACCAACAAACTTTCAAATAACTGTACTTTTGTCATAGTCATCTCGTACATTTTGTGAAGGAACCTTTAAGGGACTGTGAAATAATTATCAGGAGGGTGGCTGAAGACACTCACAAAGAGAAATATTACATAATGCCCCCCCCCCCCCCCTGCCAACCGTCAAAGGCAAATTAGCTGATCCCCCTCATGATGAAGAGAGGGGATCCAGTTGATGTTGAATATGGGGCGGAAACGTACGGCGTGCCACAGATCGTTTATCCAGAAATACTTGGTTTGTTTACGTCCCGCACTGATAAAACTTGCCTAGGAAACCTGTTCAACTCTTAATTAATGCTATGTTGGACAAGTTAGTGGAAGAGTTTATATCATTGAACTCAGTCGGCAGCTTTTCAGTTCCCCTGCTTGTCACAAAAATTGACACGTCATTCCCCCTTCCTTAGGCTATGAGTTAACATGTTGGTTTTTGACAGGTTTCCTCGTCACTTATCTTTCATTCTCCGATGAGGAATTGTTGAAAATGTATTGCTTATGTAATGGGAAATAAAATAAAAATAAATAAATGATACACATGCCACGGATCAGTTTAATTTCGAGGCGAAGTTTCTATATCTCATCCGAAGCCGGTGCCCCCAGTTATTCCCTATTGGTAGTTCGGTAAAATTTTAAGGTATCTGTTTATTTCATATTCCAAACAACACCAAACCAAACAGCCCTTTCGCGGTTATTGGTAAATTCAATGTCAACATATCATTCATCCGCTCGTTTGAAGTAATTGTTTAATAGAGGTTAAACTTCAGGCCTGCTAAGACATTTTATTTGAATATTTAATTTAATTCACTTTAAAAATCCCGGCCGTGTCGTTTTAAGATTAAGATAAAAGGCTGTGCCTGTGGTTCTCTTTTTTTGATGGTCTTTTCTGAAAAAAAAGGAAAAGAAAAGAAATAAAACATAGGCTATTAATATTTTTGTTTTACCAATACAGTTCCAAACATAATGCTCGCAATAAGTACCAAATTGGGTGAGCTGTTTATTCAATACACAGTCAGTACTTGCTGGTACGGAGTGTTTTAACAGACGTAAGACGGACAGAAGTAACTTGTTTTCTAAGGTATCGTTGTCGATATAAAAGCACAAATTCTTTGCATAGGCCAAACATTGTATTTTTTGAACGACGCGGAAAGAAAATAAACGTTTAAACTTTAAATTATTCCACACTGGATCACATGGAGTTGAGCATACTTTCGGTAGCACTTCGCTCCCTGGCACCAGATTAAAAGTGTGAAATTTTTGATCGGAAAAGAGAGCTTGGAAGAAGACTGTGAATTACCTTGCCTTTTACTCACTCTAAATAGATAGCAAACCCAAAATACAGATGCCCGGCCACAAGATAGAATAAACGAAAAAAATATTTTACATGATGTGTTTCACCTATGGCAGCTAATTACAATAAAAACAAGGGAAAGTTCAATGTTATTGAATTGACATACATTAGGAGAACGCTTACATGAAATAAGCATTGATCTTGTTGAGGTCAGTGATTCAAAGTAAAAGAACAAGTCCGTCGCCACGATAAAGTTTTATTAAGATCAAGAAGGATACTGGCATCACTGCAGTACTGACAAATCGACAACAGGCGATGGAAGCATCCTCAAAAGAACAGCCGGGAATTAACGACTACACAGAAAGGAAGGGCGGTGAGAAAGAGTCATTGCTAAAATCCGAAGATGACCCACCAGTTAACGACAAGGACAGTGATGAAGAACTTCCAAATGAGAAGTTAGAAAAGTGGCGGAAAGTCACCATAGTTGTTTGCCTTTTTTCTATTGCTTTCACGTTGGTTCTCGGGCTTGGTGCGTTCGCCGTTTCTCAGATCTCCGACAGTTCTTCGGCCTTCGCGGTGGCATTCGATGCCGTTTTGGCCATCACATCTTCCGGATCTGTAGTATGGAGGTTCTACTACGGGATAAACGGCGAGGGGAAAACGAGACGCGAGTGGAAAGCGTGCAATATTATTGCCCTGTGTTTTATCGTGTCTGGAGCGCTGGTCATCGGGCGCGCTGTTGTCAGTATCGTCCTGGACGAAGAACCACGGAAACCTAATGCACTGATTATCATGTCCGTTGCTAGTTGTGTGGGTTATTTCTTCCTCTTCTGTGTAAAACTGACTTTAGCTAGGAAGCTGCAAAGCTCCGCTCTGGTTGCGGACTCAATAGACGCTCTTAGTGGTGCGGGAATGTCAGTAGGCGTCATACTCAGTACAATCATTGTGAAGCAAAATGACAAAGCTTGGCTGTTTGATCCTGGCACAGCGCTCGTCATAGCAGTGGCAACACTGATATATGGATTTGAAATCTTGGTGCGCGTTGCACGAGAAAAGAAGAAGGCCAAGAAACTAACAAACACGGAACAAGAATTAACACAAGCCGATTACGCCCTGACAGAATCAGACGGGTGATTCCGTAAGGGCCGTTAATGAAATTTTGGTTGCGTTTAACTGAAAAAAAACTTAAAAAACAGGCGTTTTGTGGGTCTCAAAGCTGACCAAACAGGCGGATTAAATAAATGTATAGTTAGTAACGTTACAAAACAGTTACAGCCGAAGACCACTTACTAGAAAAATAACAACCAGCGGCCGGGTTAGATTTTTAGGAAAGATATTAAAAATACTGTGAGAACAAGAATTTATTTGTTTAAGAATTTGGAAAAATAATTTACTTCAGGGCTCCACGAATGCAAATACTTTGGATGCGAGTTGAAGATTCGCAACATTGAAATATTTTTTTAATGGTTAAAACACGACAGAGAAATTGGCATGTATATATAGTGGGATAAATTAAACTTTACTTCAAAAATTAAAATAACCTTATTTAAAGGAAATAAGGTAATCATAAATGTTGTGTTCGTGTTAAATGTATGATGATCTTGAAGTTCGTAGTGATACATCAGAGGTTGCCGTGAACACGAATATTAACATAATTTATGTCAACAGTAAAATATGGGGCCATTCTCTAGCTGTTGGTAACGGACTGTTGGATAATTATAATTTTCATTGCACAGGTTAAACGATACGTTTTGGAACCTATGCATGACATATATTAGAAAATTCGTCCCTTACAAATACAGTGCCATGCCCTTTCGCGCAGGAAAAGTCGCATTTTGGGCATGCTGTCAGGTTTTTAGAATATCAATGGTGAATTATTCTGGCGTGGGTTAACCGTGGGTTATCACCTTGACGTGGTGGTGAAGCTTGTGAGGCTCAGTGACCTTTAGAGCTATGCCGGCTGGGACCTTGGTCCCTGGCAGGTTCAACCTTGCCGGATCGGTCAAGAGGTAGAGCCCAGACAGAGAGTAACCCACCGTTCCTACCAGAAGTAGGTTGAGCTTGGGGCCAATCACCCCTTCTTGTAAAAAGGAACGGATTACGGAAACCTTAAATTCTCAAATCAATGAGTGTTATCTCGGGAGTAGTACAACGACTTGCCAAACTTAACAGGCAGGGTTTAGGAGAGGAAGGGGGACAGTTGAACAGATATTCATTCTGAGAAACATCATTGAGCAAGTAATTGAATGGAATGCCAACTTGTATGTGTGTTTTGTGGATTTTGAGAAAGCTTTTGATAGCATTGACAGAGGTATTTTATGGGGAATAATGGGAGAGTATGGTATTCCATCAAAATTGATCATGATGGTAAAGGCAATGTATGAACAGAGCAAATGTGCTGTTGTAGATGGTTCTGGAAGTTACGACTGGTTTGATGTAAGGACAGGGGTGAAACAGGGCTGTTGCATGTCTGGTTTTCTCTTTCTTCTTGTGATTGATTGGGTTATGAGAAGGACTCTTGAGGGAAGGCAAACTGGAATAAGATGGCAATTCACGAGCAAGTTAGAGGATTTAGACTTTGCTGACGATGTGGCTCTTGTTGCAAGCAGGATAGTGGACATGCAAACGAAGCTAGAAAATCTTAACACAAACGGGAAGACGACTGGGCTGAAGATTAACCTAGGAAAAACAGTGGTAATGAAATGGAATGTCAATCCTGGAATAAAGATCCAGCTGGAAGGAAGTGACGTCGAAGAGGTTGAGAAATTTGTTTATCTTGGTGCCACAGTAACATCAACTGGTGGTGCAGGTGAAGATATAAGCGCCAGGCTAGGGAAAGCTCAAGCAGCCTTCTGCAACTTAAAGAACATCTGGAGGAACAGTCAACTCAGCATAAACACCAAGTTGAAGATTTTTAGATCTAATGTATTGGCTGTCCTACTTTATGGTTGCGAAACTTGGCGAATAATCAAAAGCGACGAGAACAAGCTTAATGTCTTCCTCCACAAGAGCATACGACGCATTCTGAAAATTTACTGGCCCATGAAAGTATCCAATGAAGAGATAAGATCAAAGACGAATATGGAGGAGATCTCTCATCAGATAAAGCGAAGACGCTGGAAAATGATCGGGCATGTACTAAGGATGAAAGCAAACGAGAACCCAAGAATAGCTCTAACCTGGACACCAGAAGGAAAACGTAGGAGAGGTAGACCCAGAGAGACATGGAGAAGAACTGTTGAGAAAGAAAGAGGAGAACTTGGGTTCAATGGATGGACGGAAGCAAGTAACTGTGCCAGAAACCGTGACACTTGGAGAGAAAGAACGCAAGGCCCCATTTCCCTCAAAGGGAAAAGGACAAAATGATGATGATGATGAAATATCAATGACTGCTGCCTTGTTCCATTCTTCCTAGCAAGGCAGTGTTTTAGGTAAGGGTAGTTTCATTCGTAAAGGCACCGCGGGCTACAAGTTAGTTAGTGTAGGGAGTGAAATGTTGAAGTCCAAAGTTCGTTGCACTTCGAGTTAACCCAATCACACTCCGGTAAGCCTTTTTGCGGTTTGCCTCGTAAAATTAAAATTTGAATCTAAAAATTAGTAGAACGACACGACTTCCTGATGGTCACTTTCTTCCTTTTAACCCTCCTTGAAATCTCCTAAAATTTCATTCAATTCACTCCCGCCTGAACTATCGCAGTTCACGCACTTGGCACTAGGAACAAACTTGATACAATCCTTTGCAGTGGCGGAACTAGGGGCAGGGAAGGGGGGGGGGGGGGGGGGAGGGTGAAAATTTTAAGGCCCGAAAACTTGCCGGAAAATGTTTCGGCCCCGACCTCAGAAAGATGTCTGGATCCGCCACTGCTTTGAACTGACAGCTGAAGACACGGAATGCAAATAATACAAACAAAACCGAACCAAGTAAAAGTAACCTTAGAAACCGCTGTTTAGCGCTGGTAAGCATGACTTACCATATTCGTGAATATATTATTCCCAGAGAAGGAGTTTTCTCTATCAACAGGTTGTTACCTATTTGCGAAACGAAGAATACAGTGCTGCTACAATATCAAATATATCTTCCACGCATAAGGGCGAAGGCGTTCTGATCTCGTCCAGTTTGGCCTCATTCATTCAATACATTTCAATTTGAAACGTTACATTAAATCGCCGCAATAAAACACTGAATATTCATGTAACCAATTTGTCACAATTTCGTAACACGTAACACTATAAAAACTCTCAATGCCAGTCAAAGTAACACTTTTTTTATTTGCCGTTTTAAAATAAAAATGACAATTCTTGGCACAAAAATAGGCTTTTGGGGCAGCAAAAATAAAAAAAATTAAATTGAATTTTCTATTTACCTTTATATACAAATACAATTCTTTTACAGGTACTATATTTTTTGACCGACACATTTATTTCTTTGTCTTTCTTGAGCGAGCTCGATTCTGTAAAACATAATAAACAACAATTAACCTTTCTCCTGGCGCTGCTAAAATACAATAACTAATGTCTAAATGTAAAACTGGTCTGCTGCATATAACAAAAACAAGGTGTGTTTTAAAGTTAGCTTATATGAAGTAGCGTGTGGTTTTGCACTGCAATCGCTTTCACTAACTGATTTGAATCTTCTCTTTACTGATTCGTGACAAATTCATATCGGTAAGACAGTATTAAGAGTTTTTGACTTTGTCATTCTTTGGAACTTCCTTCTCGATAAATCAAGCAATTTTTTGCTATCATCAGTGTGTACAAAGTTACGTTCAAAACGAAGGAAGGTTTTAAATAACAGTTTACTAAAGCAGAAAAACAACCAAAGAAGTACGTACAAAACCCCAAAGAAACAAGGAAAGGATAAACATGTACTAGGCAAGTTTGATGATGGATCAAGAACAATAATGTTGACAACTCTTCGGCTTATGTTACAAAGACACAATGACAGTGATGGACCAATTGCTTTCAATCGAATGCTAGCTGGAACAGCCTGAAAATCATGCAGCGAGGAAACGGTCTCTCTTACCTCTAACTTTCCCCTGGCACCTAAGAGAACTTCATGCGACAGGGATACTGAAGACAGAACGAAAAAACATAAAAAATCCAATACTCTTTTCTGAAGCAACAACAACCAATGAAAGTATATATATATCCTAACCCAAAACCTTTATTTGCGAATTGTGTAAATCTATGTTACTATGTTAAACGCCGTCTCAGAACAAATAACAATTATTCCATGCGCCCGCGTTGGATATGAAGTGATAAAATAACCAACGAGCGCGTAGCGCGAGTTGGTTTTAATCACTTCATATCCAACAAGGGCGAATGGAAATTATTGTTTTAGTAAATTCTCAAACCGGGTTTTGCCGCCGATTTTTATTTCCACAATTTTACAAAGCGTCCGGAAAGAGCATACAAGTTAAAAACTTCGTGCGGAAAATTTTTAAACTTGGCGCACTATTTTCCATGACGTAAAACTCCGACTATTGACTCTTAGTATATTCTCAGCTCCGACTATTGCATTTCTAGCTTTTTGATAGGCTAAAAAACTCCGACTATGAGCCAATAGTCGGAGTTTACGTCATATGGAAAATAGTGCGCCAAGTTTTTATTTTACGCTTTGTAATATTGTGGAAATAAAAATCGGCGGCAAAACCCGGTTTGAGAATTTACTAAAACAATTATTCCATTCGCCTTTGTTGGATATGAAGTGATTATAACCAACTCGCGCTACGCGCTCGTTGGTTATTTTATCACTTCATATCCAACGCGGGCTCGTCGGAGTTTTTTGGCCAATCAAAAAGCTAGAAATGCAATAGTCGGAGCTGAGAATATACTAATACCTAATTACAAGCTTGCGAGAGCCGCTACACTACCGCTTTAGAAAAAAGACGAGTCCACAGCGCCGAGTTCACAAGCACAATATTTTAATGGTCATCCTTAAATTAGTCACCACATGTGCTTGCTTGACTAAGGACTGATAATTTCAAGGAGAAACCGCTCCGTGTTGATCACTCTTTGACAGTTTAAGCGCAGTCGTCACTATTATAGTCCAAAGATGAATCAGCAAACTTTATTCTTTTTCTCGTTACTCGGTTATAGTCGTGACAACTTCTGAGTTGCTGCAGAACGGCAATTACTTTAACTCGAAAAACCAAATTAATCTTACCCGTTTAACAGACCTTAGAGTTTAGGTTTATTTTAGATTTATGTTTTTATGATCACGTAGGACGCGTGGTAGAATGCAACAAATACATGCCATCGGCCTACAATAGGAACAATTTTTAGAACACTTTTTATCAGTTACATTACAAATTAAACATTTAAGGAAATCCTCCATTCAACTGTCAGCACCTGATTGACAAACTTCTCAAGCAAATGCCGAACGCAATCCACCGTAAGGAAAAAGATGGCGACTGGTACATTTACCTATAATGCTTTGCGCGCGAAAACCCTAAAAGAGCGTACAAAAACCAAAGGAAAGTTGTACATCATTCAAACTCGGCAAGAACAATGTTGTAAGTACAGGAACGACTTCGTTAAACCATACCTTTTCTATATGCCCAGTGGGCTTTGTTTGCTTTACAAGGTATTGTGGTAATAATAATAATAATAATAATAATAATAATAATAATAATAATAATAATAAAACCTCTATTTAGACACGATGGGGATTTAAGCTTTGCAGCTTGTGGGGTCGTGTATAAGTAATTAAATAAATGTATATTTACATAAATAATAATTATAAAATAAAGGTAAACACTATAAGCAACTAACTAATCAATGAACGAATTAACTAACAACTAACTAATAGCTAATTAATGAACGAATTAACTAACAACTAACTAATAGCTAATTAATGAACGAATTAGCTAACAACTAACTAATAGCTAATTAATGAACGAATTAGCAAACAACTAACTAATAGCTAATTAATGAACGAATTAACTAACAACTAACTAATAGCTAATTAATGAACGAATTAGCTAACAACTAACTAATAGCTAATTAATGAACGAAGTAACTAACAACTAACTAATAGCTAATTAATGAACGAATTAGCTAACAACTAACTAATAGCTAATTAATGAACGAATTAGCTAACAACTAACTAATAGCTAATTAATGAACGAATTAGCTAACAACTAACTAATAGCTAATTAATGAACGAATTAGCTAACAACTAACTAATAGCTAATTAATGAACGAATTAGCTAACAACTAACTAATAGCTAATTAATGAACGAAGTAACTAACAACTAACTAATAGCTAATTAATGAACGAATTAGCTAACAACTAACTAATAGCTAATTAATGAACGAATTAGCTAACAACTAACTAATAGCTAATTAATGAACGAATTGTTATATGATTAAAAAGGTCTTGAAGGGAGTTAATTTTTACAATTCAAATTGGCAAAGTCAATGTCCCTGATCAAGGCAAGTTTGTCAATCATCTTGGAGAAATTTTTGACACTGTTTGCCATACGACACTCGATCGGCAGGAGATTCCATAAAATCGGACCTCGGTAAGATGAGGAAAATTTCTTACTATTGGATTTAAAAGGTGGGATGACCAACTTGAGGGTATTTCTTAAATTGTGAGAGGGTCGAGTAAAATGTACAGCAGCCATCTTTTTTCTTACGGTGGATCGTTTAATTTCGTATTGCTTTTACTAAGTTCTGTAGCTGGTTCGTTTGCTATAACCAATGAAAGAGAAGACATATCCCACACTGAACAATTATTGACAACATGTTTGACACAATCAAAAATAACTGCGGCAACTTTCCAGCGCCTGGATACAGTCAGTGTTTTCCCGCGCTTAGCATTTGCTGGCTGCACGTTTTCAGCGCTTGGCACCTGTTGGATGAATGTTCGTACCACAGACCATCATTATTGTTATCAAGACTACAGATAAATCAATGTTGTCAATGTAACATAAATATACGTCATAAACTAGTATGCGGCATCTATAAGTTGAACCCCAAATTATTCACTTTATGTCCGCGACAGAAATATATGTTTTGAGCACGCGTTTTCAATCCAGCGGAACTGCTTGTACGGCGCATGCGTTATGAACGACTTGCAGCTCTAGAATTCCCCCCAGTATTCCTGCAGCAGCGGCTCTTCGCCTTCTTCTCCAGCGATGCTAGGTCCGCATTCATTCATCGATGAATTAGTTTCAGGATTATTTGAAAACCCTCATTTTCAAGGTGTCTGTCTGCTTGCTCCAAAAGCGAAAGTAATTATCGAAGAAAACTGTCTAACCTCCGTCCGTCCGTCCGCCATCTTGGTATCATAAGACGGATTGCGCATACTCTTTGGAAGTGTCAGTGTCCAGATATGAGTGCGTGTTCATAACACATTCGTTACGTAATCATAACGTACATTTATGTCGCGGTCATAATGTGAATAATTTGTGGTTCAACTTATAGATGCCGCATAGTTTATGGCGAATATTTATGTTATATTGACAACATTGATTTATTTGTAGTCTTGATAACAATAATGATGGTCTGGTACGAATATTAGCGTTTTGGTCTACATTATATATTTATCTTTCTGTCATAAATGGCGTTCCATATGGATGGTTGATTTGTTTATAGTTTAATTATTAAACTGTCGAAGCAGTGATAATCTCGTGAATCTCGGCGAGTACCTTGGCTTTTGTTTTTGCAACAGTCATCATTTACGGGATTAAAAACTATCAAATATTATTTATGTAGCATTTATTAATACACTTGACGAGTATCTAAAATGGTTTATTTAGTTTAGCATATGACATTGAAGTTTCGAAATCAATCGGCGCAAACTTCTAAAATTATTATGATAATGCACACCCTACCAAAGAAAACAAATTTATAACTTTCCCACAGTTTTCATGCTAGAGACGATAAAGTCGTCTAGACGCCTTTGACGTCTAAGACGTTAAAGGCGTCTGGTATAAAAACGGGACGCATTTAGTAGACGACCGGACAGAAAGAATAAAAAATAAACTTTTTGTGCGTTAAAGTCGTCTCGAGACAGCTTTAAAGTGTCTATATGGCCTACAGGGTTTTTATGCTTTTGGTATCTTTATATTGCACAAGCAAGTATTCCAATTTTATTTTTTGGATTCCGCAACGTTTTTGCCACAAAATTGAGCTTTAAAGTTCCCTCGTCGGCCACGCCCAATGAAGATGACCGGGAGTTGCTACTAAAAAAGAGTCCTGGTTCTAGAACGGGCCGTGACGTCAAGTCAGGAAACGTCAAATCTTCCTATCAGTTCATTTCACTTTTAATTCAGAAATACAATTAATTGAAAGTGATTTCATCCGAATAATATGTCTGATAGATGTGTTGTTGTGAGGTGTTCAAATACTGCTGCCTCAAAGAAAGGAATTGCCTGAAGTGACGTCATTCATCACCAATCTTCGATCACGCGGTCAACTCCATTGGGCGTGACCAAGGCGAGAAAATTAAACCTTGATTTTGGGGTGAAAAGTGACGGAATCGAAAAAAAAATTCAGAATAGTTTTCTACGCATTCTAGAGATTCCAAATCCAAAACAATCGCTTTTGACCGTATGGACACTTTAACGTCTCAGACGGCTTTATCGTCTCTAGCATAACGGCCAATAAATACTTACATTGTTGAAGAACCTCGGCTCGCGTGCTCTCCTTGACTTTATTTGTATTCTGAAGAAGCAGAAAATCCCGAATTTAAGTGACGTTACAGGGGATGATTTTTAACACAACGTTGTCATTGCGTTAAAGATCGTCCTCGTGTAACATGCGGTACCGGACGATTTTTAACGCAACATATCATTGTGGCCACATGTTGCAGCAATTTGAAAGCGATTCAAAAGCTGCAACAGTGTTACCCGAATTTTGTCTAAGTTGGGTTTTCGCGTTAAAAATCGTCCCGTGTAACATCACCTTAAAGGATAGAGAAGGCAAAAAGTTGAGCAAAGTAACGTTAACTTTTAGACTGTTGTTAGCGTTTTATAGACCTTAAGATTCTACGACGAGGACGACTACGAGTTGGACATTTGACTTGAAGTTTTTTCGCTCGTACTTGCAAAAAAGCCTCACCAGAGAACGTCATTTCCCTTTTTGTCAGCAGCAAAGTTAGCACGGTCCTTTGATTGAAAGGAGTTAGGCTTCTCCTGATCGCAAAATGATAAAACTAATAACATTTTGATAACTTGTTTTCGCCACTACGACATTCTCACTGAAACTCGAAGTGGCGAAAACAAGTTATCAAAATGTTATAATTTGGTTTTATCAACTGGGTTGATAATGTCAATTGGCCACCGTAAAGAGATTCAAGTGCTGACGTTTCGAGCGTTAGCCCTTCGTCGGAGCGAATGAGGGCTAACGCTCGAAACGCCAGCACTTGAATCTCTTTACGGTGGCCAATTGACATTATCAACCCAGTTGATAAAACCAAATTATATTGTTATACTTCCCACCGACGCAGCGCCACAGTTTCTTTAGAAACTTACCCCCTCTATCAAAATGTTAGTTTTATCATTTTGCGCCGCGCAAAATGAGCGGCTGAGCGGCTCAGGAGGAGGCCTGCAACTGCCTTCAATAAAAAATGACCTTGCTAACTTTGCTGCTGATAAAAAGGAAAATAAAGTCCTCGTCGTAGAATCTAAAGGTTAGGGGGCAATTCAGGTACGTCGATATAAGCCCCATCGATATAGGTACGTCGATATAAGCCCCATCCTTCCACCCACCCTCTTCTGGATCCAAAATCATGCGCCTCACGAGCACTGTCAATGGTTAGTCAATAGTTGCATGCTGCCTTACGTAAAACTGGTTGGCAATTTGTTACGTTGTTGCGTTTATTTGTTATGTTAGAGTTTAAAATTGTTAGAAAACAAAAATAAATCCTCAAATGTTTAGTCTCCTTGTTGCATATCAAATGGCTATAGTGTTAGACTTAGCACAGACTGGCTAGTTTGGTTACGATAAACTAATTGTTAAACATTACGCTTGTTACCATGGATACAAGAAGGACGCTGAAACTCCGAGTTAGCATCGCTAGATGCTAGAGTTTAAAATTGTTAGAAAACAAAAATAAATCCTCAAATGTTTAGTCTCCTTGTTGCATATCAAATGGCTATAGTGTTAAACTTAGCACAGACTGGCTAGTTTGGTTACGATAAACTAATTGTTAAACATTACGCTTGTTACCATGGATACAAGAAGGACGCTGAAACTCCGAGTTAGCATCGCTAGATTGGAAAAGAAAGAAACGAGACAGAGAATGACAAGAGACAAAAGTGCTAGAAGAGTGGAGATTACGCGGGACTACAAGTTGGATAGAGAAGTCTTATTGATAATATTCACATTTTTAGCATTAGCTTTTAGTTTGTAAGACGAAATAGACAGAAGAAACAAGAAAACAACAAAGATGCAACTGATGTCAGGTTAGAAGATTAAGGATTATTCTGACAGACTGAATACAGACTTCAGTTACTCGTTAAACTCTCAACGGTGATCAAAATCTAATTTTTCCTCAGATCATTAATACATTGTCAAGCAAACAGGTGATGAGAATTAAGACAGCCATCATCTAAAGAATATTTTCTTGCTGTAGCACCAAATTCTGAGTTAGGAGATTTGTTATTTGAGGCTGGAGGCTGAACGCGTTCAGGAGAATGCAAATTGTTACAAAGCCGGCGACACACGTTTCCCTTTCGAAAACAAGCGATGCCATAATTGGTGACCAAGCTTTTCGGAATGGACGATGCTATATCTGCTCTAGTTTAGGCCTGGACTAGGTAGTAAGCTGGTTATAATTTGGTGATAGACTAATAAACACTCCCTAATTGGTTAATTGCTCACTTTCACACTGGTTTGCTTGTTATTAGCTTTTATTTGTTGGCTGGGGCAATAGTCAAGTAAAAAAGCTTAAGGAAGTTATCTTTTATAATTAACTTTTGCGGGGATTTGACGGATCAGCCTGGTAGTGAAGTGGTGAGATAGTGATGTTGGTATGTCAGAGGTTCCGGGTTCGATTATAGTCATTGACGAACAATTTTTCTTTCTTTTTTGTCGGTAAAATGGCATCTCTTATTAACCACAGCAGGGTACCAGGTTAGATCATCGTAAATTTTGACCAGTGACTGCTTCAAATTCTTCCCATCATACTTAGCGAGCAGATTATCCAGATCGAAACTGTGTGCGGAAATATGAATTATCCCTCTCTTGTCTGATCTTTCGAGTTCTGTTAAAGTGTTTGTGAAAAGATCAACCTACCTCAAGCCTTTCACAAGCTCGTTTAATTATATCTTCTTGGATAAGAAGTCGACGTCTTAACTTTCCAATTTCAAGTTTAAGACTTTCAGTCTGCTGGGAAAATAGATTTGTAAAAATGTAGAAACCTAATCAACATGTTTTCCCTTCTTTCAGTAAAAGCACCAGTAACTAACTACCTGGCGTAAAACTAAAATGAAACTAACCGAAGATGTACCCAATAGGGCCGCAGTCAAGAACAATTAAAAACCAGCAACAAAACAAAAACGCAACTATCAGAACTGTATGGAGGCAACAAACGCAGAAAGCAAAATCACTCGCGACTTGTATTTGAATGGCCAATAAAACCAACACATTCCCTCTGATTTGTTAAAACACGTAAACACGTGTTTTTGAAACCATGACCACACGCAAAACCAAAGGGAATCCACACATTAAAGAAAACCTCTCTCCTCTAGCGCTTTTTACTCGCCAACGCTACTAGCAGTACTGTTTTGTATAAAAAAAAATAATTCCTACCTCACTATCAGCTTCATCAGAATCACCTCGGGGTGAAGAGGCGACGTAAAGCGCCTTCAATAAGGCTTTGCATTCCAAACTAATTCTTAAAATATTTTCAATATATGGCAGGCTATCGGTCTGTGGTGAGGAAATAAAACGGTGTTAGGAAAATAAATCGCAAAAAAGTGTAAATAAGTCATTCAAATGCAATGAAAACTGACTGAACAAGGTGTATTACCTGAGCGTCCGAGATGACACTGGTATACGCTTCAGTCGCGAATTTGTTAATGGAATTTAATTTCTCTTCAAGCTGATTTACGATTTGTCGATCTTCAGAAGGTATTCTACTATCTTCTAGATCTGAAGAGAACAAAGAATAGTTTTTTAAGCTTATTTCAGGAATAATAAACAATTCATGACAAGTTTAGAACAGTGCTCTGTTTACACTTCATATGAAGTAGTTTTTACTTCGACACGCTCACCTCTCACAGAGCCGATAGAACCAGCATCGTCCCCACCTTTCCCCTCTGAGAAGTTCAGCTGTCGGATGACCGTGACTTGAGATCTACTCGGGGACTGGGACGATGAACTTAGTGGTCGACTGAGCTGTTCCTCAAGTTTGAGCCGCAATGCATTGTTTGTTTGAATGCTTTTCTCGAGCTGGACTCGTAAGCTGCGAATTTCACCCAACAACATGGATATGGCGTCATGTTGTAACTCGCTGTTAGGGCTTCGTGGTCCTTCACTTCCGTAACTCTGGCCTAAAAATAAGACAACCAACATGTCTATAAATACAAATACAAAAGTTCGCTGTATTTGGACAAGATGTTGACGCTTTCGACCAGAAAACGAATACGGCAAAGCCCTGTGAACGTGTACGAACCAAACCGTAATTTTACAAGTTTAACTTTTTCCATTTCCTTACAATATTATTACAAGCTGCCAGTAAAAAATCGCATCTCTCCGATTACATTTATCCATGCATATTCTCTATAAAAGTTTCGTTTGTCAATTAATTACCTTATAAACTATGTAGCTTCGTTACGTTCTGGACAAAAGTGCGAGAACAGATACGATACAATATTTAAGCAACAGAGGACTTTTTCCGTGTTTACATAGCCTCGTCTAAACACTCGGGGGTTTGAGAGAATTTCAGACAGTCACGTAAACCCGAGACGGAGACATATTAAAACATATTTCACTCGTTCGCTGCGCTCACTCGTGAAATATCTTCCAACACTCGAAGAGAAATTTCGTATCTTCGCGCAGCCATGTAATATCCTCTAATATTAGAATACAGTAATGGAAAGACAACTTGGCCAAATACTGTGGGCAGTATGGGAAGCCTGCAATGGGCTAGCATCTCATCCAATGGAAGCAAACAACAAGCAACAGTTTCCAAATGGTATGTTATCAAAATTCCAACAAGTCTGTTAAAAGCAAATACAGAACGAATACATACTCTCTGTTTGTACTTCAATGTTTCTGCCTTCGAAAGACAGTTTGTAGAGCTTTTCGTAGACACTCAGTTCTTTTTTGAGGTTTTCTGACACCTTGTTGCTCTCCAGTAACTGCTGGCGAAGGAGATTGATTTGTTCTTTGTCCCTGAATGAACAAGAGGAACGAGAATAGCAAGTAGTCAGTGTGTCCAGCAACGACAGTGGTGAATGAAAGAATGAAAACTAAAAAATATCAGCATTAACTTAAGAAAAAAGGCAGTCAATTTTCAACATACTGGTTTACTTATTTGTTGTGTGGGAGCCCAGTGCAGAGAAACATTTATTACTGTTTCTCTTAAACAGGTCTAAGGATTTCGCAGTGCACAGTTCCTCTGGAAGCTCGATCCACAGTGAAGCACCACAGCAACTAAAGCTACGCTTCAGGTTGTCAGTTCGTGATTTCGGTACAGACAATTTATTTGTGGCGTTGCGGAGATCGTAGGACGAAGGTTTCGGAGTTAACATATTATTGTTATCTCTGGAGGCAAAACGGCTGGAGGAAGAAAGTTGTGAAAGCAGGTAGGAAGGGAAATTAGGAAAAAAAGCAAAAACGTCCGTCATGAATTAACACAAACAGTGTTACATTGGCTGAAATTTTTATTGGTAACACAATTTAAGCCTTGGAGATCGAAAAGCTAAACGATCAGATGCTAGGTGAATCGACAGAGGCTGTTGAAATTTTCTAACACGAACTTGACAACCGCGAAGAGAATCGATTGACTGAGACGAACGATCAGCTTCACAGCCAAACGTCGCCCTTGATTTACATATTTATAAACTCGCTACGGATTGGTCCATAAACAAGAGAAATCGTTTTACTTGCGTCATGGGTGCCCATGTGCCGAACCGTGAACACTCACCTGGTTTGCTCTTGTTTCATTCCATTGATGGTTTTCTCGTTGGCTCGATCTTTCTCCAGCAATTCCGTTCGAAGTGCGTCATTCTCACGAATAAGAATAATCTTATCAGGACCACTCTTATCACCAGTCCCCTCGGACAAACGCATCTCCAATTGCGCCCGCAATGCCTCATTAGTGCGAATACTATCCTCTAAGCGCAGGCGCAGCTCGCGCATCTCAGCCATGAACCCGGCCAATAACTCGTCCGTGGAGAGCTTTTGGCTGGTAGCGGCCTGGGTCTGAGTTGTCTGGCTGTGTATTTTGGAGAACAAGTCGTTCTCGTTTCTTAGTGTGTCGTTCAGTTTTTCGCTGTCTTTCAGTTTGCTCCTTAGTAACTGGTTCTCGCCCAGAAGCATTCTGTTTATCTGATGAAGCTTCTCAGTGGCTTCAGAGGAAGTCTCACTCCGTGGAGAAGACACACGCGGTCCCTAAAATAACAAGTTTGATCTTATTTTTTCTAATTATGCCAAAGCATTTGGCTACAAGATAGATTTCGCCAGTGTATGAAAAACATGGTCTCATTGCATTCTTTCAAGTTCGACTGGGATACGCGCTGCATTGACAGATTAACAAATAGATTCCATGTTGCCTTGCGTCTGTGCCAGTTGTCATGAAGCTCTTTGGAACCTCTAATTTCATTGGGTCTTGATACCACAAAGCTGCATTGTTTTTGGGCTAGGTCCATTGTTATTATTGTTTGTAAATAATGTTCCCAGCCAATCCTATGAGACGTTCCGAAGAGCTTCATGGCGACCCCACGAGGCGATAGCCGAGTGTGTCACTGATGTTCTTACCACATTTTGACGTCATCAGTGATCTATTACTGAACAGACGCACGCCAACATGGAATATAAAATATAAAAGTCATACGTCATCAGTGCTTGTGTCCTTCAATAGATCATAGGTAGGAACCAATCAAAATACGCCATAATTGGGTTAATTATAGAATCAATCATCGTTTCTGTAAAAACCGCCAGCCACCCCACCCTTAGCGCATCTTTCCGTACAAGTCACAAGTAACTGAGAAGCATTGATTAGGGGTCAGTGGGGTGGGTGGGTGGGGGTCTTTTGTACTTACCTGGAGTGGACTAGTCTGTGTTTGTACAAAGCGTCTGGACGGCGAAGAAAATGGCGACAATGCTACTGAGTGCATGTCTGGTTTGGACTGTAGTCTGAGCTGAAGCGTCTCGATCACCTTATCTTTCTCCTGCAGTTCGTGCTGCAGTCTAATAATTAACAAAGAAAAAACGCATAAGCTAAAGGGAAGTAATGATAGATTATTTCCAAATGCTTGCTTTCCTGGCTGTTAAGAGATTCTGAAACGTACAAATCAATCATAAACCGAACAAAATACACAGAGTGAAGTACTACAAAATTCGCCTGTTTGTTTTACCATTTTCCGCAAGATTTAAATGAGACTACTGTCTAAGCGAATTCCAGGCGAATTACCGAATGGCAGACGCTGTCGTAAATGTTTGTTTGAATTGAATGACCGTTTTCCCTGGGGTTTAACTTTAAGTCGTTCAAACCCATACTGGGTTGTAAATAGACCAATTTCGATATTTTAATATTCAGCCTAAAACAATAGACATCACTGCGAGGCTCCGGGGAATAAATCCAACAAACTCTATAATTTATACCCCGGAGCCTCGTGCTGAGGTCTATTGTTTTAGGCTGAATTTTAAAATATCGAAATTGGTCTATTGTAAGCGCTCTTTAGTGTTTTGTTGTTGTGCGAGAAAACATAGGCACGCAATGCGTGCAAGAGTTGTCAGGATTGGCCTAGATTGTTGGGAAACAATAAGCGCATACTTTGTTGGTTACGATCTGTGAATTGTAATCGCTCTTTTTCTTTCTGTTGATACAAGAAAAATAAACCCTTACTTTTCCATTTGAGTCTTCATCTTTGCTGAGTGATTAAGAAGTTCAGCGAGCTGCTTGCCGAGTTGATCATTCATCGTTTTCGCTTCTCTCAACTCGCGCTGTACCCGTCCAACTTCCTCTGCGGATTTTCTTGTTTCTTTGAGCTGATCAGTCAGCGTTTTATTCAAACGCTGGGTGTCTTTCAGTTCTTTCTGAAGCCTGACTGCCTCAGTTCTTATTCCTTTCATCTTGGAGACAGATTCGTTCAAATCTCGTATTCGAGATCCGAGCGAATCATTTATTTGAGTCGCGTTTTGAAGTTCGTGTCTTAGTCGGTTCACTTCGACGTCCGATCGACAAGTTTCGTTCAGCTGTCGTTGAAGCTCGTCGTTCTTCTGTAAGGATTCATCGAGCTGAAGGCGCAATTCTAAGACTCCATCAGGTGTTCTTGATCTCTCGAGGCTTTTTTCGCGTTCATTCTCCAAAAGTCTTTTGAGTTCCTCGTTTGTTTTGATACCCGATTCATATTCCTCGCGAAGCCTGTGGATTTCCGCCATTTCACGCGATTTCGCTTTAGAATCCGCCTTTGCTATTTCTGCCTCCTGTGATAAAAAGAACAACAAAACAAGTGCAAGGTAAAATCTGCGAACGAGTCTAGATGCTCATCAGGCCGGAGCTCATCCAGGTTTCCGTAGCATGAAGCAACTAGGAGTATTTCTACTCCCCCTGGAAGGAATGAAACTCCATCGCAGGGCTACCCCTAACCTGCGATCAGGCGTCTTTTTTTAAAAGGAAAAAAAAGTAGGGAGGGAGGGCATATACGCAGGTAAGGTTACCCCCAGCATTAAATTCTCTGGTACCCATTTATACACCTGGGCGAAGAGACGCTGAGAGCGTAAATCGTCTTACCCAAGGGCACAACACACTCGACAATTTCTGATCCTGATTTCAACGCCAATTAACAAGCGGGCGATGACACCAATTCGTAGACCACACCAATTCGTAGACCACAAGCTCTGGGATTTGGAACTTCACACTGCAGTACAAGCATTTTAATAATGCGCGTTTTTATCGTTCACTGTCGCAAATAAAGAAATCTCGATCTTTTTGTTTTTCAATCCGGGAAGGAATTTTCTTTTTTATATCGCAAACGCATTGTTTACTGCCAAAGGAATAGTTACTTTATTTAGTTTAAACCGTGAAAAAACCTAACAATTAAACAAAAGAAAACAATGGAATTAGCGTCTAATTGTTTAGTAACTATTTCACGGTTAAAGAAAAACCACTCTAACAAAGAACCACAAACAGTACGGAATCGTACATTCTAAACGAGCGTTCTACTTCCAAAAACTTTCTAAAATTAGTGGCATCCTTTAAGCAATCTAAAATAACATTCATAGCTGCTAACAGAAAGCAACTGTTTCTCGGCCATGTAGTCAGTTCTGACGATAAGTAGCGAAAAAAAGACTTCTAGTTTGCACATACGCCGTACTTCGTTGTGTGCGACAAATGCAGACTGCAGACTGACAGATTTGTTTAAAGTAAATATGGTGTTACCATTACTATTATTGAAAATAAACTGCAAGCAGGCTAACCCTAGTGCTGTTTAGGCTAACCAGAGTGATATTCAGGTTAACCGTAGTGATATTTAGGCTAACTAGAGTGATATTCAGGCTAACTAGAGTGATATTCAGGCCAACCGGAGTGCCAGTCTGCATATATGCATTTGTCGCACACCGCATACTTCACCGGCACAAGAAAGCCACGGCGCCACACACTTTCAGCATGTTGTTTCAAATTTCAGCACACTTATATAAAAATAGGTTAAATGATCTAACAATACAGAGCAAAATTCATGAATGAGCTACAATGCGTACAAATCTAATAACTTCTTCTATATGGCTATCACGTTGAAACACCCCGAATCCTCCACACCCATGAATCGGTTAAAATTGAGCAAGCTGGGTTAACAAAGATCTAGCAATGCAAAGCATAAATGAGCTACAATACCTAGAAATTTAATAACTACCACAAAACGTCCTCATGTTGAAACAATCGGACTCGGAACCCTCTACAACCATGAATCGGTTAAAATTTAGCAAGCTGGGTTAACATCAGAAAAGACAAGGCAAGCCGACGAAACACATACACGCAGAAACTGTGTAATATTCCCACCTTTTGCTTTAACTGCTGTAGTTCCCTCTCTTTCTCCTCCAAAATACTCTTGTACTGTTCTTTAGCTTGAAGACTCTCTTCAAGTCTCCGCTCCAGATCCCTCGTTTTATCACTCGACGTACGAGCCCAGTCCCTCGAGGGTGAAGTCTGGGCGGCCATATCCGAGCCAGTCCGGTTATTTCGCGCTTGAAGCCGACGCAATTCATCCAGTTCTTGTTTTAATATTTCCAGTTCCTGTTCTCGCTCAAGAAACGTCTCATCGTGGCTGCCGTTTAAACTTGAAGCGTAAAATTCTAGCCTCGTGTTGGCGTCTATGAGCCTTTTCTCCAGCTCGCTGAACGTTCTCTTTGTGTTTTCTAACTCTACTTGTTGAGTCAAGTCTTGTATAACAGCCTCTTTTTCGGCTAGTGTCTGCATGTGTAAAGCGTTGACTTCACTGAGTTGGTTCTTGAGCCTGATATTCAGCTGACTACTCTGTTTCAGCTGTTCTTTTAACTTTTCTATTTGCTTCAAGAGAACAGAAATCATGTGTTAGAACCTTCTTGGAGTCTGCTGTTCCCAGACAAGGCTAAAAGATGATTAAAACTTTAAAAGGAAAGAACACCGAACGTTTCCAATTTAAATTAAGTGACCAATTGTATGCTGACTTTAGCGTCTAAAAGAGTACCTGCTCCAGTCTCTGAAGCTTTGAAGGTGACCCTCCGTCACTGCTGTCTCGACCACTTGAGCCTCCAACACCACTGATCCGCGGCTGTACTTCATTCAGTCGAGCCTGTAATGAAGCATTCCAGCGTTCACTGTCTTCGAGCCTCGATTTAAGTTCTTGGATTTCCCTCTGATAAGCGGCGTCATAAGGTGCTGCCGGACGTGGGCTCGGCGTTTTACCGGAAGCTAGTTTGTCGTGAAGTTGAGCCCGCAAAGAGTCATTTAGGCGGATTCCTTCCTCAAGCTGTGCGCGGAGGGCTTTCAACGCCTGCATCTCGTCTTTGATGTTTCTCTCATGGCTGCGAGCAATAAAATACTAGTTTTAAGATTTAAAACACAATACGCCAGACCCGCCATTGGGGAAAAAGATAAATTTGTTTTTAAGTTTCCCACCTTTAGGGGTGCCTCGGTAAAGAGACCGCAAACAACCATGTCGCAAAAGTAATCATTTTTCTTTGTTTATAGTTGCCATGAAGTTCGTCATCAGAAGATTAACTTAGCTGGGCCTCTTAACAAGCTCTTCAACTACTATGGTGCTCAGTCCCTCGATTGGAAAGATATAAAAGACACCTTCGGGACCTGAGATGGGATAAGGAGATTGTGTAGCAGATTGTGTTTATCTCTCCTCCTGCCTTAGTGGCAACCGTACCTTGTCTCTCCTTGCTGTGCATTCTGGACCACATGCACCAAGTTACTGTATAGAGCATGCTCAGTATCCAGGATGTCGTTAAGTCGTTTTGTCTCTGAGATCTGAGCTTCAAGCAACTGCTGTAATTGAAGGACATCAGGTCTCTGAGGAGAGAAAAGGCAAAGATAGGTACAACGTAAAACTAAATGCAAGGCTGAGGCTGATCGGTAGGCTTCAAAGGGTGAATTAATTTCCCAATATTTCGGTTACACAAAACTACCCTTCCTCAGGAGCTGAAAAAAAGCTAAGTAAAAATGGAAATAAACAGTTACAATATTTAAAATGATACTAATGAAAAGGTAAAATATGATTGGTTGGCAAAAATGGAAAACAGAAATGGTTACAAAACTCAGTATTCACTAAAAAAAATGACAATAGCAATCGCGTCTGTTCATTCCGGAGGGTTCCCGGGTCTTGCCTTTTTACATGGAGTGAAGTGTCTAGGGTTATTACTACTCCCGTTGGATGGGATCATGGAGTCATGCTGGTCCATCACAGGCTACTCGCCAGCATTCTGTCAGGTTACCCAAAATGCTCGTGACTGATTGACTTCATGTTACCTGTTCTTCGGCCCCAGCTCCTACTCCAGGACTCTCCCTGCGTGATGTCCCAGCTCTTTGTAACCTGGCCTTCAGGTTGTTTACTTCTTGTCGAAGGAGGTTGACTTCTTCTTCCCCATAGGAAGCCTTGCAACGACAAAGCAAACCGCATAGCTGTTATTCTTGACTTCTTATCACACCCCTCATCCCTCTCAACAGATTTCAGGGAAAGAACATACGCCTCAGAGGATACAGTTCATCACGGACTGTATTTCCTTTGAGAAAAAGATTGTTGAACAAATAACAAAGATGCTTCGTGGGGTCATCAATTATGACTCCTTTCATCCCTGTATCTTGGAAAAGATCTGAGAAGTTCCAGTTCAGGGTTGCCACTCATCAGAAACTGAAACGTTCCCTGACTTTTCACTGACCTTGGAACAATTTTCCCTGACCTTAGATCAGGTAAATAACTTAACAATAAAGAAACAACAGAAACCGCTGACCAAAACTACTGCTTCTGCACGCCACTCGAACAGCAACAAATAAATCATTTTACACCATGTTTTTACTTGAAGGAAATACAATTCCCAGGCTTTTCACTGACTTTGCCTAACATCCCTGACCTTTTGCAAAATTCCCTGACTTTTCACCGTGGCAACCCTGCAGTTACCTGATTATTGAGCCTTCTCTTGTAACTCTCGACTTGCTGCTCAAGAGAATTCTTCAGGTCTTCAGTTTCCATCAGCTGTTGCCGTAACAAATTATTCGAGGCCTGAAAAAACGAAATTCAAAATTTAGCGAAACAATAAGGTTGAGACTAATGAATTTCTTACGTTTGTTTTGTCGTCCGGTACTGTGATCTCTCTTCATGCTACAGAAACGAGAATCAGCCTAACACCGGCATAACCGGTGGATGGTTAGCACCCTTTGCCCAAAAGGGGTCTTTTTAAGAACTGGAGTACAGAAAAGGGAAAAGAACTGTTATACCTCTAATTCTTGTGCCTTCTTTTGATAGTATCCAATATTCTCTTTCATATCTTTCAGCTGCTTCTGTTGGTCCTCTTGCATCTCCTATGAATACCATAGATAAACCAACCAACCAACCAACACACCACAATCGGTTACTTTTAATCCTTTACTGCCCAAGAGCAACTGTCCAACGCCAGACGATTTTACTCGTCAAAGGGAGACCCCTTGGGCAGTAAAGGGTGAAAAAACTATCTTCCTTAACAAGATCTTGGTAAGCCCA
Organism: Blastomussa wellsi; assembly: GCA_947652115.1. Lineage (NCBI taxonomy): Eukaryota > Metazoa > Cnidaria > Anthozoa > Scleractinia > Plerogyridae > Blastomussa > Blastomussa wellsi. The sequence continues at coordinate 9,606,068 of OX393563.1, forward strand.
AAACAACCCAAAGATAATACATAATCCACCCACAATGGGTTATCTTTTTAGAACAGTCCTCGACAAATGAAGGGAACCATAGGTAGCGAGAATAGTAGAGGATGGAAGTTAAATGCATTATAGAGAAACTTGAAATAGATGAAGCAATGCTCGCTTGATACGCTCTACCCTGCCAGCAGAGTCTGCCGCCATCTATTCTACGAAGGCCATGGTCTGCCTGTGATTCCGTTTAAACGTGGTGTCTATATTTCAGAACTTAAAATTAAATTGAACACTCGGTATATCCTTCTTTTGCACTTTTAAGAAAATCGCCAGTAAAAGCTGGTTTTCACTAGCGCACAAACATAAACATAACGAAATAAGCACGAGCATAAGAAGAACAAATTAACACACTTGTTCTTCTCATGCATGTTGTTTTCACTAGGAATCACGGCGACATAAGCATTAGCTAAAGCACAAGAACAACGGACAGTGTCCGTTCTTCTTGTGCATATGTCGTTATGCTTATGTGCTAGTGGAAACCAGCCTTTACGGCCAAGAGCAATTCTAATCTTAATGGTTAAATGCATTAACCCAGTGATCACCTTAATGATTTTGTCTTTCATCTGGGCAGCTTCATTCAGCATTTCAATGTTGTTCAGCTTCACCTTCATTTCTGCTTCTAGTTCCAGGTTAGATTTTTTGAGTGCGGCCTGAAGCAATAACAATAAGTTATAGCAATAAGTTGAAACCAGAGCCGAAAAAATCGTCGGCTCTCACAGGCTATATTTCAGCAGATTAAAAATTGGCCTCTGAATAATCTTGTCACCATAAATCTTTAAGTACAAATTTTTGTTTTATTTTTGTTACAACAGAAAATTGAACCAAAACTCACCGAATCGACAAGCGCTTGTTCTTTGCCTTTCTGAGCCTCTGCCAGGGCCTGAGATAAAAAAGACATGATATAATTATGACCATCTAGTCATTGAATTAACTGAAATATCACATTATAAAATAAGCCCAATTATGCTCGCAATTTGATTGGTTCCTGTCTATGATCTATTAAAGGACACACGCACTGATGACGTTTAAATTTTGTTTCTTTGTTATATAAAACAGAAAGATTCCACGTTGCCCTGCGTCTGTTCAGTCTGTTCACAGAAGACGTCAAAATGTGGTAAGAACATCAGTGACACACTCGGCTATCGCCTCGTGTGCCAAATTTTGACGTCATCAGTGATATATTACTCAACAGACGCACGGCAACATAGAATCTATTTGTTAAATATAATAAAAAGCCACGAAGGAGAAGGGATGGACAAAGCTGGAGAAGTTCAAAACGGATGGGAAGTGTTGCCTCAATGCCCAGGGTATTAGAGGGGGTAAGTTTCTAAAGAAACTGTGGTGCTGCGTCGGTGGGAAGTATAACAATATAATTTGGTTTTATCAACTGGGTTGATAATGTCAATTGGCCACCGTAAAGAGATTCAAGAGCTGACGTTTCGAGCGTTAGCCCTTCGTCGGAGCGAATGTAAGAAAAGTCTGTAAGAAAAGTATTAGTCTGTAAGAAAATATCACTTTATAATGCTCGGATTTCGCCTTGTTTGTCATGTAGTCGTGATTCTGCCAATAACACTGTTGCTCAACGAAACTCAAAGTAAATAAAAATATACACAGTCGGTGGAACAAGTGCCAGCTTTGGGAAATCTTCGTTGAGCACTCGAGGGGTTGCCGACTTATTTTATCCAATCAAAAACTTGCGCGAGAGCTCGTAAATACACCGAGATTTACCGAGCAAGCAAACACGTCATGTTGCTTAGCAACTTCAGGGACGGACACTGTGACGTACCTAGCCCATTTAAGGAAAACATCAAACGGACAATTACCTGAGACTGCTCTGCAAACTTTTGCTTAAGCTCCTGAAACAGAGAAAGCAAAAGATAGTGTGTTTACCCACACCATGGCAACAGATTTTGCAGGATTTTAAAATATGTAAAACGTTTCTGAAATGCTAAACTCTTGAAGAAAAAAATGCACAATCTAGACCATTTCCGTGTTCCCAAAATCTGTTTCAAAACGAATCTTCCGGCAATGGCTTTCATGAAAAGGAGTTTGATTTACATGAAAACAATAACATGGTGATACATCAAACACGAGAAACAGTGTTTCAACACATTTCCAAACACCGAAAAGCGAGAAAATACAGCACGACGCGTAGCGGAGTATTCTCTACGAACAATGGAGGTATTCGGACATGACTGTGATGAAATACTCTCTCGAGTGTTTGATGAATCCTGTCAATCAAAATTGCAACTACAGAGAAAACAAAGAAATTAAATCGTAAAAATCTATGCAAATTGAGATCAAATTTCCAAACCACGGTTGCGGTTCTTAAGTTTGAGAATTTCATATGAAGGGTCCAAAGACTCGCTTTGACGCAGAGCCAAAAGGGATCTCGGAAATGGCCTTATGTCGTCTACCGTTTTATAATGCACATACATTTGGGAAATATAATATCAAGAAAATACTGCAATCACAAATCCAGTTAGCGAAAGTAAAGCGAGAAGAGCCTTACCTCTAAATTGGGAACACTTTGTAACCTTGAACGAAGATTCTCAATTGTAGCCCTAAAATACGAAACGATGTCGTTACCATTCAATACGAAAAAGAACGACAAACAAGTCAAAAAATGCATCTAACGAACGACAACAATGGTAGGTATTTCACATACTTTGCTTGTTTTATAAAGGAATCTCTTGTCTGTATTTCGTGTTGAAGATTCTCAAATTTCAACTTGTTCTGAAATAGAAGCACACATATTAGAAAACAACTGAGACCAAACACCAACTACATTGTTAATTGGTATATATATATATATGGCTAACAACGATAACACGATAAAATTCATATTATAAAATAGTACGGACTGAATGGCGTCATCAGGGTTGAAGTCATCAGCGTCGTGAACTTTGAAAAATTTAGCCTATTTTTTCAAAATCGTCATTTCCAGTCCGTTTCAATCTCCTCCATCCTCAGCCATCTTTGTTCCTTTCTGGTTTAGTATCACTCCTTTGGTGTTTGTCTCTCTTAGCAAACTGTTGTTTTTAGGTTCCTAAATTTTAAGGGTAATTTAGATTGTTAAAGAAATAACTCAAAAACTCGTGACGTAGCTCCTTTAAAGTTAAGTTATTCCCGAAGGGAAGAACTGTGCAACACAGCATTTTGGATTTTCCAAAAGGTGAGGTGCTAGGCGTCCGGACGACTGCAACCCTTGTGATGACAATAAGCGGTCCAAAACGTTTGCGTTTATATATTCTGTCGTTTGATCGTTTTTAACCTTGTATATATCATTTTATCTTTTAATAACCGAATAATTATTATGTCAACAAATCATCAATTGGTTCACACGACTCCCTCTCCCACCTGTGACAGCAATTCCTTTCCTTTCTTTTTCTCTTAGAGTTTTGATTACGCCGCTGCCATGTTTACAACGTGTTACTATCGTGAATGAGATGAACACTGAAGTAATATCATTGTACCTCTCGATCGTCGCCTTGCAGTTTCCTCAAGTTGTTTCTGTAGTCTGACTCCAGCTTCTGTAACGATTCTACAGGAAAAAAGTCAGGGTGAAAATTAAACGCTGTGTATTAAACGCTGTCAGCTGAGACAGACGCTATTAGAAAGCGGCAAATCTGTGAGCTGTAAGCGCCAACGTTTGAACCGTAAAAGGGCTAATTAAATGCTTTCCCTCGACATATCAATTCAGTCCTAGATCCTGCAGCTAGGAGGCTAGGGGAAGCTCCAGTAAGACTGGGGGACCGAGGGACTTGCGAAGTAATGAATTCAAGATACATCCTTCTGTGACAATCACAGCGACACAAACAAAAAATGGCCATCTTTTGTGGTAACGGAAGAAATAGCAACATACCGTCCTTCTTTTGCACTTCAGCTTGCAGCAAACTGATATTTCTCCGAAGATCCGCCTTGAGAAAGAACAAGGACAACAAGATTAGGCACTTTGATAAAGTATACTATAGGTAGCTCCTTAAAATTGGTTAAAGAAAGCCTTTTTCAGAGTTGTAAAACCTACCACTTCAGAAGGGCTGGGAGCCTTTAGTGGACTTTTACTGGACTCCTAAAAAGAGAAAATGTTGGATAAATTGATCAACAAAGCGGAAAAATAATAAAGATAAGTCCTTAAGATAGCAAACTTCGGGATATTATATTGAGTCGAAAAAATTAAACTAACCTGCACTGCTTTCAACATCTTGTCCTTTTCTCGCCCGCTTTCTACTAATCCCTTGGTAACACAAAAACATAAATTGTTTGAGTAACTGAATGACCTTAGCCAGTAAACTATGATGAGTATAACTTGCACTGCAAAGGGCACCAAAAATAATCACTCCTACATTTCCTTCAACAGGATCGTAACTCCGGGGAATTTGGTGAATCGGCAGTATTGCCTACTTTCCGAACTCGCATAAAAAAGATGAGTAATTCCTTATTATATCACGGATGCCACGCATTTGCTATCCGATATCTGTTGCAAAGGATATGTGTAGCAGGGCAGGCGGTTTGATGTTAACTACTTACCCCAATAGTCTTGTCTTTGTCCTGTATGGTCATCTTTAGTTTGTTGACTAACTTGTCATGTTCCTGAGAGGCCCAAGCTTTGCTGTTCTCTAAAGCCTACAATGAAAAGGCGAAGAGAGAAAAAAAAAGAAATGTCTCTTGTTTTGTTTGCAGTCATCACTCAAAAAGCTTATAGCTCACTTAATCTTTTTGCTCCAGTTACTTCAATGTATGCATGAAATATATACGTAGATCAATTGCAGTAGAGGGATTCCAGGGGCGGATCCAGGATTTTCTTAGGAGGGGGTGCACCACTAAGGAATGACGTAACTGACGGGTGACGTAAGCAGTATACTACTTATATTAGAGCCGCAGGTCATCTCGGTGGGGGGAGGGGTGTGTGCAGCCATGCACCCCTCCCCTAGATCTGCCCCAAGGGATGTAGATGGCTGTACCTGGACTTCATGTTCTTTGCTGTTCAGTAATTGTTGTAAGGTCTGTATGGTGGCGTTCTTTTCCGTTTGTACACGTGTCAAGTCATCAGCGGCCTCCTAAAGAAACAAAAGATACAGTCATTGTAAGGGAGACCTTCTTAACTTCTAATTTGAGGCTATAAGGAAGGTTTCTAATCGTCATATTTTTAAGGAAACCAGAACTACTGTGGATAAGTTTTGTTTCACAAATTTGCTATATTGATGAGTCCTTCAAAGGTTTCAAATCAGGGCGCATTTGACATGTCACGTGACCAGAATATAATTTTCTGATTATTTGGCCAATGGCGGAAACATCAGTGTCAATCATTAATAGTACGCGCCCTCAGTAAACCTGGTTTCTTTTTGTTTGGTTGAAAATATGTTTGGGAAAGCCGATAAAAGTCCGTCAACTTCGCATATTGAGCATTTATAGAGTGTTTTCGCTCACGTGACTAGCATCCATGTTGTTTTACTGAAACAAGGAAGAATTTGCATGAAAATAGAGTTCAATCCCCGAAAGACTCGTTCACTCCTCCAACATGGCTGCACTTTCTTTGTTGTACTACTCCAACATGGCCGCCGTGACGTCACGCGAACACACTCTATTGGTCGAACATTGCCTGCGGTTGAACTATATACAGTAGTGTTATTTATGTAATTCAAACCTTCAATGCAGTCTCTTTGTCACTGAGAGCTGACATGAGTCTTTTATTGTTAGCTTCATGAGCAGACGCCATTCTAGAGCGTTCCTGAAACATGTCCTGAGAGATAAATAAAAAACACATTAGAAACATTGCTAAGGTTGGACTGTCTATTTACAAGATAAAGATTTGTGAGGTGACGAGCCACTAAAGAGAGTTCAAGTGAAACAGTTGTCATTGAAAAAGATGAAAGTTGCTGTTGTCTCGAGCGTGGGGAAAGAAAAGATACGAGTCCACAATGGGAATTGAACCCATGACATTCGGTACGACGAGTTGGAAGCTCTATCTAATGAGCTTCAGGGAGATTCGTTGCTAGTTAGCCACGTCTTTCTAGTGGTGTATTGTATCAAATTTTACCTCCAAAAGCTTTTCCTTATCTTTGAGCAGGTCAGATATTTCCTGTAATTTCTTTGCTTCATCAGTTAACCCTTCATCCTTAAAATATAATAGTAGAAAAAGCCAAAATCAGTCGAGACTGATACAAAACTTTTTCCTGCAAAGAAACAACTCCTACCTCCACCGGACTGCTTAGCGCGTTTTTCACAAAGTCCTTTAATTCCTGCAACAGAGAAGACGCACAAATGCTAAACAACTAAATTCTATTGTGTTTACGAGAAACCAGTAAACGTAGGAAAGAAAGAGAGACAAATAGCAGTTTTGCATCCTTAAGGTCGGACTGGAACTAGATTGAAAGACAACACAGGCACTCAATGTGTGCAGAGGAATGTAGACGTCAGTCATCATTTGCAAGTGAAAATACACAATGAAGCGTTTATTAGATTCGTTTTAGCAATTTCCTTCATTTAACTAGAAATACTGCTAACCTTCAATTCCTCCTCCCTGTGGTTCAAATTGTTCTTCAGTTTTTGAATCACAACTTCTTTCTCCTGTAAACTGGCTTCTTTTGTTTCGAGATCTCCCTAAAATGCATGATAAACATAAATGAAAAATAAACTGGAGAGCAACAGCCATGTAATTTCTGAGAATTCTTGGCTGTACTGACACTCAATTACCTTTTGTCGTCTCAGCTGATGATCCAGGGAGGCCACGTTTCTCTGTAAAGCATCATTTTTCTCTTTGTTTGTTTTCTCTAAAAGCTGTATAAATAAACAGTGAAAACTTTTAGGACTCCCTTCCGACGTATTTAGAAGCCATTGTTGTAAACGAGAACGATATCATCTTCCCAACAAACAGCATTTCACAGTAGAAGGTGGAAAATTAAAACAGCTGGGAGCACGGTGATAAACCATACAGGAACATGTAACATGTAACAACATGTAACATGTCACGAGAAAAAGCTCATATTATCAATTATTTTCCCAGACCAGAAGAGGAATGAAAAATTTACATTAACATCACAAGAGTTTAATTTGCCTGGGTTTTCACTAAGTCTAATTATTAGAGTGACTTTTCCTCACTTTCAGCTCAACTTACTTTATTCTTTTCTTCAGATTCAAGCACCGCAGAGTTGATTTTCTCTATCAGCCTGTCTCGCTCCCTCAGGGACTGCTTCAGCTGCCGAACTTCTCCTTCCTTTCCCTGCAAAGCTCGAACCTTTTCCTCACCTGCAACCTTTGAACGTAGAATGATAAAAAGTAATAATACGTACAAAACATGTGGAATGATATATTTTTTTTATTATACAGTGGTGTCTCCGACTGTTTTCCGACATGGCAGCACAGTGAAAACGGTATTCGCTACCTGTGAGATGCATGTGAGCTCTGCGTGGAAGAAAAGGAGAACACACGGCTTTTTGCAGCTCGTTTGTTTCCCACTGCTGGACGCAAATTATAAATGTGATTCTGCTTGCAGTCTTCAAAGATTGGGGTAAAAAACTCATATCAAACTGCCTGAAAATTCACTAACAATTGCCGTATGAAATGCTAGCTTGCATAACAGCTGATTTACTGAAGTCTGTAGCAAGTATCAAGACTCGTCTTTACTGTAAGTACGTAAAAGCAGCCAATAAGAACATGGAACAAGGATTAGATTCTAAAGGAGCATAAGGTTTCATAAATCAAGAGACACAAACAATAAGAACACATAAAACCAACCTGGAGAGCACGATCTTTCTCTTTCATGTAGTTTGTTAACTTTTTCAAAAGGTTATCCTGATTATCGGACGGACTCTGGAAATTAAACATCGTGCATTTGATAAGCAACAAAGCCAAAAATAAAAACGTGGCATAGCCTCCCTTGTTCTTACCTAATTATAGATTGAACGTTACATTGATTAACCGTTGTAGGCAGTTTGTTGTTTCGAGCATCAATCCTTTGGTCAGAGCCAACTCTTTTTTGATAAGTTCTTTATCTGTCCACCGACGCAGTACAACAGTTGCTTTAGAAACCAATAGCCTTGTTCTTTTGTGTTTAGAGTTTGTGTTTAGAGTTTTTCAATCGACTAAGTTAGTAAGCATAATCTAACCGTTAAACATTGGAATGAAACACGATTGATGTTTTATATGATTGTGGGCATCTGCTCCAGTGGTGTTATAAACACGACAAATTTGAGATAGAACGTTGCTTCGAAACAATTCCCAAGCCACGGGAAAGCATACTTAACTACTAAATGCGATTATAATCCTCAATTCTTTGTTTCCGTAACTTACCTTAACCCCTGAGTCATCACCCATGCCACTCCCCTCCAACGCCTCCAAAAAGTCCTGGTGTGAGAAAGGAATACAAGAAAACGCACAATCCGTGTCAGGTAGGTAAGACCCATATTGTGGGTAGGATGCTACCACTTCTGTCGGATTGTCCGACCAGTTCACAATGACTGATCTCAAAATGTCTACCTCCCTGATCTAAAGTTTCAAGTCCAACGTCTAATCTGACATGCTACATGCGCCATTTTGTGAAAAAAAGTTACAAGGCCATTGGTTACTTGTTGTCATAATGCTGATATTGCGAATCAGACGTTTTCTTTCTCTAAGCATGGTTCAAACCTAGCTTGGTGCGGGCCCCGGTTTTTTTTTATACTAGCTTGTTCCAGGCTCTCAGTAGTTAGGAGTGAAGGAAAAAGCAGCGTGCGAGGGGAAAACCGCAGGGGAGAAGAATATAGCTACTTAATCCCCCCAATCAGTTTTCCCTTGCTTGCCGGCTTTTCCGTCCGCCCCCCAGCTACCAAGAGCCAAGAATCGGCCATCTTTTTCACTTCCTGGACGTTTGAACCCAAGCTCATTCAAACCAGGAAAAGGTCATCATTTTACCGCAATCAAATTGTCTTTCTCTTTATTGTTGGTCGCCAGTTTCTGGATTAGTCTGTCCTTGGTCTCTAGCTGTTCTTGAGCTCCTGCCGACACTTGCTGTGAACAAATAACAGAAAAATTCAATCAAAGGGATTTCCCATGGAACGATGTTGTTCAAATGACTGTACAAAGTGATTACACGTTTCTTTTGGCATTTACAGTAATCAGAAAACCGATGTGTGTTTATTTTGGTTCGGTGTCTGCTGGATTTCTGATTTCCTTTGTTTCAAGTTTGTTGATGATTATCAGAAAATGAAAATACTTGATGGCAAGTTATGTTTACCTGATAAGCTTCTTCTAAAGCATCCATCTTGGAGTAGTGTTCTTGTGAAAGAGCTCGATGTTTTTCCATTAGCTCCTGTTCAGAAAAAGACAAAGAAAAGAAATATATACTGAAACAGAATGCCAAGAATCACAGTTCTGCTCCCACCTCGTCCCAAGGCATCGGTCGGTCAAAGCGGCAATGCATGAATCACTGGGAGCTTGCGAGTTTGATCAGTCCCACAGTTCAAAGTGAACCGCGCACTATCAATCCCATAATACAAAGTGCATCATGCACAACCAATGAGCGACGTCTGGGGACGAGGCAGGTTCTGCTCCAATCTACTTAACAATTGGCTTTAGTATGCATTATCAAGTTACTGTGCTCACCAGGCTGCGATCAGGCGTCTTTTTGGATGATAATTAGATAATAAGCTTCTTGAGTACTCTCCAAAGTTATCAAGAGCATCATAACTTGATAGTGCACAGATAAAAGCAAGAACAAATTGTTTTATTTAATTGCTGTGGTAATGTACATCAAAACCTGCAAAAAAATTCATGCGAGAAAAAAAATCTTAATTTTTCGGGTGATGTGATTAGTTCACACTATCAGCATGCACTATTCGATTTTGTCCATGCTTACGTATAGTGAATTTGATTGTGCGCCTATGCTATATCATAATATGAGACATTTCTAGAAACTAGCTTCAACAAGCGTTAAAATAAAAAAAAAAAGGTTTTTTTCTACTCACAGCTTGCTCTAGTTCCTTTTGTTTCAACACCTCATCCAAGCGTTGTTCCAGCAACAATTTGCCATTGTTTAATCTCTGTAATGCAACTTCTTTGGCTGACATGGCCTGGATAAGTTTCTGAAAAAAAAAGTATTGAAATTGTAAGTTCAAATTTTAAAGACAGAAATACAGGTTGCGCTTAGAGATGCGTGTGAGAACGAAGGGGACAGATAGAAAGAATCATGCATTTATTCTTAACAACAACTGAGTGTTGTAAAACCAAAACCAGAGTAATAACTTTGGCCAATCACAAAGGACAGAGACAATCCAGTGAACCAATCAAAATTCCAAGTAATGATACGTAGCCGACACAAAGCACAGGAAAACATGCACGCGTGGGTCATGATGTGGCTTTTTTCCTGATTGGTAGAAAAAGTGGCGCGAGATTCCTACACCAATCGCTAAGCGAAGTAATGCAAAACAAAAGTAAACACAGAATTACTTTGTTTCGACACTTAAATGAAAACTGCTCTAACAAAGATAAGGTCATGTGTCCAGTGCCCCTTGGTGGGTGAAAAGTAATGCTCAGAAAACCTAAACAAACAAACTATACCTCTAACTCCATGTCCTTGGCACTCAATGAACTTTGTAGAGCGGCTATGATAGCATCCCTCGCTTTGAGAACTTCAGAATGCTCCTCAAAAGCCTGTAACATTAATGCACACGATCAGGATGACTTCCTATGAATCTAGAGAAATGGTTGAAAACTTGTAATGACGGACGGAACACACGCAGAAGAAATATATGCTGACATAATCTCGTACCCAGATCTTCTCAACCCGCGGGAGAGAACAAAGTGGGCAAACATCTGGGTATGAGATTAATGCTAACAATGAGGAGACTTTAACTGCAAAAAACTGAGGGATAAACAAAAGCGTTTTGAAAGATGCCACACTAAATAATTTTTGTTAAAAAAAAGACGAAAACCTACTCTGTACTCCAGTAAACCTGCACAGCTGTGGACTGGCTTATGAGGTGGGGGGGGGGGGGTAGGAAGGGTTCATGATCCCCCCCACTCCTTTTCCTTGATTTTGTTTTAAGTACACTTTTAAAAATTTGTAGCCAACAGTCTTTTTAGTGGCATCGTGCAATCAGGGGTGTGTTGTGGGTATAGGGGGAGGTTGTGCTCGCACTAAAATCCCCAACCCTCCACCCCCTCTTTTGAGTTACTTTTTGAATATGTTCCCTGGGCCCAAACTTGAAATGCAGTGCAAAGTCCAACAAACCTGGTACCACTTCCTCTTAGCAGTATGCGCTGCTTCTCGTGTCGCGGTAAGGCTCTGATTCAGATCTTGAACTTTAGTGTTCAGCTGTTGCAACTGCAGGTTAATCAACAGAAACCATGGCTAGCAAGTTTTACTGCTGAACTGAGTAAGGGGATGAGGTGTACAGTTGAGTGCATGGCAGTTCTCCCAGCAAATGTAATTGATGTCCTCCTCAAAATAGACTTTCCCGGCTCTTATGCTAAAGTGATATGCGACTGGTTTTATTTTGAATTCATGCAGAGACATCTACAGACAAATTTAAGCACAATCACCAACTCTACAAGCTGATGCAAGCACGGCTATATCCCCAGGCAGCTGGCAACATGTTTATAGTGGCTACTGATAGCGTGTATTAAAAGTATGAGGACTAGTTAAAAAATCACATTAAAATCAGTTTATCTCGAATTTTCATGGTTATGTATTTAAAAATAGTCAATTAATTATCATATTAATTATAATTAATTGTCTGGGTGAGAATGAGGTCACTGCCTAATTTTGATTCAAATTAAACTCATTTTCATATAAATAGTCTTCCACCAAAATTTGTTTTTAGTTAGAAAGAGAAGCAAGTGGCAACTCAGAAATACAAAGACGGAAAAACTTATAGCCTTTTCGTAAAAGTATTTGATAAAAGGGCAAAATTTAAGCATAAAGGGAAACGCAAAGAATTGCTTCTTTTATTCTCACCTCACTGTCTCTGGAAGAACCGTCCTTGAGACTCTGTGACAAACAATTAGTTACAGTTAGTTAAGTACATAATCTAAAGCACTATACTGGACCCCATTGCAATTTATTTCTTGTAATTTGGCTGCCTAGTTTACTTGTTTTTCCCAACAATCTCTTATCTTTTCAAAACATGTATTACTTCTCCAAATACAAACCTGTGATAATGAATTATCAGTTGAATTTCTGGAGTTTAAATGCTGTTCTCTCTCTTTATCATGGAGCTGATTCCTTAATTCCTACAACAAATAGAAAAGCAAGGTAAAGGGAATGCCTTTAGATGAGCCAGGAGGCCACAGCCCCAAGTGACTTAAAGGGAACCTCAGCTCAATCGTCGGCTCTTGAAACAAGTTGACTTTAAGTAGTCTAAAATAGTGTCTAAATTACAAATGTTACCGGACAAGGGAGACATAACTGTTCACAATGATAAAAAACGGAAAAGATTATCAACCATTATTGGTTTTAAAATGTTCATGGGCCACCATGTTGGATTTTATGACATCATTACGTTGTCCTTATTGTTATTGATAAGATTGAAGTTCTTTTGTATGAAACAATAGGACAACGCACTGACGTCATAAAATCCAAAAGGGCAGCAAGCGGCAAATTCAAAAGCGATAATCTTTTTGTCACTTTATGAGTATGAAATGTTGTATCTCCCTTATACGGTTAGCCTGTGAACAGGCTCCGGGTGGGTTGGGGTGGGTAGGGGACCTAACCGCCCCCAACCCACCCCTGTCTAGCCAGAGCCTGCTCGTAGGCTATTAACTGGTTGGGTTGCCGCCCATGCATTGCACCAGCTGGCATGATGGGGATCATGAGTGAGTAAGCTCCTTCTTTAAGTAGAGGAGATGTTGGTCCAAATGTAGGTTCCCCTCCAGCATTTTCTTAGGTTTCCCTTAAACAGTTTGCCGGTACATAATTTACCCATTAATTCATACTCCTGAGTGAAGAGAAGCTCTGTGAGAGTAAAGTTTCTCAGAAGACAAATGCAAGGAATCTAACTGCACTCAAACTCTTGATATGCTGTTCTTAAGACCGGTTGACTGTATACCCAAAAGCAACACATGTGAAATTTCAAGTGCTACTGTGATCATTTTTTTACACCTTGCTTTTTGAAGGGAAACGTGCACTGCTTCGTGTGAGATTAAAAATGCTACTTTCTGTTTTCAAATATCTGTAGTAGTTCCAGAGATATTCAAGTTTAAAACGTTGGTAAAATATGCAAATTAGGAGACTGATGATGTCATCTACTCAACCCAATTTTATATCAAGTAAGAAAATAGGGCTATCTCGGTCAGGTTTCTACAGAGACAGTTGAAACTTGGCACAGTAATAGTTCTTCAAGCACCACACCAATGGTTGTAACTTAATCTTGTTTCCATGGTAACACACTCTCTTCCAGTCCCCTTGAATCTGTTTTCAGTACTTGAGTGATTTTTATCCCAGAAAACTTAAACCAGCGAACCAACCTAACACATAATCATGCTTGCAAAATCATGTATATCCGTAGTCATTGAAAAATATCAAAATTGACGGCCAAAAATGGCCAAAATAGCCTTTAACATTGGGGAGGTCTGGGACCCAGCATGTTGCCATGGTAACATAATTGTTAATCGCATATTGTACAACTCACCTATTAGAGTCATGATGCAAAGAATCAAACATTTCTGATACAAACTGGGTGAGATATTTTTACTTCATTTACTTTGTTATTCTGTTTGTTATTTTGTTGAGTCTATGATGTCATCACTTAGCTAATTTGCATATTTTAAAAACTTGAATATCTCTGTAATGAAAAAAGATATTTCAAAAAGTAAGCAGCAGTTTTCGTCTCATGCAGAATACTGTTTAATGTTTTAAAATGGCTTAGTTTGGAGACATCCAAATTTCATCACAGTAGCACTTTAAGAAAAGGAGAATGGTGCAATAATTTAAATTAAGGTCAGGGCATTTAACAAGCCCCTGAATTTCAAACTGTTTTTATTTTTTGTCAGATTTGCCTGAATACTTGCATGTGAGTTACATATTATTTCTGTCACATGAAGGCAATGCCTTGCTATCAGCATCTCTCACCCTGTTTGTTCTTTCAGTCTTCTTAGCTTTCTCCTTTAATTCCTAAAATAATACCAAAGTATAATAATATTTAACTACAGTTCAGAGATGAGGAGCTGCCAAGCCAGGGCTTCAAATAACAGTCAGACATTGCACAATGGCCGACCAAAAAGTCGTCAATGTCCAATGAAACCCCACCTGTGGTCGGACAGAAAGACCAGACAATTTTTTGATGCCTTCCAAAGCAAACACCATTGTTTTGCATTTACAACATGCATTATCGAGGAGTTCTGTAATATCACTGAAGGCCTGATTTCCACCACTCTCTCACGTCAGGAGCGCAGGCTCCAGTTCCGGAACAGCGGCTGCTAATCGAGCCTAACATCACTACAGTTTTGTCCAAACAAAAAGAATTGTGGGGGTAAGTTTCTAAAGAAACTGTGGTGCTGCGTCGGTGGGAAGTATAACAATATAATTTGGTTTTATCAACTGGGTTGACAATGTCAATTGGCCACCGTAAAGAGATTCAAGAGCTGACGTTTCGAGCGTTAGCCCTTCGTCGGATTCCTTGAATCTCTTTACGGTGGCCAATTGACATTATCAACCCAGTTGATAAAACCAAATTAAAAAGAATTGTGACCTAGTCAGACACATATCCTTTCACGGGGAACAAATTATTTGCAGCCCTACAAGCTATCAGTTCCAGGTTCAAACTGTTATTTTCCCTTGCTGATTTTGTCATGAATTCTTTAAAACATGGCACTGTACCATGCTCATAGCTGGGAGATCAATGCTTTGACTACTGTTGAAAGAACTCAGGCTTTTCTTCTAAATTGCCTGACACTCTTCGTATTGTGCAAATTATGAGTTTCCTTTTCCTCATCACCTGTCAGCATGGCATTGCATTGATAATATTTTGAAAAGTTACACCTTGATCACTGATTAAATAAAAGTAGGGTCAGGATCTGCAAGGATAAGTGCTTGTTGGTAGCTAAATTCACTCAACTCAGTATAGATCAAATAGGTTTACTACAAGCAGTACCTCTAATTTCTGGCTTCTGGTTTCAAGTTCCTCTGTCAACTGCTTGATTCTTCTCTCACATTCTTGAATCTTTCTCTCATTAATTTCCAGTTCTGTATTCTGTTAGAACAGAACATGTAATGTTGAAAATAATGAGCATTGTAAACTATTAACAGTAAAACAATTTTTCGGCTCATCCTCGGTGTAAAAACCTGAGTGTGAAACTCACGAGTGACGTAAAACAAAGAACAAAAAAGACAACAAAGAACCTCGGAACAATACAGAACAGAAAAAAATAGCTCAAAAACAAAGAAAAAAGTCACAGGTATTTACACCGAGGTAAACCCAATTTTTCACTTTCAGTGTTAAAATGATCTAGTAAACAAGGAGATCAGAATAGCTAATGAGTGCAGAGTCAATCCAGAAAAGCCCTTCAATATCCTGGTCACATAATTCATCACATGCAACTACCGGCAGTGAATAGAAAGTCTTGGCCCAGGCATGAGTAACATAAATCAAACATTGTACCTGGGGAATGTTTTGTTCTTGTTGGTCCAGCATGTCCTTTAGACTGTCCAGATTAACTTTCAAATCCTGGAATTTTAAAAGGAGTATTTTATATTAAAAACACACACAATATTTGCATTTGCATCAGCTATGGGGTGGGGGTATACCAATAAATTGAACTGCCCGGCATATCTTCAAGGTTCCCGAAAATACCCA
This sequence comes from Blastomussa wellsi, assembly GCA_947652115.1. Lineage (NCBI taxonomy): Eukaryota > Metazoa > Cnidaria > Anthozoa > Scleractinia > Plerogyridae > Blastomussa > Blastomussa wellsi. The sequence goes on from OX393563.1 coordinate 9,621,880, forward strand.
AAATTTTGGAAAGCAGAGTAGTCAGAATTAGAACATCTATGCCACAAAACATAAATAGATATCTATTGGGGGGATACAAATTACACTGGACCCACCATTATCAACCACTTGTTGAATGTAACTTAACATACACAATAACATTGAGTTCACTGTGCTAAGTAAGGCTGTGAGATAGGGTAGAAAGCATTGTTTCCTTCAAATAATGAAAACCCCACAAGGTAAACCCTACAGTATATACATGTTGCAACAATTTAACATAAATCAAATCCAAACCTTGTTTTCTGCCTGGGTACCAGCAAGAGACTCTCTCAAATCATCTATCATTCTGAAATTTAAAGTAAAATTAAACTACAGTAAGCCGTTGAACCTCTGACAGCAAAGGGAAAAGCAAGAGTTTCCCGATTGAAGAGGTAGAGTTTGCATAAAATCTGATCTCTTCCAAAACAAATGGACATGATGGGAAGGTGTGCACATTATATATTAGGTATCCATGGGGGTTCAGGCTAGACTCTATAGTCACCAACATCAGAATTTTTTCCCCAGTTGAAAAACAGTGCCTCAATTGTACAGTACTGACACATTATATCTCAGTATCAACAATCTTAGAAAATCTGATCATATTCAATGGGTTATCAAATTAATAGAATAGACGAAATAAATGATGATGACGATAAAGCCGTCTCTTGGATAAGAAATGAATGACTTTTCTTCTAGCCAAAAAACATGATTGAAAAATCAAGGTGGCTAATGGCATTGATAAGGTCGTCAAAAGGCAACAAGACTAAAGGACTAAACTAGGTTTAGTAAAATTCATTTGAAAATACCTGTCTTTCTCATCTAAAGTTGCCTTCATAGCAACCTGTCAAAGAATAAGAAACAGGAAAGCTAAGACAGATACACAATATGCTTAGGCAGAGTTCACACTTGGTGCCAGGGTACATTGCCCAAGTACAATTCTAAGCTGGGCACCAATGTGAACACACCTTTTTTCAAGTACACACGCCAGAATTCAGGAACGGGTACTATGGCTGAGTAGGAAGACTCGACCTTGTGCTCGAGCAGTCGACAGTACTTTGGGTACTTTCGGTTTCAGTGTCTGAACATGACACAATGTTTTTCTTGGTGTCCAGGTATCAGTGCTTGGACACCAAGTGTGAACACATATACAATACAACTTACGATAATGATGATAAGTATATTACACGGTACTGTAATGGATTTCCTTTTAGGTATCTGCTGGCCCCTGTAAGTGTCTGTGGCCACTTGGCCACTAGCCTGCGTGCAGCCGTCTCCTATTTCCTAAAGCGGAAAAGTGATGTCTGCGAAACGGCGTCGCTAATCGCATAAATTATAGCTTTAATTCAAGAATTTCACTCAATCAAATAGAATCAATTTAGAGAGCTTAAGCAATATAAATAAAACAGAAAAACAGTACTAGCAAAGACAGTGAGTAGGAAAACATATGACAAATTACAGCTCATGATCTGCCAAGTGTCAGAAAAAAAAATTCACAGGGTTAAAGAAATGGTGAAGACCTGTGACCTCAGCTAAATATATGCTAAATTACTGAGTTGGACGGGACTGTTTGAGTTGAAGTTCCCCCTAATTATACAGAATATAACAAGCATTCAAAAAAACACAAAGCGAAATAGCTCGAAAACGAGTTTAATCTGAGACAAATGTCAGGAACCGCAAGAGTTATATGCGGCAGCCTGTCAACTCCTTTAGTAACTTTTAGTACACGATCACGAAAGCGATTCATCCAAAAGTACTCGCCCTTCAAGGATTTCACACTGTTTATTCCAAGTGTTTGGAACTCCTTATTCACTAGCAGCTCAGCCTTGAAAGATTCATAACCGCTTTCATGCAAGATTTCGTCTTGGATCTTTCATAATAATCCAGGCGGGTCACTTCCGTAGTTTTCCAACGCATCGATTGCTTGATACACAGGGATCTTGAGTATATAGTAAACTGTACAGAGTGGAATTTGTCACTTGAAATTCTCCTCTACCTTGAACCAGACTTCTGTAGTTGTGATTCACAACAAGCGAAATAAACGGTACAAAATCACACGTGAGTTATGGTTAATGTTTTCCTCTTGCATGTTAATAAAAACACAACGCATAATTATGTTGAGTATTTTCTGATGACAGCGAATCAGGGTTGATTCTAACAATGCCTACTGGTCAAAGCAACCAATGAGAGAGCGGTCCCAAGATTCTGGAGAAACAGCAGGATACTGGAACACGATTAACGACGCCGTTTCGCTGACGTCACTTTTCCGCTTTAGGAAATAAGACACAGTTGCATGCAGGCTACTTGGCCACTTGAATGTGAGACGTAAAACAGGGTGAAGGCGGTCACGAGTATAGCTGTCCACTTATGACAGCATCCACTAAAAGATTGTGAGAAGCATCAAGTCATAACCTTACTTGCATCTGTTGCTGATTGTCATGGAAGCCATCAGTACTTTCCAACAGCTTCTCATTTAACTGTTGATTGACAAGAGCCGTTTCAGCCTGTGGAGAGAAAAAACTGTGACATGGACACTCAATTCTAAAACATTTTTTTGCAAATGTGTCAAATGTAGTATTATTTAGAAGTCCCCATTTACATACAAGTTTTTCAGCCATGTCCTCCACATCATGTCTTGCAACCGTCAAGTCCTAAAAAAGGCAGAGTACATTTGAATAAAACTTAGTCTATTAACCATGCATGGCTGTTCCTTTTATTAGCATGTTCTTGGTATCAGTGTCACCAGCTACTGGGAGGGGTTTAATCAGAGGAGTGTTTAGTCTTTCTGTGGATAGAAAATTTTGCCATTTTAAACACTGCCCGAATATATACTTTATTCAGAGTTTATAATGAGAACAAATAAGCATTCTGAAGTGAAAACTTGTGTCAGTAGTAGCAAAAATCTTCTAGCATGCCTTCCATGGCTGCAGTTTAAATTTGGGCAGTTTCTTTCTTTACATCAACTCTTAAATCTCTGAGTTTGTTGACGTTTTAAATGTAACAAAAATGACCTTGATATTTTCAATGCTAAAAGTGCAGTGGATGCATGGGCAAAACGCGTGCACTACCCGCACATCCACCTCGCAAAAACCATGGCTGATGTACATATGATTTCAGGCAGTACTGTAACTAAGCATGATGCATCTATGAGATTGAAATAAAAGGATATTGATAGCCAAACCTTCTCCATTTCTTTGAGTTTTATTTCATATCCCTCCCTGATTTCTCTCAATTCTTCATTGTGTTCTTCAGTGAGCTGCGAGGATAACAAAATAATACATGTCTAAACAGAATGAACACATCTTCTTAGTACGTAACTATCGTTGGCATTAAAATGCAGTTCATTGCAATTAGGGGTGCAGTTGTTAAATAAATTTGACTTTAAACTGTATAACGTACAAAATAATGATTAAAATCACATACCTGTCTGATCTGTGTATCGCTGTGCTGTGCAAGAGCCTCCACTGCATTCCTTGAAAGTACAAATTGTAAAGTATACTTTGTTTATTTATTGTGTTAATTAAAATACCACTGACTATAAATTTTAATCAATAAGAAGAAAGAGCTCATAAAGCAGGACTTCCCATCCCCATCTACAAAAAAATAATTAGGTAACAATTAATATAATAATAACCTTTGGACAAATAGAAAGCTGATTGATTTCATCACAGTTATTTCAAATACAAATAACAAAAATCTTATTTTCATGGGTTTCTACTTACGAGGCTTTGACCAGTAATTCCTGCCGTTCAACAAGTTCTTTCTTCAGCTTCTCAACTGTCACCTTGAGTTCTATGTTCTTTAAAAATGAATCAAAACATTAACAGTAGCACCCTATAGTCAATAGCTAGTCAATAAAGCACAGTTTATACTTTACAATACAGCACCATTTGTATCAAGTTATATTATAAGCATGCAGGAATTTTTTAGAACACAAGAGAAGTGTGTGGAGAAGCACAAGGGGTGAACTCGAACTGCAGACCAATCATAGCCAATGCAATTCTATGTTATACTGCATCACTTAGGCCCGGTTCAAACGTCACACTTTTCATGTACCGAACTTAATTACTGCAATTAAGCACATGAAGGGAGCGACACTTGAATCAATTAAGTTTGAACGATTTAATTTTGGTCAACCCAAGAATTAAGCTCGACATGGCCATTTTAAGCATCAGAGATATGTGGTCCATTGAAGAGTATTATATTTCGTTCCATAAAGTGTACTGTCTGGAAAATTCACTATTTTCCTCTAGGCGGATAATAAGTTCGGCACATGTAAAAGTTCAACGTTTGAATCAACCGTTGATCCAAATCATCTGGGTTGACCCAAATAGGTAATTAAGTTTGGTACATGAAAAGTTTGACGTTTGAACCGTGTCTCAGGGGTGACATAAAATATTACTTTTGGCAGATTTATCATGTGCAAATACAGGTTTCCTGTTTTCTGTCACAGATTAATCAATATGAACTGAGGGTCTAAGATTAGAGTTTTCACTGGCCTGTCGATAAAACTAATTCCCTAATTAATTATAATGTACATGATAATTTTGCATTAAATTAGAAAAGAATTTTTTTAAAGTTCCACTCCATTAAATTGAAACAACTACTGAACCATTTTGATTTTAGTCTTTTCATCTAATTTACATATAACTCATTTGGAAAAGTCATGGCTCTTTTTTTGGTTAATTAATGGATTTGAGATTTGTCACCTAAGAAATAAACACATTACAATCCTTAAACAATTAATAAAATGGCAATTTTTCTTACAGCCTTGAAAATATCCTCTGGGACATCACTGCTTTGGTTCACACGTTCCTCAAGGAAGTAAATCCTCAGCTTCAAACCAAAATTTTCTTTTTTTAGCTCAGATATTTGCTGTGAAGAGACAATAAATCAGACAAAATTTAATTAGACCCAATAACTATACCATGTTTGTTTCTGGCCACCAACATAGAAAAGAGACAAATTCAAAACAAATCACATTTTCATGCTATAATATTTTGAAGGTTATGATAATGAAGAATTGTTCAAACCTCATTTAGCTGTTTTGTCATTGTTTAATCTCCAAAATATACTGATCCTTTTATGTAAACTGTCTTCATATGAATTTTGACAGACTTAAAACATATGTGCCCAGCAATCTTCATTCTTCAGTATAGGTAACTGAGATGTATGTTCTAATGTTTTGATTTTTAATTTGCCTTTCATGATTCAAGGCCTTAATAGCATTTTAAAGATTCAAAATATTCATTGACCAAAATGAAAAATGAAATAAGCCTTGATTCACTTTAAATCCAATTGACAAAGACAAAAAAGGCCTACAGTAAATATGCGCATATCACAAACAATTAAACCATTGCCAAACTGGCCTTGGCAGCAGCCTGGCTCAAGCACAGGCGGTCAGGAAGTTATGTAACACATGTTTGTGAAAAGCTTTCATTCTTTGAACTGTCAGAAGTGATTTTAAATCTCTTTCGCTTTTCAAGCTCAAAAACTAAAATTAATTGTCAAAGAGAAAGCTAAGTGACAAAGCCAGATGATAAGCTAGGGGATATCATCATGATAAACACTTGCACCATCAAAAAAATATAACAATTAGTAAGGAGATGTTGGTGAATAAATTGGTTGAAAGGGCTGAACAAATGTCTCTGCTTCAACTGATCATATGCAGCAGCTGCAACCAAATGATTTCTATGGTCTGAAAGGATCAGGGCTCAAACAAAAAGATAATTATATATAGTACTTTTCTCTTGTTGGACAAACATGGAGTGCTATGAAAAACCAGCATTGAACACTACTGTTCTCACAGGGCAGCCATGCCAAGCCGAACCACGCAGCCTGGCCTTTATTAACCACTTAAGATCGTAACAAAACATTACAATTGACAAACAATATGAAACAAATGCTACCTGGGGAAAACCAACAACCAACTACAGCCTAGTGACACCAAAAATTCAAACTCACAAAGCCTTAATTGGGTGGATGGGCAGGGGGTCAGGCAAGGCGAACGGAAACAAGAAAAACTGAGCACTTCGGAAAACCATGTGACCTATGCCCCGTGCACACTAGCACCCAGACTCCCAGTCGCGTGTGAGAAAAACGTTTTCCACTTTATTCGTGCCTCAGCCAGCGGAAAACAACACATAATTATACTAATCCTTTTTGTTGTTTCTTTTAACTAATTACTGAATTTTATTTTATTTTAATTTGTGGCTAAATTGAGAGAGTTTTACAACTCAAATATTACTGAGATAAAATAATAATACTTGTCCAAGTAGACATAAGTGCTTCTTACATATTCGTAATCCTTCATTGTCTTTGTTTGGGGAGATGCAGAACCATCTTGATTGGCTGAACCTTAAGCAACATTTTTTGTAAAAAAAATCATTAGTTTCCTAGTATTAGAGATTTGGCTCATAACATTTTTAATGAATGTTCTTAACCCAGGGGTTTAAATAGTTTGTGTCCAGATGGCAGAAGCTCAAATACAACTGATGTTTCATCAGTCTGTGTGCAGCCTGACCAGGTTATCGTAAGTCTGCATACGAGCCTAATGGCCCATCAAGGCTGGAGCTTATCCCAGTTTCCTTAGCATGAAGTGATAGAGGGCATTTCTACTTGCCCCTAGATAGGATGCTAGTCCATTTATACACCTGGAGAGTAGCTTATACAACCAGTCAGCAATATCTGCGCATTTGTGCAGGTTCAGTGTATTCCACTATAATAATTGCACTAGTATGTTCAGGCTTGCTGGGTTATTGACCTTTTCCCCTGAGTTTCCCAGCTGTTCCCAGAATGGCGTGGCCAATTCATTGACTTCTCCCCAACCTCACCCCACCTTCCCTTCCCCTTCTCCGCTGTTAACTCAGTGTTACAGGTGCCTCAAAGACTGTGCGGGGGCTCATGGCTTGGTTGCAGGGATTGCCATGGGGGTGTTATACTGTCTAGGAGCCGGCTGGTCACAGTGGAGGCTACCAGATATCTGATGCACCCATCTTCCATACAGCACAATTTAGCTGTTAACAGTTAATAAACAGCTGTTTTCAAGGGATAGACGATTAATTACACTAAGATGATGACCTTAATTTAAAATTGTTTTCGGTAAAAAAAACTTTTAAGTTGGACATAGTGGAACCCGCTTACAACCACCTTGCTTTTGCCAACATTTTATTGTGGCCTGAAGACGTGCTGTCATGATCCGCCATTTTCTCATTTGACGAACATCCCTAGTAACGTTATTCCTTAATACGGCCAGATTTTAACTTTATGGCCCGTTGGTTACCGGATTAACGGGGTTCCACTGTACTTCCTGCGTGTGCGTTATGTTTGACACAACAAAATTTATTCAATATAAAAGGAAGTGGAAAAGATCTTCTGTTGGAAGCGAGAGTGTATTATGAAAAGAATTTATGAATCACAAAACAGTCTAGTGAAGCTCTTGAGTTGAGTGAAATTTCTCAGATCAAAGGGAAAGGAAATTTTAAACTGCAAACCTGTAGTTGTTTGTCTCAATGCCAGGCCTTCGGAGAATTCAGCGGAGGAATCTAGCATGTCGCCCCCCGTACCTGCGGCAACAGCTTCTTTAAACCTTGCCAGGTTAGTGCTAAAAAAATTGAATTTGAAAATCAAAATAAAGTTCATTGAAGCCGCAAATGAGACTCATGAAACAATAGCGATATAAATAATAGATCAATTTGAAGTTTTTATAACTCTAACCGAGACCACACGGTGATCGACATAAAACAACTTGACATGCATCAAACAATAAAAAGCTCATTATTAAATTACCTCCTATCAAAATCCAAAGGAAGGGTTATATCATCCTCGACTACGGTATCCATGGTTTTGATGGCTCGGTTCTTCCCCGAAGTGATATAAATCAAAACACAACAAGTGAAACAATGCTCAACTGTATTTCACAAATTCCGCCATTTTCTGTACCAATGAGATGCTGAGCCAGCAAGACAAACCGCTGAGTCTGTCACGCTTGGACGTACAACTTTTGTTTCTAAAATTTGTATCGGGTCGAAAAATTATATTTGTTTTGATAGTCTTGATTTACTTGTTTACAACTGTTTCTGTCTATTTTCGGATGTTTTCAATTAAGGGCGGTGCGGTGATTATTCAGATTTATTCAGCTACAATTTTTTTTGTTTTGTGAAATAATGTTTCTTTGACAAAAGTATTTTCCAAGTATCGTCATTTGCTTTCCATATGATCAGCCAAACACAATTGAATACGTCACAAAGCGGAAACCCGATTACTGCACGTGGGGTATGAGTGTGAACAAAATGCATGATGACAGCACTTCCGGTCACGAAAGCTCTGGTTACCACCAACACACATACCTTTGTGACAAACCGAGCCAACAAGAATTAAACATTAGTGACGGAATAGCGAGTCAATAGACGAAAGACGTGTGTAAATCGGATCAAATTTTCTTCTGATGCACCAGAGAAAATTGACGAACTGTACTGAAAAAGTCGTTTAGATTGAGTTTAAAAGTAGTTGCTTGGCACGGCTCATTGCCAGACGCATATACACCCGACCGACTCTTGAGGTTGTCATCGATTCCGGTTAGGCCCTGTTAGAGCTGCGTACATGTTCACTTGTTGTGCTGTACTTACAGACATGTTCCTCAGAGGTGACAAGTGTTTTCGGGTAAGTCGAGTGAAACTGGATTGCATTTTTCTCTTGATTTTCCGTGTTAATGCTCAATTAACTGAGTACGGTACAGCAATTGCTTTTGAATGTATACAGATTACAATATTGCGCGCGTATACGTAGTATATATGTTCTACTTTTTACCACATTGGTTATTGCTCAGTTTAGGGATTGGATATGTTTTTTCTACAATATTTCTCGGCCTTGTCATGTTTGCTTGGTGATGTTTACTGAGTTTATAAAAAAAATTGGAGGTAATTTTCTTGCACCATGGCTTCTGATCATACATGAAATAGCCACATGGAATCATTTATTTGTGTTCATCCGTGTACCAGGGCGTTTCTCAAAAACAGTTCCATAAGAAATCACATATAAGAAACCCTCAGTACACGTTTAAGTCCTAATCTTTGAATGGACTCCTTTACACGTTAATTTTGATGACTTTGTACGGATTCAGATGGAAATCAAGCAGAAGGCAACATATTGATCGTAAGATCTGTTACAATATATAGAAATCACTTGAATTCCTGTTTATTGAAATAACCGGAAGGCTCACTTGCCGCAAAAATTCCAAAATATAAAATTGTTTGGATCAATGGAGCCTTATCAGACTGGACACAAGAAAATATCGGCATTAAGTCGGGAATCAGTCGATTAAGCCGCTATCAGAATGCCCAAAAGTAAGTTATCCAGATAACTCGGTAAATTAACATTAACTACGGGTATTAAAACAAAATCCTTTGGCGCGCGAAATTCAGAAAAAAGTAATTTCAGTCAGAAAGACAGCTTCTGTGGGGGTCTATGATTATTACTATTATTATTAGTCATGAGTCAATGAATGATGGTTTGCCTGTACAGTGTATTCACTCCACGTTGGTTGCGGTTAGTCTCGTTAGTTCCAGTTTGCTTCAGTACGGCTGGTCCACTCCGGTTTCTTTGCTTGCAGTTTGTCTCACTCTGGTCTGCAGTCTGTTCCACTCCGTTTTGCTTGCGGTTAGTTCTACTAGCTCTGGTCTTCTTGCTTTTACTATCCACTCCAATTTTTTTGTTCCACTCTGGTCTGCTTGCAGTCAGTTCCACTCCGTTTTGCTTTGGGTTAGTTCTACTAGCTCTGGTCTTCTTGCAGTTAGATCCACTCCGGTTTGCTTGCGATTAGTTCCACTTTGGTCTGCTTGCCGTTAGCTTTTATTTGTTAGTAAGGCTAGCACGGTTTTTGAACTAATGAAGGTAAAATCTACCCTTACTTAGGACAGATATGACACTGAAAAAAATGATTTCGTGCCTTAAAAACGTCGTCATCATGGTATCATGGGAAAAAATATTTTCCAACAAAAGCATCATCCTACCTACGAAGTCGTCACCGCTATAAAAATAAAATTTATTTCCAAAGCAAATTCAAAGCGATTCTTTAGCATGCGAGCAAGCTCTCTTTGGTCCCTTCTTTTTCTTAGTCCGTCGAGCGCGAAGCGAAAAAATAGTCGCGCGGACATTTTTTTCGCTTCGCACTCAACGGACTAAAAAAAAAAGTGACTGCTCGTAGTCTACTTCACTCGAGGTACAATAATCCCTTTTTCTCGCACTCTCGATTTCCTGGAAACTCAACGAAAAGTCGTTTATATTTCTTGTATTTTCTTCATTCGGTAAAACACTTAGCCCCAATGCTCGTAACAGTATTTGCTTCCCTGCTTGGAAGTTCCAGAAAACGGGGTTGCATTGTATCTGTCTTAGTTTTGATAATCACTTGTTTCAAATTTGTTAAATTTGATCAGAAATCCTTCAGACGAGCAATCCCAAACGCCAGCTGTTTCGTGCAGAGTGTGTATAGTCTGATGATGTCATCCCCGCTTGAGGTTGTCCAGTGCGAGGCCGCCGCCTTATTGGTCGAATTGACAACAGCTACGCAGGTCTTACAGGTAAAGACAATATTCACTGTACTTGGAGGCGCGGCCCATCGTTATTAGATGTTATATAATAACCAAATCAATGCGCGTGCTATGATTGGTCAATCAGCTATGGTTTATTGTGCCAGTAAACTCATGGAAAAATCGCACATTTTCTGAATTATTATATAAAAGCAATAGACCACAAGTTTCTATGGTTTATAGGCTGATAAGCCACTTGGGGTGTTGGTAGAACACGAGAAGAATTTGTAAATCACAAGCCGCAACATCCCGCGTGGTTTATCAGCCTATAAACATAGTAATTTGGTTTTATCAACTGGGTTGATAATGTCAATTGGCCACCGTAAAGAGATTCAAGTGCTGACGTTTCGAGCGTTAGCCCTTCGTCGGAGCGAATCAAGGAATTGTGTGTACACGACACACAATTCCTTGATTCGCTCCGACGAAGGGCTAACGCTCGAAACGTCAGCACTTGAATCTCTTTACGGTGGCCAATTGACATTATCAACCCAGTTGATAAAACCAAATTATATTGTTATACTTCCCACCGACGCAGCACCACAGTTTCTTTAGAAACTTACCCCCTCTATAAACATAGTAACTTGGCTTAATTATCCTACATACACTCTTCAGCTTGCGTGACTTTAAACATGTGTAAACTGGTCGGACATTTGAAATTTCAATTATAAACTTTAAGGTGGTGGAAAACGAGGACACATTGTTGCAGACACAGACGTTTCCCTGTTTACCCACACGCGCAACATCGGTTGCGGACACAAATTTTGTGTCCGAGACACAGAAAATGTTTCTGAGTTTATTAGGAAACATTTTTTGTCCGCATCAAATGTTTCCTAGCCTGCGTCGCAGACGGGCAAAACCGCCATGTGACACGTCTGGCTGCAACGCAGGCTAATGTTTCCTCGTTTGCATACGCAAGGAAAACTTCATGGGCAACAGTATGTCCTCGTTTGCAACTTTTTAAAAAAAATTACAGGGGATTTTATTTTTTTATTTATCTATTTTTTTATTATTTTTTTTTCTTTTTCAGGCCGTTGAAAAGTGTTATCTTAAAATTATAAATCAAAAGAATGTTGACGACACTTTAAAGAAAATCGTCATCGAAAGATTGAAGAACGTTCAGGATAAAATATCTTCAACGCGGCGAACAATTACTCATAATAAGGAAAAGAATCACAGGTTGCTCCTTGCAGAGGGGGCGAGTTCCAAGAAAACAAAGGTGGACTAATGTGCTGCAACAATTCTCGGCTCATCGTCTCTGGTTTTGTGTGGAATGAACGACAAGACTCATGAGACAATACTGAAAGTCTTTTTCGTTCGCTCGTAACGAGATTTGTGAGCTAAAGAGAACTTTTCGGCACGAGAGAAATCAGAAAGCGAATAAATGCGTTGTCCTATTTATAAGCACGCAATGCGTACACAGACGGCCGAGACGCAGCAAAAATACTTCTGCCTGTTCAGGCCTCCAGACAAACTCCAAGGAGGAAAACACCTTCAATCGGACCTGCTTTCAATCAACTTTTAAAACAAGGAGCCCGAAAGTGTGACCACTCGGAACATTAACTGGAAGGATACGACTCCTTAGTGTAGCAATTTTCTCTCAAAATAAACAAGAGGCACATAGATAAACTAAATACGCTTGCCTATCAAACCAACCCAAGTAACTGACGTTAGCAAAAGGTACTGACAAAATAGATAAAAGAAAGGATAAAAATATACGCAACTATTTGTACAAGAGATTTATACAGCCATACAGCCAAAAATTCCGCTTGAAGGTGGAAAAAAACGGCTCCTTTCATGCTTTGGTTAGAAAAAGGTTCATGACTTCGGACAGTTTTTCTCCCTCGCTTTTTTTCATTTTTTTTTCTCAACTTTCTTTCTTGGTTCAATTGGGTTTTTAATTGCCTTTGGTCCCGGAGAAAAAAGTCCCACCAAAAACGTCAAGAAAAATCGAGATTTGGGGAAGGTCCTCGGTTCTGACGGAAGTACCAAACAGGCATGTGCAACGATTAAATCAGTAGTTTGGGCATTTGAAATGGATTATTACTGAAATTCGTTGAAAAGAATATTGAAGAGCACCAAAAAGTTGAGCTTTTGTTCTCATTATCGGGAGATTCGCTCTTTCAGTCTGAGACTCGCACAAAAAGTTGCACTGTTACTCATAGAGGATTTCCCGGTCAATAACGCACAAGAATTTAGCAGTCAACGTACGCAAGTACTAGTATACGCGCCCTATTTTTTGGTTCAGTCATACCGCAAAATTGGTGCGATATTCCTCTTACAAATGCACTGTTATTAGTAAGTGGAGTGCTTTACAATATACCAGCTGCTAAAGGTGGGATTCTACCTGAATTTCAATGAAATGTTTGGAGGTTTAGAGATTGTATAAAAGGAAAAAAGATAGTTTTGAAACACCCACAGTTGAACCCCACCCAGGAGCAACCAGTTTGGTAGGGGGACTGTTTAGGTGTGCATATTCTAATTTTGAACTTCAAATCTAATTCTTAAGCTTCATTAAATCTTCATTATTTCCTATTTCACCAAATTTTCCTACTCCTTTAAGAAAAACTCTCTCCTCCCAAATATAATCAAAAATCATCCAAAAATTTACAAAACATCAAAACATTTACCAGCGAGATGAATGACGGGTTTTGGCATTCCTTGAAACGCAAATTAAACGAGATATGTGCTTCTTTCAGGTAGAATACTGCCTTAATCAGAGCTTTCGGCTATAGAAGCCAGTAGTAGGAACATAGAAAAGAGCAATAAAGGCAGCCAAATATTAAACCTTTCAGAAGGGCAAAAGGGAAAAAGTGAAAGGGGAAAGTGGCAAAATTAAAGCAGGAGGTAGTAAAAAAAGATAAAAAAAGGGTCCGAAAAACACGAGGCAAAAACGGTATTCATTCTGGCGAAGAATTACGCGGCCCCCTAGCCATCTGGAGAGTAAGTTCCTTGAGTCGAATGCTCGAATCTGAAACGGGCAGAAAGGTTATCTGGTCCCTAAGCATTTGAGAATAACCCTTGTGACATATACACAAAATCTGTGGGAGGAAAAGGGCTTTGCAGTCATACCCAGAACACGGACCCTTGGTTTAGACTCCCACGCAGACGTCCTTAGGGCTTCGTCACGCCTTTCTCGTGACGAAACCCTGAGGACGTCTTCGTGGGAGGCTAGCCTTGACTAGTCGAACGATTAGCTCAGTTGGTAGAGCGCCGGACTACAGCGCGGGAGGTCTTAAACTAACTGATAAGCACGTGCTTCCTTTGCAATGACATCTACAAATGGTTATATGTTCTAGTCTTCTCGGATAACGACGATAAAAACCGTAGGCCCCGTCTCCTGGGGACGTTAAAGAACCTACACGCTCATCGTAAAGAGTAGGGCACGGAGTTCCCGGTTTTGTGTTCATTGTGCACCCTGGAAACCAGGTTGACGATGGTGCTTTCTTAGAAATTCTTCAACTGAAAGAAAGCCCAGTTGAAGACAAAAAGCTGCAGCAAAAAGATAGGACCATAGGTCACCTTCCAAAGTTCGGCTTTTGCATATATCCTAGCTCTTACCGCAATGCTAGTGAAAATAAAGGCATGATTTCATGTTGTAAATGCTATATTGAGTAGTTTGGAGTTAATTTAGCTTAAAACTCCCAAGAATGGTTTTATTAAATATAAATTAATACAGGAAAAATATCATAATAAAAACTTTCTTTAGTACATCTCTAAAAAGAAAGGGTTAATTTTACTGTCTTAACAGACATATGACTGAGGGCCTCTTCATAGGAGCCTGCTCTTGGAGGTCTATCCCCACAACTAATCCAGGGTTGTCAATAAGTGCTCGTGACTGGCTATATCGCCGGCTACAATTTGGCAGAGATACGCAGGAAAAAAGCATTCATTACAAAAACGCTTAAAAGAAGGGCCCCCAGTGCCATCTACTTTCAAAATATCTCCGCACACTTCAAATGTTATTGACAACCCTGCCAATCCTTCGTAAAATTTCACACAAGGCGGGGAAGCACAGTTACCAAGATCTTGGTTTTTGTACCCAATATTCCAGTAACTGCTAACTGAACAATTGTGAATAGTTGGCACATATGAAGAGACCCTGTCTTATGGCTGTCACACACAAGGCTTTAATAGGCCTTATCATGGTTTTCGATGCCATCTTGATGGGAAGGCAAAGCGGCCAGAAGTGTTTTTATGGGAAACCGATGGGAAATATCTTTTTTAAACGTTGAATTTTGCACAGTAAATTTATAAATCGCAATGTTAAAATACTATGCAGAAGATTGTATTCAACAAAGTTTGAAGGATGCCGCTGGGATATTAAACGCTCAGTTAAGTTTTTAATTTTCTATACATTTCTCTGTAAATTTGGTTGGGTTGACAAGGTTTGAGGGAAAAAAATTACAGACAAATGTATGGAAATTAAAAACTTATCTGAGCATCTTCTATCCCAGACACAGCCTTCAACCTTGGTGAATACAATTTTCTGCCCAGTATTTTAACGTTGTGATTCAAAAATTGTGCAATCTTCAATATTTAACAAAGTTATTTCCCATCAGATTCCCATACAAACACTGTAATTTCTGACAACTTTACCTATTCTTTAACTTGCGTAACACAGCAAATTTTTGTTGCTGCATTCAGTTGTACAAATCCAAACCACGACATGTTTTGGATGCAGTAGACATGGAACGACTTGTCGCAGAGATGTGTCACTGTCACTTATCACCTAGTATGTCCCAGAAAATTATCTGCGAGTTAAGGGTTACCACAGGCAACCAGGTTGATAATCATTGTGAAGAAACTAAGGATTCACCTGGAATAATTCATTTCACAACTAACTTAAGCCAAATTAGCAATTATGTGTTTTGAAACACGACTGGTGTTACTTGGCAATAAGGATGGTGAGCATTTTCCACTGAGCTGTAATGCCTTCTGTGATACAACAGGCATGGTACCTTCTGAATCAACCTTCTCAGATAAAACTTCCTTAAGTTTTTTCCACATTGCCCAGTTACTCTCAATAATCATGGTTGCCAGTCCTTGAGGTTGCCTTGCAGGTGATTTCCTTGTTTCCACAAGAGTCTGTTCAAAGTCCATTTTACTTGATTCACTGTACATGTTATATATCGGGGATGGGAAAGGAGAGCATGTAGACAAGATATAACTACAGAGTAATCTACAAAGCCTTCCATTTCCGTCAGAAAATGGATGCAAGTCAAGCAGTTCAAATACAAGCCAGGCAATACTCTTAAAAATACGTTCAAGTTTGTCTTCTTCATCAGTTTTGCTCACTGCCTCAGTGAAGAGCGAGTTAAATCTATCCAATAGTAAACAGACTGCTTCTGTCATGTCGTGTGGCTGTTGGTAATAATAGGTTTCTCCGTTAAATTGTGCTATTCTAACCCTGTCACTATAAATTCCTGGTTCGGTAAAACATTTCGCTCTTGCAATGTTTCTCAGAATAATTTTATTCACTTTCCTTAGCATGGACTCTTCAAGCAAACCACGACATTCCGCGTCCACGACCAGTTCCGCTTCGCTGATCAAATACGAATAAGCATCTCTTAAGTTGATAGTTTCTTGTTCCTCAAGCGATAAACTATCTATCATAGCCGTTTCCTTGGTTGATGTAAAGAATTCTTCTATTTTACCAACTGTTCGTAAACCATGGTCTTCTCCGACATTACAATGATAAAAGAACTTCGCTTCCAACTGTAGTTTGACTTCGTCAACAAAGCCATTATCATAGCTGTGTTTTACCGAGTCCCATTCCCGTCGGAAGCCAACGATTTCTTTTATCATTTGGCGAGGAGAGAGAGCAGTGGATGTTTTTGTTCGCCATGAAGGGTTTTCCAGTAAATCAAATTCGACGAGGTCTGCTACAGTCGATGAAAAACGGTTCAAATTTTTGCTCGCCATGATGAAATATTTCATTTGGGCGCAATTTGAAAACGATGACGCACCCAGACCATCCCACGATACTTTGCGCGCAATAATTATTTGGCCCCGATTTCTATTATAAATGAATATATTTAAATCGCTTTATTGATTGATTATATTTACCCACTAGAAGATGGGTATCCATGTTCAATAAGAAAATAATGCCTGCTTGAAGTCTAGAAAAGCTGCTGGATGCCAGAGCCGTTAAGGGAGGGCATTCAGCTTCATTTCTTGACCTCAAAAGGGCATTATTTTCTTATAGGACATTGGGAAACCCATCTTCTAGCTGGTTTAGAATATACCATAAAAAAATCTTAAAAAATCACCGAATTTATCCACGCTGGTGGCCTCCTTGTTCATATTTCTGGCTCTAGCTGCTCAATAGCTTGTCCACATTTTTGTCTCCCCAGTCACCATAAATAACGTACCTACCCCCGATTGAGTACAAGCCACTGTTCAGGAACCAGAGCCCATGCTCCTCCCCTCTCCTCCTCCTCTTGGGGAGGAACAAAGACCAGGTCTTCAGTCTGCATTTGTCGCACACCATTCAAGGTGTGCACCGATTGGCTTATCATACATGGTAAATCCTTTGCCATTCACCTCCAAGCGCCCAACTAATGGCGAGGACTACGTCCACAAAAAATGTATTGAAATTTTACATAAGGATCTTGCAACTATCAAAATTTGTTCAGTGTGATAATACCAGTATCAGTGCTAATTTCTATTTGGATTTTTAAGCACTTATTAAATTCAAACTAGAAACATCAAAAACTTGCTGTTGTGGCTCACGTTCTCAACACCACACAGAATTTACCGGTAGTCATTTCATGTTGTTGTTTTGTAGATGTCGCCGTTGTGCTTTCATGACATCCCTATTATCCACCACTAGCCACCTAGTGAATAGTTGTTAAGTAAAGAAAGCTAAAGACTAATTCAGATCACTGACAAATAAGTATCCATAGAGTAAAAATTAAATTTGAAAAGATGTTTATTTGTTATATAGCCTTTTCTCACAGCAACATTATCTTAAAGTCTTACAGCACAAAATATGATACAGAACATGGTGATGGAGAAGCTTATGAAATGCAAAAAAAATAAAAAATATGCTTGTAGTATAATATAAATTAATACCCAATATAAAATAATATAAATTAGCAAAAGAAATACAGTAATAACAAATAATATTGCTGGTTATTAATATTATTCAATTAAAAACTAAAACTAAAATGTATTTGCTATGCATAAAAGTCAGAAAATGATCCAGCACACCAGTGGCTGTAGACATCATTAATTATTTCAAAATTTCAGATCTACCTACAACACAATGTCTGATTAACACATAAGTAAGAAAAAAAGTGTAAAGTTTTTTTCTTGGTGAAATTAACCTGAATTTCAGGTCGCCGGCCACTACCTCTTGGAATAAGCCATGTCATTGGTTTTTAAACCTGTCCAGTAACTCACAGGCTATAACAATACCCCCTAGCCCTAGAAAACAGTAGACTAGAGGTAGTGTTTACAATGGGTGAATGAAAATAGAAGTTCTAGAGAATTAGTAGTAGCTAACTATGAAAAACTTTCAGACATCTTCCTGTGTTGTATCACCAAAGGAAGGCATCTGAAATTCAGGGTAGGACTATACTTATGAAAAATAACAAGTTACAAGTTAAACATCCCTTGAATATGGATTGGGTTGCTATTCCTGCCAATATTTTCCTATCCAAAAGCGTGAGACCTTTTACCCTGGAAGACCCTGGGTTTCCGGTTTCCGATGATTTCTGAACATTTCCGAAAACGTACAAAGGTTTCCGATGACATTCCGCAGACCAAAAGATCATGGCCTCTGGGAGCGAGATTAACCAGTGACCTGTGTACTTTGCTTTCAAAAATCAGAAATCTTGAGGGAAAAAATCGTCATTTATTCATTTTACATAAAATTTTTGTTTCTCGTATGTATTTTTTTAAAATGTGTTATTTAGAGCTATCACAGCTCACATTTTCCATACAGGTGCGAGAATGTGAGTTAGCATGAGATCAAATTTTTCAGCCTGCAGGCTTGAGACTCACTCCTAAGGCATGAGAGTTGGCAGGTATAGGTTGCTTCAGGTATATTAATTCCCTCTTATTTCACTTTTCTTCATAATTTCTTCCATAAATTCCTTCCACATTTTCCAGTTGCATTCAACAATCATTGTTAGTAATTTACATGGATGTCTTGTTTTCGACTTTCTGGCATCCACAAGTGCTTGTTCATAAACATCTTTACATGGCTGAGGACACTGAGAGTGGCCAGCTTCCACATTTTCATTGCAGCAAAAGTAGATGGGTGATGGGAAGGGAGTGCAAGAAGATAAAACGTAGCTACAGAGTACTCTGCATACTCTACCATTTCCATTTCCAAACGGATGCAAGTCAAGCAGTTCAAAGAGCAACCAAGCCACACTTTTGAAGATACCTCCGATTTCAGCTTCGTCATCACTTTTACATTTTGAATCAGTAATGAGAGAATTAAACCTGTCAAGAATGAGGTCCACTGCATCATCCATGTCCTCCGGCTCTGGGTAATCATATTTTTCTCCTTTGTACGTTGTAAAACGGGGCCGCTTACTAAAAACACCCGGCCCTGTCTTGCCTTTTTCTCTGGCGACACCTGCAACAGCTATACGATGTGCTTCTTTAAGCATTGATTTCTCCACAAGAACAGTGTGTCGCAGCTGATTTCCGCGTCCGCTTTCCCCACGTCTATGTTCTTGTTTTTCTTCTTCGGCGTCTTCTTTGCCTTTGTCAAAGAAGCGTAGTAAGTCCATCAAGTTTGTTGTTTCTTTTTTAGTCTCGTCCCTTGGAGGGTCAGTGTTGGTTACACAGTACTTGAGTTGGAATGTTTTTTTGACATCTTGCACGAGATCGGAGTGTAAACTAAATGCTAAATTGGACCATTGTTTTTGGTAGTCTACGATGTCTCGTAACATCTGTTGGTAACTCCATGTTTCTCGTGTCTTTCTCCATGGAGGTTCTTCTAATGCTTTGAACGAGATCAGGTCTCCGACAGTAGACCTGAATGTCATCTTTTCAAGCCGTCAAAACATGAAGAATGTTTTATCCCAACAGTGTCCGCGACGCAAATTCAACTCACGCTTCAGATCAGAACGCACCCGGTGATTGATAGCCTGAAAAGCAGGCGGTTTTTGTGGGGGGGGGGGGGGGGATGCTTCGAAAACAGCGAAAACAAAAGAACAAAAACCTCCACCCTACCCCCTACCCCTCTCTTTTTTCCTCTCCCCAGTGTTCGCGCGCTGGAAATGGTGGCCGGTCTTTCGTGATCGCAGTTTTCGAAACATTCCCCCACAAAAACCGCCTGCTTTGTAGGCTATGTGATTGAAGACGCCGCGTGCAACGTGAGACATTCTCACGTGGTGTACTTTTGGCCAATCAAACGACACACTGCACCCCCAAACCATTTAACCCTTCCCTAACCCTACCCACGAAGAAAGTGTTATTTGCAGACCCCTCAAGTCTCACGGATTTTTGGGCGTCACACAATCTTCCTCCCCGACACGCAATCTTTGGAGGATCATCTCGTGACGAGTCAACAGAACGTCTGTGGAGGCAACGCACAAGCTGTAATGTAATGGTAATCTCTTGTGTCATGACACAAAATATTTAAACTCTTCATCCATATTCATGTTAAAGCTAGAACTCTTCACATTCTCTTCTTCCAAAGGATGTCTTGAGTGCTATTTTAACTTGCTGAAGTGCCACGAAAGTGAGACAAGGGTGATGATTACTGATCATCCAATATTTGATCCCGGCTTATAGAAATGTTTCTGGTAATGTGTACTTCCATAAATTATCCCTACCTCCTCTGTATTAGGGATTTTTCCCAAGACCCCCCACCTCTCTAGAAATTCCAATTACACTTCATACATTTTCTTAATTTTTTAACCTTTGAGACCCCCCCTCCCCCCTCCCCACCCCACACACACCCAGGAATGTCCAATCCCTTCTACAGGGGAAGTACGGATATTTCCTGGCACTTCACAATGAGATTTGTTCATGATCCCAGTGACACAAATTCAACTCCTGCTTGGTGCTTCTAAAACTGACTTTCTCCTTTTCCCTTTAATGGGCTCTCTAGCCATTCTGGTATTTAGCCACTCATCAATGCTGTAGCCACCATGTTGTTATCATACATTTATATCTTTGTATGGTAAACCACTGGTTGGTCATTATATAATGGAGCAAAATGTTGTGGTGCTGTTCTGTACTGCGATTTCTATGGTATTATTTAGAAGTGACAAAAGGATCATTAAATCAAAAAGTGACTGTGATTTATCTAGTGTTCCAGGTAAAAATGTTCACACTTCCTTCTGGTCTTTGTCTTTTTGGTGAACTGATATTTTCCTGTAAATATCTTGTAAAACAAAGATTTATTTACTTTTTTACAGCACCTTCACCAAAGGAAATGGTGAAGGTCGCACGTACAATAGGGAAGGGTTACAATGTAAGTGTGCCCATTATTAACCATGTTCATAGTTTAGGACCACCAGAAGCTGACAGAAAAACTGAGTGAAAGTGACCTGACATAGTGCCAGTGGTATGGTGGAATGTACAGCATTTGTCCTTCCTTCAAAATACATTCCTGATAAACAGCTGATGAAAATTCTGGAAATTGAACAACATTTGGATCCTCAACGTCCACCTGAAACAGATCCAGAAATCAGTGGTTAGACTCTCAATTTTAAGACCACCGCTTTTCAAGTACAAGATTACATGACACATTGTTGGAGATTGCTCTCTGAAAAGTTTTCACCAAGCACAAATACCAGAAAGGACTAAGCCAGAGTAAGGAAAAAGTTCCTTATCAAGTTGAATTTCTACTTATATTTTGCTTTTATTGCACGCTGCTGACGACAATAATAAGAGAAAGATCTTGACAATAAGGGTCAATAAGAGAAATGAAATATTAGATTTCTTATTGTACCCCTAGTCGTAGAGGATGTAACAAAACACGCACTACCTGGCTAGTGTTATTCAACAATGTTGATTTGTGAGGGTACAGCTTCTCTGATTCAGTCTTGGAATACAGTCGCAAATACTTCTCGCCAACAACTTGTGCCAAGAGATTGTGGTATGGATCATGATGCATGGGAGAAACTGTACCTCTGGGACCAAACCAGGAATTAATTATAACATTGTCTTCACCTTCACTAAGATAGCAATAATCAGGAGTAATGATATCTCTTCTTAATTCAGGTATCTGATCAAACAGTTGATGCTGGGCTAAATAGGCAATCTCCGAATCATGGCCATTTTCAATTGGATCAATGTAATTGTCAATAAATTCTCCTATGGTCATTAATTTTTGTGTCCATGAGTCATCGGTGTATCGTGAACCCAGCTCGACTGGCACTGTTCGACATCCAGCAATGTTCTTTATATACTGTATGCTCCACTGACGAGTTGTTCTGGCAGGCCAGTGGTCCATTGCTCCATCAACAATCACTGGTTTGTCATTTTGTATGTAATTTGTAAGAAATACTTCTAGTGAAGGGCAAAAGACATGATCAATGCCAAACTCCTTGCTAATCTTTGGTATTCCAAAATCTTTTCTTCGCTTCATAAATCCAGAGAGTTCAGACTGCTGTTGTCCATCTTCCAAATCTGATTGGACAACTGATGAATCATCACTCAATTTCCTTTTACTTATGGATTTTCCAACCATCGAAACTTTTGCTTTGTCAGGCTCGGTAGCATTATCCACTACCCCTTGGTTATTACTATATGGTTGAACATACTTCTGAAATTCTGTTGCAACTCTAGTCAGAATGTTGTCCAAAATAGGTGCTCCAAGGAGCAGTCCCATATCACAAGCTTTCATGGCCTCTACCCTTCTTCCTATACCATGAAGACACAAAGCTTTGAAAACACTTGCATATGAATATGCTTCCCTCCAGATTACATTGACATCTCGCCAGTGACCTGTGTTACATTTCTCCCAGCAAATGTCAATCACAGTTTGACAGTCTGATAGACAGCTGTCAAAGTTATCTGAGAAAAACTCTTTCACTCCTTCAGTTAGAAGAAATAGCACTGGATCACCACCAATCTCTGTCAATTGAGAAAAATTCTGTTCTAGGTTTAAGTCGTTTACATTCTTTACCAATGGAAGGAGTTGTTGGAGGATACGAAGAGCACTATTCCTATCTGGAAAATCCTGTAAATCCACCATCTTCTGATCATGAATCTGGATCTAACTGGTCAGCAGTAGAACGATAACTTGTCGATACTTCAAATACGCCTCTCGTCCTTTGTCCTTCGAGGAACAAACGGCCAACATGGCGACTTCATCAGGGCATTGTACATCGTCTGTCAAGCGTTAATTTTGGCACGTTTTGGTCATTTTCTAAGCCGTAATGCCGCCAAAGAAACGACGCAGGCACCGACATCATCGTCCACATGAATCGTTGGATTTGCAAGAGGAAATCGATGCCTTGTTTAATAAGAAGTTTGTTTTGAAATCCAGAGAAGAAACATTGGCCCAACTTCCGGATTCGTCGAGCATGTTTCAAGAACCACCGTTCATTCTAGAAGACATGATCTCCTTGAAGGACGAGCTGAATCGAAAGAAGAGCTTGCTAAACGATATGGATATTGTTCAGTGGCATTTACACACTCGTAGAGTTCACAAAGCAGGGCTTGTCGTGAAGCACCTAAGAGAGAGTCTCCGTGCTGAAATGTGTACTCAAGCTTGGGCTAAATTCCATGAGATACTCAACTCCTTCGATCTCATCCCAGAGAATGCACAAGAAACTGGAAGATTTCGCTCAGTACATCTATGCGAGGCGCCGGGTGCTTTTATTGCAAGTTTGAATCACTTTCTAAAGAGCCATCATCGTTCTTTAGAGTGGGACTGGGTTGCTAATACTCTGAATCCCTATTATGAAGGACATGACTTAGGAAGCATGTTAGATGATGACAGGTTTGTTTTGCAAACGTTGTCACTTTGGCATTTTGGTGCGGATGGAACTGGAGACTTGATGAGCCTAGCCAACTTGGAATCTCTTCAACAGGATACAGCTGACGTTCATTTGGTAAGGAGGTTGTTAAATCCATTAGCAGAGTCCTTCTTTTTTCTACCTCCAGGAGTTTGAAGAAAGACCCTGATGGGTTGTGGCCTCTTTCCAAATGTCACTGGGGGCTGGGGGGTGGTGCAGAGCATGTGGTTATCATACAGATAGTGGAGAGGTCACAGCAAATGAATTCCGGTGTGGTTCAATGCTATTTATTTAACCAAGTCAACCAAAGTGTGCAGATCAGGTGTCTGTGTGATCAACAGTTCTTAGCTCTTGTACGCTCAGGATTCTAGATTTCCAGAAATTACAATGCGGTGTTACAAGTCCTTTATCATGGCAGCATAAATTTTCAGTGATGTTTAGCAAGTTCTTCCACTCCCTCTCTCTCTTTTTGTTTCTTTCCACTGATCTAGTCAGTGTGACAGGTGCTTGGGCGTGGGGGCTCATAGCTGATTTGGCTGGATTGCCTGCCATGGGAACTATATTCCATCTGAGGCAATGGCTGACCACAGTGGAATCCCCGTCCCACCACGGTAATCCAGACACCCATCCTCCATATACACGAGGCAGTTGGCAATGATATTTAACAAATAGATTCCATGTTGCTGTGTGTCTGTTCATTAATAGATCACTGATGATGTCAAAATGTAGTAAGAACAAAAACATGGCACATAAAGCAATAGCCAAGTGTGTCACTGATGTTCTTACTACATTTTGACGTCTTCTGTGACCTGGAATCTATCTGTTTTTATATAATAAAGAAACAAACTATAAATGCCATCAGTGCATTTCCTTTTTTAAATCATAGGTAGGAACCAACCATCCGTAATTGGGCTTATTATATAAAACATGCATGATTATAGCTAATTTGATATCACTTCACTAATGCACATGATGTACTCCCCTAATAGTAACTGTAACATTTTGTTTCTCTCCAGGTGACAGCTGATGGCAGTATAAGCTGTGCCAATCAACCAGATGAGCAGGAAAACCTTGTAGGGCAACTGATCTTCTGTGAAGCAGTGTCTGCCATAAACTTCCTTTGCCAAGGAGGGAACTTTGTGTTCAAAATGTTCACTGCATTCGAGCACCAGATGATATCCCTTCTGTATCTTCTTGCCTGCTTGTTTCAAGAAATCCAAGTCATTAAACCAGGTAAGTACCACAGTACGCGTGATATTCATGCATGCTCCCTTGTCAGACAACCATGGCAGCAGGCAACCTTAGCTCATTCTGTTGGAGCAAATGACTAAACAACACCTTTCTTCGATAAATGTGTAATTTCTGTAGGATGAATATAACTAAGTTTGTTCTACTGTTCAATTACCGGTGAAGTAATTTGTGTGAATCAAGGACATGACTAGCTCGTATCAGGCAGCCAAGGTACTTGCCTTGGTAATTTTTGTTGTAAGTGCATGGCTATGTTGTGGTTTAAATTTATCCTGAAACAAAGGGAAATCAATATCAAACTGGTTTAAAAAATGTTAAAATAGGGATAAATTTCAACCACAACAGCTATCTAAAGTGATCATCTTTCTGATATTACCTCAGTTAAAAATGTTTGTTTGGTTATGACTCTAGTGAGTAATAGCAAAGCAGCTTAAGACTGGCATTAAAAGATAACAATAATTTTTTGCATGTAAATGTTGTTGTCGCAAGATGAGCTCAATTTACCCTTAATTTCAGATTGGATTAGTGATATTGATACTTGGTTGTTCAACCAATAAATAAGTTTGTGTTTTCCAAAGTAACATCAAAATTGACTAGCATAGCTGATAGGTTAAATTAATAAATAAATAAAATGGAAACAAAATTGAAGAAATTGTTAAATAGAAATTAATACCAGTATAATTATATTGTTTTTGTTTTAGGCACCAGTAAGTCAGGCAATTCAGAGGTATATGTGGTATGTCTAAAATTCATTGGCAAAGGGGAAATTCCAATCAGCTTTATGGAAAAACTGTGTCAAGGGTACAGTGCAGATTGCCCATCTTTCAGTCTCTTTTCTCTAAGATCAATTCCCTGTATGTTCATTGAGAGGTTAAAAGCCTGTGAGAAGTACTTTACTGGTCTTCAACTAGAAGCAATAGATCAAAACATTCAACAGTTCTATTTCATGAGTTCAACAGAAAGGAAGGCTCACACCCAACTTCGTCAACTTGTAGTGGAAAACTTTGTGAAAAGATTCCACTTGCAGCCAATTGGCAAAGAAGAGCGTGTAGTACCTGGTGCTTGCTTAGATGGGACACAGCTGAGCTTCACCAGGGGGCCCACGAATGATGCATCTTTTAGTGAGAGCTTTAATGGCCGGCATCAGATGGGAAGTTATAATCAAAGACAAGAGAATCTTAATCAAGGCTGGCTTGCGAAAATCCAAGCAGATGGACAGTTTAAATTTCATCCCACTCAATTAAGAACTTTGCAAGGTAAAATAATTATGAAGAGTTAAGTTTTTTAAGTTGGGTGATAACCTGGAGAGAGGAGACTGGGGTACTTGACCCAGGTTTGGGTATGCTGCAAGAGGTTTGAAATCCTTACCCTGTTTAGGACAACATAACGTCAAACACCTTTCCTGTTTATGACAATGCTACTTCTTGACTGATGTAATTTAATGCTGCATTGAGGGACTGGAACCAGATTCTCAATTCAATAAACTATAGGAAATTGAAGGAATTCCAATAAATCTCCAGACCTGAATTTTACTTTGAAGCTCATAATCTAGTGAAAAACAAATAGATGGAGTCGTAAGCAGAGTTCTAATTAACAGTTTGATTATGAGCTCAAGATTTCTATGATGGTGATTGTGGCATTTGCATTAGTATACTAGTAGATTTTTACTAATTTCGCTTGACTCTGTTGCTCATGATGTAGTGAAAACTAGATTGTCAGGCTTGCAAGTAGAAAGGAAGTACTTGGAGTGCCTGAAACTAGCAATGTGATTGGTTTATTCTTCCGCTTCTGCTTGCGACTCTTACAACCTAGTTTTCACTAGCTCATAAGCGATGGAGACTTACCGGTAAGCGGAATCAGAAGAAAATGGAAAAGTTGTGAGTTTTTACTAGGTTGACTAAGTGTTCTTTCACCTGCTTACGACTGACTCCGACCCTGTTGCTAGTGAAAACCAAGCTTAACAAATCAGAAAGCTACAAAAGCATTACGAAAAGACTGTGTGAAAGCCAGAATGTTGCATGTTCAAATTCTGCTACTTTGGTTCTTGTTTTTTGCTACCTTGTATTGTTATCAACTACAACAAAAAATATTTAACCCATTGACTCCTAAACCGGCTGTAACCGGCCGACAGACCTTGACCTTTCTTCCGCTTCTGACGTCATCAGCTTTGACCAAAATGGGAATCCCATTTATCCCAGTTCTACAGAAGGGAAAGAGCTTTCCAATGATACCCAGATGATATTGATTGGGCCAATGGGGCTTGAAATATGCAGGAACACGCTTAGAATTTTCCGCCAAAAACTAGGAGGAAAATTTCCCTCACTTACCCTTGGCTACTCCATGTTGAGTATTTCCTGCCTCAATGATGCTTTCATGGCAATTCTTGAACCGAAAGCAAGCCCAGTAAAAGGCCAACAAAAGCATAAAAAAGATATGAGGAAAGGAAAAAGGAAAAGCGAAAAATAAAATAAAGAAATCGAAAAATCTCGAAATTTTGATTTGTGCGCATGCCCGAGCTAAAATATCGTTAAATGCGATGCTAGTGAAAAACCTGGCATGCCTTCATTCTGCAAATGCATTTCGGAGCAATTTGAAGCATATTTAGACTATAACTGACTAGAAAATGTTCAAAATCTCTAAAAAACACGTTTTTTTCAAAAATCTCCAGGAGTCAATGGGTTAAAAACTGGATCATTGGATCAAGCAATTCAAGAGTTTCAATTGGCTTAGCCATCATGGCATATGGGCTAATATCCCATGGCATAATTATGAGCCATGGGATATTAGCATATCTCATGGCATATGAGCTAATATACACACCAGAGAGTAACAGCCAGGGATTCCAAATAAATTATTCTGTGCATGTTTTCAATCCACCAGCACTTTTTGGATATGAGGTAGAATGATATCGCCAACTTGGTGTTGTTTGCCTTGTTGGCTCTCTACCATCTCATGCCCAACATCCGCTTGTGGAATAATTGTTAAAATATGCTGATTTTTTGCTCTGACTGGTTCAAGAATGCTTCAGAAGTGTAGAGAGTTGACTAATTGGAATCATGTTTTGATTCTGTTGCAGATCATTGTCAAATTTACAATCACTGTGGTGTTTCCCTTATACCACTTTACTCTGACCAAGTTGTGTGGCTGCAAGGGGTGAGGTGTACCATTCCTGAGGTAGCAGTTGAAACCTGGAAACCCCAGTCTGCGGCTTGTTTAAGCGCTGTTTTGAATTCACGTTTCTGTACACCTTTTTACATTAGCAAATTACAAGAGGCATATCAACAGGCCATAATCCTACAGAAAGAGAAGGTTGACAACCTCAGAGGAATACTGGACAAAGTAAATCCTTCAAACATTGTCAAGATGTCAAATGGGGGTGAAGCAGAAGTGAGAAATCTTGATAATCTTGTTTTCTTCACAGAAATGGCAAAGGCTGATAACTTTGGAATTTTGCTAAATCTTAGTGATAGTCTTGATTTCCTGGCACAATACTTACAAGAGAAGAATTCAAGATTCAACTCTATTCACATGTGCATCTCAACGGAGAGTGGAACACCAGTAGTGACTATTAATCAGGAAACTGTTTGTCAGTTGGAAGACATTTCTCAGCAGGTGAATAATCTTTCTCAGATTGACAACGAGCAGGGAATCAATCTTGTTTTTGTTGATCTTAACCACAATGATGAGTTGAGTTCAAAAAGAGATTTGCTTTCTCTTTGTGCCATTGCTTTAAAGCTGCTCGGAGCTGGAGGAATGTTTGTCTGCCGCATCTATGAGACACTGACAAGATTCAGTGTAGGCCTTTTGTACATTATCCACCAACTGTTTGACAAGTTAACAATTGTTAAACCAGTGATGTCACAACTGTCAAGCTCGCAGAGATTTCTTGTGTGCAAGGGATTTCAAAGTGAAAAGAAACATGTGGGTTATCTTGAAACAATTATTGAACAGCTTGCAAAACAAGACCATGAGGAGTCCCATTTGGATGTTGTGGAGATTGTTCCCATGCAGCTTCTGTATAGTGAGCCATTCTACTCCTTCGTTAAAAAGATGAATGAGCAACTGGCTCACATACAGCTTCAGAACATTGTTCAACTAGAAAATTACTTTCTTTGTCCTGACAAAATCCCATTGGCTGAAGAAATTTCAAACCTCAGAGAAGAAATAACTGCTTATTTGAATAAATTTTAGAACAGTAGTAATTCATTAACACCCATTGCTAAGTACTATCTGCTAATGACAAGTGTATTTTGCAAGTCACAAGTATTATGCAGCATATTATAGAGCTTTCAAAAGCTCATTAATAATTCATAAATACAAAATAAATTAATGTTTACTGATTGTCTTAATATCTGATACAGACGCGGCTAAATTTTGCAGCCGATTTTTTCTGGAAAAATAATAATAAGCCCGAGGATTATTCTAGAAATGAATAGATCTATCACAAATGTTCTTAAAGCTGTTCCAAATACTCGCAGCACGTGTTTTATTGGGTTTAAAATACTCGGCTACGCCTCTTGTTTTAAACCTGGCCCTTAAAATTTTCGCCAAAGGGGGGGGGGGGGGCTCCCCTAGATCCGTCACTGGAGAGGGTGGCTGTACACAGGCTGCAGATACTGCTGTAACACTCAGAACCAACCCAGAGCGTCCTGCTACACTAAATTGCTGCAAGAGTCTACTCAATAAATCTGAGCCTTGTGGAAACTGTGAGTTTTAGTCTTAAGGTAGCTTACTACAGTTTTGAGGGAGTAAATGAGCCCATCTTTTAACTCTTTTGTAAAATGTTCAGAAGTGTTTTATCTTTCTCTTATTACTATTTGTTACAGCATACAACCATCATATGCGACATTTGAACAATAAAAATGGTGCTTTACAGCCAAAGTTAGTGACCGAGAACCAAAGAAGGGAATGGGAACTAGTACTTCAACAACGTTTCTCTCAAAATCTACCCATACGACCCCACCTCAAAATTTGAGAAAGTAGTAATTGGCTCTGTGTAAACATTTACGCAAAATAAAATAAAAATCTGTAAGACAGATTTTGAGCTATTTTTAAAATAGCCAAAAAATCACATTTCTGTTTTGCTGAAAATCTGTCTTACAGATTTTTATTTTATTAGGCATGAATGTTTAATCAAAGCCAATTACTAATTTCTGAAATTTTGAGGTGGGGTCATACGGGTAGAATTTGAGAAAAAAAGCCATTGAAAGTATTAGTACCAGTCCCTTTTTACAACCTCCTAAGCACTCGGTCGTTCATTTTGGCTATTTATTAGCATTTTTTTCGTTCAAATGTTGAATACGATTGTTGTACTTTGCAACGAATAGTAGCAAGAGAAAGAAAAAAAAAACAATTCTGAACATTCAACAAAAGAGTTAAAAGTTGGGCTCAAAACTGTAGTAAGCCACCTTAAGTTTCACGGATCTCTACACCACTGGAGCTGGCACCACTACGCCAGGGGCTGCTCATTATGCGGGAAGTTCTGCCCCATCATCCAAAACCTAATCCTTTTAACAGCTGCATTTTTATACCACTCTAGCGATTTTGATAGTATCCAATTGGCAGTTTCACTACCCTTTAGTATATTCCAACTCATGAAATCCCTACCTTTTATATAAATCCAGCTTGAAAATGGCACCCCTTTCGGGCAGAGCTCAGGCTTTTAGCCAGATGGCCGTCCAGGCGTCCTGTGAACGGCCGCTTTTTAAAGAAAATTGTTTTATTTTCCTTATGTTGCTGTATAAATGGCTCATTTTTATAGCACGCCCCATAGCGCATTTTGGACAGCCACTTTTTGAATCCTGACTAAAAACCTGGCTCCTTGTATAGTCCACTATATGAAGTCCTCCAACATCCCCCAACCCCCGCCAGAGCTTAGGCCAGCCCAATAAAATGAAGTCCTCCAACATCCCCCACCCCTGCCAGAGCTTAGGCCAGCCCAATAAAATGTTTCATTTCCCATTGACCCAATATGTACATTACATGTAAGTACAGGCAACAATACTAAGTAGCCAGGTAAGTGAATAGAAAATTAAGTTTAATAATAAGGACAACTTATATCATTTTATTGCAGTTTTTGAGGAACACTAATGCATTTTGTGATATACCAGCCCATAATTCAATGCTGAAGCAATTACATACTGTATGTCTGACACAACATGTATACATGAATTTGTACACTTAAGTGATGTTACAGAAGGGCTCATCACATGTCCCTCCCCTAGAAGCCCAAAGAGTGTCTGCATAGCCTTAGGATGTATAGGAGGGTATGTTGTCGTCAAATATGGTTAGTTTTGTAACAATAGGATATCTGCCAATGACGTGATGGCATAAAATCTTACAAGAAACAAATGAACAATGCAATTTGGAAGACTTAAAGTACCCATACCATTTGCTTGCACTTATATTTATAAATGGGCACAACAGTACACTAACACAACTACAGTAAGAACTGCATGACAAGTACCAGTACAATGCTGTTATTGACAAGTCTTAATGATAAATCCATACAACAAGCTCTTTTCACTGATTTTGCATTGTGCACAAGTTTTTATCCACAATTGGATGTTTTAATCTATTTAGATGGATGTCTGTTTTGTAGTCATAGTGGCATTTACCTGCCAAAACAACACATGTACAGCATGAAAATTGCCAAATAATGTAACTGGTGCCCAAAGCAAACTGTGGTGATACATGTAACTTCAAAAGTGGTTTCCACTGCGCTCATTTGTCTCTTAGAGCACCATTTTTCACCATGTCTTCCAAAACGTTTCGTGCAAAATCACATGAGCATCCAGTGTAAATATTGAATTTCTTCTTGCGTGAGCTACGCTCAACACTAGAGACACGGCTCTCATCCACATCATCGTACTCACTAAGCTCTCTGTGTTTTCTTTTCGTTGAAAGATTCTGCACTGGAACAATTACATTGTTGCTGCAAACATCTTTGGTCTTGATGCGAGTAGCAGTTGGACTTGCTTTATCTCCACTATTCTCTCTAATGGGAAGATTTTCATCAGGAGAGTGTTTATACTTTTTACACATATCCTTGGTGCTGAGAGGTGAAGCAACTACATCTTTCTTGTCTCCTTTGCTTCTCTGTGTCTTACCAGGTTCTTTGTCACCTTTGCAGTTAGGCCCCTTCCTTCCTTCTCCCGATTGCCTGTCTACCAAGCCATTCTTGTTACATGAAGCAGGAACTGAATTTATTTCATCCCTTGTGATCTCTTGCAGCATACTTTTATCATTAACATCTTTATTACACACATTATCAACATTTATTTCTGTTCCTGATTCAGTTTCTACTAAGCCAAGCTCAATGGATGAAGAATCAACAGTCTGGTGTGGTTTACCATGACCTCTTTCACCTTTATCGATATCCAAATTTGAATCTTTGAATGATTTTTTGCCTGCTGAGCCATGTTTGATTGATGAAGAAGCAACTGCATTAATTTCATCATCAAAGATGCCCTGCGCCACATCACAATCTTTTTTGCTTGAATCATCTAAATTTGATTGACCACCTTCACTACTTGCCAAATCAAACTTTAAAGAATGAGTTCCAGAATTCTTTTCATCTTCTGTGATTGCATGTTTCTTTCTATGGTTAGAACCTGCATCCTTTGCCCCTGCTGATTTCTCCTCCAATTCGTTGATTTCTGAGTCCCATGTGTCCTCTTCCATTCCTGTTGTTTCCACACTGGGAGGAAATACAACTCCACGGGGTTTCTTGATCTTAACAGTTTTCCTCAAGCAAAGCTTCCCCGTCGCTTTCACTTTCTTCATTGTTTCTTGCCGTGTTTTGCCAGTCATGAAAATTTGCACAGAAACAGGGACAGTATATTGTGATGATGCAGTAGAATCCATCAGGTCATCAAAGACATTCATATTCACTCTACTGTTTATAGTTTCACCTGCCGGAAGTCTGTGTTTGTGTACAATGGGAATAATTTTCCTAGGCTTGACACTCTTAACAAACTTCCTCAACTCTTCAAAAGAACAGTGATCTGAATAGGGAACAACAAAAACATTCTCCACATTGGCAAAGGGGTTTGTTGAACCAATGTAGAGACAAGTCGGCAATATCGCAATGGTTGGCTCTTGAGAGTTCCAAAACTGAATGTTTTTCTTGGTGATTTCCATACTTTTTTTTACCCGTATCCTAACTTTATCTACATCACACGTAAACACATTAGGCATTTCAAGAAGCTTCAGTGTTTCTATCCTCGAAGGGTCCACGCCAATCCACGCTTTGAACACAATGGCGATCGTATGAAGAAGCATTTCTTTCCCAAGGTTGTGAAGTCCGATAATAACTTTGCAATCTGGATGACTTCGAATTATCTCCAATATGTTGACAGTTGCTTGAGTACGCGAGGGAAAAACGCATCTTGTGTCACAGTAAGTGTTGTCCAAATAAAGCAAGTCAAATAGCTTCCCTTGGATAGCAGCGTGTGTCGTAAATCGTTCACAATAACGGAAGTCGCCAGTGTACAGGATTCTGCCAAAATAACCTTCGAAAATGAACATGACAGAACCCGGGCAGTGGTTGGCATCAACAAGGGTCACTGTCATGGTTTCCTTCCCAGCTTCATCCAGATTTATAATTACGCTTTCATCTAACGGTAAACCAACGACGAGTTCACTGTTTACTCCAAGTTTGACTATTACAAGCCTCCTAGTTACCTCCGAACAGTATATTGTGTTCGTGTTCCATGAAGATGTGAGGCCGGCAGTGTGATCAGAGTGCATGTGAGAAAGGAAGAAAACTCTCGAATGCTGGCAGTGCCTTAACCTCCAAAAGTCAACAGCTATTGGCGTGTTGGGAATTACAGCCCCATTCATTGCTGTGTTTAATTTTCGTTATGACTTGTATTGTCAAGTAAACAAGAGAAACTTCCAACAAACTGGCAACTCCACAACGTTGCAGTTGCGCGCCATCTTGAAGTGCTAGACCAGAAATCCTTGCGTCCTTGCCGATTTGCCGCCAAAACGCGCGAGTTAACGCGCGTTAATCTCGAACCCAGATGTACATTCAAATGATGACACGATTTTGTACTTTTGGACTTACTGGAAGTATCTCGACGTAATTAATAAACGTGCTAACGATAAAGGATTTTATAACGGCTGATGTGATTGGACTCCCTTTGTTTGATTTCAGCGAATCAAATCGTGTGTCCCCAGAGCCACTTGTTCCTCGTGCACAGGTCCAGCCGGCTACGAGGGACAAGTGGCTCTGGGGACGAGAATGTCGCTGACGTACCCCAAAGTGCATATTTCAGTTTTCGGGAATGATCGCCGACCATCGCAGATATCTGATACACGTCGGGAAACTTTCTGATTTGTCGCAGACCACCAGGCGATTGGGGATGTTTACGATTATCGGAAGAATCTGGGACGGTGAAATCCCCAAAAGCCTGGGATTAATTTTCCCGCCATATCAAAAAGCTCACTCGTTGAGTCCAAACACTAGGACAATCACACATCAGTAGCCAATGACAATAACACATATATTTACATTAAAAATCATTCTGCCTTTTTTTTTAATAAATCCACTCTTTATAAATACATCATCTCTTTAACTTAAATCTTTTTTTTTTATACAAAACTAAAGATTAAAAATTCAATTTGGTAAAAATTATCCATCCTTTATAAATACAGTGTAATTATCGATCAATACAATCAGGATAACTTGCTGCAGAGGTATATTTTTAATTTCAATTTTTAATATGCTTTTACGAAATGTTTTATCGCAATTTTTTATCGTCAAATGTTAAAAAAACCACTTCTTATTCGTGAACTTAAAAAACCCAGATTATAATCAATACAAACGAGTTTTGCATTCCTGGATCCATATTTGTCATTTTTTTTTTCAAAAATTAGATCACAAACATAAAACCATAAATAAAATGAAAATGTGTTCACAACTAACTTACCAAACGTTAAACTCTTAAACCAGACCTGTTCACTATTCTCCCTTTTGGAGGGGGGGGGGGGGGGGGGGGGGGGGTGTCAATGCGGGAGTAACCTTTGACGGTTTAAAATCTTGTTTGTTTTTCTGACGGTTGACGGTCAACATTTTAGGGCATTTGACGGTTGGCGGATACTCGCGAGTGGCTCAGTTGACGATCGACAGTTAATTATTTTTCCATTTTTGACGGCTGATGGTTTTTTTTTGCGCTGTTTGACGATTGACGGTTAATCTCACTGAGACCCTCGTGAAGAGATATCTAGGTACAAGATTATCAAGACGTTTTATTTAAAACTCATTATCCAATCTTGTCCCCAGGAACTTCCCATCTGTGTCAGTATTAGTGTCTCTCCTTAAACTTTTCGCTACAAGTTCTTCAACCTCTCTCTACTCGGATCTCTGTAGGGTGGAGTAAGAGGTCTTCAATCTTTCCATGCTTCCCTGTGTATATCTGTGTGTGCAGTAGCCTTGCATTCATGGCTGTGCACCGTGCCTTCCTTCAGAGGCTCCGTGTCTTGAGCTGTTTGCCTTTGTACCTCTGTGCATCTGCTTCAGTTCGTCAAACGACGAGGCAAATTGCGTCTTCTTCGGTGGCTTTGGGGGCTTCCTAAAACAAATATCAGCACAAAATTACAATGTCACCTCTGTGTGCCTTGCTGGGAAATTCACAAGAACTACTGCGTTGCAAAATAAATTCAAGATTTCTTTCAAAGCACACACCCATCACTCCCAGCGGAAACTTGTAGTGAAGCAACCCTGTCTGTGACTTGGCTGATTCTCCGGGCAGGCGAAGAACCACTGATGACCAGAGAAAGTAAAATGATGTAAATTACTGCTATGTCGTATATGTTTTAAATTAACTACACAAAGCTCTTATCAGAACACGTGTCAACAATAGACTATTTTTCAACACAAAGAACGCGAAAGAAACAGAAAGCACGAAGCACGAAAGGCTACATGGCGACCAGCTCTATCTAGCAGCAATCATGCACAGAATTACTTTACTTAGGTTTTTGCACTTTCTTTGTTTTGTAATTGGCTATCCGTAAAACACACTAAAGCCAATCACAGCTAAAATATTGCTTCTTGTCAGCGGTTTCGGGGCGCAATTTCGATTAGCACTGTGATTACTCTAGCGTAATAAATAACAGTCTCTAATGCTGTGAGTTAATAATAATAATAATAATAATAATAATAATAATAATAATAATAATAATAATAATAATGTTAATGATAATGATAATGATAATGATAATATAATGATGATAATAATAATAATAATAATAATAATAATAATAATAATAATAATAATGATAATGATAATGATAATGATAATGATAATAATAATAATAATAACTAATCTTTATTGAGGATACAAGCATGGGAGTTTTACCGATGTTTCTCCTCATCGACAGGAGAATCCATTCCAATCATTATTTGCGGCGTCTTAACTGTAGCAGACCTTGAAGATTTTACTGGAAGACTTGACCTTCTCACCGTTGGTGGACCTGAAACAAAGAATCGAGTCAAATCCATTCAAGTCCTTCATTTGCTTTGCATTTTGGCCTGGACACAACGACCTAAATATTCAAATAGATCTCTTTTTAATGTCTGAGATTAAACTACAAAAAAACTAGAGAGGAACTCATGTAGTGACTCGAACTGGCTGATACTTGCATGCGAAAATTACCTAGCATCATAATTCACTAAACGACCCTCTGTAGAGATAAATGGTCAGTTTGGAATTCTTTCAGTCAACCCGAAGAGTTCTAGCAACTCAGCAAAGAAGTTGGCAAACCAGAAACACAACTTACCTTTTCCAGCCTTGTCTTTTGACAAGGACGAACCAGAGCCTCCTAAATGAGAATTTCTTTTTGCCAGCTTTTTACTAATTTCTATCTGAGTGACGTCACTAACGGCCCTTCTGTCTTTCCCTTTATAACTGACTGATGACGACGAACTGGACTCACTTAACGTACCACTTGTACTCTAAATAAAACCAACATATTTATGTGTCACACATTGGTAGAATTCGGTTTTATCAACTGGGTTGATAATGTCAATTGGCCACAGTAAAGAGATTCAAGAGCTGGGCGATTCGCTCCGACGAAGGGCTAACGCTCGAAACGTCAGCTCTTGAATCTCTTTACGGTGGCCAATTGACATTATCAACCCAGTTGATAAAACCAAATTATACTGGTAGAATTCTACTACTGTTCTTAAGCAAATGTTCGCAGAGATATTGTACACTATTTAACACTTGGACGGAAAGCTCAAGTTTTCTATCGGTTTTTATTAGAGGGGGGTGAATAGGGGTACGCGAATCCGCCAATTCGTGCTATTTTTTGGACAAATCTGCATCCACATTCCTTGAAAACTTTCTGTGTAACAGTTAGGTAGGTAGGTAGGTATACTTTATTTAATTCAAAGAAACACGCTAGCCCCAACAACACTCAGCTGGTTTTCATGGAGGGCGTGTTTGTACAGACATAAAAAGAGACTAAAACTAATAATATAACATTAATAATATCGTAGGTCTAAGATCATAAAATTCAACTACTATAAACTAAGTATATATTATAAACTAAGTACATGATTAATGATATGGTGAGTCTAAAACTACAAATATTCAACTATAACACTAAACTAAGTACATATTATAAACTAAGTACAAAAAAGTACAAAATCAACACATGGAAGGACATGACCCAATTACGTTTAGATACATTTGTTAAATGAATATATCGATTCCGCTAGTTTTGCTTCATTTGGGAGTTGGTTCCAAATCATTGCGCCGCTATATTTAAAACTTCTTTTTAGAAACTCTCTCTTCGGTTTAGGAAGTGTTAGATCTGTAGCACTATTCCTGAGATGGTAATCAGTCTGATCAACATTCCTTCTAACAAAAGAGTTCCTAAGGTTGGGCGGGGTGTCGTCATTTAGTATTTTATACATCAATGTTGATTTAGCACGAAGCCGCCTCGCATCAAGTGTGTCCCAAGAGAGGGTCTGGATTATATCAGTGGAACGAATATCATAATTGGCACCAGTAAGAACCCTGGCAGCACGAGATTGAAATCTTTGAAGTTTGTCTTTTAGTAATTTTCCGCAGTTGTCCCAGAGAGGAGAACAATATTCAAAGTAAGGCTGTACCAGGCTCTTATAAACCTTTTCAAGCGTATCTACAGGAACAAAGGGCTTAATGCGTCTCATCGCTGCAATACCATGTCAATATGACTATCCCAACTAAGTTTGTCACTTATCTGAACTCCCAAGCATTTATGTGTATCAGTTCGTGATATGGGTATGTTGTTTACCACAACGGGTTGTTCTGTATTCTTATTGTTCAAATTATACGAGGAGCCACTAAACATCAATTTAGACTTAGAGGGGTGGATTTGAAGTTTGTTTTCTATAAGCCAGTTGCGGACATGAGTGAGGTCACAATTTAGTTTAATGACAAGTTCGTTGGCATCATCAAGTAGATGTTGTTTTTGATGGCAATTTTTTAAGAGGCTTCGTCCTTTTGCTTCGTTTTGGGGCAGTTCTAATGTAAAGCGTTGGTTTGGGTCTCATCCAAACAGAAAATGGACAAAACAATAATACTGAGACAAAGACTGAAGATGTTCTGTGTGGACGAAATTTGGGTGCTCACATGTCTTGTACATTGTATAAAGACCCAAAGCATCAGCTGCAAAGGTGACTAGTGTTGTACTCACTTACCTTTAAACTATCGCTCTCTTTACCCAGAAACTCGAGTGACCGTGAAAGACTGGATGACTGAGACTGGGACGTTTTACTACGCCCTAGAGAATCATACACAGAGAAGAAAAAGAAACTTAGACTCTGTACTGATAATACAGAATTGTTTTAAGTCGGGCAAGCAAACAGTATTTCAGCGGGACTATTATTTTCTAGAATTGCTGGAGCGGTGCTTTTTGTGCGAGGAGCTGTCAAGAGCGTTTGTTCTATTTCTGATTGGACAATTCGGGTCCGGATCCTACTGCGCGTGAGCAGTCTCCAGAACCGAAATATTTTTTGAGTGCAAATGTTTCCCGACTTTGTTTCGTTGTACTCTGAGAAGTAATAACAAAAACTTGTTGTTAAACATAGAGCGGTTTTCAATTGAGTGTCGAAAGTAATTAGCGAATTGCTTTGGTTTTATGCTGATTGGTTTAAAAATCTCGCGCCGCTTTTTCAACCAATCAGAAATAGAACCAAAACCAATCCTGACTCGTGCATGTACATTTTCCCGCGCTTTGTCTTGGCCATGGATTGTCTGCATTCTGTATGATTGACCAAAGTAATTGACTTGGTTTTAGTTTTAGTTTTGCCAATTTTAATTTATTTTGTATCCATTTAAATTAGCCTTTCTAATCTCGTTTTTGAGTTGGTGAATCAAAGGATTTTAGAAAGGGTAATTTAAATGCACACAAAAGAATTTAAAATTGGCAGCCATTTATGAAATAGGTCTATAGGCCATTTCTGAGTTCTCTTTTCCCTCAGTGTCAAAACGAGTCTAAGTGACGACAAAAGACGACAAAAATGCATCTAAACCCGTCACTTCAATCTCCCAAATCATTCTAAGCAACATATGGCAGTCTGCGGCCTTTCCCTTTCCTCTTTGATTCGCTCCGACGAAGGGCTAACGCTCGAAACGTCAGCTCACGAATCTCTTTACGGTGGCCAATTCACCTTATCAACCCAGTTGATAAAACCAAATTATATTGTTATACTTCCCACCGACGCAGCACCACAGTTTCTTTAGAAACTTACTCCCTCTAAGTGCAAAACTATTCATATGAACCTAAAAGTTCACTTTCATGCAAATCAAATTAATGTCCATATGAATGGCTTTGCACTTAGCCTCGTTTTGAAGCAGAGGGGAAAGGGAACTCAGAAATGGCCTATTGAAACTTGCTCTGACCACTAATGTGAGTACAAAGATAATTTCCACTACTGACCTTCAGATTTCTTGGCAGACTGCTGGGAACCGTTTAACGAACCACCCCGACCAATGGTGGTGTGAGGACGGTTTTTGTCCTCGGAAGTTATCTAAAACAGAAAAATCATTTTGTTATAATTTGATTCCTTCACTTGTCTTATTTGTAAAAAAGAAGCCTCTGCTCAGTTGTCAACATGAATCTTCTCCTTACTAAGTGCGCACAATTCTTATATTGCTAGTTGGGAGAATTTTATTAAAGGTTACAATTGTTTTCCTCTAATAAAAACACTTTGCATGTCCGTCATTGTTCAGACACATCCAGAAACTAAAAAGTTCCCTGACTTTTTACTGATCTTTGAACAATTTTGCTGCCCTAAGATTTGGTAAATAATGATAAAGAAACAACAGAAACGGTCATGTTTTTCTGAGAGGAAATAAATTTCCCAAAATTTTCACTGACTTTGCCAAACATCTAACATTTCCCCTGACCTTTTACAAAAATTCCCTGACCTTGAAATATTGTTTTTTTGAAACTTTTCCCTGACCGTGGCAACCCTGAATCTACAAAATTAAAACATTCCTCAGTTTCCTATGGTGACTCTAACATGTTAGTAGAAATCATGCTAAAAAATCGTCAAATGCATTGCCTTCTTTCAAACAAATAAAAAGAGACACAAACAACAAATGCCCCTTACCCCATTCCTCTTGACTTTTGCCTCTTTTGTGTCAGTAGCCGACTGTGAGTTGCCTGCTGTTGGAACTCTCAGAACGTCAGCAGTCTTAACTCGTCTCAACACTGAGAAGATAATGATGTGATGTTAGCACATTGGAGGTTATCGCACAGGCTTTTTGCTGGGTTACACATCCAAAAACACCCGAATAAGTCACCAGTACCTCGCCAGTACTCAATTATATGGAGGAGTGGTTAACACTCATGCAGGCCCTTAAAGTTGGTTGAAACTGAATTGCTTTCTACTGTGTGTTCCGTAAGATTTGAGATTAGTCAAAGTTACAAATCTGAAATAACAATTCATGCTAATCCAGGATTAGCTTAATCATGGTCCCAGAGTCCAATGTAAACGCTAAACTGTACACCCTGATTTCAAGTTGTAGTAGCAATGGTAACTGGATCAAGTGAAGAACATTTTAGGTTGTAATTGGGCGAGTAATTTTGGTGCCAGCTTATTATGAGCATAACTCCATGAAAGGCAAGGTAAGGAAAGTTAGCAATATACTAATTTTGTTTACAAAACTACACAGAGAGAGCAAAAATTGAACCCCCACTTTAGATGCACGTAAATAATGTAGGTGTCCAATTGAAGCTGTCCATGCATGTAAATGAGAAAACAAGTTTTCCTAATTTTAAAGAACAAACTGCTAGAACGTTTAGTAAAATAATTAATGAATTACTAACATCTTGTGATGTACGAGGTGGTCTCAACTACAACTGGTAGTTTCCAGAGGTCACCTTGGCATATATTAAACTCTATATGTACCGGTACTTTGCAATAGTAAGAGAACAGCCGAAATAAATGATGATGATGATGATGAAGTTGTTAAAATTGGATACCTGTTCAAATTGGATAACAAATAAGTACACAGAGAACCAATCAAAAACGAAAACTTTGTTATTGATATGCTAACGTATTTTAATATAAACGCTAGTCTTACTTATAAACATATTAAACCAACATTGATCAAGAACCAGCTGTTCTTACCTTTTCCCTCTTTGGCAGGTACATTTTTCTTTTCATATGGATACAAAGGCTTTCTTGTAGGAGCTACAGTAAAATCAACCACCAAACATTATGAACAGTACCTGATGAGAACAACATGGTCTATAACGCTTCAGTATCACATCAATAAAGTAAAGCCCAGCTGGCTCTGCCAGGACCTATCTCCAGTTTCTGCAGTATGAAGCGGCAAGGAGTATTTCTACACCCCCTGGATGGGATGCTAGTCCATCATTTCTGTTAGGTTGCCCCAACAATTCACTGGTACCCATTTATACTCCAATGCTCGGTTGTTCAAAAGAGGGTTAAATCCTAACCACAGGTTAAATCTACCTAACCCAAGGTTAAAATTTAACTAAGGGTTAGTTCTGTTGTTTGAAGGTAAGTTAACGCTAACCTCTGGGGAAGCAGCGCGGGTTAATTTTAACCCACCTAGCTAGGTTAAATCATTAACCTCGAGTTAAATAAGGTTAAATAAAAGAAAATCAAACAATGTGGAAAACTTGTTGTTTGTTTATGTTGAACAATGCCATAGAAGGCCACAAAGATTTGTCTTCCAAACAATTCTGAAATCGATGGCTACAGAGACAAAGAGTTGCTCAGTAAAGATTTTGTAGACAGTTGATGCAGATATTTTACGCCAGACTTCATTCTTTTTTCTAGTTGAAGTGCTTGCTTGTTCATTTACTCTGCAAAATTTCTAAGTT
Organism: Blastomussa wellsi; assembly: GCA_947652115.1. Classification (NCBI taxonomy): domain Eukaryota; kingdom Metazoa; phylum Cnidaria; class Anthozoa; order Scleractinia; family Plerogyridae; genus Blastomussa; species Blastomussa wellsi. Next base: position 9,664,019 of record OX393563.1, read on the forward strand.
CTCCTCATCTTTCTCTGTTTCAAACAACTGCAATTTTGGAGCCACTAAAATTGTATTTCCATGCCTTTTTGTGTGGTAAGGTTACAGCTTCGAGGGAAGTTTTTATATCAAATCAAACAAAATTTTTTACATTATTATGGGATGCTATCTGCAGGTTAGCTGCATTAAATCCGAGATTAACTAATGGGCCCACAAACCCAGCTTTGAGCAACACTCTCTTAACTCCAGGTTAACAAACCTACAGTAAAGAAATTTAACCTCTGGTTTAGCTCTAACCCAAGGTCAATTTAACCATCTCTTGAACAACCAAGCCCTGGGTGGAGAGAGGCACTGCGAGAACACAGTGCAGTGCCCCAGCCGAGGTTTGAACCCAGATTGATTAACTATCAGGTCAATACACTTCCCTATCTCATACATAAAGGGTTACAAGGCTGTCACTAAGGGCCGGGGGGCTGGGAATTCCCTGGGCTACTACGAGTTTGAGCCCCGCCTACTTTGGAACAAAACGAAAACACTGGAAAGTGAAAAATATGCCAAAGAACAAAATCCCCTGGCTACGTATTTACTTTCCCCGCCTACTTGAAAAATTAGTGACAGCCCTGGGGTTACTTAAACGTTCAACTGTTTTGTTTCATTTTTGATGATTTAGTGGAGGAAAAATTGTGATATCAGAAATGTCAGTCAGTTTAGAATAGATATTAGAAGGTGATACAATGTGAACCTGAACTTGCACAAAAATTCGTTTAGTCATTTATGTCTTGGTTATGGTTAGACAATTAAACAATTAGAAAAGAAAACTATAGGGAAATTATTGAAATATATTATGAAGAACAAGTTCGAATTTTATTAGAGTTTGGCAATGACAACTACAACATAGTATTTAATATCAATCTGCAAGTTTGGGTAATCAAGAATCATGCATTTATTTTATTTAATAATAGGTATACAATAGTTTCCAATACCTGATTGTTGAGCTAGCTCGATTTTTATGGTGCTGTTGTAGTTTACGTTATGCATTTGAATTTAAGATTTAAACTTTCATTTAGCTAGCTATTAAACAGCACCTTTAGCTTCTGCTTTACTGGTAGCCTTAGCAGCAGCTGAAGCAGTTGTCTTTGTGGTAGAACGTGCATTTTTCTGCCTCGCTGAGCCCTTCGCTGTGTACAAAGGGTCTGTTAAAAGAGGTGCACGTGCAGTGTCAGCCCAGAAAACATTAAAATTAAGCCTGGTTCACACATGCAATGCAAAAATTAAATACAAACTCAAATACAAGTGACAGTCACAAGTTGAATACAAACGTAAGGAATGCAAGATATGCAGATGCTGCAGCTGAAGTCCTCTTTTCAAGATGGCAGAAAGAGCATGTTTCATTTACTTGCATTTGCGTTGGTATTTGCATTGGCATGTTCACACGAGAAGCAAGCACTACCGTACAAAACTTTTGCCAAGATTGTGGTGGGATCTCGGCAAGTTTTTGGTCACTGAGATTTTCGTATGGCTCACCGAGATCTCGCCATGAATCTTGTTGATCTGTGGCGAGATCTCTGCATTGGTTAGACCTCAGAAAGATCACCGGCGAGATCTTGGCATTCCGGCGTGAAACCTCAGCAATCTCGCCAAGATGGCAGAGATATCGGCAAAAATGTTGCATGGGTAATGCCAAATAGAACCAATCCACATTCCTTGTGCTTGCATGTGCATTGTGCTAGTACACACATTTTTTTCCCTTGAATTTTCCTTTGCAATGCTCAAGATTGTGAACAAGCCGTTACCTACAACTCACTCTTTCAGTCCCAAGCTCATTATAGATAAAAGTCACATGAACACCATCCAGTTCTAGACTAGCTTTTGCTATCAGCAGAAGTGTATGTTTTGCACTATATATTATCAGTGGCAATAGCGGTGCTTGAAATTAGCAGTTGCCCGGTTGCCCAAGACAACTAAAACTTTGTTTGGGGAACAAGTTTTTAGGAAAAATAAAGGGCTGGTTGCCCGAGATTGTCCTGCATTTGCCATAAGGACAACCTGAATTTTTTATAATTTCGAAAATTGCAATAGAGTCATAAGTAGTAGATAAAATATGAGCGGGAGATCTGTATGGGCATTTACAATTGCGAGCCGATAGGCGAGCAATTGTAAAGCCCATACAGATCGGACGCGAATATTTTATCGTACTTGTGAAATGAAAACAATAAATTCAATGCAAAGTATTGTTATTCGATTCCATTGTGCTTTGCATTTTAATCAGTAAAGATCTGTATCAAAAGTTAATAAATACTAATTAGATGAGCAGGAGTTTTTATCAAAAGTTAATTCTACTCTTGATTTGTATTGGGGTTTACAGAGCATTCATGTGACCTAAATAGTACCTTTGCATTGGATCTACTCCTTATGAATTATTAATGAATTTTACAAGCGTTTTAAAACCTGGCATTAACTTTGCTACAGAAAGTGGCGCTAGTAAAAGAGAATTAAATTATTAGCCCTCTTAATGCCTATAACACCTTTACTATTTCCCTCCAACAATCTCTACGTTGGATACATTTAAGGGATCACATACAAGGAAATTATGAGATGATAAATCAGTCATACACTAAAGTATTGTTGTGGGTTAAAAAAGTAACTGAAAGCGTTATAGGCAATCCAAATCAGTTATTTACTTGTGTTTGCCCTTTATCCAACAAGACAACTCATTTTTAAAGCATTAAATATAAAATTGATTTTATTTAATACCAAATACCTGTTTTCTCTATTCCAGGAACTGACATTATGCACATAATTACCTTTAACATTAGAAAGTTAATTGAAATTGTTAATCAGTTAAAACAAGAGGAATGATGGCTATTTGAGAGAGAAAGGGTCAAAGGATTAATACGTTTTTATCAATAAATTAATTAGAAAAGAATATTATTTCAATAAATTATTTTATTATGGTATGGAGCAATACTTTTCTGTTGGTATTGCTTCTGGAGATATAAACAATAACAACCAACATAACACACCAGCACATACCATTCACACGTTATTATGTTATTACTTTGTTTATGTTACAATGCTCTCTATTCAAATTAATGCATGTTTCACCACATTTTAGAATATAACCCTGTATGCTCGCCATGGAATCTTAGCGGGCTTTATTTTTAATAGAACATGGGCAAAAACCACAGAAGCCTGGTACCCCAGATGTAGTTTATGTTGCGTTGCGAATTTAAAAAAAATGGCAGCGACAATCTATTAAAGTTGTCTTTTTAATTCCTTTATTATGACTGCTAAAACAAATATTAATGAAATAAGTTCAGGTGACTGGGGAGACAAAAATGTGGATGAGCTATTGAGCAGCGAATGTCAAAAATACGAACAAGGAGGCCACTCATACACATTAATTTGGTGATTTTTTTAGGATTTTTTAAATGCTATATTCTAAACCAGCTAGAAGATGGGTTTCCCAATGTCCTTTAAGAAAATAATGGCATTTTGAGGTCTATAAAAGCAGCTGAATGCCCGGGCATCCACTAGCAGTTTTTCTAGACCTCAAGCTAGCATTATTTTCTTATAGTACATGGATACCCATCTTCTAGCACGTAAATAGAACCCAAATTTCATGTCATAAGAAGAATAATTTGTACTTCTGCTATCCTCTGACAGTCACAATTTTCGGTTATATGCAAATGGCTATGATAAAAGATTAAGAGAATCCCTAACAAAACTGCATTATCACATGTAAAGGAAAGTGTTTCATATTTATCTGAAAACAGGGCAATATTGCTCTGTTGTGTAAATTAAATAGAGGAAATATGAAATGGTATAAGTACAATAAAACAGTCATAACACTTAAGTGACCAAACAGGTGAAGCCTGCTGTTGAGCAATGAGGCTCATCATGCCTGAACTTACCCCACTTTCTGCAGCATTAATTGGCTAGGAGTATTTCCACTCATCCTAGATGGGATGCTAGTCCATCACTGGGTTTCCCTGGGAATTAAATTCCCCAGTACCCATTTATACACCTGGGTGAAGAGAGGGACTATGAGAGTAAAGTGCCTAAACATGACACAGTACCCCGCCAGGGATCAAACCCAATCGAGAGTCCGAATGCCCTGGCCACCAAGCAATTGGGCTGCACCTCCCTAACAGGATAAACATGCTGTATTGTTTAATAGACTGACTACAAGTACATTTTCCCTCCTGATTAGACCATTAGTAACTTACTGTAGACTTCTCTCGCTGTTCTTTTCTTAGTTGGTACACTTTCACATCTCCCCTCACTACACCACGCACTGACCTAAGAACAGATCACCGTCACCTGAATTTTCCTTACAGTTGTTGCATGTAACGTGCTTTCAATGTGAACAGTTTCAGGTAAACGAAACCTTAAAATGCTTTTGATTGTCCCGACAAGGTTGGGTGCACGTAAAATGGTACCAAATACAAGCCTTATTGTAGGCATGTCATGTGAGATTAAGGCTAAGAATGATTGCATCATCTACATTTGCCCAAATGGATACATAGCCAACTGCCACTACTGGTACATGAAACAGATAGCTGTTTTAAATTTACACTGAGGAACCCACTTTTCACTGGCTTTCTCATTATCTTCAAGTCTGCTAGCACATAATTAAATTTGCCAACACATATGAGACATTGTGAAGTATATATGAAGTTGTAGGGAGACACTGGTTGCATCTTTTTTTTCACCATTTGGTATTTATTGCTTAATATTGCCTGTACTGCTTTCAACTACAATCCAAATTCAGGATAACCAAAGATTTAATTTCTACCATTGACCAAGCGTGAAGTCAAGATGGCTGGATATTTGCCAAGTCCATAAATACGCAAAAAAGAATGAGGCCAATATCCAGCCATCTTGACCGAACAAGCTTGGTCCATAAAGGATTTATTACATGGTATAAAGCTTTTGCCTGAGAGAAATTGTACTTGTGGGACAAAGCACATAATCCTGATTGGGCAAGATAGCTCTATCTTGACTGCTTGGGTAGCCAATCAAAGAGCGGGATTTGGTTCATCTTGCCCGCTGGAGTCACATAATAATAAAGTGTAAAAACTGCATGCGATAATATAACGAGCTGACATGTTGTTTACTTACTGTTATAGTGTACTCTGTATTGGGTTTAAGGGACTTGGCAGTACAGCTCTTTTCTACTCCATTATAAATCACCTGTGGCAAAATTAAATTATCTGAGTGTGCTGATTCAAGCATTATCAGACATTTATTTTACGTACTTGCTTATCAGAGCTGCAAGCAAAATTTAAAGCAAGCAAAAACTTGCTTCAAGTAATGCAGTTTTTAATGAAAACAGTACAAGAAGACACCAAGAGATGTTTCATTCTAAACTAATTTGAGAATGTAATTTGGTTTTATCAACTGGGTTGATAATGTCAATTGGCCACCATAAAGAGATTCAAGAGCTGACGTTTCGAGCGTTAGCCCTTCGTCGGAGCGAATTCGCTCCGACGAAGGGCTAACGCTCGAAACGTCAGCTCTTGAATCTCTTTATGGTGGCCAATTGACATTATCAACCCAGTTGATAAAACCAAATTATATTGTTATACTTCCCACCGACGCAGCACCACAGTTTCTTTAGAAACTTACCCCCTCTATTAATTTGAGAATGGTCATTGCCGCACTACTTATTTTTCCACATATAACTTACAATGTCGTCAATCCTAACTTCATAACTGTTTATTCTTCCCAATGGTTTAGGAGGACTCTCCCATGTTACCATCAGCTCATGTCGTCCAAGCACCTGAACTACTGGTTTGGGTGGGGCATGGGATGCTGAAAAGAATGACAATGACGAAATGAACATTAGAATTCAGTCAAGGGATTATAAGTAGATTGGAGAAAACCCAACAATTTGAAGGGAAAAACTAAGAATACGGGAAGCTGACTGGAGCCCATTTGACAGTAAGGGTGACAGGACCAGCTCCAAGTCTACCTATCACCCCTTCATTGATCTGGTGCTTTAGGACATGTATGGCATGTACTTTCTCACCAACCTAGGTCATCAGTGGCTGTTGTAAGAATGGCTGCTTCTCCTCGTCCCTTGCTCGTAAGAGCAAACACCTGTTTGGAAGGAAAACAGCCAGTCAAATTCTCAACAATTGTTTTGACTTAAGAGCAAAGTGGTCAAAATCTGAGCCTTTTAGAGCAGTATTTGCAGGGTCCCCAATGGGAGGATGGCTGGAGCCCGGAGGCCTTTAAAATGTTTGCTTCGGAACCCGGACCACCTTGGAAACATGTTGCTGCTTAAGCACTAACATTAATTTGCTGCAGAGGGTGGAGACTCAAAAACATCTGCCATAAAGCCTGACGGAGCCCTGCTTTTTAGTGGCCTGAAGAGCCTGCAGGCTTTTTAAGTCTTTGTCCCAGAGGCCTGGAGTCATAAGCCTCTTTTGGGCCCTGAGTACTTATTCATTATACTTCCAGCAGTTTGCATTGTCAGATAATCACAACAAACAGGCCTTAGCATGACCTTGGCCCTCTTAAGTGAGAGGGAAAACAATACTGGTTCACAAACAAGAGATGAATGGACAAAACAACATCTATACAGATAATAAAAATGATTTTTTTTGCATGAGATCACTTCACTTGCTTGCATGTTTGTGACATTCACAGGTAAAACGAGTCCAAAAGAATGGGCAGTTTTTAATTGTTTTCATGTTTTTAATGAAGTTTGCATTTCATGTTTATGCACTTGTGCTTGTACATGTAGACTATACGATATAATAATTATATCGTATAATTTAGGAGAAAACATATTCTAAACTGACCTGGAATGTATACTCAGTGTCAGGAGGCAAACCAGACAAAATAAAGTAGTTCTCATGGATTTCAAGGCTAGATATTTTACCTGTAGTGTGTAGAAAGGCATATCACTTTTACAAAACAAAAATGTTATGCTTAACTTCAGTAATTAATATTTTACTTTAAAATTATCTTGGAGAGATTGATAAGTCACCCAATCCTGATTTCAGCTACAAAACATTTAACTAAAGAGTTGCCAATTGAAATTATTTGCTCGATAGTATGTCTTTAATTTGACTCATTTCTGAGCTTTAAATCATCTATACTTGCAGCATGATATCAGTTGTACCTCTTACGACAACCTGGTAGCCTTTTAGCACCCCGTTGGATGTAGCTGGTGGTTCCCAGATTATTTTTATTTGTGATGTGGATTTGTTTAACACTCTGAGGCACTGAGGTGCACTGGGGACTGCAAGACAAAAAGTCATTATCAACGATAATAAAATTAAATTGATGTTACTAAAACTTTGTGATCTGCTTTCACTATTTAAAGCTCCTATACACAAAGGCTTGTGGGAGATGATGTGGGCTGGAGTATAGATCAGACGAAAGCACAGCAGGCCAAAGACTATGTGGAGGAGAACAATTGCAGAAGTAGAGCGGAAAGACCTGGGCTGGATGAACTGGAATGAGGTTGAACAGTGTACCAAAAACCGTGATGCACGAAAGACGCTGCCGAGTAGACTTGTGCTCCACTCATAGCAGCAAAGAGGACGAGTGAGTTACTCTGGATTGAGCAACACTGCAGAAAATGCACAGCACATGCGTATGACATCACAATTCCTCGAGGTGTATGGTCATTATCCATGATACATCGATGACATAATTTTAATCCACACATGCAAACTTAAAATGCTTATAGCAAAAATTGAAAGCAAAATTATGAACTTCAAGGTAGAAATTGAGAGGTAAATGAAGTAATGTACCTCAAGTACAAATCTTAACCAGGGGTTTCCTTAAAAATTCCCAAAATGTTCACATTCTCAGACATTCACTTGTTTTTCCACAATGCCGATTAATCAGTCTGAGTTCTAACCCTGACCAGGGTCGTTGTTTACTTTGCATTCTTGGACAGGACCCTGTACTTTCACAGTGCCTCTCTCCACCCAGAAATATAAATGGACCCTGGTAAATTGTTGAGACAACCTGACAAAATGCTGTCCAGAGTAACCAAAAAGGGCAAAAGGCAAAGGCAAATATTTTACTTCGAAGAGCGGGGAGTGGTTGCCCAATTCTCTATAAAGCTTTCGAAGGTGCACAAAGGCCACACCACAACACTGGGAACTCCGTGCCGTACTCTTTATGATGAGTGTGTGGGTTCTTTAACGTCTCCTGTTGAACATGATACAGGAGACGGGGCCTATGGTTTTATCATCCTTATCTGAGAAGACTAGAACAGATGTCACTGCAAAGGAAGCACGTTCTCAGTTATTTTAAGACCCTGAATGTTGGTCTGGTCGAACTCAAGACCTCCCACATGGTAGTCCGACACTCTACCAACTGAACTAACCGGTTGGCAAGCACTCCATTCAGGGAGGGACAAGCAATACTCTTGGTCGTGTCATGCTATAGAAACTGGAGTTAAGCACCAAGAGATTTGCACCAGTAGGCTTAACTCATTCCTGTCTGATCCTATGTTTATGGGTTGTTTTAGACCCACAGGAAAAAATTGAAAAAAAATTGCGTTACTTCCGATTTACTCCATATTTGGCACACAGGAAGCTGATAGATTAAGGCAATTTCTGAGCGAATTTTAGCATAGACACTTGAATTCGGCTTACATGACAACTTTTAAATTTGGATTTCGGTCATCCAAAATCTCGGTCAGCGTAAAATCTCCAATCAAGTGTGATTCTACTACCTTCAAACTTAAACGCGTACGTAAAAAATTAATAGAAACTGTCACTGATTGATAGCATAACTGAATATCTGGTTTGAAAAAACCTGTCTGATCGATGAAGAATTGTGCATGACAGGAAAGAGTTAAAATACTTTTTCTTTTACTTTGCTTACAAGAAGGCTCAACTATAATGAAAAATATAAAGTCAATGTTGTACACTTGCCTGATTCTGGAGTTAATACAGAAACAACTTTGCTCAGTGGACTGTCATCTCCCTCAGTACAGGCTTGAAGAGAGAAACTGTACCTTGTGACTGGTGTAAGATCATTAGCTATGTAGCTTGTTCTTGGACCAGAGTAAACCATATTTCCATCTGCGCAAGCAATTAAGAACAATAACACCTGCTCTTGTATAAAAATCATGATCTGATTAAGAACTAAACAAGAGACAAGTTAGGTGGAATGTTTGGAGACCCTTAGCTTTCATGCAGTTTATAGCCATAAGAAGGTTCCTATGAATTGTTTGGAATTTTGACAAAAGCTTTTCCTTTGAAAGGACATGTGTTTGACTAGGTTACCATTTTGATCAGAAAAAACTGTAGTGAGGTCGGATATGTCATGCTGGATTACATTGTCAGTGCAACACATCGGTGTTTGCACTGGAAGATGTAAAAAACTTGTCCAGACATTCTGACTGACCACTGTTGAGATTTTATCAGGCATTTTGGTCGGCCACTATCCGATGTACAAGTGTTATTTGCAGCCCTGTTGTGCGGACACCTTATTAATACTACAATCAAAACTTTTTCCTTTTCAATATGAAATAAATAAATGTAGACACTTTATGTGTTTGCTATATATACAGAGTCCAAATTAATAGCCTATGAGAGTTTGACTGTCTTTTTGCTTGATGAACACTAACAAGAGTGTAAGAATAATTCAAATATTCAAGTTATCTCCTGGAAAAAGTTACATTAAATATTTACAGACATTGTAGAGTTGTCAGCTAAAATAAATCTGTATAGAAAGTATTTTGTGATAGTTACATTTGATAATGGACTGAAGTTTCTAGTTATTAGACAACTGCTAGTCTTCTGTATGATTATGTTAATTGTTCGAGTTTTGTCACTTGCCACATGTCAACAATGGTGTCACAAATGATCACCAGTGAGAACTGACACAATGTTGTCACAACACCACGAAAAAAGCTATACAGTGTACACTGTATTTTCTTGATTAAACAACCATGTGCTTTTTTCAAACTTGGCCATTTGGAGCTAGTGTTTACTTGACTCCAACAGTTAATTCAAGCCTGTGTTTATAAAGCAGTGGTTTTTATTCATTATTTTTGACAGAAGTATATCATATATCTAACTTCACACAATAAGAGAGGTATCAGTTACCTTGAAAAAGCAGGTAGGTAACATCAAGTCCACTCTTTGGACAAATAGCATCCCAGGTCACAATAATACTGTAGGCACTCTCCACTTAAACATAAAAATTGAAATACTTTCAAATCAACAGATTTTAAAATAAAAAAAGAAATGGTAATTAAATTTACAGAAACAATGACAGAACCCATTTGCTTCTGTGGGTTGAGAGGAGCAGTGTAGAGTAAAATAATATGTAAGGACACAACATAAAAACAGATCTAGAGACTGAGGCTAATTGATCAGATGCCAAGTCGCACTTCTTTTCAGACAGCCACAAGTTTGTATGCTACATGTTATATAAGCCAAATGCTTATGTCTACAAATGGTATACTGTACCAAACAACTGTAGACACAGAATACAGTTTACCACCATGGCAATGCTTTTAAAAACTGCATGATTTTGTGCAACCTTAAATAAGATATCACTCTCAAATAGGAAAACATTGCATTTACACTTCTCTTGATAATTTCTAAACATCAATCTTCCCGAACACACTACATTATTGATGTCCCAACCTTTCACATTGAGTTGGTTAGGTTTCAGAAGTGTTTCTATTGCATTTACACTTCTTCTCTTGATAATTTCTAAACATCAATCTTCCCGAACACACTACATTATTGATGTCCCAACCTTTCACATTGAGTGGGTTAGGTTTCGGAAGTGTTTCTAATATGGCTACAGTTGCTTCAGCTTCTTCCTTTGCATCCTCCTTCAGACCTGGTCTCTGTAAAAGTACCTATCAGAGATCCAAATCATTAGGCAGCTCATTATGACTTCATATTGGGCACTACCAGGGCAATAGCACTTCCACTGAGAGCCATCCTCTCTAAGTAAACAAAAAACTTACTGGCTGACTGACCAACCAACCAAGTGCAACCAACTGAGACGTTTATTTTTCCCAAGTTTCAGAAAATTTTCGTTGTATGATTCTACAATTTAGAGGTTAGTACATCAGTACATTATGGCAGAGCACAGACAAAACATTAACTCACCTCCAGTGACTGCTTCACATTATGTTGAGTCCTTAGATACAAACAACCACTTTTCTGGCAGGCAAAAGTATGTAACATCCTTCAAAGCAACCATTACATTAATTGTTAAAACAATGGGCAGGGCACAGCACTTGCTGTGTCTCTTACCAACCAGGTATAGAAATGTGCACCTGAGAATTAAATACTTTGCATTGGACTAGCAACTCATACTAGGGGACTAGACATTCTCCTAGACACTTCATCAGTGGGTTGCAAAATGGTAAATTTGCAGACCTTGCCAGACAGTCAGTCTAGCAATTTTATCTGCAAGAACGAGACTGTGAGACATTCAGAACTGCTCAAAAAACAGGGCTGGGAGACACGTGAAATTTGACTCAAATTATGTGAAACCCTTATATTAATTTTTCAGATATCATTCGCCACTCTTTTCATCCCATCAAAACTGGAGGTAAGTGCAAATCGCATGGGTCATTTTTAGATTTTTCTATAGAGCGTTTTCACTCATGTGATAAAAAACCATTCAGTCGACAGAGTCAAGAAACTACGATGTTCTAGAATATAAATAAAGAAAAATCTTCTCCAGGTTTCAGGCATGTGCGTTATTCCAAACTTCAGGCATTCGTCAAAATGTTTCACACAAATTTACACAGCCCAGTATGGAGCCCCCATATTGGTGTACCGCGGTGGAACACCACAATGGCGGCCGGAAATAGTGCAAACATCTGGAGTTTACTTTGGTTATCTAGGCAACCGGCTTCCTGTTTTGAACAAACAAATGTTCATATAAACACTTTTCCTAATACTTAGACTTCTCAAATGGCTAAATCTCGCGAGATATGTCTGTAGTTTTCGACATACATGATAGTAACTGTATGTCATGCACCGCCATAACTCTAAAATTCAAATTGCGCTGGTTTCGAAACGAAGGACGCTGTTGAGCTGAAAAGTTGTACACAGATATAAATTTAGCACGTGTTATGCCTGATGAGTCTAAAAAGTCTGGTGGCTCTTTGGTTTTAGATTTTAGAATTTGATGAAACGCTCGTATAGTCAACTCGTGTTGGACAATAACACAGATCGAGATACCATAAATGGTGTTTGTAATAAGTGAAACAAAAAAAGAAAACAGAGCATTGAAATATTAAGTGGTGTGATCCTCAACCACACTACTTACATTGATGCAAACCATATGCTTTCTTCATCTTTCGAAGCAAGTAGAGAACAAAGGACCTCGACAACACCATTAATCTTTTCATGATCCAGTAGTCTTTGATGTCCCTGTGCTAAGGATGCAATACAGCTGAGAGCAAAGCAAGCATTCTTGCAGCATCCAGAGTCATCAGAGTGCAGCATGGCAATAAGTGAATTGATCTGTTAAAAACATTATAGCAAAACAAATTAAAGCAATAAGAAAGCAGTTTTTTAGTCCCGATAAATCAGTTTGCCACATAAAATCATATTGTTTGGATCCATGTTTGCCATAACACTGACAATACAGTCCACAGACCAGAAAAATAAATCACAGTTCAGGCTTAAATGGACTGTTCAGCATGGTAGCTGAACAACGCAAACATTCTTCACACAGACTGAAGGTTAAGCAAATATATGTCAAAAAGTAAGGAATTATTCTTCTTCAAAACATTGAAACTCCAAAATAAAACTAGAAATTTTGATTTGTGTCCATGCCCGAACTTAATTCAACATCAAATTAAACATCAGTAAGTTTATTATTCATCTATGACTTGGGTGTTATTTCTACATGTCAACTGAACCAAAATAGATTTTGAGCTGCATTATACATATAATAATAATTTATGGATTAAATCTATAAAAATATAAATAAACATTAAATACCATCGAGTCTGATGTTTTCAAAGATAACACCCTTTTACATCCAGCTTCAAAATCACACAGTCTCCCGATGGCAAATGCAGCATTCATTCCTCTTCCTGTCGAATGAAGTCAAACATAAAGCAATTTTACTCCATCTGTGTATAATATTAATTAGGGAGGGAGGACTTTGCAAAGCTCTGATATCCACGTAATATAAGAATGATGTATACAGCTTAAATTGCACACAAGCAAGTTAATCAAGTCTCTACATGTACCTGTCTCGTCAGCTCCCAATGCTCTGCATAGCTGCACTAAGGTATGAGTGGAATTTCGGTGGTTCAAAATCCTGGCACATCCTTCTTCAGCAATAGTCAGCCTGATATATAGCAGCAAGAACTCATGAGGGTAAAGCCTGTGCATGCGCCTTCTAGCCAATCAAGCCAGAGCTTAATTACTATTCTAGTTTCTGAAGCTTGGGTGGACCAAAAGTACGAGATATAAGTCCACTGCAGGGTTATCCCCCCTCCCCCCCAGCATTATACACCTGGGCGAAGAGAGGCACTGAGAGTGGTGTCTTGCCTGAGAACACACAACAGACACCGGCTAGGGACTGGGTTGAAAACCGGATCACCACCGATCTGGAGTCCAGCACACTAACTATTGGGTCACCAAGCCTCCTTTAAGAAAAGCATGCAAAAGTAATTATAAACAATATTTGTCATGCATTAATGCACTTTAATATTATTAATAAAACTTTGTGATCTCCAAAAATACTGACAGGCAGACTTGCAAGGAATGTCAACTGTAGCCATTTTCTTTCTTTTTTCTCTTTTTTTCCCATTCTACACAAAATTACCTGGCTAAAACCAAGGCAGCATTACTAGCTGTACACATATCTTTAGAAGACAGCAAGTTTGTCAGTTTGATAATAGCACTGTCCAAACAGTCCTCTCGTAGCATCCACATGCGACACTCGCCATCTTCTGCCTAGCATACATACATACATACAAGAATCATCACTTTATGTGATATCAGCAATAAAAGCAAAATCAAAAGCCTGGGCAGATTCAAAATGCTTTAATTTACAGAGCCAAATCCTCCATACATATTAGCTAGTTTACAGCTGTCACAGAAACTTTATTAATGTATGTATTTACTATTACCAGGACAAAGTTCAGCACACTGAGTTATGGAGTGTATGAATCAGGCTTAGTTAATGAGAATTAAGAAACAGAGGACATTTTCCGTGTTTACATAGCCTCATCTAAACACGAAGGAGTTTGGGAGAATGAGACTGTTATGCAAACCCGTGATACAGTCAGGGTTTGCTAACTTTCGAGAATTCTCCCAAACCCCCGAGTGTTTACATGAGGCTTAGATGTAAAATGTACTCTATTTCTTTTATAAAATATTTCTTAAAAATGTGCACAAAACTAAAATGTCACAAACATGTTTACGTACTCTCATCTAAACACACCTATCAACCAATTAGAGCGTGTGTAGTATTTCAGTTATTTTATAAAGGATTTTTGTATATGTGCAACAATACCAGAGTTCCCATTGTTCCTGCAGCATTCATAACAGTTTCTGTGTCAGCCATATCCAACATGTTTGTGAGTGCAGGCAGGATTTTCTTGGCTTGGTCACCTTTGTCTGTACATATGTGTACAATTCTCTTTTTTCCGAGGTTTGTTTCAGCCAGTGTCCCAATTATATATGATGCATTACCAGCAGTGCTGCAAGGAAAGTGCACTGGTCTTAAACATTAAGAAAAATTGATAAACTGAACTTTGTCTATTTTCATTGGGTATTTGTTAACTGTCTTGAACCAAACCTGAATGTCCCACGATAATTTTAACTTTTTAAAATATATATTCTTGAAGGCCTCCTTGCAAATTCTATACCATAACTTGTATAACTTGTCATTTTAAAAAATTAATTTGTAGATGTTCTTCAGATGTCTTTTAATCCTTTTGGATTATTTTTATGGTACCAAAATTCAACTTTTTGCGGGTATAATTTTGGTCAAGGGGATTTGTTTGGGTTTTATTTCTCAGGTCCACAGGATTTAATGGGTACTAATTTATGCATCCTTTTTACCCTTCCCTGTCACAATTAATCTGGGTTGTCCTAAAAGCTGGAAGGCCGGAAACCCGGAAACCAATGCCCGGAATCCTAAAACCTGGAATGACTACATTTCAGTTAGTCCATGTGAAAATTAAGTGTTCTGCATGATAAACTAGGAATGAAATTACCATTTTCACACAATCGAGTGAACTGACTAACATAGCTTTAAACTTTAATGAGATTGAATACAATTTGTTTCAAACTTGAAGTTCAAGCTTGCCGGCTCACTATCTCTATTCCAATTCTGTAAACAATACTTCGCCTCCCAAAATTTCAGTCCAAAATTTATTGTTTCGGTTGTTCCCTTCATTTTAAATAATTAAAAAGAAGAAGAGAATAAAATAACAGGAAAGACCAAATCAACTAAGGTATGGACTGGTTTCCAAAGTCGGCCAAACTTTAAATGCAAGACATCCGTTCATCGTCATTGGCAAACATTCTGTATTCTAGCTGATTCAATTTACCAAGGAATAATTCCAAAGGCATGAGTTACGTTAATATTATTATTGCTTCAACTTGCGAAGCCGTGGTGCTAAATGCTTAAGGATAACATTACGCATGATAAATTCCACTTGATCATGTATTAAAAATGGCAGAATTATCAAGTTCCCTTCAAAGATTTTCTTGTATCACGCTTAATTTTCACCTGATCTAATATAAGTGCAAAGTGCAGTCATTCCGGATTTTAGGATTCCAGGCCTTTGTTTCCGGATTTCCGGGTTTCCGGCATTTCGGCTTTTAGGACAACCCTTTAATGAAGGTCTAGGGTTTGGTGCGATGATGGTAAATAAAGTCTGCATATGAGCCTAGTGTTAAGTGGTCCATCAGGACGGAGCTTACCCTAGTTGCCTTACCATGAAGCAACTAGGAGTATTTCTACCCCCCACCCCTTAGATGGGATATTAGTCAATCGCAGGGTTACCCCCAGCATTATTTCGTTAAACCCCATTTATACACCTGGATGAAGGAAGGCAGTATGTGATTAAAGTGTCTTGCCCAAGAACACAATGCCTCAGCCCAGAAAGTTCAGGTAATGCCCTTTTATATCTTAAAAGTTTGGTGCTCAGTTATAATCTAAGGCCATGCTTTTCAACCATGTGTTTATCAACTCCACCCTACCTCCCCTTCCTTAAATTCATCTTTCTAGCTTATTTAGAACTGATTCTATTGTACACTGAGATATTCTTTTGTCTAAACAAAAATTTGGTTCCATTAGCTCAGCCACCATGTCAATAATTAATGATTGGATCAATATTTTCACCTTACATTTTAGTGTGTTATTATAGTTGCCACGGAAACAGGAACCAACTTTGTCACAATCAGAAAAAAGATATTGTTTAATTAAGCAATAGACCACAAGTTTCTATGGTTTATAAGCTGATAAACCAAGCGGGATGTTGGCAGAACACGAGAAGAATTTGTAAATCACGAGCCGCAGGCGAGTGATTTACGAATTCTTCGAGTGTTCTTCCAACATCCCGCGTGGTTTATCAGCTTATAAACCATAGAAACTTGTGGTCTGTTGCTTTTATATAATAATTCAGAAGACGCGCGATTTTTCCATGAGTTTACTGGCACAATAAACCATAGCTGATTGACCAATCAGAGCGCGTGCATTGATTTGGTTATTATATAACATGATATAAAAAATAGCTTTACCTTTTTCTACAACAAGCCCTTACAAATTCCTTTCAAGAATTTATTAACTTATAGACTAAGACCGAAACATTTTCATAATATATATTCACTGACATTGGTAGCCACTTACAATCACAGGAAGCTAAAAAGCAAAGTGTTAACCACAGCAAAATTATTATCACAAAAGTGAAAAACCCTTTGAAGCTAAAAATATCTAACAACAAATTACAATAAACTCTGTTCAAAACCTTGAAGAGATAATAATCATGCATGGCAGTTTTAAAATTCAACCAAAGACGTATCTAAGGAAATATCTTGAATGGAAAGATTTGATCAGAGACAAGGTATCTAAGGAAATGTCACGGATGGAAAGATTTGATCAGAGACAAAGTAAACATTTTAGCACATTCACTGTGAAATTTCCTGTTGCTACAAAAATGGAAGGAAAAATAATTAATATCAAACCCCCTTGGGATCAGAGCGTTTTATGCACGTATTTATGCTTTAAGTAAAAATTGTTGATATGTTCAAGGCCGTATTAGAAACTCGGCTACAGATCCTCCAAAATAATAAGCTTAATAATCATTGCAAACACGGCACAGTGCTTTTCTCCAATAAACCTGGAAAGAAAAAGCTAAGTAGACAGGGACGTTTGTTCAAACAAGGTAGCGTTACTTTGGATTCATAAAAGATTACACCAACGGGGACAGCGTTCATTTTTGAAATAAAAGAGAAGGAAAAAGTCAATTACTGGTCCAGCAGTTATCTCGTTTCCTTGTAGCTTTTGTTTAATTCCAAACAACACAAATGAACACAATGGTTAACAAATCTTTTCATTAACATCACCTTCGCAACCCGCAGTTTCATAACTGCATTTGAAATCAGTCTTGACAATGTTCCGTTGATTTATTTTTGTTAAGGAAAGTTGCTCTCCATTCAAAAACTACTGAGCGCACGATTGTTAAAAAGCGTTGTTTACAATAACCTTTCACATTTTCAGCTGTCCATTTGAGTATAAACAAAACCCATGCTTACCGAGAATCTTCCGTCAAAAGATTCATAAGTCCCCACAGCATGTCTTCCGAGCCTGGATGATTGAGAAATAAGTAGCTGCATAGCTCTTTATCGCTGTGTAGCTCATGCACAAGCCGGTCAAGAACGCGAGGAGTTTGGTGGTTGTGCCGAAAGAGGCTTGTCAAATCTTTGTTCAAAGAACGTCCAGCTTCTGCCAGCAAGAGCATCGCTAATTTTATCTCTCAGCTGCTACCTTCGAGAACACGCAGAAAATAAGTACAATTGCAGGCTTTTAACCCGTGGCATCTTTGAATCGTAGAAACTTTTTCCTTAACACTAATCCCTGGGCATCCTAACATTGGTCTCTGATCACGAACAGCCAACCAAAATATTACCATTTATGTATTTCTAACAGATATTTTCATTGGTTTGCAGCAATTGGACAAAGCTGACCAATCAGCGAAAGGAAAAGACAGAGACTAAATTCCGTGAATTCCTCCAAGCCGCTCCACAGGGACCGGTTTCTCGAAAGCCCAGGAAACGTTTCGGGGATTCGGGCCCATAAAGCCATTTTTAGCTTATCTGTATCTAAAAAACAGAGGAGTGTATAGGCCTAAGGCTACGTCCACACTAATCCGGATAAATTTGAAAACGCAACTTTTTTTCTGCGGACTGGCCTTCCCTCCACACTGAGGGCCTGTTCATGTGGAGGTGGGGTACCCCGGGTAGGTGAGGTACCCCACGTACCCGTGGTGAAGAAAACTTGTCTTCACATGCAACCCCGGGGAGGTGGGGTGAGGGTTAAAATGCTATCGCGCGGTCAATAATCAACGGACAAGCATCGGCGTATCTCTGTATACATTGCTGAAAGATCTTGTTCAAAATCTCCACGACCTGACTTTTGGGGTTGTGTCGTTTGTCTTCTGTGCAGATTTGGTCGGACGACTCAAGCTCTGATCTGAGGACGAAGATACTTTTCGCTTCGTAGCGGTTAATTCGGAAAGACGTCGCTTTGATCATCTTGACTATCGGTTTCCAAATTGCCGCGGGCACTGTCAAGTTCAGTGTTTTCGAGTTGCCCGGTTACCCGGCCCGGCTAATCGGGTAACCCGCCTAGGTGGGGTACCCCATCTTGCATGTGAACGCAATCAAGAAAAAAAGAGAAATTGTATGAAGAGATTGGTAACCTCACCGAGGTGAGGCACCTCACCTTCCCGGGGTCCCCCACCTCCATGTGAACAGGCCCAAAAACGGTGTTTTCGGTCACCGAAAACGGAACTTTTTGAAAACGCTCCCCAAAGTGGATAAATTTGAAAACGCTGGCTAGTTGTGTTAGTGTGGACGGCGAAAACGGATCTTTTTGAAAACGCTGACATCAAAACAATCGAATAACGTTGTTCGGACAATATGCATCAAGGTACGATCGAGGAAAGAACTCATTCAATCGTAAAAAGTTTTCGTAAAAAGTTGTCAATTGATAAATTCATCTGCCTTCAGACGCACTTCTAACCTTCGCGACATTTTAGTTAAAGCTACACTACCCACTATCATGGCAGCCGCTACTAATAACACTCCTTTACCACCGGGCTCCTTCCGCTGTGGACAAGACAAGGACGGCGGAACGTATTTGAAAGTGGGGGGGGGGGGGGGGGGGCTTGAAACTGAGCGCCGGAGGCGCGAGTTTGTAGGGGGTCTGGAGGCATCCTGCCCCAGAAAATTTTGAAATCTAGAGGCTCGGAAATGGTATTTTCAACGTTCTCAATGAGATATTTATTAAAAAACAGACAACCTGGATAAGTGTAAAATGACAGGTAGTTTTTGTGCTACAGCAATATTTTGGAAGTTTTGTAAATACGAACCTTGTACTAAAACAAAAAAATTGTCATTGCCCCCCCCGGCTCCGCCGTCCCTGCAAGATTGCGCTACTTGTCCTTACATTACTAATGGTCTAAAACTCTACACTTTCTTTTCCACTGGCGAAACCCGTAACATCACTTCACACATAACCTGTAACACCAAAAATTTAATCTACATGATTCAGTGTAACCGCTGTCATTTACAATACATAGGTGAAACTAAGCGACGTCTCAAAGACAGATTCAATGAACACAGACGCTCAGTCGACAAAACCAACATTAAATCGAAACCCACTACTGTTGCCGAACATTTTCTTTCTCATCCTAACCACTGTCACACTGACATGCAACTAATCCCGCTTAAACTAATCCACTCCTCACGTGACTCAATCAGAAAAGCCAGAGTCCTTTTCAATAGATTTAGCGGGGACATTAGAGCCCCATGGACTGAATAGACGCGGTGAATCTTAAAACTTGTAACTAACGTAGAAATGTTTTATTTGTGTTAACTTATAATTCATGTTTGCTTTGTAGCTCTTAGTCTATTTTCATTTTTTATTTAGATATTTCTATCTTTCTCTGGAATCATCTTGTATAGGTAATTCCGCCACTCCCATAAGTTTCGAAATACGTATTGCGACACCACCATAATATAACATTGAAATTTCGTGTTAAAAAATTAGTAACATCTAAACCTGAAGAAGGCTGGTCTGGCCAGCCGAAATATTGTTCAAAATATATCACGTTGTTTCAGCCTTGCAGTAGTCTTTGACTTATCACCGTTTATTAACAGGAGTGCTTTTTTTCTGATTGGGCTCCGTATTTTTGCTGGATCTTAATAATTTCTCTGAAATAAATAAGAATAATTGAAAGCGTCAACTCCAATTGCAGAATTTCCGCTAAGAATGACCATAAAAATATTTAAAATGCTGCCAGAAGAAACAAAATCTATCCTGAGCCCGCGATCAATGAAGAAAACCAATGCCTGGTCAGCGTTTAACTTAAAAAAAACACGTTACCTCGATCAGTTCTAACCTGAGCCCGCGATCTGGTCATGTGATACTGGTCAGCGGATACCTCGATTTGACAGCTGTCAATTGACCATAACACGGATGTCCTATACCAAATATGCTAGCTGATAAGGCTGACAAGGTATGGACAAGGCATGGCTACCCCAATGGCCCCCATCTTGTGCGACGTCGTCGTCGTAGGGCGCACGCGTCCGCGATCCATGCCACTGGCCATACCGACCATGAAAACTTGAATAGAGGGGGTAATTAAAAAAACTGTGGTGCTGCGTCTGTGGGAAGTATAACAATATAATTTGGTTTTATCAACTGGGTTGATAACGTCAATTGGCCACCGTAAAGAGATTCAATTGCTGACGTTTCGAGCGTTAGCCCTTCGTCGGAGCGAATCAAGGAATTGTGGGTCGTGTGTGTTTTATATACAGTAAGATGGAGCTTCGCTATTGGTTGGTGCCTGATAACGTGAAAACAACGGAATAAATTAGTTGAATGAAAAGCGTTCGTTGATACCGTGAGGATTAAGAGTGCCGATTTGAAAAATAAATTTTTGTTCTAGAGTTTTACGGCTTTCCGTGTTTCCTTGGTGAAGGGAAAGGCCGCAGACTGCCATCTGTTGCTTAGAATTATTTGGCAGATTGAAGTGTCTCGCGACCGGTGATGAAAACTTGAATGTATGCATGTACGATTGTCCTTCTCTTATGGTTATGAGGCTCCGCTTTGCGGCCCTTCGGGCCGCTAGAGCTCCGCTACAAAAAGTTTCCTTTCCACACGTGACAGTTTGTTAATATTAGAACAAAGAATAGCCAGCTGCGTAGCAAGTGTTCCCAAACAACCTTTGGACTTGAAAAGCGCTTAGTCAGCTAAACCGAATTCGCCCTTGATAAGCAAAATTGGTAATTGTGCACCATGGGTCGGCCTTTTCTAACTTCTCGTTGAAGAATATGCGACATTCTAAATGTTTTTGGGGTGACTTAAGGATCGTTTTCAACATATCAATACAGCTGGTGACCAACCATAAATGTTACGTGACAAGCAAACGTCGATGCGCAGGAGGCTAAAGAATTCGGGGAATCCCCATTAGCATGGGTGCTTTGAAATTTAAATATCGTTAACACATATAATAGACATTGCAACAAGGGACTTCATTTGGGGTAACTGAGAAGAAAGTCTGGATTTACGTCGTGATCGAAGCAAGCCCTAAAAGTTTTTTGAATGTTGGTGAAACCAAACTAGGGTCGACCTGTTTTTTTTAAATCTTCTGATCTTTGCAGGCACTTTTTCCGCCTTCTTCCTGCGTGGGGGATGGGTTTTAACTACAGCATACCTCCACCGAATACAAAGTGGCTGTTCACTTCGGGAGTCTTTACACTTCAAACAATCCTGGTGAGATTATTGTAATAATAATTTACCATTTGCCAAGAAAAAACTGATTGCGAACACATACATACATACACGCATACATACTTTATTTGTAGCCGCAGCGTGTAGTTAGTTAGGTTGTTGATATTTTATCTGCACCCTGAGCGAGCCCTAATCACAAACCACCACCAAAATGTCTGATCATTTGTCGATATTTGCGGTTTGCCTCGTTTTCGGAATGGAGCGGTGGCGAAGGAGCAAGAATCGAAGGCCAGAGGCAGTCGAGATTTGACGAGGTTTGACGCGCAGCTAAATAATACAGGAATTGTGAATTGCACCGGACCAAGGTACCTAACTACAACCACGGACAAAAGTATAATTTGGTGTTATCAGCTGGGTTGATAATGTGAGTTGGCCACCGTAACGAGATTCGTGAGCTGAGCAACAAGCAAAAAAGTAACCCACTAAAATCTAGCATGCAAGCACTTAAAAAATATGTGCACGAGAAAACGGGTAACACCTAAACATTTTGCAAGCATATCAAGCAGAAACCTAATATTGCGAACACTGAAACCTTATGAGGTACCATTCATGACCCTTAAATTTCCAAGCATATTCACGCCAAATGGATCTGGAGGCTATTGTTTATATAAATTCTGAGAGTATAATGATTACAGGACTTCCAAATATAATTTCTATTACAGTGAAAGCCAAACAACTGTGGATACCTAAAATTATTTTTGGATTTTTTATCATTTCACAACCAATCAGAGGCAAGGTAAAATGACAAGATGCAGCCGCAGCAAACTGCAAGAGTAATTAGGTGAAAGGTTTGAATAAGTCCCAAAAAATTAACATGGTGGCATTCTTCCATTATAAATTCTTAATTTTACCGTTAACAATACTGAAATTGTTATTATTGTTCTATTTGAAAGCGTATACATAAGCAGTCAGCTTGAGAATAACTATGAACAATATTTCACTGAAAAGAGATGTTGAAATATCACAAAAGCCATGATCAGACACAGCCAGACAGTGCATCTCAGAGAGCTAGCTACTCAAATTATAATAAAATGCAGCATCTTTTTCAGTAAAATGTTGGTCATAATTATTGTTTATGCTTTACTACATAAGTTCATAAATAGAACAATAACAACAATTTCAGTATTTGCAAACCTTTGCAGTTTAATGTCTAGATGTGGTTTCCTCTCACATCTGATTTGTTGAGAAATGGCATAATTTTCAGAAATACTTCACTGTAAATTTAAATGGCCTATTGGGTACCCCTGAATGTATCATGCACTGCTGTCTTTAGATTCAGAGGTTGGATGTTTTATTTTCTGTGTGTACTTTTATTCTCAGGTTTTTCTTACAGTTTCATCAGTCAACAGTTTCCCAAGTAATAAAGGTGGCCATGAGTGCCCAAACTGCGGTGAGCAATATATCAAAACCATTGATGCTGTGACGTGCAAGTGTGTAGAGTGCTGGCGCTGTCCAGAATGCAATGATGGCGCTGGTTTATCAGTTCCGTGCAACTCAACTGTAACTGTCGGCACAAAGATTCATTGCGTTTTATGTGTCCATGGACAAAATTTCTCAGACAGTTCTGGTACTGGCCAGTGCCAACCTTGTGGTGTATGTGCTGGCAAACATGAACATGTCCTTTATAAATGCACCCTGGAGAGTGATGTTAAATGTGGCTGTGATGCTGGATTTTATCGGAACAAAACCACCAACGAATGTCTTCCTTGCAGTTATTGCCCAGGTTGCTCTAATGACGATGAAATAAGTGCAAAATGTCAGGAAGATGAAGGTGATAAGCCCACCGACAACTCGTCACTGTCAACAGTTGTGGACAGCAAAGATGGCTTTACTATGGCAAAAACCCACTCTACAGTGTTGGCAACTTCTTCAAACTTAGTGACATCTTCCTATTCACACCATGCCTCTGCTACACCTTTTCTTCCTGGCTTCACCAATGCAAGGTCTCTAATTTCTTCAAAAACCCAACTGATCAGAGCTACATCAACAAGTATGCCAGAGCCTACAAAGCACGAGATGACACCCACTTTAAAAGCGACATCCCAGGTGAAAGTGATTTACAATTATCATGTGCATAGAGCAATGGACAGCAACCACACTCATGAGACTGCTAATAAGAACATGGAAATCATTGGTATCACCTTAGTTTGCATTGCATTTGTCTCTTGTGTGTTGTTTTTATGCTACAAGTTAAAGAAGTTGAGGACACGTCAACTGAATGATGATCCAAGAAATCAAGTTAGATTTTCCGAGTTGAATCAAGGTGCTTGTGATGAGAATGAACAAGGAAATGATGTGCTCAGAGATGAACAGTGTGGTAGAGATTGCAAACCAGGTCTGTCATCTGCTGTGAATGACTTAAAAGATGTGCACAGGGAAACTGTAGATTCAGTCCATCAAAAAGATGGAGCTGTAACAAGTGACCAGTCTGAGCAGCACACTGTAGCAGAAGCAGTCCAGAAAGGCATTCCATTAACTCTTGAAGGTAAACAAAGAAATAACACCACCCAAGGTAAATTAATTTGGAAAGTGGGCATCTTTCCCAAAATAGTAATACAGTAAATATATTTAAATCCAAAGTGACAGTATTGACAATGACTAATGATGTGTGGACCATAAAATCTTGATGTTAAATACAAGGGTCTTTTGCATGGCTAAATTAGCTTGCATGTAGCCGTCTCCTTTTTCCTCATGTGTGAGGAAATTAGGAGATGGCTGCATGCAAGCTAGAATGGTTTATGGCAATTCAGGAAAAGCAGATCTTAGCAGCAGTTGATTAGGTTAACCATACATTTTTCAGATAGTCAAGCCTGCTTTAATCTGGAACTAAAATACTTCCATTGTTTCTAAAAACTGAAAAAATAGATTTTTCCGTTGATTTCATTAAAATGTGTCTTTAGTAACTGCAGGTTGCATTAGTGTGATCAGTTAATTGCATCTAGGGAAGGCTGCCTGGGCCCTTTACCTTGTGGTCAAAATTTCTTGAGATTATCACAGGGTGGAATTATACTTTTGGGCCTCCTTCTTTCCTGCAGCAATTTTCTCATCATGCATAGGTGGGTGGCACTATTCATTTCGAACAAGGTGATGTACATGTGTGATATCTATAAAGTTCCTTCCCTTTTTCCCTGTAGTGTAAGAGAGTTATTTTTATTTACTAAGCCAAAAGTGGTAATGCCCTACTCCAAAAGTTGACCTTAAATTCTCTATATATATATTTTTAATTTTAGGTCGCCAGTCATGTGATTTCCCTATAAATGCTCAGGATGACTCTGCCATAGCGTCAGTGTCTGGAACAATAGTTCCCTCTGGTACTCTTGTAGATTCACCAACTATTGATCTCCAGAACAAGACACCATCTGCCAACACTAGTGTCAATGTGTTCTTCAATTTTAATGATCCTTCTCAGATACAGAGAGGCACAGGTAAAAACAACTTTACTTTAGCAATCTTTGCAGAATTATATTAACAAAAAATCTGGGAAATTAGTATACGTATACATTCATTTGATGAATTCCAAGCTGAAAAATGCACTGCTGTGAACATGAGGCACAAATAGTTAATTTATTTTAATTATGTATAATGCATTTAATTATTATGACAGCCATAATGGACGTAAAGTGTTACGGATGCAACAGCAGACAAGTCAAATAAATTCTAGCTGAAAAGGTGTGACATGTTCTTGAAAAAGAGAGCTCAGATGTTAATGAAAGGTGCAGTTATATCAAATACTTGAGAGCAGGAGGTATTCTTTACCATTGCATCATTTTTGTCTTATTAATAACTATGTGTTTGCGGATGTGTCCTTTTTTCACAGGAGCTATCCCTTCATTTCCTGAGTTTCCCAATGCATCTTGTGGTAATAATTTGATGATTCCAGCATCAAATTCAGGAATATCAATGGGATTAAATCAGGGAACGATTTGTGGCCTAAGTTCAGTTGTGGCACCATTAGTCCAACGAACAGAAGGAAACAGAGGTTATTCGACTCACATAACACTCGTTCCCCTACCTGTTATTCATGAAATGTGCATGTTGCTGGATTTGGAAAGAAACGTAGATGAGAATGATTATAGGATGCTTGGAACAGAGCTGGGTCTAAGTTCCCTGCAGATCCGTATCCTTAAACAACAATGTAGCAGCCCATCTAAGGTTTTTCTGCTGCAAGTGTTTTCAACCATGCCAAATTCAGGAACACTTGAACATCTCATTCCTATACTGACAAAAATGGAAAGGCATGATGTGATTAAGGTAATAGATGATTGGGCAGGCAGCCAAACTTGCACACAGGTCACCCAGGCTAACTAGGTGTACTGTGTTTTATACGCATTGAATCACCTTGAGATTTAGTGTCAAATGCCTCTTTGACTTTTATAATGTCGAAGTTTCTTGTTACTTGTGCATCCTTATGCATCATTCGTCAGTCAACCAGTAGACTACCAGTGAGAAATTAGTTGTGAATACGTCTCTCATACAATCATTTGAATATAAGTTAATTGCGTTTCAATAAGCATTGTTAGGAGGGGGTGAATAGGTTCGTGGATCAACGAATTTAGCCTTAAAAAGTTCACGGTTTGCGGATTTCGAGAATGCAGGGGATCAGGGATTAGCTGATAATTTTAGCTCGGATTACGGAGTCTGTATGCCATGCCTTAGCGTATCTTCAGTCTGAATTTCAGTCTTGGTCTCAATGTTATCTGTTTGGCCGAGACCCAAATCACTGCTTTACATTAGATCTGCCGCAAAAAGAAGCAATGAAACGAAACCTCTTTACAAATTGTACATCCAAATCAGCATCTTTTGTCCTTTTAGTGAAACTATTTGGCGGATTCCCGTACCCCGAGCTATTCACTCCCCTCTGTTATGTATGATTAAAGATGAAACACATTAAAGATGAAACGCATATACGAACAAGTCTTCATATTTTACCACGATGAAAGCATCACAAACACTTATTATTTTCAGTGACATGTTCAAGTAAATTAAAACAAAAGAGAGTATTTTTTTTACATTTACATATGCAGTTTGTTACATGTACATATAGGGCGAAGAACTGCTGTCCTGTTAAGGGCGCGTTCGTTTGGGATCAATCCTGAATAAGAATAATTGGAATAAGTAACAATATTTAATCAGGAAACTCTATCACAAATGTGGTTTTCATAGAGGTCCTATGACTAAAAAATAAATGTGTACAAATAAAATATAATACATATTTCATAACAATTTAGAAATCACAAGAATTAAGGTTAAAAATTTAAAAAGCTAAAAGGAAGACAACAAATTTCTCTTAAAAATTACCAAGCTAGATGACTTTCTAATGAACGTGTCAAGACTGTTAAAATCATTTACAGCATGATATGCTAATGCGAGTAAGCGTTTGTTTGGGAGCTATTCTTATTCCGGAATACCTGGATTTCCATTCCGGCTATTCTGCTCCCAGGAGCAGAATAGCCGGAATATATTCTTATTCCGGAATATCCCAAACGAACGCACCATAAGACTGTTAAACCATAAATGCTAGAAATATTTGGAATATGTGGTCGTTTGACTTGTTTCCTACGAAACAAGATTGAGCGTCTCATTTTAGCGCTAAATAGATTATCTTTCTTAAATGAAGGACTTAAATATCCTAGGAGTAAAATTTGAATGAGAAAACACCAACCCGCGATGTTTTGAATCGTGCCTTGATAATAACATTTTATGCCATGTATGCAGTAGCTTAGCGATGCACATCTTTTTATTTGTACATATAGTTTAGATATTTGTAACTTTTAATAACTGAAAAAAGATATTTATAGGTAATTTTTAGGTGTCCACAAAATTAGCTGCTGACATAATTTGGCAGGTTAATAAAAATACAGCAAACATACCAATAATATCTTTAGAGTCGCTGTAAATAACAACAGGCTTAATGTATTTAAAAGAAATGTTTCACAGCTTCCACTGCTTATCACAGTAATTAAAACTTATTAAAACTTATTTAAACTTCTAGTATAGTATTTTACTATTTTAGAAGTATACCAATTAAAGATTAAAGATTAAAGTAGATTTCAACATGTACACTGGGTTCGCACGCGCTCAAATGTCTTAATCACAGTGCACTTAACTTACAGTCCGCAATATGTATCTTTTTTGGCCTCCCAAATTAACTTCTCCTCCCCTTTCAGTGCTCTTTTAATTTTACAATTTCTAGCTGCGAAATGATAAGGAGGAAGACTGGAAACATCTAGATTGATTTTTTACTATAAGAAGACCCACTTGTCTTTGTATAATGTCATGTTCCTTTTTTATAAGAAAGGCGTGCGTTTAAGGGTACGTTATAAACAAGAAGAAAAAAAAGAGGAAACAATTTAGACCGTAGGAAGCCGTGACTTGTTGGTCTGGAGAATCAATATAGTCTCAATATACTTGTAAGTCACTAGATAATCGGGAATACAGTCATGTCATGTAAATATCACCAGTGGCTAGGCCGAGATTTTGAGGTGTGTAATAAAGATTGCGCGAAATGAAGTCCGTGGTTGGGAACCCGGCAGGCGTCAAGTATTTGTTCAATCATTAATTTATGAATATTCAGTGTTAAAAACGTAGAGATGCCTTATTTATTCGATTAAGCGCCCACCTCGAATAAGCGCCCACCCTTTAGGTAGGAAAAGTTAATAAGCGCCCAGCCTCGAATAAGCGCCCACCCTGAAGGTCCAAAAATGAAATAAGCGCCCAAGGGCGCTTAATCGAATAAATACGGTACTCTTTGTAAAATATGATGTGTTGGGAAATGTGCCATCGCGTGTCAGTGAATTTTAACATGCATTCACACAGTGCTTGCCACAACGAGAGGCCAGCGCTGAAAAACGCCTTGCAGCAACAGCTCTGCAAACTGGCCAAACTGGTGTGTAAGGTCGAATAATAAAACAGTCAGCGGGACAATGTGTATTCGTGAATTCAAAGTTGTCCCTGGTAAAGTTTTTCCCTTTGGGGTCCTTGTGAAGTCGGGGAGGGGATTATTTAGACTTTTACGGCAAGTTTGCCTGAAAACTTCGAACGTTGCAGTCCTCGGTAACTGCGCCACGAACAGCATTGTGGTAACAGCATTCTCTCCACTAAACATGAGAACGCGTGCTTGATGTTGGACGTATACGAGTTTACGAGTTTTCTTTTTCATAAGTAAACTATTATTTTCCCTTGTGTGGCTGCTATTGTTTTGTTAGCGGCTTCTAATTTAAGATCTTTTCTGAGCCGTCAGCATTTATCGACTTTCCGAATTTGAAAAAAAGTTGGCGATTTCGCTAAAACGCAAAAAAATGTTCAGTGAAAGAACAAAGTCACTTGAAACTGAACGAACATGAGAGATTAACCCACAAACAGTGAACGAGAAGAAATCAAACAGACGACCAATTTGCATAATGGTCAGACATTTCTGCAAGAAAGAAATGTTTATTTTTAGCAGTTAACAGTCGAGGTTCAAGCCACGAGCCGGACATTCCACGGACCTTTTTTTGTCGAAAACAACTGGAGGATGATATGGACACTGCCACACCATCCAAAATTGAATTGATCTACCGCATTCAGATTGATTAGTTTAATATATGCCGTATATATATATATACCAGGACAAATACTGAAGATATATTTACATTCACCTGCATGGAAAAGTAATTTTCCGCTTCGGTGCGAGTAAATGACTCAGCAAAAATAACGGGATTGTTTACAGCCTTTTAGAGAACCTCACTTAGCGTAAGCGTACAATGGGCAGTACAAATTTTTGTCTAACAGTACTTCCGTTAGCCGTGGACTATTTAAACGTGTTTAAAACAAAAAATCGATCCGGATAAATGTTTTTGGCCGGGTTTGAGCGAACGGCGGTCGGTGACGATGTCGCGTGCATGTCGTTTTGTTGTCTGCGTTATTGGGGAGGCCGGAGGGGTCCTTTAGTTATGTTTAGTTTCTGTTTGATTCGATGCACAATATAGAGGCATCGAGGTACATTAAATACAAACAAGCATCCTGAGTTTCATTTATTTTGGGTCACGGCGAGGGTTAATTAATTATGGAGATGATATAGTAAATCCAGGCAAACTACATCATTATTTGTGTACCTCTTGGTGTTTTTACTCAGAACACAGGCAGCCCAAGCTCACGTTGTGATCAGGATCATATTGCATAATAGCTGTCATGGCAAAAATATAAGAGTTTGTATGGGAATATTTTACAACACCTTTTAGCAAACCAAAATACTGCCAAATCTTAAATAAAATTGCCTTACCTTACTTTCACTGTGCTTTTCTTCTTGTCTGAACGCTTATTTTGCCGATTCTTTTCCATTAAGGCGAGTTATCGCTTTCTGGGTTCCCACTGCAAAGAAAAGAAAACTTTTTTTGTGATGACCGCTATTACGCAATGTGATCCTGATGACAACGTGAGCTTGGGGTGCCTGTGCTCAGAAAAGCGCTTAGTCACGCCGAAAATAACTACCTGTAATTGAAAATGTCAGGAGTTCGGCATGTGCTTTTAGACATTTTTACAAGGGGAAATCTTTTGTCGGTTTTGAATATTACTGAGTGGGTACATTTTTGCGAAAGAGAATATCATTTTTTGAGAAAATAGAGAAAAATTAACTATTTTTGCGATGTTGATAAGCATGCCTCGACGAAACGCTTGCTCAGCAAATTTCCTTCGTTGTGCCATGCCATCGTGAAGGTATTCGAGATATGGGTGCGTCACGTATTTACATGACAATGAAAACTCCAGGCTCAGTAAATCTAAGATAGGAATCCGGGATCGTTTAAATTCCAGTTAGCAAAAAACTAAGATTAATTCATGACGCCTTTTCAGAACCTTCCTGGCGTGAATCTGACAGACCATTCACTTATCTCGTACCCCGAGATGTTTACTCACCGTTGAGAAGATCTGGGTAGGAGATTAACCATTCACCTTTATCGGGTCTAGTGCTAAAGTTTCCGTCCGCAGTTCACTCCATTCATTTTTGTGAATCTCTAATTAGGGGAATCCCCCCACACAAGGTTTTAAACGTGAACAGTCGTTGGTATTTAGATCAATCGATCTGGAGCGCATTTAGGACGTTTAGATGTTACATAGGTTTTACACCTCGGCTATTTAACGCCATTCATTCTCTAATTCCGCAAGTTTTTCGCTTGAGCATGCACTTGCTTTTCCTTTTTCTGTCAAGGAAATGATCCACTGTAAACTTTTTGACCGAGCAGCAAGAAGTTTTAGCCTCAAGTGGACAGCAGGAATCTTCCTCCTCTTGATTTTAAGAGTAAGTGCTTCAGTCTTACACTGTAATATATTACTTTACAGTGTAATTTATAGTTTCGTCTCGGTTGCAAAACTGACAAGCGAGCGAACGAAGACCAACCAGGCGCGCAGAATTGGAAATCGCCCAGCAGCTATAGGAGAGCTGGTGGGATTCGCGGTAACCAGCGATCATGCCCTCCTGATCGCAGGTAGATTCGCGGCTAAGAGCTCGCACCCTCAAACCTCGCGGCTAAGCAGGTTGCCGTGCCTCGATTTCAGACACTGTGCGAATGCCTGTCGTTTCGCCAAGGCCAATATACAGGACATTGGCGAATCGACCACATATGTTGGCGAATCTACCGGATACCCACTGTGCGGTTGGCGCGATGATGAATTTTCCGCGAAAGAGTTCTTGTTTTCTTGCTTCGTTGACAGTGCCGGTGGTTCTGTGGTTCCGATTTTTCCTAACTGGTGGTAAGAATGATCACACATTGTGCAGTTAAATTTGTTCCTTTACTTAGTTACCACAAACGGATTAACTTTTCCTAAGCTATTAATCTTCTATGGGTTCCACAGAAATCGTTTTGGTCGCATTTTGTTTGTAAAGCTTCGATTTATTGAGCAGATATTTGTTTTATGGATTGAAACAATTTCCTGAAAATGTAGTCAGTGTAATTTGCAGCCGAAGTGTTATCTAATTTTACCTAAATTCGTGACAAGCAAAATAAATAACAAGGGAAATTACATGTAAAGATTGTTCGGCAGGTAGATTTTGCAGGTTACAGGTTGCAGGTTCAAAATGTAATTAGCATTAGGAAAACGACCTCTCGTTGCCATTAGTGCCAGCGGTTTCCTAATGCTAATTACATTTTGAACCTACAACCTGCAAAATCTACCTGCTGAAGATTGTTTGGATTTGTTGCTGATGTTATTCTGTTTGTTCAGTGTTTAATGTTATCATGATGTTATTTATGTCATTTTATTTTCTTTCATTTATTCCATCTTATCACGTCAATTTTAAAATCTTCGCTTTAATCTTGAGATCTTCGTTTTATCATTGGTTATTTTCGTGTCTTTGGTTTCTTCAGAAATACCCGCATAAAGGGGCTCCATAATACATGGGTGTGCGGAGACATGAAATTTCTCTTTGAGTGCAGTGTTCAGTTCAATATCCTCAATACTGGATACACTGCTACCTCTGCCTTGTCCCCAGGTGTCGCTCCTTGGTAGTATGAGGCGCACTGTGCATTTTGGGATGGATTTTGCGTGGTTCGCCTAGCGTTCTGGGACTGATGCAAACCATCAACCCCTGTGCTCCCTGATTTCCCGCCTTACTGCCATAGCAGACCAGAGCCTGGAGATGAGGCATCTACTACCTTTTATAACAGTTTCCACTGGCTTGCATTTTTGGCAGCATTTAAAGTGCAGTGCATGAATCAGCAGTTGCATTTCTGCCACTTTTAATTGAATTCAACACAGCAGTAAAATGGGCATATGAACCTGTCCTTTCAATGCGTTGATGGACTGTTAATATATGTTATGTAACAAACCTCAGTAGCTCTTCAAATAATGACCTATTTCAAGTGCACATAAAGCAATTTTTTTAATTATGCATATTTCTAAAGTTAAACATGTTGAAGGAAGAATCTGAAAGTGTTATCAGCCTGGAAAGTTACAGCATTTTGCTCCAAACATGTCAGCCATTTCACGCAGTCAAAATACCATGTGATCTCAGATCATGATGTCAACTTAGTTGCATCTCAGATCAAGAGATGAGGCAGACAGTGAGGAAACTACACGTTGAGGAGTTAGAACATTATCGCAATGCGTTCATGAACGTTTTCACTTGAGAGGTTCTTTCTCAGCACTTACCCAAAACGGCCATTTGCAACCAAAGTGACTACATATTAAGGATTTCACAATGGAAAATCGACTCAGACTCCGGACACTTTTTTGTCAGAATAACCAGATTTTATACCCCCAAAAATCACTCATATCTTTGCTTAGTGTAATTTTTCTACAGTGGTTTTCTATACAAAACAGCCAAGAAAAAATTTGCTTCATATGCCCTTTAGTAAGTGTCAATACCAATACCTTGCTAATAAAAACAGACACTTTCTGTGGGCCTTGAGGTCTTTGTATAATTTTACTCATTTACATGTATTCCTGAAACATTTGTCCTATGCGTAATTATAATAATCATGTCTTCCTTTCTTGGCAGGCACCAGTCAGTGTGAAAACTAAATGTATAGCATGCACAATCCAGTCTATAACAACAATCGATGTTACAACAGGGGAGTGCATTGCTTGTTTTCCCTGCCCATCATGCGAGGATGGTCACACTTCATCAGTCCCTTGCGGATCAACGGTTCCCTTTGGTACAGATATAAAGTGTGTTTTAATCAAGTCAGATCCTGTGGCTAGTACCCAAACAAGATATCAGACTGCTACACTCCTGACCATCTCATCTGCCAAGAAGGTTATTATTACACCAGCCACAAGCATCAGTCGTCCAGTGGTCATTCCTTCCACTAGTTCCAGCACTCCTGCTGGTTCCACCATCACGTATGGACCCGAGACAACACAAAATCCTACGAGTGAGACACTTGCTCATGTAGGAGATTATGAAGAATGGAACAAAGACACAGTCGTTTACATAATAAGTGCAACATGCCTCCTGATCACATTTGCAGCTATTATCTGGAAAATTGTAAAAAGGAAAAACAGTCAACAACTTCAGCTACAAGCAGCGAATTCTGACAGACCATCTACCTCACCGGTACAACCAGTGTGTGAAGTTTTTTCTCAGGACAATGAAACTTGCCGTGTTAATTGGATGGAAAACACTGTTACATTTAGCCGTTACAGTGACCACACTTCTAAGAAGGGAGGTGGAAATCAGAGATCCCAGCCTGGTGTAACACAAGTTTCTTCGCCATCTCTTGTTGCAGCTGCAGGTAATCATATACGATTGATATGAAGTTCAAAATTAATTGAAGAAAACAGATTGAGCTAGATGTGAGGTTTATTTGTTAATAATTTTGTTACTTACTCTACTTATGTTTTTTGTTTTTATTCTTGGTTGTTGTTCTGTTGCTTTTTTATGTTTTATATTCCATTTGTTCTTTTTCTATTTATTTTAAGTTTCTTTTTACTTTATAAGACTAATGTTTAGCTTAACGTTGGGGGGAAGGGCAATTTAAGCACACCCCAGTACCCCCTCCATAGCTATTGATAATTTTCAGTCCATGCTAGCCCTTTAAATTCATGCTTCTCGACATCCATTTTATGGTCAATTGACAGCTGTCAAATCAAGGTATCCGCTGACCTGTATCACATGGCCAGATTGCAGGCTCAGATTAAAACTCATTGAGGTAACATGTTTTTTTTAAGTTGACTGCTGGCCAGTCATTGGTTTTTTCATTGATCGTGGGCTCAGGTCCGAATTTTTTTCTTCTGGCAGCATTTTTTAATTTTTATGGTCATTCTCAGCAGAAATTTTGCAATTGGAGTTGATGTTTCTAATTATTCTTCCGCTTTTAGGCTTGGCTAAATCTACATATTATTTGTATGACTGCTATTTAAACATTTTAGTTTGATCTGCTGTAGCTGATCAGTGGCAAAGAAAGTATTTACCTTATAAGGATCAGAAAATACCAAACTGTTATTTAAAATAAAATAAAAAAGGATTGAAAGCAGATTTACTTGAATGTAAGTCAATATGCTTAAACTAGATTTTATTTTCTTGTTGACAGGTAACGTTGTGCAGCCAGATACCCAGTTTGTTCCTCCTGCACCGTGGCCAGGTCAGCCGCTCATGAATAGTGTTAGGAATGGTCTGATAGCTGATGGTCTGGACCAGGGGAGACCTATGGACTGGTCAGTGTTATCACAGAGAGAAAAGTATCAAGCAAAGGTTTTGGATATGCCATTTCCTCTTCTTTTCAAAATTTGTCACACCCTTGATATACCAAGAACTGATGGAAATGATGTTAGAATGCTTGCATTCAAGCTTGGAATTCCAGTTAATGAGCTTGCTCTTCTTAAACAGGCAGCCATTACACAAAATCAAGATAATGTTTATTGTAATGCTATTAGTTACGTTGTTCTTACTAAGAAATCATGGCTCTGTGTTGGGGATTTTGTTAATATAATGAATGGAATTGAAAGGGATGACATCATCACCCTAATAAATAACTGATGTTATTAAGCTAATACACCTTATTTCAAAATGGCCACTGATTTTTTGGGGTGTCTCAAAAACTCAGACCTCGAAACCTTGGTGCTGACCAAAAGGATCGCGGCCTCTGGGGACGAGGATGACAAGTGACCACATGTACTAGTGGGTTTTCGTTCAGACGGGTCTTCAGTGGGTCTGAGTTTTCGAGGGATCTGAGTTGTCAAGGTCTGAGTTTTCGAGGTCTGATTTTTTGAGGGGTCTGAGTTTTCGAGTGGTCTGAGTTTTAGAGGTCTGAGTTTTCGAGAGGTCTGAGGTCTGAGTTTTCAAGACACCCTTGTTTTATGCACATACAAATTGGCCCTTGTTGCCTCGTTTATTATTCTTTTGATTTTTGAGCTTAAAAACGAGGCAAGAAGGGCTAATTTGAATACCAACAAAAGAATATTAAGATGGCAGCCATTTAAGAAATAGAAAATATGTACCATGTTTCTATCGAGTTATAGAAACACGAGTGGAAGTTTGGGAGAACGAGAAATGCTGTGTTTCCACAGCTTTTTCGAGTTCTCCCAAACTTTCACGAGTGTTTCTATAATTCGATAGAAACACGAAGTTCTGTGTCTCCATCGAGTTATGGAAACAAGATTCTTAACCAATCAGTTTGCATATTTTCTTAGGACTGTTTATGGTGCATGCCTGCTATTTGTTAGACTGCAGATAATGAGTTTTTCATACAGTCTAAAAAATTGCTAGTCAGAGAAATACAGTCAGGGAGGTGTGAATGAAGCTATAGTTAACACTTCCTAAAATCAGCTTTTTCAAACCCAATATTTAACAATAAAAGAACCACAAGTGTTATTTCTACAGGAATGGGCCAGTGCATGTGTCACGGAGATTTTTCTGTTTTCAGACCAATTCTGTCTTATGCAAAAATGCTCGTACAGAATAATTTTTATAAAGAATAATTTTTATGATATTTTAGCGGGTAGAATGAACCATAAATTAATAAGTTTTGGTGATTTTTTTCATTTTAAATTAGCTTGAAAACTTTAAAAAAATTGGCAAATTTTTTCAAGGTTCAAACCTTTTCCATCCTTGTCATAATAATAATAATAATAATAATAATAATAATAATAATAATAATAATAATAAAACCTTTATTTAGACACGATGGGGATTTAAGATGATTTCCACAGAACATTCGAGCAATAATGGCAAAAATAAAGTTACCATAAAAATCTCATAGCATGGTACTATTTTAACTTAAGGTAAGAAGATCTTATCAAGACTTTTAAGCTCTCAAGAAAATTGAACTTGAAGTTATCCATATTTCAATTAAAAGGCACCTTTCGCGTTAGTTGAAAACACAATAACACATGCTTTGAGCATTCGTACGAGGTTTGACATTAAATTTCTCAAGAATGCGTGGGGATTTAAACGCGGGGTCACCTAGAGGAATGAATTACAGTGAGATGTTTTAAATAATATTCAAAAAGTTACTGTGTTGTGAGTAGATATTTGGTAAATAATTTTTGCACTTATTGCTCGAACTTTGAGAGGAATCCGTCTTGAGCTTTGCAGCTTGTGGGGTCGTGTAACAGTGTACAAGAATCAGTAGTCTCGATGAATGGTCTTGGGCAGCAAAACTAGACCTTTATTACTAGGTTACCATTAATACCATAGCTAGTTTTTAATAACGTACAATACAGCATGACAATGCCCCTTTAATCACCTTTCCTCTTCAAACAATTCTTAGAACATGGTTCCTGACAGGACTTCAGCTCAAAGAGCACTTTCACTTTGAATGTACTATTTTCAGTAATAATTCGATTTAAAGGGGCTACATCATGGTTTGTGCATTTTGAAAAATTTAGCCTAATTTTTCAAACTCGTTATTTGTAATCCATCTCAATCTTCCCCATCCTTAACCATCCTTGTTCCTTTTTTGGTTCAGTATCACCTCTTTGGTGTTTTTCTTCCTAAGTAAACTGTTATTTTGAGGTTTCCAATGTTTTAAGGGCAATTTAGCTCATCGCAACATAGGCTGAAAATATATTAAAGTATTTGAGTATTTCAAACTGTGCAGCAGGGGTAATTGCTAGAATTTCAAATAATGCACTCTTTGCTTGCATTTAGTTCCATTTGTGTTTGTTTGCAGTTAGTTTCACTTGTGCTTACTTGCGGTTGGCTTTTACAGTTGTTGGAAAGGGCCAAATGCAATATTCATGAAGCAATGCTGTCCTTTCCAACAATTAAAAGCTAACCATAAGCAAACATGAGTGAAACTAACTGCAAGCAAAAGTGAATGAAACTAATTGCAAGCAAACCGTCGGCGTTCTGTGTTCTGCAAATTACCCCTGCCACAAACAGTGAGGCTTAATAAAGCTAGGACAACATAAGATCATATCAAAAGTAGGGAAGAAGATGGCAGGTCAAAAGTAGTTGCATGCTTAAACTGCAGCTGAACTTGGTTATCTCATTTTCAAACCTTATTAAATAAAATTAAATTGACAATGTTTGGAGCTAAACATAATTAATGAATTCAATAAAGCAATTTTTATCTTTCTTCAATAAATTATGTAAAACTGTGTACTGTGCAGAACATTCACTGTGATTGTTTCATAATTTGTTGAAAATAATTATAAGCCAAACCATAAGAAGGCTGTTGATTTTTGCAGTTAGGTAGTGCCAGTCTTGTGTGTGTGATACCCATGCGATCTTACACGTATAGGGCAATCTCTCATACCTAGCTCTCTAATTTGACATTGTCACATACCTTGAATGAACCACTCAAATTAAACAGGTTATTATGTGATCCAGTTTGAGCAAAGCAAATCGTGCTTGCTAGCTTTTTGCAAGGCTGATTTGACTTCCTGTATTTTTAACATGCACATTTGAATGTTTGGAATATCTTTGGAAGTTGAAAGAACACTTTCAACATTTTAGAAATTCCAGCACTCTGGGACAAGGAGTTGGCAAATAATTGAAGTCATGGTTGGGGTGACTCCAAACCATTTTATGCAGGGAGTCTCCACTTTTAAATACAAACCCTTGTGAGCTTCCACATACCATTTTCATTTTTCTATCATATATTATGCCTTTGATAGAAAATTATAATTTAGTACTCTTTCACATACCTACAGAAGGGTTACTTCATATCTTTTCTTAATTTTTCACTTGAACAACCCCTTTAATTGGCTTTAAATACTCAATGAATCAATTAGCAACAGCCGAGTGGTTGTCTTTGAGATATTGTGAAGGCCTTGTGTCCTTTTACATTAAAACAGTAGTGGATTCTTCCCATATAGTCATTTTCAAATTTGTGCATAGAATTATAGTAACAAAACAAGAACTATTTAGATTTGGGTTTTGGTATGTGCTGGGTGTAGTTGTCTGGGGTGACTAGCCAGGGGAGGGTTCCAGGGGTTCCAGAACCCCCCTATTGTGCTATGAACATGGCAATAATTTCGAGACAAAAACTTTGTCGGAACCTACTTTGAGATGAAATCTTTGCTTTTGAAGAAAAGGAAAAGAAAATGAATTAAAAATGCATCACTTGTTATATCAAGGGTTCCAATATTACAAGGATGTGTAAATTGGGCATATCATACGAGCCTTCTGTGTATATGAGCCTCATTCTTGAGTGAGTGAACACAAGACTACAGTATTTATGAATTGTGTAATGTATTCCACATCTATTAACTTTATATCCATTCTAAAGATTTGCAATCCCCTCTTAAAATTGCTGGCTACGTTTGGTGCTGAGATTATTGGAAATTTGTGCTCAAAATGAAGGAAATGCCATTTCAGATGACCTAAAATACAAAAAATTCCAGGGTGAATAAATTCCCAGACCCCCTAGAAAAGACTCTGAGCACCTCCAGTGCTGCCCATTCTCAATCGGACCAGCAAAACTCCATTAGGAACCCCTCTATACAAAAAGGCTGGCTATGCCCCTATTGAACATGACTAAAGCAACCAAGCCACAGGCTATGAGTACTTAGGGTGGCCCTTAGGGTATGGAAAAGCAGTTACACTGCATGGGAAATGAAATGACTGCCCATGGCTATCACATTAAAATGTAGGAAACTGGCAGAAATTGTGAAATAATTTTTACAAAGGAAGGAGCCCACCCTCCGCCCCCGGGGGGACTCCCCTATTAAAATGATGGGGTGCTTGTTGGAAATTTTGAAAAGTTCCCCTAAAAGGTACCAGAATCTCTATAAGTGGAAGTGGCCTCCCAAAATTATCAATTTTACTCCCTAAAAGGTACGACGAGCACCCCGCCATTTTTATAGGGAAGTCCCCCGGGCCTCCACCCCCCCCTCCCATTCACCCCCAACAGGGGAAAGGGCAGCTCCTGCTGCTATTTGAACAGAATATTCAATTCAGAGTCAATCCCTGCTGTACCCTGGGATCAAGATCAGTTGGACGGGTGGGAGCTGGGGGAATCGAGATTGTTAAAGTCTTAATATTATAAATCTCGTTGGTTTTTGCAAGCCTAAATCACTGCCCAGGGATTTTTATTTTGTCTAAACAAAGATTGTGAACATAATCCATAATGACAGTACCCTCTACTTCAGGTTTAACTTGAAGCAGTCTCCCCATCTTCGCGCCCTCGGGAATGTAAGGAACGAACGAGGTTGCGCATAACCCTTTGATCAAAACGAATGCAGGTTGTGTCGCCCCGAGTTACGCCGCCCCAACCTAAATTACGTCGCCCCAGCATCCGAGTTGTGTCATAAACGAAGTTACATGTTGTAACTTGTTCGAGTTAATCGATCGATCTTTCTACCTTTTACTTCTTACTTCATAAGCGAAGCGCGTTCTACTTCATAAGTCGATCGAGTTAATCGAGCGATGATTCTTACAAACTGTTACACGTTTCAACAACTTCGATGTTGGGGCGACGTAAGTTAAGCTGGGGCGATGTACACTCGAGCTCGGGACGGGTAAGTGTCTTTGTTTCTCTTCCACTTTCCCTTTTTACTGATTGCCACAGTGGCAAAATATTTAAAGCTAGAAATTGGAAACGCGTACTGGTACTTAACAGTGGTAAGAACAATCTTTACAATTTCTTTTCCTTCGATGGCTTGGGTTATTTTGGGCACTTTAACTCCGGGAATGTAACCTATTGGTCTCCAAGTATCATGCTGGCTTGAACGACTATAGCATTTTCATCTCTTCTGTTTGTGGGCTCGTAAACGAGCTTTAGTGGCACAACATCCTTCTTAATTAAATGCCTCTTTGCATAGTTTAAGTCCAGCTTGAAAGTGGTCATGAAAGCTGCTACCTTTCAAAGTAAACGATTCGGTAAACAACGTTTCTTTAATCGAAGAAATAACTGCCTCAGCGACTGGAAGAAACTCC
The DNA here is from genome assembly GCA_947652115.1 of Blastomussa wellsi. Classification (NCBI taxonomy): domain Eukaryota; kingdom Metazoa; phylum Cnidaria; class Anthozoa; order Scleractinia; family Plerogyridae; genus Blastomussa; species Blastomussa wellsi. The sequence continues at coordinate 9,704,805 of OX393563.1, forward strand.
TTTTCTGTGTTGCTACACGCAGCTTTAATGTCGGCATCGAAGTCAAACTCTTCCTCCTCTCCATCTGATTTGTCGTCTTCCTCTTCTTCGACAAACTGCTCTTCCTCTTCTGATGTGAAGTTTCCTACAAGGGTGAGGTTTTGTAGTCCTCTATCTAGAGTCTGACTTTCGTCGGCAAGAATAACTTTTCCGCGACGTGGAAAATTGCTGCAGTTGCAGTCAACTTTTGTCAAGTCTAACAGTGGCATGAAGGGAATTTTGTTCGGGGACTTTGTTTCCCTCGGTTGCACAAGAGATCGAGACGAGGTAACGGAGATTGTCTCGTCGAGTTTGAAATCCCAGATCAACAACACGGTGTCGTCGTCTTCGACCTGATCAGGATGAATCTGTCGAGAGAACACAAACCTAAATCAAAATCGATAGTAATAAAACTTACCGAAATATTGACAAAAGTCATGTAAACGCCAGACGTATTTACCTCAAAATTCACACTTGAAATGACCTCGATAACGCCTGGCGAGTTCATGTCCTCCATCTTACGTAAATGATTGTTACTTCGAGGGATTACAACCATTCGCCTTTCAAAAAGAGAACCAGGGAAACTTACGTGTGCAAACACGCAATTCAGTTTCAGGAACGGCAAACTAGGAACTGTGAGCTCAAACACGTAACTCAAATCGATACAATAAAGATACAGAAGGTTCCGACCTTGGAACTGCTGAGCTTGAAAACGTGTCTCCTCGAGCGCGTCCATGTTGAAATGACGAAGTCACGTGGTGCGCCTCAGTTGATAATATAGTTCGAAGTGATGCATCATGGGAAACATGAAATTCCCTCCTTCCTGACACCCATCAAAATTCTTCGCGTCTGTAAAGCGCGCGCTAAAAAATCCTCATTGATTGGTGTATATTGATCACATGAAAATATTTTAAGCCAATCAGTGAGATCGCTGTGAAATTCGGGGAATCCCCGAGCAATTTGATGGTTTGTCCTGTTGGAAAAGAGTTTTGTATGCTTCAATATTGAATTCGAATTATTCGATGCATTGATCTTTGAGGGTTTAATATTTGCTGTATTCTGGTTCTAGTTGATAAAAGTGGTAAGCTTTGCTGTCATCTTTCTATCGCTCTTTAAACTTCATAATGCCATGTTTTAGAATCCGTTGCTTTGGAAATTTTGAGTACGCTACGTACAGCGGGCTATTAACTTTGCAAAAATTAATATCATCATGTACTTTGCACAAATGATTTACTCTTTCTTATGCAGTAATATCGATCGTTGTCGAGATTTATCAAACACTACTCTTCAAATTGTTTGTATTTTGTGTGTGATTCTAATTCTAGAATTTCTACGATGCGGCGGGCTACCTTACTTCGATGAAAACCTTAAAGCTGGATTGGAAGTTGGTATGTACATTGCACATTTAAACTTGAGTTAATATGAAAGCCTTTTAAGTTTTCGTTAGATACGGCATTTAATCAATAGGACATATCATAGGACATATCATATCATGAAAACTGGAGCAACGAATTGCCGTAATTTGCCCGTTAAATATCGGGATGAAATTATATCGGGATGAATCCATCGCGTATTCATCTGTTACAATCGCGTCATTGTAAAAATTTTCCATGCATTGTTTGACTGACTGTAGCTCAGCATTAACAGTGTGAAATAAAATTTAATAACATTTACATCTGAACAAGTAACTCTTGTCTTTTATTTTGAGGTCATATGGCTCACGGAGAATTTTTTAGCTTTATAACTCTTTATAGTCAGCGTGAAATTTTAAGTTTCTGAACGTCTAACATTTTGAAAGTTTTTCCATTTAATTACCGGTAGTTACTGTTAACCTGACAACGAACCCTAAGAGGAGTTAGGAGTGAATAGTTGCCATCAATTAAACCTAGTCTAGAAAAACATATATAACGACCTGGGAAATATACATGATGTATAAATTTATTTGTATAGGTAATCCCATGAGGCCAAGTACTATTAAGGATTAATTGCACGAGAGTTTTCAAAATTTTCCAAAATTGCCCGAGTCGCGAAGCAATGAGGGCAATTTGGAAAATTTTGAAAACTCAAGTGCAATTAATCCTTAATAATACGAGGTCTCATGGGATTACTTGTTTATCAATAAAGGGCAAAATTTATACGAAGGAAAATCATGCGCGCAGTCTATTTTTATCTGGGAAGCCTGTTTAGCGCTACGGCAATTAACGGATCAGCCAATCATTAACAGGTAATCATGCCCTCTCTTGATTACTAAAAATGCCCTCGATTAAGAAAAAATGCCCTCTCTCTCAACCAATCAGTGCTCAGTAATTTTGCCCTTTATTGATAAGGGGAAAAAGCGCCTCTGGTTTTTAAACATAGGCACGCAATGGGTGCGAGAGTTATTTTTTCAGTTTTAATATGGACGTCTTGGGTATTTTTTTTGGGGTCAGCAAAACTAGCCCGTCCAAAAAGAACGCTCAATGACCAATTTAGTGTCGGGCCTTTTGCTGACGGCGTGTGCATTTTAAGTAAATGAGCGCAACGCAAAAATACGTTTGACTAGCGAATTCATTCACGACGAAACTTTCCTGTCGACCATGAATAATATATCTGTAAAAATGCAGTAATCAGTTTAATCAATCACTTTGCTGTGCATGTCATTCCATTTTTATCAAACAATTTGACAATCTCGTCCCAGAGCCTGCTTTTCTTTTGGTCAGCATCAAGAAAAGCAGGCTTTGGGGACGAGATTGACAATTTGACTGGTTTCTTGATGCAAACCCGAACTAGCCTGCGTTGCAGCCAGATGTGTCACATAATCCTCAGTGGTTTTGTCCGTCTGCGACGCAGGCTACCCCAAACCTGATTGGATTGATGTACGTCACTAACTTGGGTGTGACGCCTAAAAGTCTGATTTGATTACTATGTGGTTACACTTGCTGTCATAAAGCCCGTAGCAATATTTGAGGGATTCCTTACCACAAATCTTTAGCAAATATCAATGCTTTTAAACTCTCTTCTTTAACAATGCTCATTACTACACAATGACCAATTTAGTAATCAACAATCGAGACCTCTGGGAAGGTCCAACACCGGAAGTCCGCGAATCACGGACTTCCCGTTTCTGTGCGCATGCACAAAGTCGAATCTGACAAATCTGATTAGGTGAAAGCTACAAAATGTGTTTTCTACGCATGCTCACAATTTGGTTATGGCCAGAGGTCGCGATTCTTGGTGCTGACCAAAAGGATCGCAGCCTCTGGGGACGAGAATGCTCTGCTCAATGTTCACAAGACTAACTATTGTTAATGTTATGGTACACAATAATGACAAACAACAATTAGTGGTCAATGTTAGGCACAGAATATGCTGGCAACGCTCAGATAAAAAGCCCACTGACCAGATAAACCCAGCAGAGGGGGTGCCTCATGCCTGTACTGCAAGGTGGAAATTGTTGCTGGAATAATGTCCTGGGGCCAAGTTAACCCAGTCCAGAGAACAAATGTCCCCTCCCTGATGGGGCTTCAGCACAGGTCCAAAGGAATGCCACAGGCAGCAATTCCCCGCCCTTAAGTTTATTAATAAGTCATTCAGAGTTGTACAATTTAAGTAAAAAATGCCAAAGAAGGTAAATAATTACTAGTACAGTCTTTGGACAATTACAGTGCTTCCCTGTATGTAAGGGTGATAGCAACTAAGAAAAACCTGCAAAAGGTTGGGGGCTACAACTAAGAGATAGAAAAAAAGGAAGTTGGCAGGAGGGATTAAACTTGCTGTGAAGGAAACGTGCAGTAATCTGAGAAGGGAGAAACAATTACTCGCATGACGTGATATGCTTGACTCACACATGAGCCAAATATGATTAACATGTGTGGAGGAAGTCTAGAAGGACTGTAATGTTCATTGTCGGGTTGCATAGGCAAGGCCTATGAGGCTGTACAAGGTTTTGATAGTGTTCAAAAGACCACGAGGGAGAACATCATATGACATAACACTTAACTGCACATGGGTAGACAAAATAAATGATTATGCAAATTAGGTTCAAACGTGTCCATTCTGCCGGCCTTGATGACATCAACTTAAAGATGCTTAAAAATGTCTAAATGTTCTTAATGTTCTTGATATTGTTAATGTTCTCTTATCTAGTTCTAGTAAAGTTCCTTCGAAGTGTTATTTAAAATTTAGCCTTAAAGTGCACCTAACACCCAAATTTAATTGCAGCTGGAAGAAATGTTATATATACTACATGAAGTAAATTGGCACAAAAATTTATTGATTTGTGTGACTCCTCTATTTTTTATGTGGGGTTGAAGTTGAGAAATATTTGGCTCAAGTCTGCATCCCCATGGGAGCTAGGGCAAGTAGAGCTGTGACGTAGAAAGGAGAACTGCATGCGACTGCTTTCCATGTTGGTTACGATTTTCAGTTTCGTGTACTCTTTTGTCAGTCGCTTGGCATTCTTTTTTTCTCTCACATTCTCTCAGAACGAATTAATTAACAGAAGTGGATGAGACTGACCAAGCTTTCGTTCTCCTTTCTACATTATAGCAAATACTATCCCCAAACCCCCAATTACTCGGACTTGAACCAAGATGGCGGCAATTTTGGAGCAATTTTTCAAACTTTGAAAAGTTCTATAAATCGTAGGTTTCAGCAAATATAAAAATTTTTCCACTACTAATACTACAAAAATTGCGAAAAATTATTCAGTGATAAAAACAAAATTGGGGTTAGGTGCACTTTAAATAAAGTTATTTGGAAATGTTTCTACAAGTTCATTTAACTTTCAATATCTTTGAAACTTGTTGCTGACAATTCTCTTGAATTGTTTGTTAAGTGCATAGTGCAACTGCTGTGCTTCTTCAAAGTCAAGTCAAGTCAGCTTTTTTTCAAAACTGACTTGTTTTCTTTTTTGCAGGTGATAATTACTTTTATCACACTCCCTCTCATTATTGTCCAGGGAAGACGCCAGAAACCCCGACATGATGAAATTGAGAGAATATCAAATGATACGCATTCTAGCATTTGGAAATGTTCTAATACAGAATGCCCCCCAGGATCTGGCTTAAATGTGCAATGTGGGAGCAGTATTCCTATCACTGTACAAATAGTGTGTGTCTTTTGTGTGGAAGGGATAAATCACTCTAGCACCCACGATTACTCTTCCTGTAAAAGCTGCAAAATCTGTGGCAAGCATGAAAATAAGAGAGGAGAGTGCACTCCAGAAGAAGATACAACAGAATGTTTGGGGACGTGCCACAAGGGCTTCTACATGGACAAAATCACTGGGGAATGTCACGCATGTAGTGACTGTTGCAAACAAGCCAAGAAATACCATGAAAAACAGTGCGAGGACTCAGGACTTCCACCTAATCAGCAGTGCAGACAAAACAATGCCAACTGTCATGATCCAACAAAGGCAGGCCACAAAGGGCAGGATCGCCAACCAGACAGTCGAAGAAGTCTCCAGGCTTCAGAAATTACAGCTATTGCAATTAGTTCCATATTAATTGTTGGTTTCATATTTGTTGTGATCTGGAAGTGGCAAGAAGTCAAAAGTATCCTTAAAGGGTGTTGTTGTTGTTTCTCTAATCTGGTGGGATCAAATGGTGGACGGGCAGTTCATTTCAATGTAAATGGCGAGTTTCTGGACCAAGGCTTGGAATCAATTTCTTGCATTCGTGTGAATGAGCGTCCTTTGACAGAAAATGACAATTTAGAGCCAGGACCCTTACCTTCAGGTAATTATATCATTAATTTGTTAGTTTATTCGTTTTACCTTTAATGTATGTAATAAACTATTTTCATTTGATAAAGTTATTTGTTTTAACTGTATGAACCCTGATAAAACTATACTTGACATTTTGGGCATAAGAGGTATGCTCTCTAACTGTACTTGGAAAGGAAGTTGCACCTGGTGCATCAGCAAAGTTGGCATGACCTGAGAGTTCTTCTGGACTATAGCTTGACATATAATAATATATAATAAGTAGTAGATAAAATATGAGCGGGAGATCTGTATGGGCATTTACAATTGCGAGCCGATAGGCGAGCAATTGTAAAGCCCATACAGATTGGACGCGAATATTTTATCGTACTTGTGAAATGAAAACAATAAATTGAATGCAAAGTATTGTTATTCGATTCCATTGTGCTTTGCATTTTAATCAGTAAAGATCTGTATCAAAAGTTAATAAATACTAATCAGCTGAGCAGGAGTTTGTATCAAAAGTTAATTCTACTCTTGATTTGTATTGGGGTTTACAGAGCATTCATGTGACCTAAATAGTACCTTTGCATTGGATCTACTCCTTATGAATTATTAATGAATTTTACAAATATATATAAATATCATATTAATGGTTGCTTCTGCTGGACTTCCTTCAGATTCTAAAGTGATGACAACTAAGAGAATGAAGAGGGCAACATATCAACGGCTGCTGTCAGTTCCGGTTCAAAGTTCTCCATCAGATTCAACATGTATCCCTAGATCACACTCGCACCCAGGATGTCTTAAGGATCTAAACAAGACAAAAGAAACAACAAATTTCAAGAGTAGCTTCAAAAAGCTATTCAGTAGTCCACGAATGAAGAAAGCAGTGAGAAGAGGATACAGTAAGTTCTCTACATTTTTGGCACACCTTTAGGGTTCCTTTAGTACTGCATGTGATCATTATTTAAGTCAGAGTGTGATTTCAGTAACCAGAATGTGCCAACTTGGGCAGGGCAGAACAGCGACAGTCCTTTCCATCAATTAATTTGGGCAAATCAAAATTTAAAGTGCACCTAACCCCATTTGAAATATTTTCTCGCTATAATACACCTTTGCACCAGTTTGAAAGGCATTACACCTTTTGTCTCTCCTTTCACCAAATTCTGGCTATTTATAGCATTCAAAATTTACGAAGAACTGTGCATCATTTGTTCCACGTCAGAAGGGGGTGGGCCTATTCTTAATTTACATGCTTAAAAAGACTTGATATAATGCAAATCAATTTGAGACATCGAATTAAGTATAGACCCACGCCCCTTCTGACTCAGTCTTGGAACAAATTTTGCATAGTTTTTCGTAACTTTTGAATTCTATAAATAGCCAGAATTTGGTAAAAAGGAGAAACAAAAGGTGCAATGCGTTTCAAACTGGTACAAACGTGTATTTGTTAGGGAAAAATATTTTGGGGTTAGGTGCACTTTAAAACGGTTCCTTTTATTGAAGTGCCATTTCAGTGATAATTTAACAGTATAGTGACTGGAAAATGTCCAAAAAGTGCATATTCCGAAATTCTGCAGGTACTGATACCATCAGTTAGTAATAAAACCCCTAACTGGGCCTTAAGAATATGACAAGTAAATTTTAACCTTGATGTTTGTCTCTTCCATAGTCCCTGTGGCAACTGAAATACCTATGACTAATGATTTGCCTTCCAAGAGCCTTGGCAAGGATGGCTTGCATAAACCAACCACTAGTGACAGCCATGGTGAGTTATCATAATATGTTTTGCGTTTTCTTGATTTGGTGGCTCTGAGCAAAGAAGCCAAAACAGCAAAACAACAAGCAGTCATTTTATTTCCCACTTAGATCGTGGTTCCTTTAATTTTACGACGTTCCTTTAATTTGCTAGAAGCTCTTAATCTTCATAATTTTCTGCTACAATAGTGATTTTCTAGTGCAGGAGGTTTATAAAGATTAGAAAGTCAGTTACAGCAAGCTTGGCAGCGCAATAATATGAGTGCGAGAAACTCACCGCCTTTCGTCTCCACCATAAGTCTGTGATCTTTGGATCGTTTGGAGGCTGCATGGAGCCTTCGAAAATAATTATTGCAAACATTATAAAATAAATTGCTTGTTTGATTGTCTAATTTTGGAGAGTAATATGACAGGTCTGTTTCTTTGTGAATTATACATATAGGATTGGAAAAGCCTTTTGCACAAGATCAGGGCACATCAATAACAGGGCTTCACCTGTTTGATACAACCCTGCAAGTTGCTGACATTCCACAAGATTTCCTAAACAGCCTTTTAAGGAAAAGGATGTCAGCCATCCCAAATGAATTTTATCGCAAGATTTGTATTAAGCTTGACAAATCACGTGACCTGTATTGGGATGATTTCCGGTTGCTTGGAGAAAAGGTTGGCTTGGACAAAGATGAGGTTGCATGGCTTGAACAAAGGGGGAATGCAACAGAAACAATTATACAGAAATTTGACTCCCAGGAGAATAGCTGCATTGGAAAGTTTAAAGCCATTCTTGAAGAAATGGAAAGGAGTGATGTGGTAGCTGTCATTGATGAATGGCTTGTGGATCAATGGGACAGACATAATAATTCTCTATCTGTTAATTGTGGAAATGGGTATACATTACAGTAATTTGTTTAACCTTTTACTCCTGTGTAGAGACCTTTTGGTTTGGTATAAATTTAACCTGCAGTGCAGATTAAATTTATACCAAACCAAAAATACTTATTCAATAGATTCAACCTACATATATCAAAACTGAGCATTAAACCTGAAATGTTTTATTTTAATATGTTGAAATGCGAACAGCACCAGTGTTAATTGCTTAGAAGCTTTTCAGGTGAATGTTATTTAGGGTAGAAAGCAGAATGATTGACTTGGGGATTCAAAAAAGTCCTTCAACGCACAGGGACTTCATCACTCAGGGTTGTCACTTTGTGACATTTTACTCGCTATACTCACCTAAGAGGGTGACTTGGTGCACAACACAGTGGGACAGAACACAGTGACAAATTGCTGTTGAAACGAAGATTTACAGAAAAATATGCCCTGTAGCACAAGGTGAATTGTTGCAGCAACTTGCCCCCACAATGTGTCAACCAGCAGTTATCAGCCTTGAAACATCCACTGATGTCAAAGTTGATTAGTCATAACTTTGTGGTTTCAAAAAATATTCATATATTCTTCATACAGAAAGTTTTTTGGTTTTTAGCTTTTCAATACCTCCACAGAATTTCCTGCAGTGACCATTTCTGTTGAATGGGTATGGCTTTTTACTACATGGTGTAATACAGTGGCAGATCCAGACCTTGAGCTAAGTAGGGGAGCCCAGTTTAGAAAATTAAGAAGGTGAAAGTGTTGTTAGTTTCCTTTTTGGTTTAATTTTTTTTCTTGTATTCTCTTATTAAATGGAGCAGTGAGAAAGGCAATTATTTGCTATGCATGCATTTATCTCGCTTTTTTTAAGTAATGGTGTGTATTTACATAAAATACAGATTAAATAGTGCTGTATCATTTTTGTATGTATACAGTCATACGATAGTCTTGATACAAATTTTAAACTACTGCATGGAAATTGTGTATTTAAATGAAGTAAAATATTTTTTTTACAAATGTATTTTCGTATTTACATGGACAGGTTGCTGTTGTGACAAGTTTAAGATTTTGTATCAAAACTATGTTTATAAGTCTTGCAAATAATCTTAAATTTCATAATTTGTAATAATGCAAGGCAAAGAACTTACACTGACGACTTTCTGTGTAATTGTAAACAAATAGCCAAAATTAGCTAATGAGCGCGCAAGAATTTCTGCAGTCATATTAAAATATTTTTTGGCCCAGATGCACTGTACACTTTACATGGACCATGGAGCCTGTGAGCAGCTGGGAGGGCTTCAGCTTCCCCAATAATTATTTAGGAAAAAGATTAAATTTACCCAAATGAAAAATTACCGTTTAACTGTTCTCATAGATATGCCACAATAATTTATTGCGTCTGGTATATTGGGATGCATTTTTAGCCATTCTGGGAGCATTCATTTTAAAAACTTTCTGAGGCAGCATGCCCCTGGAGCCCCCTAGTTGGCTTGCACCTGTGCTATGTGCTAAAAATACCTTAGCCTCCCCACCCTAATTACAAATTTCAAAATTACATTATAGAACCACGTGATTACCAATTGTGTGATTTGTGAAAAGCACGTTACCAAGTATTCAGACAGTTGTTTTTATGTTTAAAAAACAGTGAAATGAGTCTTGGGTAGGGTCGATTTCCGCCGCTTTCTCGAGTCAGCGGCTGGTAATCGAGCCTAAGTCTTGGGCTGCTTGGAAGAGTGATATCTCGCATTGTATCTGGGTCATTCAAATCGTCGTCAGTTGAGATCTATCGCCTTGTAAATAGGTATCATGTAAATCTTGTTCAAGTAAACTTTGTGCAGTTGTCAATTTACATTTTTTATACTACTGTTGCCAAAAACGGTGCGTAGTGATGTCGGCAATTTATAATTAAGCAATAGAGGACATTTTCCGTCATCTAAACGTGAGGGGGTTGCGGAGAATTTGAGACGGTTATGCAAACCCTGCGACTACTTCGAGAATTCTCCCAAACCCCCGAGTGGCGTGAAGAATTTTTAACCCGTAAGGGTTCTCTATATCTTGTTTGAAATAGACGTTTAGCAATAAATTTTTTATAACACTTTACTACTCTTTGTACGCTGTAATATTTTATTTAGATGATGTTGTTAGTGTAGTTTTCATCCTTCCATTTTCACTGCTTTTTCACGCCAAAATTTACAAAGAAATGTATTAAAGGGGGAAGTGTTGCCCCCTTTCATACATTTCTTTGTAAATTTTGGCATTTTCGGGCTCTCATATTTCAGAGAGTTTGCAACAGAATATTATCAAACTTCGTAGGTGTACTGAATAAAGTACGATAATTGACTATTCACCGAAGTGGAGGTGGCTAGTGATGGATATTTGCCGAGCCGTGAAGCTGCGAGGTAAATATTAAAACATAGCTATGGCGTATTGCAATTCCTGAGTTCTGATTGGTTTTGAGGCAATGGTATATGAGCTCATATACCATGGACTACTTACTGGCCGGGAAGCGAAGCTTCGAGGGCAACTGCGAAATTTTGAGGACAATCTTTCAGCCATCTTTCGTTCATCCCCCAATGTACTAGAAAATCAGAAAGGGGGTTATTTATTTTATAACCCTCCAATTAAATTCCACAACGCGTTTGACGCAGTGAAAAAGGAAAAAATCCCATAGTAGTAATGAAGGCGTAATTGTGCTTGAGTGAAATGAAAATGGATTTTTTTTTCAAAACTCTAATTTGATTGAAGTTTTAGAGCTAAAAAGGTGACCGTCTGTTTTGCACTCTTTGCAATCGCGCGACGGATATCAAACCGGACGGCATATATATTTAACAATTATTATCCAACTGTGCTCTGTAAAGTACAAATCACGCTTAAACGAGTACAAATATCACGCGGTATTTGGACTCCAGAGAACCGACTTGTCTCGCAACAATGTTGCATTGCAAGTTGAAACTCGTTGTGCGTGTTACCATGCACTCGCATCACCAACGCATCACCCTCCTTTCCATCATACATCGCGTCTTGTTATTGACTGGGGACGAGTCAGTGAAGTGCTTTGTGTTTTTTTTCACATTGTGCGTTTTATTATGCTGGCATTTTCGAGTTTATTGGCTTAATACTATTCCAAATTGCGTTTTTTTGGCGCTCCGGGTTTTAGTCATCCGGTATTCAGAATTTTTCTTGCGTTCCGGGTTTCAGCTAGCCTGCGTTGCAGCCGGACGTGTCACATAATCCTCGGTATAATCCGTAGCTAACCGGGCCAGCCCGGCTCATGTAATCAGGCCCTAAAGATGCTTAGCTCTTTTTCTAAAATTTCTCATGCATATTTTGAAACGTTTTGAAATAGACATATGAACCAATAAATATGATTGTGAATTTGCTCCAGAAATAACCGGCTTTGGTGAAACGTTGAGCCGTCCAATAGAGCTGCCTAAGTTGTGGAAAATTGTTCTCAGACTGTACAAATATAAACACATACATGAAAGATTCATGAAGTCTCATTTACCAACGAACGCCGACTTTTTTGGACATATATTCGTGCGGTCAATCTTTTAGCCAGTTGTATGGAAGCCGAAACCCATATCAATACCCCAAAACAATACATGCCATAAGTGACGATACTGACAACAGCCCAAGATTATCATTTACCTAACAAGATTATTATTCACAGTTCTGTCATAGGCTGAGGCCGGGATGGATGAAATCAGGTCAGTTTTATAAGTCAACTTCGTCAATTGATATACATACGAAAGCAGCAACATCTCAGTTGTCGCAAGCAGCAAAAATGGAAAACCTGCTGAAAGTTCTTGGAAGACGGTTCAAGCACTCAAAAGGGCCAATTGAAAATTCAATCATCCTTATAATAGTTTATGGATTTGAGGAGTTCATAAGGACACAACTTCTCAGGTAAGCAACCTGTTCTTATAGAAAATATGATCTCCGCTGCCATTCACGTTTTGCACCAACCACTCTAGGCTCTACTTGTGTGCCTCACGCGTTCGACGTGCGTGGTCGTGATTTTCAAAAATCGAGAAACGATCGTACGTACGAGAGCGAATCGTGTACTCGTTCCCGCTATATGTTACCATTTAAAAAAGAAGTGAACCACTGTTCCACCTAAAAAATCTTTTCATTTCTTTCATGAGTTACTTAGAAAAAATAAAATCGTTTATTGTAAGTCTTTAGTGAAAAGAAAAATCAACGCTACACATTAAACGAAATTGAATTATATTTTCACAAGTAGATAGTGTTTTCTTCCTGCTGATTTCATGCCATTTTGTTTTAAAACCAGAAATTCAACAAAATATATCGCACATCTGGCCATCAAGCGTGGGATATTGAATTTGTTTACTTCTAAACGAAGAAAGCCAGACATAAACTCTTGAATTTAAAAGCCCGGAAATGCTGGAAACAACGTTGACGAAAGTTTGTTAACATTATAGAAATCAAAGTTTCGTCCTTTTCTCGATTACATTTCAGCTGCTCTACAATTTTTAAAGATTTTACCGGATTCAGCCGTTTCGCGTGTCGCATTTTGTACTGAATTTGAAAAACCACCAACCAGTGTGTATAAATAATTTATTGATATCGAAAGAAACACACTTTGGTATCTGTTATAAGAGTTATACGAGTTTTCTTTCTTCTCGGTTCACTTTTTTCGCGCGTCTAGTGTGAGAATTTCAGCTGACTAAAATTACAGATTTTGCTGCCTTATACATAAGTCAAGCGGACTGTTTGGCTTTATTGGTCAAGTTGACTTCACGAGTATCCCCTACATTTTATCTCACTGATGAAATGAAATTGAATGAAATATTTTCGATGTGGTTTCTTTTGATTTGTTAGTGGATCAAATGCCACAAGAGAAAAAATTAGACATGATAATTTTAATTTTTCAAGGCAGATACCGTATAATTTTTTCTGGGAATTGGGTGGTCAAGTATCGTTGATTTTCCCTGAAATACAGTCGAATTGTCTCTTGCTTTACGTTTGGATGTAACCCATAGCTTCCCCTATGTTTTTTCTCAAGGCGACCGAAAACTAATTAAGAAATCCCCTCTAAAGAAATACCCAGCGCCTTCCACCGCCAAATTACTTCAGATCTACAATTTTCCAGTCCATAATTTAATCAGCAATAAGAAAAGTAAACACGTAAACTTGTGAAAAGGAAAACGTTACATCTCGAAACAAGCTAGCTATCATTTTAGCGAAAAATCTTTGATCAGAATGCTTAGGATGATAATTGCTTTACAGAACCACTTAAAAAATGGTTCAACGGCAAGATTTGTTTTCCTTTCAGCAGATGCCCGTGTACCAATCACTTCATGTACAGCCTCGTTATGATGGTGAGCCCCGCCTTATTCCTTTTGGGCATTGGATTCATGATGAGCGGAGGCTTTTGGCAATCCATACTGAAAACCAACCGGCTGCAAAATGTCAAGGACAGATGTAATTACCGTATGAAGTCACTGACAAGGTTCTTTCAGCCACTGCTCGCTCCCATGGCGTATGTAACTATCGCCTTGATGAACGGAGATTTTTTCGTGTGTTCAAGTTTAGGCTCGCTTAGTTCAGCGTGCTACAGCAATATTCAAGACACGGATATCTTACAAGTAAGAAAGAAAGGCTATCCGCTTAGTTTCCAGTTGCAATCAGTCCTTCATCATCATCATCATCATCGTGATCGTCATAATAGTCATCATCATCGTCGTCAGCGTCATCGTCATCGTCATCATAATCGTCATCATTATCTTTAAAATACGGAAAATAATGGTTGTGTTAACACTTAGTACTTCTTCCCGTTCCGTAAGAAGATTAGTTGTACTGCTTGAAATATTAGCCTATTAAAAGCGCCCTTTGCCGTAGTACCAGCCTTGCTTTAGATCAAAAACCCAGATTTAACAGAAAAGAAGCAAGTTTTGAAGGAAATTGCCTTTTCCAGTAAAAGAACAGGTCGAAACATTAATTACGTTTCTTATGAACTAGAGCACTAGAGCTGAAAATTAACCACCAGTGAGGTCTTCAATGAATGTATATTTACTGAAGAAAATAAGGACGAATTACCATATTAGAACCGAGCGACCTCTGAGACCACAAGGGAGTGGGGCGGGGAGGGTGGGGTCTGCAACAAGCTGGAACAAGTCGTGGCTTTGGTTAGGTGCTTAGAAACAAAACGAAACTAGAGAGGAGTGGCAGTGACTCCCATGTTTGATCCGAGTACCTGAGGTTTATTTCCCATTAGTCGACATTCCAACGTTCAGTATTCAATGTTTTGTTAATAAACTCTGTTGATTTCTTCTTTTCACCTTAGGAAATAGACAAGCGGAGCCTCCTTAAAGCCCACATGCAGTCTCAGATCCTTGGTTTTGGTATCCTAATCGCAGGTACTTTGTTTTCGCTCGGTCTCGTTTGCATTCGGAGATGCTGTTTCGAAGACGACACACTTCCGAGCAGTGACGACTTCGACGAACTCGAGAAAGAGATACTCGGCGATTTGTTCCGAGAGAAACTACACGTAGCGGTCGAGGAAGATTTGAAGAAGAGGATAAACGACGCATTTCAAATTAGAACTCCAAGGGATTTGCGAGACTCGTTCTACAAAGCCAAAGAAGCGCTGGCAGGTGTCAATCATCTTGAGAGCAGAAACGGAAGATACAACCGATTGGATCTTGATGATGACGACACTGAGCTGCAACTCATGGATTCCACGCACCTGTGAACACTATGATTAATAAGTTAATTCTTCCTACTGAAAATCATATCAGACTAGACTGCGCGATGCTGGAGAGACTCGCAGCTTTACCTCGCATTGTTTTGTTTCGGTTATCTTGCTCTGATATTTTAAGGTGTTAAAAGAAGGCAACATAGTCGGGTAGTTTAGGGCCGGTTACTGGTGTTGTAATCCGGACGCTCTGGGCTCAATCCCTTTACCCTGCCACTAGAATTTTTTCTCATAACAAAGTTAAATTCTCTACCACACTTTGTATATAGCCAACTTGTCTTCCTCCTGCCTGTTTGGATTCTTCACATATGCTGTCCAATTAATTGTTTTCTCTGTTTCAATAGCATGCCTGGAAACTAGCTATGTCAAAGCTAACGCAGAATTTCGAGAAAACGTTGTGTTAGTAAAATTAAGCTGATCGCTGAAAAGTAATGTTATTGTAATTGTTTTGGCTGTTGTAATAAAGTTGTTATTGTTATTGATATCGATATTGCGTTGGAGATTTACGTCAGAACTGGAAAAATCTTGATTATATTTCTACTTGTCAGTAAAAACGTAACATAGTTCTTGTAACGTATAGAGAACTTGCAGTTTCAAATAAAGGGTGCCAGCAAATGCAAATAAAGGCCCCATCACAGTGGAAGCTGGTTAATACGACCACCTGTTGGGCCTTAAACAGACTCTCTCAAGCTAAGGACCGCGGAGCCGGGGAAACTGGGGGACTTCTCTCGTGTTCTTAAAAGTTCCGCGCGTTTATACAAATCAACAATGCACTCGGGCGCGTTTCTTTAGTGAAAACGCTATTTTGGCAAATGACAGGAAAATTTGGTTAAGGCAATCACAATTACTTCTTGTTTTGAACATGATTGACCAAAAAGAGGATAGCAACGATGCATGGCGCCTGATAGGCTAGTCTCTCACGCGCGGCACGGAGGATACTGATTGGTTAAATTCAATTGTTTCCAAGTTTCGAAAGCCAATCAAAGCTCGTCTTGCGCAAAACCAAAAGGAAATTTTTTCTAATGTTTGGTATGTCGTTGAAAAACGGCAAGGAAAAAGCGATCTTACTAACGTTTGGTACATAAAACGTATTTAGCCGGGACTGTAAAGATTTCGATTTTGCTGAATAAAACCAAGCATAATTATGCTTACGATGCAAATTTTGAAAAATGTCAAACAAGCAGCCATCAAAGACATAAAATAACTGAGGCTATAACTGACAATAGGCCACGTAGGCTGTCAACAAGGAAATTTTTTAGGCTTGTAGTACAAAGTGCGTTTTTCGGGTATTTTGAGTTACTGGGGCGAGATTGTGTCTGGGTGTTTTCCCATTAAATGTAGGAAACTTAAAAATAATAGTTTACTAAGAAAGAAAAACAACAAAGAAGTGACACTAAACCAAAAAGGAACAAGGATGGTTAAGGATTGAAACGGATTATAAATGACGATTTTGAAAAATTTAGGCTAAATTTTTCAAAAAGCACAAACCGTGACGTAGCAAAACCTTCGTCAGCTTATAACAAAAGGTCCGACCGATTGCCGTGAAGCGTTGGAGGACGGTCTGGGTCCGCGCCTGGCTTATCGTGTTTACGTTTATTTTGGGCAATTAAAATGTGCTAATAACATTGTAATTTCAAAGCGAAGATGCTGGCTTTTCTTTTGAGAAACTTGAACTTAAATTAAATATTTGCTATCCCATTGCGAAACACGATATGCAACAATTGCGTGATACTAATATTGTAAAGAAAAGGAAAACAAAAAATATTGCAGAAAGATTAACGATAAAAAGGCATCATATATTTATGAGTTCTGTCTGCGAAGTGAGCTGTAAATGATCACGAGAGGGTCTTCGTACTACTTTGCTTTAAACTGATTCGTCATTCCCAGGGCCCACTTTCATTTTTTTTCATGGGCAGCATATTATATTTTTTTATTTAAGTCTTCCTAGACACATATATTAGGAACTACTGAAAAACAGGTAATTAAAGGAATCATTTATTCCCCTTTTTCCTGCTAGGATTTTGTTGGACGGCAACAAGTCAGTTTTTGCTTTCCTGTTTTTCTCAGTAGTATTTTCACTGATTTCGTCAAATGTAACCCCACCTAATCTTACTTCTAGTCCAATTTTCGACAAATCCCAGTGTGGTATACCTTAACATAAACAAAATAATTTTCAAAACGGATTATTCATCAGATCCCGGTGTCAATTTATGCGAATGAATAAAGAGTTATCATGAATAGCTGGCGAAAAATGTGCTCAGTGCTCAGTGATAACTGCATCCTCCCCTGCCGCAATTACTTCAGCTTTCGAGTGAATTCGCATCCTCAAAATGGCTTTGAGCTTGACTAATTTATATTGATCACTCCGAAAACACCGAATCGCAGCGGATAACAAAGGCCAACCGTAACCACACCGAAAATGTCAAACAAGTAAGTAAACATAGTTTCAATTCCTTATTAGCAAATTTATAGTTTTTAGCTTGTAAAATACTAAATAAGAAATTTGAATTCTATAACATTACGTAGAAAATAAACGTCTTCAGTTTTTTGCAAGTGAAGAAATACCTTCAAGCTAGTATTTTGCGCCAGAATAAAGATAATAATTTGAGGTAATTATCCAGAAGCAATAATATTCTGGTATTAGGAAAGCAGCTGCTAAAAGGAAGTGTATGCAATTAAGTTCTTGCGCTGCCTCTTAAAACTCCTCTTGCCGGCTTAGTTTGCCTTTATTGTTTCACCTTACGATGAACATTATTGAAAAACAAAATAAATGTGACTTTTTCATGTGTGAATACCCATGTTTATTCCTTGTTTCTAAATTTAATTGGATCATTGAAAAGAAGTTGAAACCCCCCTAAACGACTTCCCATGTGATCAAACGATAATTTGAGCTGATTCGCATCCTCGGAGACCTTGGTATAATAATGGGGCGAGAGAAAGGGGTCTCTTGTGCTGTTCTTTATTTTTTATCGCCCGTTTAGACTTTCTCTTGCCCCCACTATTGCCCCTGGGTCTCCGAGGATGGTTAATTGGTTGAGTGTGATGTACAGGCGACAAACACGCCAAGAGCACATAAGAAGACAACATGCATAAATTGAGAAACTCTCTACATTAATTCGTAAACAGCTTTCAGCCATGGAGCATGCGTTGTAAGGCGTTACCGGTAAACATGCATTGTTAAAGTTTGCTGCAGAGAAATATCAAAACCGAAACATTGTCGCGCAGTGATGAGTTCTCCACAACAATAAAATGGATTCAAAACCAACAGAGCCGTCTTGCCAGCAGCGATCACAAAGCGCATCGGCCGCTCCACGAAGATCCATATTCCGGGACCTGCTTACTTCGAGCGACAGCGAAACAAGGTTTGAGGCCGAAAATGGCATTTTTATTAATCAACTCTTCGTGTATTTAAAAACTTCTGCGGTTGTGGCTAGCATGTCGGTGTTGCAGTCAAAGAGCCTCTAATCTCGCTTGTTATCTTGCGAAGGCTTGGAAATATTAAATTTTAGGAAATTCTGCATTCGAAAAGCTTTTTATTCAGAATTTATAACATTAGTTGCCTAAGTTTGTCATGTCCTTAAAAGTGGGCGTTAAGGTTGAACTGAAAACAGTCAATACTCAGCCTGTTGGAGTTGTACACGCAGCCTGTTAGAGTTACGTTTCTTACTTTCTTATTCGATCCATGGTTTTACACGGTAGCTCTCTTAATTGTTTGTATAATATTTTAGAATGTCGAAGTTATTCCCACGTAGTTCGCACGCTCTCCAGTTTTACATGGAAAGACTGGAAATGCTTTCAACTTCCAGAGAAGCGCACATATATTATTTCTCACAAATTCTTTCGGTCGCAAATTGTTGTCAACGAAGTCATATATATTGGTCTTACATATATTGCTAAAAATTTTCATGTGAAGCAGCTGTCTGTCATATTCTCACATTTGAAACGTTGCAAATTGCGAAAAGAATCGCTTTAATTTTTTTATTCACGCTTTTGATCGACGATCTATATCACATGGAAGAAACTAGTTCAGTTCCGCTTTCGGAGAGCAATAGCTTAGCAGGCAAAGTTTACACATCTCTGATGTTTTGAAGCTCTCATTTAATAAATATATGTTTTGGCGATCTGTTTTATAGCCAAAGGCGTTGCTATCAGATAAAACGAGTTTAGATTTACTTAGGCTGTAACCGAACCCATCTGTGTAATCGAGGTTGATATTTCCGAATTGAATGGATGCTACAATTTGCAACAATTGAACCATTTTATTTACATAAGTACACTAAAGACGCGGAGAATTATGCAAGGTTCGGAATTTCTAACAGCGCGACGCTTTATTGTTGCTCGAGAAAATTTACATTATAATTTCTGTAATTTACAAATTATGTAGTCTTGTGATCGACAATAACTCTCGTTGAAGCTGTTATGATGCAGAAAATTTTGTCGACGCCGAGTTAGCCTTTTACTAGAGATGATAAACATTTCTGGAAAAAGAATTATCTAGCTTGGTCACGAGCATCTCTTCATTTCATATACAGTACCTTTTTGTGTTAATTATGTGCAATAATGTAGAAAACAATGATTAGAATTAGAAAGTATTAGATCTGTCTTTCATTAAACCAAAAACGGATCAATGAAGATCCATCGGTTAAAAATCCACACTGGTGATATCTCGTGACTCAAGCTATCTTAAAGATTGCAGCAGAGTTTATTTTTTTAACCATTCCCAGTTTTTTCCCACATTAGGGTATTTGAATGTTTCTTTCCTGCCGTGGCTTGTGGTACTGGACGCACGGTACGAAACCGCTAGAGTTACTTTTTAAATGATCCTCTAATCTCAGTTTCACTCGACCTGACAGAAGAACCAGAGCATCAGAGCGAGAGCATTTCTAAATCTGCGGCACTGCACGACAGAATATTTTTTGTCATTCAGACTTCAATTGAGACAATAAAGAACACCTTGTTAGGCTAGATGACAACAAGGTGGCCTCAACATAGTCATTTACATAAACGTTGAAGGTCTGGCAACTCTGCTGAGCAACAATCTCGCTTTCCCAAACTCTTATGGGGCTAAATGTAAGGAAGCTTTTTTATTACTTTGTAATTGTACTTTGAATTCAAAGAGCGACATTCTAGCCTTCTGCCTGAACGTTCTAATAGTCTCCGGTAAAGAGAAGCTATACAGATTTTAAAGAGATGATATGAGTTATGAGAATCAACGGGTAGATCAATTGAACCGTGGTTAAGGAAGAATCCAACAATTAGGGATACTTAGTTCTACAAAATTTACGAAAAAACTTTAGGTCCGTAAACCTTTCTAGATTACGCAAGAGTAATAGTCGCCATTCTGGCTAGAGAAAACACAGTTGTTTTTAACAGTCATTCAGATTACCTGAACAACACAAACTGTCTTAAAAACTAATAATAGTTGAACCGCCAAAACAATTCACTCTCTGACTGTCGGGAAGTCCTTTTACCTTGATACCTCCTGTTGAGTCCTGTTGAAAGTTACTTCTGTTTTGAAAACCATTCACAAGCTATTTTCAGCTGCAGTTTAGCTGGGGCTATTTCCTCTCCGACACCCGTTGATCAACCCGGCTCTTAAATAATTTACATGGATAAAAAAAATTAAATATTACTCTAATCGCTGTTCGCTTGACTTGGGTTCCGTGCAATTATTACTGGACAATATCGCTTTTTTAAAATTGAGCGCCGTAAACTAAACTGCAAATAAAATTTTAACACATCGACCAATCGCGTCCCCAGAGTCCGCCTTTCTTTTGGCCAGAAACAAGAACGCGGAGGCAGGACATATCCCGTAAGTCAGCCATTCTCGTACCCAGAGGCCGCGATCCTTTTGGTCAGCACCAAGGGTCGAGGCCTCTGGCTGCAACCAAATTTTGGGCATGCGTAGAGAACTCGTTTTGTAGCTTTCAGCCAATCAGATTTGTCAGATTTAACAAGGAGTCCGCGAATCGGGGACATCCGGTTTTGTAGGCGGCCAGAGGTCGCGATTCTTGGTGCTGACCAAAAGGATCGCGGCCTCTGGGGACGAGAATGCAAGTCAGCATTTCAAGGACTTCCGGCCGTTCTATGCAGACTCAAGATTAATTTCCTTGATTGATTGAGAATCACAACAATGCACTATGTGCATGCTCCAAAAATTGGTCCTGGCCAGAGTACAAAAGAAAGGCGGGCTCTGGGGACGAGATTGCACATTGACCAAAGTAAACCCGAAGTAAATACGTATGATCGGCGCCAAGCGTTTCTGCTCTGCATCTGATTGGTTGAGCCGGATGGCGCGAGTTTTTTTGAGCGAATTATACTGCGTAAAACCAATTACATTTTTGAGTGTGTAAAAGTTGCCTTTTTGTTCCTCCGGTCTTACGCGTGATCACCGAGATATTCGTCGGCCTAGTCGGTGTTTTGTGCCGTTTCTTTATTCTTCTCGGACGATTTACAAAATTAGGAAAAGAAATGACGTCATATATTTGACGTATGCATCAGTAGTCACATCTCATCACTAGTCAGCCTCCCTCCCTCCTGGCCTTTGAGCTTTGACTGGCTAACAAATCTATTCTGACATTTTGAAAGTTTATCGTACCGAGCAAAATTATTGTCAATCTGTTGAACTGAAACCTACGTCACTTTTTAGACATCACTTTTAATTTTCGCGGACAAGCAACACCGACAACCAATCGGCATGAAAGCGGACGTCTGTTTGTTCAGACTCAATTTTCATTTTAATTTGGGGAAACATTAATCGCTGTAGCTCACACAGCTGTCAAAGTGTGTGCGAAAGAACACGCATTTCATACCGCTAGACCTGATCACGTTTACTAAAATGCTTCAAAACGTTTGGGGGAAAAGAAAATCCATATCGTAACCTAGAATAAGCGTACCTGGTCGACAATTTATACCATGTATTTTGTAGCTATTTTCATTTCGATAATCGGCTATTTATCCGACTGAGGCCGGTTAAAACATTTTTCCGAGATTAATGTGAAATTTCAGTCAATTTTCGCTTATTGTTGCTGGCAAAATTCACGATGTTTCCAGTTTTAAAATCAACCAGACGAGACAAGAGCTAATTGAGTTTACATCAAGACCATTGGGAAAATATATATTTTAAGTGCATACTCCCATTGTGGTCATAAGCACATATCAGTGAGATATGATAATTTTGAGATAACGATTTCTCACTCCTTCGTCAACAAGTACCGCTCTGTGTGATCTTTACTGTATAAGATCTTCATTGTAATAACCAACGACCGAGGAGAACGTGCTACCTTTGTAACTATATCTGCAAATGGTTAGATGTTCTAGTCTTCTCGTCTCCTGCATCTTCAATGTTACTGGTCAGCAGGGGGCGTTAAAAGAACCCACATACCAATCATAAAGAGTAGGGCACGAAGTTCCCGGTGCTGTGGTCTGGTTTATTCGCATATGTACTAGTACTCATGGGTTGGGTGGGTGGGGTGAGATCATAAATGGACTTATAGTGGCTGCCATTGGCGCCTTTTCATGCTGAGGTCCGATCTCACCCCTGACCTAGAAATGTAAAAGCGCATTTGAACATGTATATGGAAAATGTGCTATACAAATCAATTACCATAAGAATATTCTTTGGTTTGAAAACTAAATCTTTTAAACCACCTGTGAGCAATTTTAATATACGCTCACATCAAGCAACGTGTAAAGTTTTGGGAAAAATGAAGCAAATTTTCGCTACGAGGAAAAAGAAAACTCAACGCGAAAGCGGTGACGATAAAGCTTTGGTGATAAAAATCTTCGTTCGTAGGCTTTGTGACAACAAAAGACCCAAGATAAGTAATTTTCAAGCCAGCGTTATTTGCAAGTATCATTAATAATTCCAGTTTTGACAAATGTATTCATGTGAAGAAGGCAAATCACCTGTCTGTCTGACGATCGCCTTGTAGTCTAATTGGTGGAATTTACAAAAGGAACCCATGCAACCGCTGGAAACCCTTCGAGTGTCATATTGTCCTTATGTTGGTGATCAATAATATATGCAGCTTGGAAATTTTCATGATTACGTAGATTAACCAAAATTTGAAAGATGGCAAACGGAATTACGAAGAATCGCCAATCTTCTGACGATATTCCTATGCTTTATCCACCTCTTCCTCCCAGTTTAGCAAGCCATCCAAGGTATTGTACAAAAACAAACCACGTCTTGAATATGTAAAGCACCAACATCCCCGCTAAGTGGGTTGCAGTTTAATATGTCATGATGCATAACTTCGCGTGAAAACGGGGGCCCATCCGCAGCACCATAGCATGACTTTCGATTTACACAGAACGTTCTTTTTTTTACAAGAGATTGAACCGTGTGGTCATCCACTTGAACATATCGCCCCTGGCCATCGAATTTATCTATAGTTGCCTTTGGTAGAGATGTATTTACTCGCGACTCTTCTTTTCAACACATGCACAGCAGATCCACAAAGTAGTCGACGCACAGTTTATTGTTTCGTCTCTCACAGCAACATGCACAACATCAGCGATGCATATCATTTCAATGTCATAGCACACCGCTGGTTTTCTTCAAGTTTTTCTGCGATTGTAAATATTCTGCTATTCGAAAACAATTTGCAGATGCCCAGTTTCTGTTTTATAAGGAAAATCACAATTTATAATAATTTTTTCTGGTTTCATTGCCGTTCTGAATGTCTTATCACTGATTCGACCATGAGAGATTTTCTGAACAAAAACCATTTGATTTAATGGCGCCTTTGTGACAAGGAAAATGGTGTTCGGAACTATGAAATTTACAAACGATAATGATCCGGCGTGCGTTTTACGCGAGAAGTGATCATGATATGAATGTGAATTATGAATGGCACGATCATGAATTGTTTAACACTGTACCTCGATTCAGCTCAGTTAATTTTAAGCGGAAAGCAGCTTAGTAACCGAGAGAAGCACCTGAAATTTTGCAAGTGGTAATGAGTTTAATGTTTTGACAACAAGAAAGCAGACTCTCATATAAGTGCGAGCTGTCAAGGAAATTTTGTGCTTGTGTTAACATCAGCATATTAAATTTTTTAACAAGGAAGATATTTAGATGCTTTACACAACAGATCAAAGATTTACGGAGATAATTATTTTAATTCTTCGTACGAATTTTCAGGACTGCAGTTGTTTATTTTTTATTAGCTCATTTGAGCTACTATAACGACAAAGTCAAACAGAAAAGGAAAAACAATTGATGTTACCCGACAGCAACCCAAATTAAACAAGAGAACGCTATGGACAGCACACCTGTTACTGAAGGGTCAACATACAAATTCTCTTTAATTTTTCTTGGATATTTATGACAATTCTTACGATTACGTTTGGGAGAATTTGGATACAAGTCAAGAGAGAAGACGAAACTTGCCGATTCCTTGCTGAGATGATCAAGTATTTCCCAGTACCACGTGACTGTTTGAGCTTACTAACGTGATACAGGGAATTTTGATTTTGATCACAAGAGCCCGCAAATGGCTACAGTTTGAAACGCAAATAACTTTTCTCCTTTTGTACATATCATTGGTCATTTCATATGCCCGAACCCTGAAGATCGGACGTGCCACAGGAAAATATTTCGGATGTTTGACCAAAAATTGATTAGTTAGGTTGACGTTGGACAATGCCTTTCTATCATTATCCAAAAATAATTTATGCAATAGACAGGTTTTACCGTAATTTGTTAGTTTAGTCTCGTATTGAAGTGTGACGCAGGCGGTCAAGATAGGAAAGTCTACCTCTGTTGATACGACGTATTAATTAAGAAATGAAACAACCAGTTTGAATGGTTTTTCATCTTTTTGCTTTATAGAGAATCTTCCGTACAGATTTGTTATATGAAAACTATTAACGTATAAGACGGAAGGTTCACTAAAGTGTTTTTATTTACATTGATAGTTTCATAGAAAAACCATTCTATCTGATAAAGCCATACTCCCACCCCTGCGGCTAATGGATCGCATGATTTTCTTAATTTGCCTTTTTCTAACGAGATGAAACCCTTTTCTTAATATTTAATGTCCTCGGAAATTCGATCTTTTCCTGAGTCTTTAGTCACGTTCTTGTTAAAAGCACAATGCTTTTATGTCAATCGCCACATTTTTCATTAATCTTGAAAGTCACTGATGTCAAGAAAGTTGCGAATTAAGGTCTGTTGCAATTGAAAAGGTAGAAAAATTCAAGCCTGCCGTGAAAATAATACCAGCTGTATGAAAGGCAGGCTGATTTGAGTGTTGTTGCTTAAAATAAATTTTTGTCAGTTTTACCTCTTCAAGGAGGCTAGTTTGCTGAATTCTGTGGCGTGCGGTGCAGGTTCGAGTGCTAACCTCGGTCATTCTAGATCTGTTGGGTCAGTCTTGGGCAAGACACTTAATTTTTAAAGTGTCTCTCTTAACCCGCGAGTATAAATCAAATGGGTACGGTTAAAACATTAGGGCAACCTGGCAGAATACTAATTAGCAAGTTGTGATGTATACAGGGGTGGGGGAGGTGTTGCTCATTTTTTTCGGAAATTGGGATGAGCCCTGGCGTTGTAGAACACAAGTGTGCACACTTGACTTTACCTTTTATTGATTTAGGAGTTTTTCTGTCAGCCCCTTTTGATACATACTCAGTAGTATATTCTCTAGCGTACCAATATCGTCCAAGCTCTTCTTGCCAACGAAGTCTCTAGTAACACCTTTTGACATCACCACTTCGCTTTTTGAACCAATTTGGATCTCATGAGGCACCAGTTCGCAATTAACTAAACACGCATTGCTTGCCTGTTTTTCGCCATCTCAGCAAACTGAATCTGAGTCAAAGGACGTTTTGCATCAGCAGTCGATATAATTTCAATGTGTTTGAGTAGTTTTAAAAACGAACTGGAATAAAAAAAATTGAACTTTCATCAGAAGCAAGCCTTAGGACTTCATGCGTAGTGTTTGCAAAGCGCGCGAACGTAACCGGCGGGAAATATTTCTAATGCGATTCAAATCCGAGAATGAAAACATGCTATTTTAGAAAGGAATAATGGAACACCTTTTCACGCTATGCAGTTACGGTTTTGCGTTGAAAGACTCTTGAAACAGAGAGTGCAATTGAATTGATGTTAACGATGAAACACCGCTGTGTTGTCTCGAAACCAAAACGCAAAGATGTTCACCTGGCGTTTTATCTTGAACTATTTTCTATTCGTAAAAAAAAAAACAACAACAACAACGACGGCTCTCAGTTTAATTTCTGGGATGTTTTTAAATGCCATTCAGTTTTCATAAGAACAGAGTATCCGAAAAACATTATTTTCTCCGCAATTTGCCCTATAATAATGACAACTGGAAAGAAAATGTTCAGTGCAACTTGTCACTTTCAAATTTTTTTCGCTGGTTCGAAGTGTAGTAGTCAGCATGCCGCGAATAAATATTTCAGCTTGATTTTCTCTGCGGATTCGGGGAATTATGACCTCAGGTTACGACCATTTTATGTTTTGATCACAGTCAAAGGCACTGTTGAATTGTTTTTCTATTATTACGGGATTATAATAGTTCGAGAAACTTAGGAAACAAAGTCATTGTAGTTTTTCATGATTAGCCGCAAGACGCCCCTGTGAAACTATTGAAAACTACTTTTTGACTGCCAGAAAAGGCGCGTGCCTTAATTAAAATACGGGCCTAAACATCCGCAAAATTCGCTTATCAGCGAGCGACGAATGAATTTTCCATAAAACAGCGGTTGGTGCCTTTTCAAAAACTGAGCCATTTTCATCTTGCAGCAACATTTTCTTAAACTTATTCACTAAGTTAATATTTTTCCCGTACAAAAATATGTCATGTTTACTCTGACGATGGACTTAATAATTCATGATTCTTCGAAGTATCTGACGAGGGCTGCAGATTATAGTAATGATGTCTACTGTGTTGTAGGCTGATTTTACACTGAAATAATTTTCGATCAGTGAAGGCTTTGGGAAGTTTACGCGGCATTTTTTTTGCCCTCGGTGAATTTTCCCGCGAAAAACAAAAACGTCAAGAAGAGATTGCGCATGATTGCAAAGTAGAAAAAGATATGGCGACGAGCGGGGGAAAGAAAGTTAGAATACAGACTAAAGTCGAGAATACCCCCAAACCGATTGCTATCACTACAGTTGCGAATGAATTCGATTCTCTCATCCCTAGGTATCGACTGAGGGATCTTCTTTCGTCAGATAAAAGCGAGGACAAGGAGAGGTAGGCGTATATAAATTATCATTCTTGACAATTCATACGCAATGAGATGATTTGTTTTCATATGACCCGGCTCTTTATATCATGTTATAGAAGCTCTTATCTGCCCAGTTTGCTGAAGTGAATTAACCATATAACTAGCTTGCTTTATTTATTTTACGTTCAGTGAAAGTCGGGGAAAGAGCTTGGGAGGAA
Source organism: Blastomussa wellsi (assembly GCA_947652115.1). Classification (NCBI taxonomy): domain Eukaryota; kingdom Metazoa; phylum Cnidaria; class Anthozoa; order Scleractinia; family Plerogyridae; genus Blastomussa; species Blastomussa wellsi. Next base: position 9,732,274 of record OX393563.1, read on the forward strand.
AATATTAATTTTACATGGTACCTGCGCTTTATTTTGTGACCTCGCAGATTGCGAGTTTGGGCTATTTATATTTGGAAGCACCCAGAGTAAAAGTATTGAATGGTAGAGGTATTTAAATCGCATCTCAGCATATTATTAAAAAAACCTGTCTTTTTAGGGGTTGTTCGTTCACGTTGAATAAAATTACAGAATTTGCGGTAATTGTCTTACAGCTTTCGGAAAATCTCAATTGTCAATAGCGGTATTTTAGCTTTTAAAAGCTTTTTTAACCGCTTGCCGTGGCCAATATTTAACGAAATAAACTATTCTCCCATAATATTTTTTATTTTAATATATAGTCCAAAGCTTTTATTTATTTTAAATTATATTCATGTAGATCTCTCAAAAAACAGAGATGTTGTCCTTTAAATATTGAAGGTGCACATTTTGGGGTTTGTTTATGTTGAACTGTAGGTGCATAATGTGTTGCATGACGTGTGTTGATACCGCTGTGAACTCTCACTTCCAAACACAACAGGTGCATTGGACGATTTTTTCCCTGAAACATTTTCACTCATTAATTTTGAAGTCGGCTGATTTCAAATCATAAATAATATCAATTTTTGGTGATATGAGAGCATGTGCAATCATTTTGAGTGATTAGTGAATTGTCTTGAATTGGATTGGGCATTTTTTGCTAATTTTTAATTAGTATTTTGGAAAGGCGAATTGCAATTTGATTAATTTAATTAATAAATTAATTTTAACCAAGGAGTGCCCAAGTTACTTTACGGTGTAGTTTTCTATTGTAGAACTGATGGATCATCATTACATATCTGATTGTTTATGATTGATTATAATGGTATAATGTCAGTTTTAAGTTGCAAGTAAAAAATGCCTAAATTTGATCAATTTTTAGTATACTTTTATAGGATAATTCATGATTGGAGGAGGTGAACTTTACCTGCTTAATTAATAACATTAACTGGAATGACATTTGTCCTTCCCAGGTGTGCTTCAAATTTCACATATAAATCAGTCTAAAACAGGAAGCTGACTAATATGCCTTGTGAATGATGATAGCGCTTATAATTTTACATTTATAATGATATTTTAATAAAGACTGTGAAATTTTGTTTATAAAAAATGACTTGGGTTTCCAGATATCTTAAATGAGCTTTCATTTACTACGAACAGCTAGTGGAAAAGGTAAAACTAGTAATGAAATTGACTTATCTGTGTTTGAAGCAGCTGCATTCTCATCTCCAGATTACATGATCCATTTAGACTGTGCCAAGGATCAAGCCTTGATACAGTCCAACTGGATTGGGCTCTGGGGATGAAAATATAGCAGCTATGGAAGGGTATCTTCCATACTGGTAAGACTCAGGAATAAAATAATATTGTTAATTAGTTGTAATATCTTAAAATAGATGTTAAACAGTCAGTGTATAGGGTAAATTAATCACTATAGGTATGTATATTTAATTATAGTTGTGCTATATCAGGATCTTGTCCTCATTTGCTATGAGGGATTAAGTAACTGACTATCCACTCATAGAAAACTCTGGCCTGCAACTGTCAAATATAACGCAATGGGAGAACCACTCAGATTCACAGATTTCCATATGACATGTCTGAGTTTCTAATTGAAATTAGTAGAAACTCAGCTGTGTTCTTTTGGAAATCTGTGAATCTGATTGGTTCTACCACTGTTTTCTATTCTATTCGCACATTGCTCTTTGAGGGCACCATTTTTCTTTTTTTTTTGGCTTAAAAGGACATAAAATAGTAGCTTAATTTGTAATGAATCCTTTAAAGTTTCTACTAAAACAATTAGACTACCCGCCCTTGTTTTCTATGAGCGATAATCAACTCGGCTGTACCTCGTTGACTATTTGCTCAAAGAAAACTTGGGCTCCTTGTCTAATTGTTACAGTGCAACTAACTCAACTGGGGCCACCCTAATGATTTTTAGCCATTCACGAGATGAGTTCAGAACAAAAGAATCAGAGTTTTTTCATCGATCAGCAGACCAATCACAATGAGGGTAGAAAATTTACTACTGATGGAAAAACTTTGATTTGTTTGTTCTGAACTCTTCTTGTAATTGGTTACAAAACGTTGGGTGGCCCCAGTTGAGTTAGTTGCACTGAAAATATGTCCCCCATATAGTTAATGACTTTCTTTTAGTGACACTTCTGTACTGTCAATTTGTTCTCAGGTTACTCTTTAATTTTTACAGGGTGCGTGTTGAGCATTATGTTCATGACAAGTCATTTAAAGAGAGAGTTAAATTCTATTTTGTAACTGATCAAAGATCTAGTAAGTGATACCGTTAAGCAATAACCTCTTAATGTCTCATTTATAAATCGGATTAAAATATTAAAATCTTCTTAAACTAAATTAAATTTTTGAAGATTTTTATTCCAATGCAATTTTTCTGATATATGCATGTGGATAGTTAAAATGAGACAATAATAATTAATATGAAACAGAGTTAAGGTAACTGTGCTGTTCCATTTTCTAACTGTGTTGTATGCCTAAAGAGATTAAACAGTTTTTTCTTGTCACTTGAAATAAATTCTGATACAGTTCGTGATAGTTCAAGATCAGCCTTGCTGTGGCAAGTATATTACAAATATTAATTACTACTGATGATTCATAGACCCGTATAGCCTGAATTTCAGACATCTTTCTCTGGTCTTGTGATTGTCTGAAAGTCAGGTTGATACTGGTAATAAGTGGAGTAATTTTTAAATTGCTCATGAAGAATTCAATGAACTATTTTGTCACAAAAGTGTGCATCTCAGATTTTTGGGCTTAAATGTTTTAAATGTAAAGTTAACATATAGGTCTCCTCGACTAATCAGTGTTACAAGATGTTTGATTAATTACCTAAGCTAGCAAATAAACTACCAGTAACTTAAAGTAAATTTTGTATAAAAAATCCTAAATATATCTTGTCATAGCTCTGTTAATAAATAATTTCTATTATAGAAAATACAGATTTTTCTGGTGAGTGTCTTAAAGTTAAATTGTACTTATTTATCCTGCTAGGTATAAGATGGCAGATATTTCGCTTGACGCTGAAGATAGTGTCGTGTGCACTGTATGTTGTTCGTAGTGTTCAAGACAGAGAACCTAACCTAGCAGGCGGGTAAGTATACACACACTGCAACACAACACTTTTAATGGATGTTACTTCAATATGCCTCAAATAAGTCTACTTGCTCTGGAATGATATGTATCTAAAAGAAGTTGAATTACCAGGGTAATTCAGATTTCCCAGCACTAAAGCTTAATATATGAAAAAAGTAAGTTTATCTGGTGTAGCGGACGGAGATCTTAAAACATTAACTATCATTCCATTGCTGCTCCGAACGGGTATTTGTTGGATGAGGATTTACTAGAAACCAAGCCAGTCTTTCTGTCTAACCAATTTCTTTAATTACTCGCTTGATTTGTGTAAAAACTGAAAAGATAATTGCAACGAAGCGCCTATTACTATAATTCGTGCATAACATTGATTTTACGATAACAACAAACAGGGGGCGTATCTGTAATAGTCTTGTTTACGACTAGTTTTAAACTGTTTTTTATTCACGGTTCGACACGGTACTTTTACATCCTCAGCTCCGACCATGTGCTTTTTTACTCTCGCTAAGCATTCTGGGTTACTTGCTGGGCTACATGTCAATCAAACTATTACATCCCTCTTCTCCTTAACGAAAACATGAACAAATAAAATGGAATAACAATAAATAAAAATGGGCGTCAGAAAGTACTGGTAGAAAAACCAGTGACGCGCAAAGTTCATGACAGTCATAGTAGCATCAAACAACAACATCACTGTTTAGTTCTCGCGACGCGCAAAGTTCATAACAGTCATTAAAGCTACAAACATCCTTAGTGTTCCAACAAAATTCAACGTACAGAAACTGTTAAAGTTCAAAATTCAAAAGTTCCTTAAGTCACTGGGAACAGTTCTCAAATCTCTTCGATCAGTCTCTTGGGCCTCTTTGGGTTTCGTTTGGGTCGTTCAGAGACAAGTGGTGGAGTAGCATCAGGTTTCCTTCCTCCTTTCTCTTGAGGGTTGATCAGCATACCATCCTGTGGTGGTGTGAGCTGTGAGCTTCGCGGTAGCTGCTGAAACATCGATGCATTACGCGTGATGGTCGATTCGCCTTCTCGTCTGGCTGTAATCATTGATCCTGTCTTGTCTGTTATCAATAACGGGTTCGGGTTATAAGGTTGACAGCTTGTTGGTTTTGGGTTGTCGTGCAAGAACAACATCACCAATCCTAAGAGAGGAGGTCTGGGCATGAGTACGCTGGTCTGCATACTGTTTCATGGAGCTCTTTGCTCGAGAATCTTGAATGCGGACAAGCTTGTCAGAGGCATGTACTGGAGAATGGAGCTCTGGTAACTTGGTTCGCGGTTCGCGCCCAAAGAGAAGATAATAGGGCGTGAAGGTCGTGGTGGTGTGCGGTGTGCACCTGTAAACACGCACAAATTGATGCAGCGCATTTATCCAGCTGCATCCTTGGACTTTAGCTGCTCGGATTGCTTTCATCATCGGCTTGTTGAAATTTTCTGACTGGGAGTTGGCTTGAGGCCACAACGGGGTGATTTTTCTGTGTCTCACACCGCATGTGTTGAGGAATTCTTTCCATGCTTGACTGTTGAACGGTGGTCCATTATCAGACTTAATGACTTCGGGATATCCGTAAGCGCAAAAGACTTTGTCGACAACTGGGATCACTGTCTCGGCAGCGGTACTGCGGACGACTTCAACCACTGGGAAGCGAGAGTACTCATCGATCATCACCAGTAAGTATTGGCCAGATGGAAGGGGACCACAGAAATCAATGCTTAGGTTCAGCCAGGGTCCTCGGGGAAGATCAGACATGTTAAGGGGCTCGGCCTTGCGTCGGGATGTGTTTGCTTGACACGGTATACATTGTTGTACAGCTTCCGTGACGGCAGCATCTATTCCTGGAAACCACACTTTGCTGCGAATTAGTGCTTTAGTTTTGCACTCTCCTTGATGGCCTTCATGTGCAAGCTGTATAACTCTCCTTCGAAGACTGGCAGGTATCACGATTCGTGTGTCTCTGAGGATCACATTGGCCTTGTCATTGACTGTGAGGTCAGCTTGGACGCTGCGGAATTGTAGCAGGGCGGAGTAGTTGACTTCTGTTGAACCTTCGTACTTCTTGACGTCATGCCATTTTCCTGTTTGCGTCATCTTGATGACGGCCTGCAGGGTGCTGTCATGCTCTGTCGCAGATTGCACCTCCTCGAGAGTGACAGCTTTGGGAAGCGAGGTTTGGGAGATGAACTGCACGTAGTCTTCTGCCATCTTTTCTTGTCGACTGGATAAGATGTTTTGCTTTGAAGGGTGTCTTGACATGTAGTCGGCGGGATTGTCATGTCCAGGACGATACTCGATGACTGCATCATAGGGTTGTAGCCTGAGCGCCCACCGGGCAATGCGTAGTGGAGGGTTTGGCTTCTTCCAAATGTGGACGAGTGGCTTGTGGTCGGTTAGGACTTTGAAGGATGCACCTCGTACATAGATATCAAAGTGTTCGCACGCCCATACCACTGCTAGGGCCTCACGTTCGGTTTGCGAGTAACGGGTCTCGACGTCACTAAGCGCACGGCTACCAAATGCAACTGGCCTGTCATCTTGGATGAGGATGCCGGCTAGACCAACAGGACTTGCATCCACCAGGATAGAGGTGGGTTTGTCTGGAGCGAAGGAGGGCATCGCTGTGCCTTCTGACAGGGCATTCTTGACGTTTTGGAAAGCTTCAGCTTGCGGTCGATCCCACGTCCACGGTGTCTGACTTCGTGTCAGTTTATGCAAGGGCTCAGTTACTGTTGCAAAATCTTTGATAAATCGGGCGCTGTATTGAGCCATACCCAGAAAGGAGCGGAGCTCGGTCTGATTTTGGGGTTCAGCTGCATCTTGGAGTGCTTGTATCTTGCTGGGAGCTGGAGCTATGCCGTCTGCGGAGAAGATGTGGCCAAAGAACTCAATACTTGGCTTATTGAATTCACACTTGGATGGGTTGACGGTTAGGCCTGACTGATGTAGCCTCTGTAGGGTTTGATCAAGTGCATGGTCATGGTCACTCTGGTCGCGGCCAAATACTACGATGTCATCGCTAATGTTCTTTGCACCTGAGATGTCAGCTATCGTGGTCTGGATTGTGTGCTGGAATATTTCAGCGGCTGCATTGATGCCAAAACTCAATCTCTTGTACTGGTAAAGCCCGAGATGCGTAGAGAAGGTTGTGATGTATCTGCATGAGGGGTGTAGCAGCAGCTGATGGTAACCAGAGCGAAGATCAAGTTTACTGAAGACAGTCGCACCGTTAAGGTCAGTGGTCAGCTCTTGTAGTGTGGGAGTGATGTGTCTTGTTCTTGAAATGGCTTGATTGGCAGCTCTCATGTCAACACACAGTCTTATCTCATCGGGACTCTTTGGCTTAGGAGGGGTGACGATCCTGGAGACCCACTCTGTCGGACCAGATACTTTCTCAATGATTCCTTGTTCTTCGAGCTTTGCAATCTCCCTGGCAACTTTGTTACGCATGTGGAAAGGGGTGCGGTTGCTCTTAACTGCAACGGGGGGTACACTTTTGTCGATGTGTAACATTACTTCAGTGTTCTTGAGGCATCCGATTCCTTCACACAGGCCTGGATATTTGGCAAAGAGTTCATCTGCAGATGGTGCACTGGATTGAGAGACGTGATTGATGCCTATTTTAAGGATGCCAAGTTTCGTTGCTGTTGCCTTGCCTAAGAGCGACGGAGCGGAGCCTGGGACTACAAGGAAATCTGCTGATACGGGGTTGACTCCATTGGTGCTGACATCGGCGGTCAGATACTCTGTGCACACGATTGGTGGTGATTCATACGGGTGGATAAGGCGTCGACACTTCCTGAATGAGGAGCCACGGTCACGCAGTTGATTGGCCACGGCGGAGTTCACAATGTTGCAAGATGCACCGGAATCAATGATCACGCCAACAGGTAAACCATTAATTATGATAGGGGAAGTGTCCTCATTGTCTTGTAGAGCATAGGCGTATTCATCCGTGTAGGCCTCATCACTGTCAGAGTCTGAAGGTTGGCGTGAGTCACGCAACGGTTGTTGAACTTGCTCATTAACATAGCGTACAGGATTCTTGCTAGATTTTCCTTTCCTGAAATCATGTTTGGGTTGTGAGTTGGCGTTTGTTCGTACACCACGCTGGTTCTTCGTGCGGCACATCGATGCAAAATGTCCAGTAATGCCACAGTTGTAGCATGTCACGGTACGGGAGCAACGGCAGTTGTCGCTGGAGTGACCTTTGATCCCACAGCGAGAGCATTGTTTATCGGTCGATTTTTGCTGAGACGAACCTGCAACCTGGTTTCTTTTCCCACTCCGAGGCTGTCGACCAACGGTGTACACTTTAGAGGACTGGTTATCCTCGGCAATTTGACGTGACTGGCTTTGCGAAGCTTCGATTGCCTGAGCAATGTCCAGCGTGCGGGCCAAACTCAAATCTCTATCGGCGAGTAATTTTGCACGCAGTTTCATGGAGAGGCAATTATCGATGACTTGATCGCGGATAAAACTGTCGGTGCTTTCTGCTGGAAAATCGCAGAGGGTCGCCAGGTGGCGAAGTCTTGTGACGAATTGTGCAACGGTTTAACCATCCTTCTGTTTTTCTTGTCGAAATACGTGCCGATTGTAAGAAGTGTTTTGCCGCGGAGCGAAGTATTCATTCAGCTTGTCCGCAGCCGTTTTGTAATCCGTTCCAGTGTCGGTCAATGTGTGGAAGATGTCTTGAATTTCGGATCCGGCGGTATGTAGAAGCAATTGGCGTTTTTGCTTGTCATTTTTGCAGCCCGTGGCGTCGGCGAATATGGCGAAGCTTTTGAGCCACTTTTGCCATCGTTGAGCGACAGAATTTTGATCGCCATGCGGGTCAAACGGTGGTATTGAAGCAACGGAGATCGGTACGGCCATGGTGAGTTCAATTGGTTCTCGTCGCCAGTGTAATAGTCTTGTTTACGACTAGTTTTAAACTGCTTTTTATTCACGGTTCGACACGGTACTTTTACATCCTCAGCTCCGACCATGTGCTTTTTTACTCTCGCTAAGCATGCTGGGTTACTTGCTGGGCTACATGTCAATCAAACTATTACAGTATCATGATACTAGAAAATTACTACATATTTTGAATCACCAACAGATCATACCTCTTTCTCCAATCTTAACTCTTATTCTTTTGATCTTTCTTGAGAAATATATCCTTCGTTCTGTCTGTTCCGATAGCACGTGAAAAGCTAATCTGATCTATCATACTTCTGATCGTTGCGTAACACAACGGAAGTTACGAAATCACTGTTAACTATTACTCGTTAATCAGTTACATCTGGTCACCCAAAGGCAAAAGTTAGTCGCCTGAGGCATCTGGGCGCCCTTAGAGCACAGGCCTGCTAATAGTTATGGTTCTTAATTATTGAAATCCTATGAAAGCATGAAAACTCCACCTGCTAAATATAGTTGTTATGAAAATTAATAATTATTACAAATTTATTTATTTTCTACTTCAACAGGTTTGGTTGTCCAGAAAATAGAACTGCTGACCCAGAGTGGTCTTGTCCTGAATACAATAAGGGGGAATTGTAAGTTGTCTTATTCAGGATTTAACACAAGTTCATCTTGTATATGTTGTGGTTTAAATTTATCCTTGGTTTAACCAGTTTGATATTGATTTCCCTTTGTTTCAGATTATGCTAATTAACATGAGGCAAAGGGAAATAAAAATCAAACTGGTTTAAAAATTTTTAACCAAGGATAAATTTAAACCACAACATATACGATAACTGCACATTCTCAACTTCAGGACTAACAATGTAACATTTTTACCTTTGAATACCAGTGATGTGGGTTTGGCAGCCATTTCATGCTACAAGCTTGTAAATGACTCCTTATTTGATTATCAAATAAATATTAAATAAAATCAATTTTGTTTATGGTGGGATACAACATCAAATAACAATTATAATTTAATAATTATTTACATCATTCCTCTGATAGTCAATAGGAAGCAAGATTTGTTTCCTTTGTTAAGTCATCAATACTCACTGATTTTATTATTTTATGACTGTTTTCAGCTAATACTCTTAAATGCCAGTGGAATTGCTTTTTTATCATTGATGCAGTGAAGTTCTCATGTTTTTTGCCATTTCAGTTACTGGTGGTCATTGCTGTGGGTTGATAGACCTTTTAAAATATGGATTGTACAGGTAACCTTTAAAGGGAAAAATATTTATATTGTGTGGAATGAATACATATTATCCCAGGGAATATTAACCTCTAACTAACTGAGCGCGAGGGCCGCACTGGGGAATATTGGTCCGAGGTCGTGGCAGTACGGACCGAATGCAGCGAGGTCCGTACAAAAACGACCGAGGGCCAATATTCCCCAGTATGGCTCGAGCAAGCTAGGTTAGTAAGTAGTTTATTATATGGCGCTCGGGCCGTGCATGCTTATTAAAAACACACTTTCGGTTTAAACATGTTTTGATGGTGGTTCTCTGAATGCCTATTGTTTATTGTAACTGCAGAGTATCCATAATTCCCAGATCTGCCAACTCCTGTGCATTTTCAAGCATACATCCCAATAGGCCCTTTGAAGCTGGGATCTCATGACCAAATTTTTTTTAAACTTTTTTATATTATGGACTATAACTTAATGAATACCAGAAATGGAAAGAGCATTTCAAAAATAGCAATGTGGCAAAGTTTGAGGCCCCTGGCATTAATAAGGTTATTATGACAGTTTGAATTTTTGGAAAATTTAAAGGATTTCTATATGAAAAATGTTGCAATTGGTCTTTTAGCCTGGGGGAAAAAAACAGCGCGCGAGGCGAGCGGAAGGAGGACGCCTGCAAGGACGCTATTGTTTTCTTCATTCCACCCCTTAATATGTGAAACCCAGTCAAGTGTGAAATGTAAAGCTGTCAAAATGATCCAATCAATTTGCGGCAAAGTCTGAAGGCGCCAACGGGTTATCGAATGTCTTGTATTTTTGCCTTTCTGTGCGAGAAAATGACAGAACGTAAAACGGTTATAGAACTTTAAAGAATGGAAAAAGCAAAAAGAGGTCGCCCGAAAAAAGAAAATAATTGCAACAATGTGTGTAGAGTTTGCCGTGTAAATCTCAAGTTAACATATGGCAATTAAGCAGCAAAATCTTGGGTGAATTCGTTTAAACCGTCTGCAAAGAAAGAAATATTCGGGCTTGTTTTGAGCGAATCTCTAAAGAACGTAGGGATATCACTGCTTGCTTCTCATAATGATTTGCTGCTTGCGTGTTACCGGAAGATAAGAACTTATGTGAACTTTTCCGGTTCACAGCAAAAGGTTTCACCCATGGCCAAAATAGAACACGAAATACCGAGACACAACACTCACCTTTTGGAAGAGATTTATTATGACATCATATCAGTGTGGGACTCAAAACGGAGATAAAATAGAAAAATTTCTCCTCAAAGCAAACAGCTTTCATCCTACAACCAAATTCACAGCTGAAACCTATAAAAGCTAAAAATCTTTTTCTTGCAAACTACAGGAGTCGTGCAGGCCCATCAACACTTAAAAACTCAATCTCTAAATAATCGCAATTCTCCACAATGAATAAATGATTTCAATTTCTACTTGATTTGCCATACAAATATGCAACATCTCACCTTAAACCGGTCCATGTTTCAACTGCATGTGATTCATCAACAACACAAGCTACTAAAGTTTTAATGAAATTGGTGTTCTCCTTCAGTGATTGAAGAATCCGTTTATCGATGGCACTTTCCGCCGATGCAAACACAACATCAAATTTGCATTCTATGATCTCCTTCAGGCTATCTAGCTTCTCGGACAAATTGCAAGCAGTACGTTAAATATATCATAGATTCCACTTCCATTATCTGGTCGTTTATGATGCTGACCATAGGCGTTTAATATTACCAGCAAAGACACATAGTTTCCAGCTTTGGCTCTTTTCGCAAGCAACACAAGAAGCTGAAAAATAAGACTCTTTCCATAGCCTGTTGGCAAAACGGCTGGAAGATCCTTTCTTTGCCTAATCGCTTTCATTTGCTCTACTTTGAGTATGTGACTTTGCTGGTCATTCATCCGCCATAATATAAATATGAGATGACCACTAGTGTTCTTGAATGACACGCCAGTGACCAATCAGATCGATGGAATGAGCAATTCATTAAATCTGTCCAATCAGGATTTTTTCGTTCGTCTGGTGGACGAAAAAAAACAAAGAAAACAATAGCGTCCTTGCAGGCGTCCTATTTCTCCTCGCCCCCTTGCCTCGCGCGCTGGTTTTTCCCCCATCAAGGCCCCCCTTCGGACGCCTGCCACGCAGGCTATTGGTCTTTCTCTCCAACATCATTTTCCATACAAATCTTTTCAATTTTATAAAAATTTAGACTTTCCATTTCTTGCACTCTTTAACATAGCCGTAATGTTATGTAAAGTACCTATGTGTTGGCCTAGTTGCAAAGGGCCTATTCCTCATGCCTAACTGAGAAATCCAGATTTCTTGTTGAGAAAGCCATTGGATGTAAATTCAGGGTTCTAAATTCAGTATTAGTGGGCATCGCTACCCATGTTTGAGTCCTTAACACAAACTCTTGCTCATACTTCATTAAAGTTTGAAAGTTGTTAGAACATCATAAATTATCCCCTGATGCCCCTTCCACTCACCCAGAGACAACGTCGACCACCAGCGAGTCCGTTTGGACATCTTTATTGAGTAAGTGAGAGGACCTGAGCCCTCGAGAGGAGACCCCAAACCAAGAAGAGGCCCAAACAAGACTCGGAGGGGGAAGATGAAGAGGGAGAGGAGGAGGAACAAGGGAGAAGCAAAAGAGAACAAAACAAAATATATGCAGATCTGATTCAAGTATGAGTCAATCATCCTAAATAGAAAGAAAAAGTACATATCCAAGTATAGACAAAATACGGAAGCGCGGGAAATAACAAATCAGTGAATAAAAACAAGGAAAACGTGAAGATATTAAAACAGAACTACAACGACTGAATGTGCTGAGACACGACGTGAGACAGCACAAGTCTGTCCGCCAAAGGCAGTGTCAGGCATCCAATTTCCAGTCGCCTTGGGCTTCGATGAGCTTAGAGGGAATCCCACATTGAAATGCGAAGGTGGCAGCCCCATGACGCAAGCTGTGACCAGAGAAGTCATGTTGATCAAGAGACACCAGAGAGGCCAAGTGCTTGATGCTATTGTTGAAGGACCAGTCAGTCAGTCGTGCTGACGTGATGCAGTTGTGTAAGTGAAGAGAGGGTAGCTAGCTACTGTAACTGAGATG
>OX393563.1:9744869-9799869 GCA_947652115.1 Blastomussa wellsi
CAACTTCGTAGAGTCTCTTCGTAGCCTATTGATTGGTATTCAGAATATGGACGCTCAAGATTTGTCAGTTGAATACTTTGAGGAAGCTAACTTGCGCCTAGAAGATGCAATTTCAACTTTACAGTTGCTGCTACAAAGTGTGTGGCAAAGTGATGACCCCGTGCTTCGAGATTTTAAGACAATTATTGAAGCTGTTTTGACAAAAGTACGCTTTGTTTTTCAAGTAACGACAATGTATGAGCAAAGAGACTTCGTTGAATCCACGGCGTCGAATTCGTTCGCTTGTCCTACTTCTAAACTAACAGGTAGTGTAAGACCAGTCATCGTTGTCGAAAGAGATCAGATTGAATTCTTACGTGAACTGCACTTCTCCTGGACAAAAATCGCTAGTTTGTTAGGAATTAGTGAAAGTACGTTACGTCGAAGAAGACGGGAATTAAAACCAGGTCTCAAATGACTTAAAACTTCCAAGGCATCCGCGGCTGCACGACATGCAGAAGAAAGTTCTTGCTCCATGTGACCGAAATCCAAAATGGCGGATAGTGACTCTCGGTAATGTGATCACGTGTTTGCATACTAATTAGAATAAAAATAAAAAATCCCACTTGGAACGCCAAAAAAAAAATAGAACAAATATAAAAAACATGCAAAGCATATATAAAATAAAGAGAACGAAAAAAACAATGGGCTTAGCATTTATATATAAAATAAAAGAAAGATATATAAAATATATAAAAGCAATATAGAAACATACAGAAAGGAAATAAAAAATATGGCACAGAAATTTAATAGTTGCATTACATATTAAATTGTTTGAATATTGACTGGAAAGGCGCGCCATATTATTCCCCTAAGCCTCGGCGCCATATTAGATATATTTAATATATTGGAATTGGTCTATTCTACGCGTTTTGCCCGAAAAATGTCGAAAATTTTTTAAACTGGGGAGCGCTGCAGCCCCCCAGACGCCTCGTACGCCTTTGTTCATATGGGAGCACCCCTCCACTCCCGGTAAACTTGGTTTGACAACACCACACAAAGCAGAATTTGAAGACCCTCTTAGTCGTGTCTTACTGCACTGGTACGTCTTTTTGAACCAGTCTTCTGCTCAAAGTTCCAAAACTCTAAGCATGTTCAAGAAAATCCCGACGAACAATTGAAGTCCAGAATCTCCTTTCGTCTGACATTTTTCATAACATAGCGTAGATCTGCTTCGTGTGTCACTGCTTCGGATCGACCTTTCCGCCATCTTTGATTAGAAGACCGCTGATCATGGATATAGCGGGCTATGAGAACACTCGGCCGTCATCAAACATTTTGTTTTGTATGAGAACGATCGGCCGGTCGTTCTCACAGCGTTTTTCAAATTCAAATGTATTTGGTATTGAAATCAAAACTCTGATTTTATTCTTGGTGTTTTTTTTTTACTTATTTTTTGTAAATATTCTCTAGTTCATTTTTGTTTTTTCATTTCCGAAACATGTTTCTTAATTTTTTTTTCATTTTTGTTTTTTCATTTCCGAAACATGTTTCTTAATTTTTTTTTTCATTTTTGTTTTTTCATTTCCGAAACATGTTTCTTAATTTTTTTTTCATTTTTTTTAACCAAAATTAAATTTATTTTAAAACATTTGTAGTATATCCCTTTTATTTTTTTATATATTTTTTTTATTTTTCAGAAAAAAAATTATTCAACGAAAAAGTGTTTTTTTCTTCGCTTTTTCTTCGAATATTTTAGAATTTGGCCCAATTTTTCTGTGAGAACAGTCGGCCACCATAGTCCACATCACAAGTGACTACATGAACAACAACCTTTTTCACGACAGCTTTAATCTTGCCTCCGGTTTCATGTCCAACCTCATTCCCAGGGTCTCTAATCGGGAAAGAGATTGTTTCATGTTCACACTTAACCTCGCTCTTTTAGGGTCTCTCAAAGGAGGGTGGGAAGATGAGATCCACACTTGTTTGGTAAGCAATGTTACTGCCCACGTGACGTGGTACAGTGGGAGTGGGCGTTCCATATAATCGTCAAAACAGGTGTAACCTAACATAGGCCGTTTCGCAGTATGTCAAATATCATGCTGGGTTTGTTGAAGTGATGAAGTAACGCGCTAAAGGTTTTCCAGTATGTTAAGTTGCAATATACATGGAGTAGCTTTTATCCTATTGTATGAAATTCGATGTCTCAATAAAAGCACTCTATTTTTCGTCATGCAAACCGCAGTTTTGGGGAAGAAATTTTAGAAGGGTTTTCTCTCCAAAACTTTGTTGGAGAAATAATTGTATATCTCAGATCAGATCAAACCAGCCCTAAACAAGACTCAATTGAGATCGACTCGCAGCTCAATAGTCGGCCAAAACTAGGTTTTCGCCACTGATCTGCTTATTGTAGAAGGCAGTAGAAGTTCGTAGTATCGGGTAAGTACCTGACGACAAGGTCCACGGGATCTGCAAACTGTTCCAGATAGCGGAGAGTTCGAGAAAACCAAGTTCGACCGAGAGTGTGGGCGTACTAGAATAACAAACAGTAACAGCATAATATAAAGACCTGGAATTGAAGAAAAGCTGAGGAAAGCCATCATCGGCTGGAATAAGCACAGAAGACAGCAGCACACGGGTTCCGCTGGCGCGGTATTGTTGACGCCCATTGCTCCACTGGGAGCCTAAAGGAATAAGCAGCAGCAACAGCAGCAGCAGCAGCAACAGTAGTAGCAGCAGCAGCAACAGCAGAAGGCAGCAGCAGCAGCAGTAGGCAACAGCAGCAGGCAGCAGCAGCAGAAGCAGCAGGAGCAGGCAGCAACAGCAGCAGCAGGCAGCAACAGCAGCAGCAGCAGAGAATCATCATGGAATCCTTTTAGATATGATCTTGCTACGAAAGTTTAGAGCTATGAATTGTTAATAACTGAAATAATATCCCTCAAAACTGTAATAAAATATACTTTGGTTTTCATTTCTTATCAAAATACACAAACTTTTTTGTAAGGGCGAACCATGGCATCGTGCGTGAGTCGCTCATGTTGCCGTTTTTAACACATTATTTTCTGCATGGCAGAAATGATCTCTATTACGTTTCGTAACTCCGGTGATAAAACAGAAAAGAAAAACCCATTTTGGCATTCTTCTGCTTTCTTGGGTTCTCTTTACATCACTTTCATATTCCTAACGGGATTAAAATTGTTTGAAGCAAATAATTTATTTTCCTTAAGTTGATCAGTTTCTTGACTCTCATAACTGGTTACAGCACGTGAAAGACTGACATTATAAATGTTACTTGCCCTTATCCTGGTTTTCAATGTTTTCTTTTAATCCTATCTCATCCTGGTTTTCAACGTTTTCTTGTAACCCTATCTCATCCTGCGCCTCGTCGCCTTTATCATGTACTTTCCTCATCTCCTTAGCTTTTAAAACTACTTTTTTAAACAAGTCACAGTACAGTTTAACGGCAGATGGTGAATCATCATTGCCAGGTATTGGATACATAATAAGGTTTGGATTGCAGTCAGTGTCCACAATACCAATAGTTGGAATATTAACCATAGCCGATTCTTTCACTGCCTGCATTGTTCTTCCAAGTGACGGCAAATGCAAGAAAACAATCAGATCGACCAGTTGGGTGGTTCCCAGTAACAAGTAGGAATTAGTTAGAGTTCCTGCACGCCACCTTCGAGTCAAGAAATACTCGCCACAGTCTCTAGCTGTGCACTGTGTCAATTCCTCAAACTGTGGATGTGTGGAAACAAATAGGATTTTTCCTCCTCTGTAAGCAATGTGTGCAAGGATGTTCAAGGCCAACTGAAAGCAACAAAATAACTTTCAATCCCTAAAAAGAATGATTATTTTCAATAATAATTATCAATCCCATTCCAGGAAGCAGACAGTTTTATTCAGCTGTTAAATTTCCTAGGTTTTGTCTTAGTTTTCTATAAGCTAGTTCAGTAGATTTGAGTTGCAACAGAAAATGATCAGAAATTATCTAGTGACATTTTGACCATTTGATTTAGTTTTTGCAATATCCATATACTGTTTTTAAAAATGAATTTCAGGTCAAAATGATTTCAAATTAGCTTTCAAGACTCATATTTTTCTTTTCATAAAGATAATGGTAATAAATCTGGAACAAAGGAAAAGGGGTGGTTGCCCGAGATTGTCCAGAATTAGCCCTAAGGTCAACCTGGATTTTTTTCTAATTTCGACCACGTCTTTAGTAAAGAGATCATGTAGGTTGGGAGGGGGGAAGGAAGACTGAGTAGGGGGTAGAGGGATGACAGGCAGACCAATTTGACCTGTACCATATACATAAAAATGCCATCCAATGATATTTGTTATGTGCATACCCTCAAATGCACCACTGTCTGATTCAGATCAATGATATGATGATGTTCTCTTATGCCATACAGATAAGGCTTCATTAGTGGCTCCCAACAGCCTTCATGATGGCCAAGATGAACATTAGCTTTGAATAGATCTCTCAGTGTGAATACTTTATGAACTTCAAAGTAATCTGGATGTTCCAGGATGTCTTCAGGAATGTCAACATCATCTGCATAAAAGAGATGTGTAATTAGCTTGAATAGCTAAGGTCTGCAAAAAATTTCCCCCTGGGGATGGGGGGCATGAGGCCCAACAGGGTACATTTTCAGGATTTTTTTATATTAGCAATAGTTACATCGTTGCCATGTTGTCATATTTCCATAGCCAGCCATGTATCTTCCTATCTATTGTACATGTATCCAGGATGTATTGTATGGCTCCTTTTGTTCGTACTGGCCACAGAACGGCAGGGGAATTTGCAGAACACAAGACACCGAATGCCGAATGCATTGTTTGCTTGCAGTTAGTTTCACTCATTTTGCTTGCGGTTAGTTTCACTGATGTTTGCTTGTGGTTAGCTTTTAAAGTGTATATGACATGAAAAATATTATTTGAAAGGTCTTTCAAAATTAAGAAGAATGGCGTTTTTCTTTTTGAAATATCTTTTTTCGTTTTTGAGATATTGACATTTTTCTATTATGCAAATTAGATCAGTGATGATGTCATATGGATAGCAACTGAAAATGATAAAATACTAAATAAACAATATCTCTAAAACTATTGAAGCAGTGTTCTTGAAACTTGGCACCAAAAATGTGTATCACAAAAGAAACAAAATGACATCCTTAGTGTTGTTGCCATGACAGTTTTGTGGCAAACAGTTTTGCCACTAGTGCTGTCTAAATAAAAACTGAAAAACCCAGTTTTTGTCTTAAACCAAGAACTATCTACTGCAGCCAATCCAATGATGGGATTTGTCTATTTCAAGTAGGATGCTTTGTCTCACTTTAGAGGTTGCAAATGGGGTATTTTTTTGACAGAGAAAGACTGGAGCTGACAGAGTTGCTATAGGCAACAATAGTAAGGGTGTCAGTTTGTTTCTTTTGTGATGCACATTTGTGGTACCAAGTTTCAAGAACACTGCTTCAATAGTTTTAGAAATATTGTTTATTCGGTATTTTATAATTTTCAGTTGCAAACCATATGACATCATCACTGATCTAATTTGCATAATAGAACAATGCCAATATCTCAAAAACGAAAAAAGATATTTCAAAAAGAAAAACGCCATTCTTCTGTATTTCGAAAGGCCATTCAAATAAGCAGAAAATATTTTTCATGTCATATACAGTCTAAGTGTTGGAAAAGGCCAAATACAATATGATGCTGGCAAGAAAACGGTGCATTCGGCGTTCTGAAAATTACCCCCATTGGTCATCAGATGACGTAAAACTAACAAAACAATTGATAAGAAACAATGCTGCCCCAAATTACAAAGAACGACGAACAATGGTAAAACAGTGTGACGCACTTTCATACGGTACACACAGAAAGGCCCGGATGTATATTCCCCTTCAACACAAATACTCCTCAAAAGAACATTTTGTCCTATTCTCAAGTAAAAGCTGTCTTACCATCATCACTTGGATTAATGGCATCAGTTTGTGCAAAAGGAGAATCATTTTCAATATCATCCAATAATTGACTGGAACGTACAGAGCTATGAATGGAACAAGTCTTAATCAATCTTGTTACTGGTGCCAAAAGAGACGAGATCATTGCGTTTGCTGGAGGAGAAAAAAGTAGGGAAGTAGTTTTAGAATCAAAGAACTATATCTGTTTGAAAAAAGAAGGATTCCTACCTTTAAAAGATGAGAAATTCCACACCGTTCGGAGAGCGAGTTGTGCCGCCATGTTGAATCCATGAAACTTTCTTCATGTAATGATCTCGAACCCTCGCATGAATCCCAGCGAGCAGCGCGAGTGGCGAAGGGAAGGAAAAATATATTTTGGTCCAATAGTGGTCAAAATTCACGTTATTGCATTGTCGTGCATGTGGGCTGAAGGAAATGGTTTTGTCTATGTAAAGAAAGCTTTGTGACATGGAAATGAAGTAACGTAAAAGGCGCACCCAGTAAGCCATTTTCTGAAGTTAAATAAGTGGTATCCTCCCTCGATTGACGTCACATTGATCAGTGGCTGAAGATATTTTATAAATCTTATGTGTGGACGACCGAAGGCTTTCGGTTTGTCCTTCGCCACCTTCACAAAGAACAAAGGTAAGAATTTATGGCTTGTATTTTGTATAGGTATTTTTTCGCTTTCTGTTTTGATCGTCTACATTTCAGAAAAAAATAAACATTATTTTCCTTAAATAGTGGGGATTTCTCATTTTCAGACCGGCCAGAAAGTCTAGCATGATCTGACAGTCTTCGCTGGTTTCTCTTCACTTTACAACAGCCTGTAGTGGCGGGAGACTCATCTTTGATCAATCATCGCCTGGAAACTTTTCGCGCCTCGAAATTTCATTGATAATTTTATCCTCGAAGATCGAAGTAGGCATTTGTCAAGTTCGAAGGTGGCCTTCTTCCTAGAGCGGTTTCGTTTGACGTACATAAAATATTAAATACTTTATGCTACAATGCAGATCAATTAAACGTCTTAAGAAGAAAACATAATTTGCCCTAGTGAAAGAAGCAGAACATTATTTTTCCCAAGATATTGCTTTAATAGGAGGACAATCAGATTGGCTGACTTCAAACATTTGGAAAGCAGGAAGAATTATTTATGGCAGATCACAAAACAGGGATAAGTGAACAATATGCAAAAGAAGAAAGCAATTCCAGCAGTCCAGAGCAGCCTCGGAGTCCAGGTTCGAAGTCAACAGCCAGTGATCATGAGTATGTTCTGTTAGCTACGCCTGATATTGAATCTGATTCTGGATCAGCTATGTCAGTCTCTGAGACTACTGACAAGAGCAAATCCCAGGGGAGTAGTGTGAGCAGTTTTGCTGATGTTTTAACCCCTGAAATGGAGGCTACCTTGGAGAAGGGCCCAACAGAAGAAGAAGTACAACATTTGGTGGAAGATGCAAAAAAAGATATTTTGCACAGCTCTGCTTCTCGTGAAGAAGTATTTCCTGGTCAAGACAAAGGATTAGACCTTCAGGAAGCTTTACCAGGCAAGGTAAATTCAGCAGTCCCAAATGGAAGTGATGGTGCAATAACCAATGAAAGCCAGTGCCATGTGGCCAATCCACTTGTTGTTGAAGATGATTCACAAGAAGGAGATGATAAACTGGATGGTGATCTGGTAAGAGAACGCTCATTATCGGATGGTGAGGCCAATGCAGGTCAGGGTGTAAATGCTGCAAAATTCACCACTGGAGAGTCAGTGCGAGCTAGAGCAAACACTCATCCAGGACACTCGGATGATGAAAGCGACGACAATGCCATTTTATTTGATGGGATTACTTATTTAGGATCCTCAACTGTGAATGCACCTGTCAGTGAAATTGAACTGAAAAGAACAATGTCTATTCTGCGAGAACAGACAGAAGTCACAATTGATGTTTTGCTTTATGTTGGTTCGACATCGGAGAGTATGATCAGACTCAAGGAGCCTGGGACTCAGGCTGATATTGCAACTTATCGCATACAGAGGATTTTGTTTTGTGGTCGTGGTGATGCTGAAGGGAGTGAAAAGGACTGTTTTGCCTTCAATACTGTTCATGGAGACTCAGATATCTTCCATTGTCACGTATTCAGATGTGAAGATCCAGAAAAGGTAAAAAGTTTATATTTAGAATTATTCACTAAAAAGGTACGTTTTATTTTTTAGTGCCTCAAATTGATTATTTTCCTGTCAATTGTTTTTGTGGCTCATTAAATTTGATTTGATTGTAACTGATTTATTTAGGCTGGAAAGATCCTGAAGACATTTGCTTTATCCTTTAGAAGACATAGGAAGGTGGGTAGTGTTTTAGTTTGACATATATGTAGTACAGATATGTACGGTTATTTGTACATAACGTTATTGACAACATTTTTTTGTAAAGACAGCTGTTTTGAGTGCTATCTCTACTGCCCTATGATAAATGTAGATTGTGTAATGAAAATTTAAATTTTAAGCAAATTTGCTAGGAATTTGTTTCTAGTAAGACTGTTACCATGCAAAAGAAAATATTGGGATTTCCCTGTAAATTTGCTTTGACATATTCCAACTGATTTGGGTTTGGTTTTTTGTGTACTTCATTCAGATTTTGATAATGGACATAACATTATTAGTTTTTCAAATTCCACTGTTCTTAGACATTTTCTCTTTATTCTCTTTCCAACATGCTTTATCTTTGGAGGACAAATATTCTGTAGTGAGTGTTTGCTTACCAGTAAATTATTCTTGAAAAATCAAATTATTTTCATGTAAATTAAGTTAACTGTAACCATATACTGAGGTTAAAATTGTACTAGTCTAGACTATCAGACATAAAGGAAACATCCAGTTTTGTTTTATAATAGAGTAGTCAATATAATTATTTTCATACCTTTCTTTTTTTTGTATTGTTGACAGCCTTCTATTTCTAACTGTAAACTGTAAAAATTATATTATATATATAAACGGAAGTAGCTGATAAAATGTCATCTCACATGTTTGTTTCCACATTGTTCTTCTCAAATTCCTTTGTGTCATTTCTCTTTGTTGTACTAACCTGCTGCCATGGCCTCTTGATTATGATCAATCCCTAAACAATTCTTTTGTTTTGTTTTCTTCTGAAGAGGAAGCAGCAGTCACAACAATCATCTGTTGACTCCTCTACATTGGTAACTGGTGTGAGCAACCTTATCTTCAAATTTAATGTGACTCTTGATATTCTTGAGGAAGACAACAAAGGGTTTTCCTCTGCTGCTAGGGACAAAAACTGTTTCAAACTTCGCCAAGATTTGAGAAAGAAAGTTTTAATAACAGTGCAACAACTGACAAACAAACATCTCATTGTTGAAAGGTTTGTGATTTCAATGTATAGATTTATTCATCCGCATGTTTTCATATAACATGTTGCTTGGTTTTGATCATTGGGTGGTGTGGTGGCCAAATTGTTAGTGCATTGGACTCTGTATTAAGCAGTCTGGATTGAAGCCCTAGCCAGGACACTGCATTGTGTTCTTCAAGAAGACTCTGTACTCTCAAAGTGCCTCTATTCACGGTGGAATTTAATGCGGGGGACTAACAAGGCAATAGATTAGCATTCCATCCAGGGGGAGTAACCGGGATAAGCTCCTGCCTGATGGGCCACTAGGCTGATATGCAGACTTATGTTTACCTTCCTTGGATTTGATCTCAGTAGCTTGATGTGTACAGAATTATTGCTACTCTCACTTGCTGGGTTTATTCAAACCTTACCTTGTTTTTTTTGCTCATATTTCTACTGTAGGTGTTTTGGGCTCCTGATCTGTCCAGGAAAGAATGTTCGATATTCTGACATGCACCTGTTGAGTGAGGTACAAAATATTGCATCTTGAGTGACGATTAGCTTGCTTGCACTTAGAGTAGATTTCAACATTTCACCGTCAAGAGTATGTACAGTCAACTCTTGACTTGTGCAAACGTCAAGCACTACCACGGAAACCCATTTTTAGGGAGTTGAGCCTCTGGAGAAGAAGAATTCCTGAAAATAGCTCTTTCTGCTGTGGAATTCCTCTACAGCAGGGGCACCAAACTGTGGTCCCAAAGGTGTCGGTTGTAAAGAGAGTTAACTGTAAATGTGCTTGCTAAATACAGAGTTTTGGTTATCCTATAATTTAAAAGGTGGTAAAGATGGAGAAGTGAAGTGGTGATGACCACTAGGTAACTGTTATGAATCTCTGTCAGGTATCAATGGAAGTTGCAGATGGCGGCAAAACTTATTACATCACTGGTTTATGGGAACCTGCTGTACGTGACTTGTTAGTTTTAAACACAGAAACCCCTAAAGGTAAATATCATTTTAACATTATACAGCTTACAACAACAACAACAAAACTTTATTATCAATATTTAACTTCATTAATTAAACTGTCCCACGGGTAGCAAAAGCTAATCTAGTCGGGACAGAAGAACAACTGAGGGTTAGATTTTATAAGTATTATTACATACCGGTAGATAAATTTTAAATTAATATTGTTACATAAAGACAAAGTTATACAGACGATAAAGTTAGAATTTTGAGAGGAAAATCAAAAGAAATTGTAAATACATGAAACATTCTATCTAGCCAGTCCAACTTTTTGTATGATGGTAGGTGTTTCAATATCAAATCACTCAAGATGCATTATTTGATTTAACCTGCAGTGTTGTGAATAAAAAATAACTAGTACACAACCAGGTTTTTTTGAATGCTTGTATGTATGGTGTAACACTTCATTCACAATATAGTATTTACTGTCACTGTTAACATGTCAGGTCCAAAAGACTTAATTAAACAATTTGATTGCACCTCCAGGAATTTAATTTAGTAGTACTACATAACTTGCACTCTGGGCAAAATGTTATACATAACTATGTTCACTTGACTATGTCTATGGGAATCCCTATAACTTGAATACAGTGTAATAAAGATAAAAAAAAACAGTGGTTATTCCTTGCAGATACAAGACTGTTCATGACAATAGCTGTGGACTTAGTTGTCACTGGAGTTACAGAACCAGTGAGGTTCATTGTGGAGACAAAAGCAAAAATTTTCCCCAGTGGAGAAAAGTTCTTCTGGAGTCCCAGTAAACCAAAATTCCATGAAACATTCATCATGGAACTGAAGGAGGTTAGAATTCCGTAGGGTAACTTATAAAAGCCACTTTGGGTTATATGCGAGTCCCATTATTACTATCATAGTATTTTTGAAGAAATTGAAGTTGTGACAATTCATGCTGAAAAATAAAGATCTCAAGATTGAATTGATGACTAAGGAATTCATGTGATCAGATAGAGATAAAAATATCTGTCATCTCTGCTCAACTCTCAATTTTCAAATCCCTCTTGAAAGTTTTTCTCAGCAAATTTTCATGAATTTAATATGCAATTAATTTGTTGTTAAGTTTGCCATCTTGTACCCTTAGTCTTGCTGCAGAGGCTTGGTGAAATGAAAACTCTAAAAAGTTTTTTACAGGTCTGGATCAGTGTTACCGTGAGTACTGTAAGAACCCAGTTAAATGCAGTGCATGCGCGTGCATAGTTAGTCAAAAAATTGAGATTGAACTCTTTAGGTCCAGTCTTTCCGAAATACGCGTATTTCTCGAAAACCGCTTGTTAGAATTTCACCAAATTTGGCAGGAAAATATTTCAGGAAACAAAAAGAAAGTTGTTGCAAAAATTCTTAAATTTGACAGAGGAAATTGTAAATAATGGCGTTAGCTTTCAAGGATGGATAGTTAAAAATCGGTCTGTTAAATATAAAAATAACATTAGAATAGTGTCTGTATGTGAGTATCGTGACAAGTTTGTTTCAGGCAAATGATAGAGAAAATCTAACGACTGAATTTTCCACAAATATACAAAACCCGATTTTAAATTGATGTTTCTATCCAGTCATGTTACCATGGCAACAGCACACACATCAGCATAACTATCAAAATTCAAAAGTCTTTCCTTTCAACTTATCTCCTGCCAATTTTGGGGACCTAGAGTTCAACAGTTTTAGAATAAAAGGCAAATGCAACACAGGTTTCAAAAACTGTGTTCGGCCACCTTAAGGGGAATGAAGATACTGGGTATGAGTGTGTTAAATATCTCACTTCAGTAACAAACTCAAGAGTTTGTTGTGAGATATTTATAGAATTGGCTACGATTCATGCTGACTATACTGCCACACAATGATTTCAAACCATAAAACTAAGATTTTTAAACAAATCTGAGTGAAACAAATACAAGTCTGGGGGTACCCATAGAGAGGGATATGACAAATATTGATTTTATTTCTGTTTTGCCTGAAATGGTATCGTTTCTTTGCAGGTTATTGACACTGAAACAGGGCAGAAAACCTGTGAGGTGAAGAGTATCAAAACTGAAGTTAGTATAGAAGCTTCTAAAAATTTTACAAAAAGACAACCCACCCTGAATCGGCAGCTGTCTGGTGGGGATAAGATCTCTGATGGTGAGTTCAATACATAACACACACATATTATCTTCTCAAAGAGGACTCACTGCCGTCAATTGAAAGCTTTTCGAAGTGGCCACCTTAGACATTTGGAAAAGTGGTTGTAACTAGAGCTACCGGTAATTGTTTAAGAGGGCAAGCTCTTGTAAGCGACCATGCAGGAAACAATGGGGGCTGGCCACTTGTTGGAGCAAAAAATAAAAATGGTGTTGGTAATAATAAATAATAAACCGAGGTTGATATTAAGCCATTAAGGAATTCTTGAGAAGTCACGGAATGAAAGTGTGGGCCATGGAAAATTATGGATAATAATTTTGATTGTGCAAATTAAATTAGTTTTTGTTTTGTGAAGAATATGGAAAAAGATACCCCCAATCAAGAAAATGTTGAACAGTTCCAAGTAAATGGCCAAATTTAGGTTATTGAAAACTGTGAAAGATCATGGAAAAGGTCCTGGTAAAGTCATGTAATTTCAAAAAGGTCAAAAGAGTATGAGCCTCATTCAAAGACTACTATAGCAAGCAAGAGACAAGACAAGGCAGGTGCCTCATCTAGATTTTATCCTGAGTTTAAAAAGTACAGGCGAGCCTCTTGTTATGAACACCTCTTCAATACTCGGTGTTATGGACAATTCTCTGTGTCCTTACAGGGTTCGTACAGGTCATGGAAAACCTGGAAAGTCATGGAATTTCAGAATTTCATTTTCCAGGTCTGGAAAGTCATGGAATTTAAGTGTGGGTCATGGAAAGTCATGGAAAATCATGTTTCTTAAAAAAGTGCAAAATCAATTAGGGTTTTTGGTGATGAAAATGGTAAATCGTAAACTTACCCAAAACGAACTTGATGATTTCCTAGAAAATGCTCAAATTTAGGTCATGGAAAACTTGGACAAGTCATGGAAAAGGTCATGGAAAGTCATGGAATTTCAAAAACACAAAAGAGTACGAACCCTGCCTTACAACGCTCTATTACAGACAAGAGACACTAAATCGTGACTCCAGACAGCATACATAAACCTTTTTATTACAGCTTGGTATCTGAAAAGCAATGAAGAAGTGCCATTTTACACTTGAACAAGATTGATTTTTGCCAAGAAAAACTGCATGAAAAAATGCTGAAAATAGCATTTCAGAGCTTCTAGATTTCAAAATTTTCCTGGGTGGAGAAGCGAGGCCGAGCGTTTTCCAAGACCCCTCAAGTGGCTCATGCCATTTGCACTGGCAGAGTTTGCCTCATTGATGACAAAAGTCTGGCTAAAACCCTGCACATAAGACTCTGCCGTACTTTCATTTGTAGATGACGATGAAGATGACGAGCCATTGCTTTCTGGATCAGGAGCAGTACAGAAAGAGTGTACCGAGGAGGAGCTAGGAAGCTGGGCAGACCTGTTGAATAAATGGAAGGATGTTACCATTAGACCAAGACAGCTCCCTGGATTGGTCAGAAAGGTCAGCAACCTTTTCGGGTGCCTTTCAGAAAATGTTTTGTACACGCATCATTTTCGGTGAAACCATGGCTAACTATGTATCTATGGAAAGGTTATGAAATGTAGAATCCAAATATATAAAAATCTTGGAAATTTATGGCTTTGGTCAGTGCATACGCCTTCAAACTTGAAACCGCCGATGTTCACTTTGCTGAATTACCCGCCTCTGCATTATCTCTTACAACAAAACAAACTGCACTATATCAATCAGCACTTGATAGACTGCCAAAGTGTGTCAGGCTTTAAGGATGTTTTTATTGGTTTCTTAGAAAATAGGCTCTGAAGTTGGTCCATAGGAAATTTTTCATTTCGCGTCACACAAAGAGGTGTCACAATAGAAATATTTTGAATCTTTTTAAAGCTTAAGAGAGAACCAATCATATTATTTTTACAAATTTTCAACAGAACACAACACAAGTTTCTACTGGTCTCTTAAATTAAGCATGTATTTCATTCATCAAGCAACACTCCTCCTACAAATTACTACTTTCAGTAAACAGCAGATTGGTAATAGGTTTATAGCAAACTGAAGACAGACAGATCATTCCAAATTGTGGCCTCAAAGATTACTATACTTAAAGTATTTCTGACCTTTCCACAAAAAACATTAGGGCATACCTGATCCTCTCCGAGGTCAAGTTTGGCAGATGATGGCTGGTTTGAGAGAAAATGATGAACTTCTTGAGAGCTATAAGCATTTCATTAAGAAGGTAGAGTGATCAATATATCTAATCATTTAAGTGATTAATAAATTTGTTAATTTGTATTTCATTAATGTACTTCACAGCCCAGGTCAAACGTTGAACTTCACAAGAGTCGAACCAAATATAAATGAGCAAAAGCTATAATTGTATTTGCTCATTCACATAAGGTTTGACTCGTGTGATGTTTGACCTTGGCCTTGTTTATCATTGTTGATGCCGTGTGCTTTTGCTAGTTAAATTTTATAGTGTGTCTTACATTTTGTTACTAGGAATCTCCAACAGAACAAGTGATCATGTGGGACATTCATCGCACCTTTCCAGCTCATGAATATTTTAAGAGCACTGGAGGGGAGGGTCAGGAGATGCTGTATAAAATCAGCAAAGTAAGCAGATTCACATAATTTTAATTCACTAAGAATGCTTTAGAGGATTTCTCTCTTGCTGATTAGCCGTTAATTGAGTTTGCTAGTACAGGTTGCGTTTAATGACTAAGTTTTATTCCACAAAATTAGGTAGAATATTATTGCGTTCGACGTTAGGAGAACGCTTCGTAATCTTTGGGGATCCTGTGGTCGATGGGATACCTGTGCATGCCAGGCATGAAGATTCGAGATTTTTGGTTACTTGGACGGGCGATGTTCAAAATCTGCGCCATTTTGAATAATTATTAAGCGCGCGCACGAATTTTAAGCCCAATAGCCGGCCAAAGAAATTGCGGGCTCACCTGGTGGACATGCGCACACAACTATTTTTTTACGTCATAAACAATTGTCATATGGCAATCACGTGCATCACTGGTTCCATCAAGGTCAACTAGATGATTACACGGGAATATTTGAGTTCGGCAAAAGAATGAACTTTGGAGTTGTTTTCTAAGCGGGTTTTATCACTGAGCTGATGATTCTGCTAAACTTTTCGGTCAATGCCGTTGAAATCGAGCTGGAACTTCGTAGAAACACACAAATAAAGACCAGGTAACATTTGTGCCGTGAGAAGTTTACCCGTGCGTTTGAGTCTATTTACATATTTGTAGTTTAACCTCTTTCATGCACGAAAAAGTAAGCTTGAGCGTATCAGTGCAGTTTGTTACAACTGTAATGCTTTATTCACGTCTGATATCTCTACGCGGGTAATTTTGCATGATAAGTATCTCGCTCGCTGAAGCAAGCTAAGTTTAAAACATGTTGAACTGACCTACATGAACGTAAAATAATCATGAGGTGAAAAGTTTGCACAATGGCAAAAGATTCTGTACGGTTCTCTGACATCAGTAATCTAGCAGAAACCTAATATGTTTCCGTCGCTCCTATGATCATTGATTTCACTTCAAGTTGTGTCACGCAAGAAGCCAAGACTTTTAACCTTCAAGGCTACCATTTTTTCGAAGTTTGTAGTGACATGTTTATCTTTTTAACAACAAAGAACTTTTTACGATCTACTTTACATTTTTATCGACCATGCTTGAGGGAGAGTAAGACATTTTAAGAGTAGAGAGTTAATGAGTGAGATATTTTGAAGCCGTATACGCGAAGAACATTTTTTACGAAAAGAATGTTTACCTTTTAATTCATGATCTCTTCCATGATTTTGAAATCAAGCTTGACGACACAAAAGCTAATCTGGAGCTAAGAAAACTCGAACGCACTTATTGATCTATGATTACTACTAGTCTAATAGTATACTAGTATTCCACAAAATTGAGTTAAATGTAAAGTTGTAGCTAGTGCCAAGAGTGTGTACAGTTAAGCTTGAATGAAGGAATAATGCTGTAAACCTTACACTATAGCCAGCACCTTTTCTCAATGGCTGGTATGTTTTGTCTTTAAAACGCGTTGCTGTTAATGAAACCTTCTTGTAATTACCATGTAATTCTACCCAAGGTTGGCTGTTGTAGTGTGTTTCTTTGTTATTATTGTTTTCTCATGATGCCCCTGTGAGAAAAATCTTGTTTACTTTCCAACAGAAGCATCGATCATCGTTATCAAAAAGGACTTTTATCATTTCTGCAATCTTTTGCAACTGTTTTACATCCATGACATTGTTTTATAGATATGAACTGAAAGCTAATTAATTAGCGAGCATTACAGTCTATGTACACTTGTTCAGTCTTATATAATATTTGTTTCACTTGTGAGTGCGGAAAGTAATTCATGTAACTGGCTTTTGTTTGAATTACTATGCTTAGCGGTTGGATTAAAAAACTCACACCACTTTCTCAATCAACCAATCTCACATATGGGCTTGCACCTTCTTCTTATGCATTTCTCATTGGCTTCATGTATTTTTTTCGTGTTTGGATTGGTTTACTTGCTTTTTTGTGGCCTTGTGATCAGCCAGAGAGATTACTTTGGTTTTTGTTTTATGACACAGAACTGACAATCACTCTATCTTCTTCTCAGGCGTATTCTGTTTATGATGAAGAAGTGGGTTACTGTCAAGGCTTGTCATTCCTATCAGCAGTGTTGCTGTTGCATGTAAGTGACATTCTCTCTTTATATTTTCTTTAATCCATACTGTTTGACGTCATGTATACACTGTTTTGTTTATTCAACATATCTGTTGTGTGTTACAAAAATCAATCAATTTTTAGCTTCCAGAGGAGCAAGCCTTTGCACTGCTGGTGAAAATAATGAGCGACTATGGGCTGAGAGAGATTTTCAAACATGACTTTGAGCAGCTTCACGTGAAGTTTTTCCAGCTGGATAGGATGATTGAGGTATGTGCTTATTAATGGTTTTAGCTTTCAATTGAAGTATTCATTGGACAATATTTAATACACAGTTCTGTGGCAGGTACTTACAGGGGTTTTACATCATTCCCCAGGACCGCTTGTCCCTCTTAGCCGGCTGGACCTGTGCACGAGGAACAAATGGCTCTGGGTACACATGATTTGATTGGCTACAAAGGGAGACCAACCACATCAGCTGTGTTAAAAATCCTTTGCTGTTAGTTAGTTTAAAATGGTTGATGTGATTGGACTCCCTTTGTTAGATTCTAGCCGATTAAATCATGTAACCCCAGAGCCACTTGTTCCTCGTGCACAGGCTGCCCAGCCGGCTAAGGGGGACAAGTGGCTCTGGGCTGGACGAGAATGGGTTATACATTTGTTAGGCATGCCAGGTTGTCAGATTGAAGCAGTTCAGGGTATTGTAGTTGTGGCATATTATTCTATTAAAACTGCTCAAAAATTATTGTTCAATATCTAAGGCTGGGTGCACAGTATGCTAATGGTTAGTGCATTGGATTTTGAATCGAGTAGTGTGGGTTTGAGCCCTGGCCAGGGCACTTTGTTGTGTTCTTGGGCAAGATGCTTTTCTCTCAGAGTGCCTCTCTTCACCCAGATGTATAAATGGCTAACCCTGCAATGGACTAGCATCCCATCCAGGGGGGGGGGGGGGGAATATACAAATGTAGAAATACTCTCTGTCGCTTCATGCTAAGGAAACCGGGATACGCTCGGGCCTGATGGGTTACTAGACTTGTACGCAGACTAAACTCAAGACTCGAATGCAATCCTAGCATAAAGTAATAATGATATAAGAATTACTTTATTTTTTCAGGATTCAATGCCAGACCTCCATACTCATTTTCATTATAATGATATCGAGACCCACATGTATGCCTCACAGTGGTTCCTGACTTTGTTTACTGCCAAGTTTCCTTTGTCAATGGTTTACCGTATCATGGATCTTTTTCTTTGCCATGTAAGTCAGCAGGTGGTTTACGGCAATATAGAAGTGCGAACTAGGGAATGACAAGAAATTGAGATGAGGCGAAATGGTTGCTAAGTAACATGGGTTAAGATGGATATCTTGATGACTTCACTAACATGTTAATTTCTGATTTGTTGATAACAACTGGAAAAGTTTCAGTTGATTTTTGGGTACTTTGGGTATTTTCCTGAAAACAGCTAGATATTCTCCATGCATTATGCATGCACAAAGACAGCAGAAACTACAATAATGAATGTACTGTGTTCATTGTATTTCATTTTTGTTCAGTACATTGCATGTCATTAATTTTTATTCTAGGGAATGAGTGTTATATTTCAAGTTGCCTTGGGCCTCTTAAAGGTAAATAATTATCCCTTTGTTGTCTGTGTGTCTGTTTGCTTTTTGCTTTGCTTGTCCGTTTGTTTGTTCGTTTGTCAAATCTTTGTCGGCTCACACACATTTTTCTTGCAATCTTCAACAGGCATCCCGTAGAGAGCTCATTCAAATGGATTTTGAGGCAATTCTGAAGTATTTCAGAGTATCCATGCCAAAAAAGTACCTGGACGAAGAAGAATATAAAAAACTCATCAACTCTGCACTGAGTTTTAGGGTAGGTAATAACTTGTAATTACCTGGGAGGACTGTATCAGGCATTATCATGCTTTCAAAACTAAAAAAATACCATTTGGTTTAAATTCCAGGTGACTAACAGAAAGATGAAGAAATACGAAAAGGAGTATTTGTTGATGAAAGAGCAAGAGGCACAGCTTGAAGACCCAGTAGAAAGGCTGCAGGTAAATTGGACAGACAAGAGAATTTCAACTATCGCTGCACGCAGGGGTTTCAAAATGTTTTGAAGTAGGCGTCAGCGACTGGAAGAGTAGGCGGCTGTTATAAGTGAGCTTGTTGGTTGCAAGCTGATTGCTCTGACCAGAGTAGCCGGAGGAATAATAGTAAAGTAACCGGTGGAACTCCGGCAGTCGCCGGCTTGTTTTGAAACCCCTTGTGCGCGTGTTTTTTTTGTGAGTGTGTGTTATTTTCGTTATTGTGTGTGTGACATTCTACCTTTTCCAGTTATAACAGTCATTGTTTTGGGTTCAAGATAAGTTTCAATAGTTGTCGTTTTTTGTCAATTTGATTGTTATTAGCCTACGTTTGTGCAAGTGTAAACTTCCCCTTCCCTGCATTTTACTCTCCTTCTTTTATGGGGTTTGCTCTCTAGCACTTGATGTGGGGACACAGGATGACAATTATTGCCTGATTTCAAGCCGAGGGGGACAAGGTACGAGTCGGCAATGGGAGAAGGAACTATTGATCCACATAGTCGGAAAGTGCACACTAAGCTTTACAAATTCCCATGTTTGGTGTTAACAGACCCAATATCAAGCGAGATACAGCCATTGAAAAACGTCAAAATTTACAAACAAATGTATACATTTCTTTGTAATGTTGACGTATTTAAGTGGCTGTATCTCAGTCAAAACTAGCCCGATTAACACCAAACTTGGGGATTTTGTAAATCTTGGTGTGCTCTTTCCGGATCAATAGTTGCTAATCCCATAATATACAGACTCGTGCCTAGTCCCTTTTTCGCTTGACATCAGGCAATGATGGGAGAGAGTGAGATACAACTTCTTAGTCCTTCTCTATTAAATGAACAAAAAAGGTTTTTCGTATCAAGATTTGTTAATGTTTCGGCAATTATGTTTACGTGTTAACCTTTGCATTTTTTTAGTTGCTGATCTATGAACTTTATCGTTTCTCTCTTCTTTTACCACAGCGTGAGAACAAGAGGCTCTTTGAAGCCAACATGAGACTTGAACAAGAAAATGATAACCTCGCTCACGAGTTAGTCACTACCAAAGTGGAATTACACCACAAATTTGCTGAGGTATGTTCAGATGGCTCAGGGTTTTTGAAACTTCTTCCTGTGTTTGACGAAGACTTGCAAAACTTGTGCTTGATAATTCGACTGATAAGTTCTTTTATCTCACTCACAAGGGATAGTTGAAGCTTGAAGTTGTGAGACCTTCATTTCGACAATCTTGAAGGAGCTCCCTCACAATATTTTGTGTCATTTTTGCGACAAAACAAATTCCCCTTAAAATGAAGGAAACCTCTAAATAATAGTTTGCATAGGAAGAAAAATGACATACAGATGGTACCAAACCTGAAAGGAACAAGGATGGTTAAGGAGATTGAGATTGAGACGGATTGCAAATGATGAATTTACGAACCAAATTACCTTTGAAATTTAGGAAACCCTGAAATAATAGTTTACTAAGGGAGAAAAACACCAAAGAGGTGATACTAAACTTACAGGGAACAAGAATGGTTAAGGATGGAAAAGATTGCGACGGATTGCAAATGATGAGTTTGAAAAATGTAGCCCAAAGTTTTCAAAGTGCACAAACCGGGACGTAGCTCCTTTAAAAAAATTAGGCCAAATTTTTCAGAATGCACAAACTATGACGTAGCTCTTTTAAAGGAGCTACGTCACGGTTTGAGCCTTTTGAAAAATTTAGCCTAAAGTTTTCAAAATCGTCATTTGCAATCCGTTTCAATCTTCTCCATCCTTAACCATCCTTGTTCCTTTTTGGTTTAGTTTCACCTCTTTGGTGTTTTTCTGCCTTTGTAAACTATTAGTTTTAGGTTTCCTACGTTTTAAGGGTAATTTGGTTCGTTGGAAAAATAACTCAACACATTGTGACGTATAGCTCCTTTAAATGTTGGAATTTCCTGTGGTTTTGTTTGTTTGCAGGCAGAAGAGAAAGTAGAAGAATTGTCGAAAGCACTCAGTAATACAACAATTTCATTGGCTGAGACTGAGGACCAACGAGAAAAGTTCAAAGAGGAGGGTGCTCAGGTATGCAAACAAACAAGAAACGGCTACCGTAAATAAAGGCAACACGTCACAAACTTGCGTCTTTACATTTTCTCTGCTAGATAAAAGAAATGTGGCGGCAGAACATTGAACAAGCCGAAGAGGAGAAGAAACGGCACACCGCTATCATAGAGGAGTACAAAAAGGTAGCATTGAAATGTCGCCTGATTGTGTAAATTTGACGTGTTTTCGTTCTGTGCATGCTTCTTGACTGACTGTTCTGTTCTGTTTGTTAGATTTGCTCGCAAATGGATGAAAGAAGTGAGAAGTTAAAGGACGATTTGCAGAAGGAACTCTTGGAAGTCAAGGTATGAATCCTTGAACTATCTTTCCTTGGACTGGCTGGGAATGGATACTGGGACAATTAGCTCCCCCACCTCACCCCCGTCCTTTACTCACCTTTTCGCTTTGTTTCCATTGTTAGCTCTTTCAATTCCCCTCGTTTATGATTGTGTGCCACGATTTCGGACAGGCTGTTTTGTATTAATATTGCCTTTTTTCGAAACTAAAACACATATCAGGAGTAGATCCCTCCTACGTTAGAGCGGCTTTCACCTCAGTCTCGAAAGTTAATTCTTCGTTTGTTTTAGTTTTATATTACATCGCTTGTTACTTGGCGCCACTTTTTCAACCAATCAGGAGTTAAGTGATTCGCACGCGCATGTTTTCCCGCGCTTTGTGTCAGCTACGTGTAATTGCTTCGAGTTTTGATTGGTTCAGTGGATTGTCCACATCCTTTGTGATTGGCCAGCGTAATTTCTTTGGTTATACATGTAGTTTGCGTAGTTACTTTGGTTATAGCCACCACTCACGAAATTATGTCTTTTCAGCGACGCGTGGGATCGTGTGAAAACTGCGCTGGGCTCTTTTCAGAGGAAGGTCACGTGTCGCTTGATGGAAACGACACTGCTACATTCAAGACCAGTGTCAAGGTGGTGGACTCCGAGCAGCGCCTCAGGGAACTGGAGCTGGAGCTTGCGCAAACCAAACTTTCCCTGGTGGAATCAGAATGTCGTTCACAGGAGTTGGAGCACAGGCTCGCGGCCATTGAAGCCGCAGCTGGTGAAAGCAAACCGTGGTTTAAGAGAATTAGTTTAATCAAGGATACTGGGAAGTGACTGAGTTTTGCAAGTTGTTCATAGTTTTGTCATCTCATGAAATGTTGCAAAAAAAGCTTTTGTTCAGTTGACATTAGCTTTAATTGGCTTACGTTATTTTCCGATATTGTGACTGGTGGGCATATAAAAATTTATTTAACAGCTATTGAGTTTTATTTTTCAACAACCTGTCGCATTGCCCATGTATGGTCATGAAGCGATTGTTATCCGTCATCTGTACTTGACAGACATCCTGCGGTATACGTTTTTAAGTTTCGCAAAGCGCTGCATAACGGGGAATTTTCTAGCTGTAAAATGCGCTTCATTGACAATTTGTTGAATAATAAAACAATTATCCTGCTCAATCTTGCGGAATATCGCCTGATTTTAGCCAACTCGGCCTACGGCCTCGTCGGTTAAGTATTAGGCGTTTTTTTTCCGGATAATTGTTAAGTGCCTTCAGTTTCTTAAAAATTATTCACAGCTAGCAACTGTTATTCAGTGTCCCCGTCATTGTCAATTCGGGCGGAATAGGAAATAATTTAGAAAAGGACAAGATCTTATTTGACTCTTGTTGCACTCGAAAACCGACTAAAAGTTGTTGAAAACAAGTCTTATTGAGGAAAGGGCTCTCCTCACCCCAGTCCCTCCGGCACTCACGCTAGTCTTCACCCAGCAAAAAAAGGAAATTACAACTTCATATTGAGAGAAGCAGAACAGCGAATAGTCATTCAAGTAATTAGAGCTTTCTGAAGTCTTTTTCTTTGCGGTTGCATTAAAAACAGTCGAAAACCCATTGAGTTACTAACAGGCTACAAATTATACCTTTGAGTGACCTATCATTTCACGTCTTCTCAAAATAACCGTGAGTATCAAAGTGGTACCAATAACCATAAAATAATGCGTTACAGCTACGTTATGCGTTGTGCGTTACGCCTTACAGCTCGTTAAGATGTTCTTTCAGTTTTGTAGAGTTTGCTATCTAGAATTTTTCTTAACGAGGCGAATGTATTATGTAAATTTTGTCGCCAATTTGTTTTGTACATAAAGAATGGCACAGACAAGGAAAATCACCGTTTTTAATTTTCTTGAGTTCGTGCGTCCTTTGGTTTATACCGTTCCTTTGTTGCTCAATCTGTGACTACATTTGGAAAGTAATGTATTACTAAACAAAAATAACTATTGAAATCCTTAGATATAATGTAAAATAATTGTGAAGCAGGATAGTTTAAAAGGGATTAAATATGGTATAATAAACAGAGCTTTCTGTTTATTGGTGGTACTGTTTATTTTTGTAGTGGGAAGAATGACCCGAAAATGTTCGAGGGAGTTCCTTTTGTTGTCAATCTTGAGTCCGTCTGTATCTTGTACAAGATTGATTATAGGCCCTGGTTTTGCTTGTCGAGTTATTCGGGTTTTCAGTTTTTCGAGCATATCTTGGTAGGCAATTACGGGCTCACTACCTTTTCGCGAAAGGATGAATCGCCACATAGTGTAGTCTCCTTCGCAGACGTTATTAGGGTCGTCATGCAATGCTTCTGCTGCATGACGACCCTAATAACGGTTGCGAGAGAGACTACATTCAGTTGCTACTTCGTGGAAGAACCCAAACTTGATGTGTTGTCCTTTGTGTTCGTCCAGTCTCGTCAGCACGTTCAAAATACAAAAGAATTTGAACTCGGAAATGAGGTTTGGTTGGCAATTAACATCAACATACCGTAAAAGAATAATAAACGGCGTGAGAAAGGTCTATTGTTATATATGGAGAGGAATACAGAGAAGCTAATCCCACTGGAAACGCCTCCATACGCCATAAAAACGCAAGTATACACACCAGGACAAGACACACCTTTTTTCCGTGCATCTCCGCGTGGGCGCGTCTCACAGGTTTCGCGCGGTAATTTCTTCGCTTCGCGCTCGACGGACTAAGAAAAATCAAAGGCTATGAGCCCGCTGATGGATGAATAGTGGATGAATGTAGAAAAGTTAGTTGAATAAAAAGAGAAGAGGAATTGATCATTGTGGATCGAGTTCTTCTTCGTACAAAAATGTCGCCTTTCTAGTCTCCCAACCTGCCAAACTTGCAGGATGAAGTGTCTAGGACAAAACGAATACTTAGAAGGGGAGGGATAGGAGAAGACTTTAATCCGGTTTTAATGAATAAATTTATCAGAATCGAGTGAGTGATCGGGCGCCATTCGACTATTCGACTGCCAACAAAGCTCATGGTGA
This sequence comes from Blastomussa wellsi, assembly GCA_947652115.1. NCBI lineage: Eukaryota > Metazoa > Cnidaria > Anthozoa > Scleractinia > Plerogyridae > Blastomussa > Blastomussa wellsi. The sequence continues at coordinate 9,769,422 of OX393563.1, forward strand.
GCTTAGCATCCCAGGGGCACTCTTGCGAGGATGCCGTGCTGCGAGACGAGAAAACATCTGGTACCCAGGATAGACTACCGGTCTTGGTGAGGTCTCTCAATAGTCTCGAAAACAGCCTGGCTGGCTATTTCTTTATAAAATTGTTTCGACTTCGAGGAGTCTGGGATAAAGAGCGTACAAAAAATTGTGTCGTTCATTTCTTTGTCTACACACCTTTGAACGGAACGGGGCGCCATGTTTGATTCTGATTGGTTCCCAGGGTGTCGATAAATAACGATGAGGTAGCCTCGCTTTTGTGCTGGCATAGAAACCCTCGAGCGTTGCATACAAATCAGCTTGTCAAGTATTGAAGCATATTATTTGAAAACTCTCGAAGCAGCTGATCCGTCGAATATTACATACGAGAAATTCGAATTAGTTTGCATTTAGTTCACTCCAGCATGGTCTGTGATGCGGTTTATTCGATCATGTCCAAGTGTGTAATTTAGAGGTAAGACGGTCAAAATCTTCTTGTTTCGATCGGTGACTTTTTCAACGGAATCAAAGCTGAGTTAAGAGGTTTGTAAATGAATTTCATTGATAGTAATTACAAACTGAATGTCTGGGCGACAAAATCATTCAGAATGAGACGTTCAGAAGATGGTACCTGTCGTGAGTTTCCTGGTTTGATGCGCTCTGCACAGTGAGTTTATTATGGCATGTACTAAAACCCGAAACAACGAAACGAAACCTTATTGTCGAAGATTAAGCTCTGTAGTTTTACATTTTAGTTTGAATTTGTTCATTCCGAACGGCGCCCTATATTTTGTTGCTGTCAATTTACTATACACCTTCAATTCGTGTTAACAGCTTTACACTTAGAGATATCTAGATCTTTGCTCTGTTATATCTACATGTAAATCCTGCTAAATCTAAACATCGTTTATTTTTGTCGAGAAAAATCCTCCAGGACATCATTTCAACTCTAACCTAAGCTTACATGTAAGCTTACTGTGTTATTCCAGGGTATCTAAAAGAGTTTTCAAGGCAGGCAATCATTGCAAAATGGCGTAAATGTGAGGTCACCTTCCCAAATGTACTTTGCTGTTCAGGGTTGAGGAAAAGATTCTAATGGCGACATGATAGAAGACAGGATTTTAAAATCTCACTTTATTTGGATCTTGCGGCTTATTCTTGTCACTGCTGGTATGTTCATGTTGATTATCCGACTCAATTAAGCTTAATTATTGAATAAATGAAATACGGTAGTTTAGACCATGCCGCATGCATTAACTTCCTTATATGTACAATGTGGTTGATAGACCAAACTGTTTTAAACTTCCTCCTTCAATTCTCCAACCCTCCAAATCAGTACAGCACAGTATGTTGCTAAGAAATGTGTGATTTATCCTAATAACCCCCCCCCCCCCCCCCCTCTACCTACTCGAACCAAATCCTCACGCCTGTATGGAAAATCTCACCTGTAAAATGAGTAAATAACAATTCTTTTCCTCAAAATTTCTGATTTTTGAAAGCAAAGACACTGGGGATGATTCTCGTTCCCAGAGGTTGCGAACCGTTTGGTCTGCAGAATGTTATCAGAAACCTTCGTACGTCTTTGGAAATCTTTGTCCTTATTTTGATGTATAAATTTCCCACCAGCAATGTTAGCAAACAGTTGGTTTATGCTTTTAGCCGTGTACCATTGAGTTATGGTGCACTTGGGCAGTCTGGAGAGCACTCAAGAAGCTAGAGTAAGAGTTGCTCTCTGCTATCACCTCGAACAACTCTTATGCTTCTTTCCTGCTCTGCAAACTTCCCACATGGTACATGCTATTAAAGCATGAACCAATTGTTAATTGGAGCTTGGACATAAGTTAGTTCTGTTTTCTCAATTTTTAGTTAACAAAATTGGATTGTGTTCTATTCATTATTTCTAATCTTTCACATCAGTTCCATGACAATGATGAGCCAATTGTCACCATAGCAACTAGGAGTTTGACCCTTGATGGGTTGCTAGGCTCTGACAGTTTACAGACATTGATTACCCATTTACCAGTGTTACAAAAGTAAATTTTCACGTCAAAGATGCACCACAAAGATGCCAGCCAGGATTCAATCCTGGAACTCTACAACTTTTATTAGTGCAACTTAATTACACAAATTAATTAAATTGGAAGCTATTTACTAGGCTACACATATATCCATAAGGCAAGTGATGAACAGAAACTAATGTAATATGATAATTATTAATTCCATCAGGTTTGTACACTGTAGCTGGTCAGCAATGTGCTTCTAGTCCTTGCTACTTCAATGGAACTTGCACTGAGAGTGGAAGTAACAACTACTCCTGTCTCTGCCCCACTGGGTTCACAGGTGAGATAAGATCTTTGCACTGCAGTGGAATCACCATTTCTCCAACCCTCGATTTTCAAACTTCCCAACAACTTGTACCAATAGTTTTTCCCTTTCCTCAGGGGAACACTGCAATTTTATTCCTGACTTTTCAAACTTCCTAATAATTTCTAAAACCAAGTTTTGTTTTCCTTGGAAGTTTGATCTTCACTGTAATGAGTTACGAGCCAAATAACAGAAAGAGCTGATTTGAAAATAAGGGGCTCTCGGATCAAAATGTGTTCTGAGGTAATAAAAAGACTCGATCAAGTGTTTGGAGCAAATAGTAATTGCTTAATCATGCCTTTATATCTACACATATGCTTTCTAAATGTGCTTTTATTATTTCCTTATTATATCAGGGAAAAGATGCGAAGCTGTGATTAACATGTGCCATTTTAACCTGTGTCAGAACAATGCAGTGTGTCAAAGATTCCAGACTGGAGGCTATCAGTGCATATGTCATGCTGGATTCACTGGTGGGTGGCATTCACCTTGGCTGGTTATTTGTTTGGCTCAGCTAAACTGAATAGAATCAACCATTTTAAAATCCCTCTGTTTTAATAGTTTAAACAGTTGATTTGACCGAACTCCCTTTCTAAGGCGTGACTGGTTCCAAATGGATCCGATCTGAAAATCTTGCCGGTTTGTTTACACGGGACCATTCTGAAACTGGTCTAGAAACGTTCTGGAACTGGTCTAGAAACTGATCCAAAACTGGACCTGTTATTTTGCAGGTCAAGTTTTGGATCCATGCCAGACTGGTTCCATCAAGATCCCATGTAAACACCCAGATCAGTTTCAAATGGTTCCATGTAAACAGGAGCCAATCTGGTTCAGTTCGGAACAGTTCTGGTGCGGTCCTGTGTAATGTAAACACAGATTCCAGCCATTCAAATCATGTGTCCCCCGAGCCACTTGTTCCTTCTGCACATGCCCAGTCAGCTAAGAAGGAGTGGGGCCTCTGGGGAAAAGGGCCGATTTTACATTCTAGGAATTGAGAACGAGGTGGCTCAACGCTGCATTCCATATTTCTTACCGGTAACTCAGTCTATAATTTCTGAGTGCTGAAGCCTGATATCTCCATCCATCCCTCAGTCTGCAGTGGGAGTGGGCATCAACAGGGGGGACCTGACAAAGCTGGAATAATGGAAGACTACTTATTACTGGGGACAAGTCAGGACTGAAGTGACTAAAAGAGGAATAAAATAAAATTTAGCAATATGCTACTGGTCAGGATTGTCCCTGAATGACCGGCAGCCAGTAGAATTAACTGGCTACTTGGGTTGTTTGTGCCTGATTTTGTATTCCAATACTGGCACAGATAATCACCATCCGGCAACTTCCAATTTTTTGCCAGTTACCGGTACTTAAAAAGTTGTGGACAACCATGACTGATACTGTTAACTCCCCTTGGATATCAATGGGATACTGCATAGAAGTTACATCAGGTTTTAGCAATACCCACCAGATCTCAGACCTCTCAAACCAGCACCCGACCAGTATGCTAAATCCTTTAAGCCATCCCACCTCCCCAAGTTTCTCCATTGCTCTAAAGTTCATTTACAGGTTGTTTGATTTGCTTAGGAATCCACTGTGAGACAAATGCAAACGAGTGTAACCAGACGGCAGTTCCATGTCATAATGGCGGCACCTGTGTTGATGGTATCAATAGCTACAGTTGTCAGTGTCTACCTCGTTTCTCTGGGCCCTACTGTAATGTAACAGTTACTAAGTGCGATGGGAGCCCATGTCAGAATGGTGCAACCTGTGTGGAAAATATCTTAGGGTAAGTAATTAACTAGCTATTTATAAATGGAATGCCATCATACTTGTTAGTAACACAGAGTTCATGGATTCAAATTATTTTGACTGACATACAAGTTTTTCTGCCTTAGTTATTTAGTGATTTTATTATTTTCATAATTGGCAGGCATAATTAGTGAATAAGGTGGCTATTTCTTTACTTTGTGCTATACTAACCTTATAGTTCATTTATATTATTGGTAAATTTACTACCTTGGATGTTTTGTAATTCAGATGATAGAAATCAATCGAAAAATGTCCCATGTTTGATTTGGATGTCAGTTGAAGGACTGTAAGTTCAGGGAATTTATCTGGTGACATTGAACACGTACAAATCCCCGATTCCCTCTAACAATGAGACTTGCCCGCAGGGAATTGTGGTTGTTGTATTTATCATGCATGTGACATCTTCGAGACTTTGTCCCTGAAGTTGAATGTAACTACCATGACTCTCTGCATGCAAGTCTCAGAGGGAATTGGCCATTGTCCATGGCCGTCTTTGTGGTAATTGCTAATTACTTAACAAAAAATGTCTTTCAGTTATAACTGCACTTGTGTTACTGGCTTCACTGGCCTGAACTGTGAAAAGAACATTGATGATTGTTCACTGAACCCTTGTCGACCATTTGAAAAGTGTGTGGATGGGCTTAACAGTCGTCAGTGTATTTGTCCTGTTGGAAAAACTGGTCAACTTTGTGATGTTGATTACTATTACTGTGCTGCCCAGCCATGTTTAAATGGTGCAACATGCATCAACCTTCAAGGTAAGCTTTGACTGTCAAGTTACGAAAATTGAATACTGTATTTACTCATTTAAGCACCACCCCCAATTAAGTGCCGACCCCCAATAAGTGTCGCACCTGGGAGCGAAAGTAGCAAAGAGTGCCACCCTCGAATAAGTGTCCCATTCAGTGATAACAATGTGGTACTTAAGTGAAGAATCATCAGTCAGACTAAATTACTGGAGGAGTCAAATTACAAGTACAGTACAACTGAGTCCAAACCATCGTCTACAGTTTTTCCCCTGGACCACAATTTTTCGGTGGCAATAAATTATTTGCTCTTAGCATTTGCTTTATAAATGTCAAAAAATTTTAGAGCACAATCCTCAAAATAAGTGCCACCCCTAGCCTGAATAAAAAATTTAAAGATAGCTGCTGTGCTCAATCAAGTAAATATGGTGAAGTGGTCCCTACACATTTTGTGTATTTATTTAACCCCCTTGGATGCCAACTGTACAATGTAACTTTGACATTCCAGGTAACTACTCCTGTACATGTGCTCCAGGCTTTGAAGGGCATCACTGTGAAAATGACACTGATGAGTGTGCCTCGCAACCTTGTTTCAATGGTGGCACATGCAAGGACAAACTGAATGGCTTCACTTGTGACTGTCCTGCTGGTTTTATCGGCAGTCAGTGTGAAGCAAATGTCATCGAGTGCCTGTCCAACCCGTGCCAAAATGGCGGCACTTGTGTTGAGAGCATTGGTTTAGCTGGGTACGCATGCTCTTGTCCAACAGGATTTCAAGGTAGGTTTTATTATTATGTAGACTCAAGACAAAAGAGCTTTGAGAATTTGAAAGGGAAAATTGGTCAAAAGTGTCTCAAATCCCACTTACGTTGTGAGTATCGCAAGTCAGGTGGGAGTTAACCTTTTGTCATGTCAACCATTGCATTTGGTCAGTGAACAAAATTTTCTTGTTGTAATGGGCACAAGTGTCAATACAGAGAAAGGTGTAATATTCAACATGTCATGGGTCAAAGAAATCTGAGTCACTACTGTTTGCGAGTTATAATTTCCTTGTCATATTTTGGCCAATAAAAAACACTCTGGTAAAAGCGCTAATTCATACATTTTACACACTCTTGACTTTTTTACACTTCAAATTATATTTATTTACTGTTTTAACAGAGGCTTGCATGTTATCTATCCTTGCAGGTCTTCACTGTGAATTCAGCAGTTCCTCGTGCCATCCCAATCCTTGTCAAAACAATGGCACGTGCACACTTCATGGCAGCAGGTCGAACTGCACGTGCCTAGCTGGTTGGACCGGAACTTACTGCACCATCGATGTCGATGAATGCCGCACGACACCATGCGGAAACCTGGGCACGTGCTACAATACGCCCGGCAGCTATAATTGCACGTGTTTGGCAGGGTTTACGGGAACACACTGCGATAAACACGTGGACGAATGTCTTGCTGATCCCTGCCAGAATCAAGGCACCTGCGAGGATTTGGTGAATGGCTACCGTTGTACTTGTACCGCGAGTTTTTCTGGGAAAAACTGTGATATTCCACTGAACAACTGTTCTGCGCAGCCGTGTAAGAACGGTGGAACGTGCCAGCTTGGTGGAAATGGGTTCAACTGCTTGTGTAAACCGGGTTATACCGGTTTGACGTGCGACATTGATATCAATGAGTGCTCTTCCAATCCGTGCAGAAATGGAGGCACGTGTGTAAACAATGTAGATAGTTACTTGTGTCAATGTGCCGATGGATACCGAGGGAGAAATTGCGAATTGCTGTTTGCTGTTAGCTTCCAGCGCGGGTCGTACCTTCCTGCATTCAGTTTTCACTTCTTCCCGGGTGATCAGTTCTCATTCAAATTCCGGACCACTTTGCCAGCTGGACTCTTATTATATCAAGGAGCGGTAAGCAGAAAATGAACTGTTAATCCAAGTAGTCATTGCCATTTATTGTCTTATGTTGCCAGAATGGATTTTACCTATTCTTGATCCTGTGATACAAAAAAAAAGAACTGCGATCAATCTGTTTTTCTCTTGTGCAAGTTTTCTCTGTCCTTGTGGTGTCGAGCAAAGGGCAATTGAAGATATTTGTCAAACATGTATGCACATCCATACCTAACCTTCCTCAGATTTGTCAAATTGTAAGTTGGTATTAATTCTCTTCATTTCTTCCAGGACCTGACAAAGGAGCATCCAGATCACGTGATCCTGGAGCTAGCAAACGGCTCGATTCGTCTGTCACTCAACACTGGCGTGGACACGGCAACAGCCATTTTAGGCAGCGGACTTAATGACGGGGCCTGGCACCAGCTAACTGTTCAGTTGTCTGGTCCCCAGGCTACTTTAACCATCGATAAGGACACTTGCGGTGCAGCCTGCGCCTCAGTGGCCGTCACCACTAACACTGACACTGGCTCAGCGTTTTCTGGTCAACCTTACTTCGGAGGTGTAAGGAAGCTGGTCCCACACATAAAACATCAGCTTGTAACTGATGGCTCATTTGTGGGATGCATCAAGGTATTTTATACTGTGAAGCATATATCAAATAATTCATCTTTGAACTGCGGCGCAGCACCACAGTTTCTTTAGAAACTTACCCCCTCTAGATAAAAGTAAGTTGATCATCGCAGTGAATTTCCAATTTAAGCAATTGGAAAGAAGAAGCCTGAAAAAAATCAAGGCTTCAACGGGATTCGAACCCGTGACCTCCGCGATACCGATGCGATGGTCTACCAACTGAGCTATGAAGCCACACATTGGGAGCGAGATCAATTTAATTTAAGTGTAATACCTCATTGTTACTTATTTTCGCGACTGCAAAACAAATTACCGAAGTTTGGATACTTTCAATGCTATTTTTCTGCCAAAACGCGAAATTTTGATCTCGCGAAATTTACCTCATCCATTTTCACGAAAATAAGTTTTTGCAAAAAGAAGTGTGAACAGGGTACTAAGGATTTACATACATGTACACTGTATGTAACTCTGGCTTCTTCATCTTGTGTCCACAAAATTTTATCGTCAACATGCAGTTGAAAAACATCAATCGCTTGTGTTCTTTTTTTCTTCCTCAGGACTTTTTGTACAACAATTTGGATCATGGCCTGCAGCATGTTTTTGCTCAGTCGTACCTAGTCTCCACCGGCTGCCAGAGACAGGATGTCTGCAATAATCATGGATGTAAACACGGCGGCGCATGTGTAGATGAGTGGAGCCAGTACGGCTGTCGCTGTCCCCATGGATTCGTGGGCTCATTTTGCGAGCAACAAATCACAGCCGCGTTTGACAGTGATGATAATTCTGGTCTAAAGTTCACTTCAGCTGCAAACATCACTTCGTTTTCGTTGGAGTTTTCTATTGACCCAACACTGCCGAGTGGAGTCCTGGCATTCACAGAGGTACGTTGATTTTACAATCTATGACAATGATTGATTTTTATTGGTGACGGATATTGAGTTATGAAGGAAAGGAACTGATCAGTAAGCGGAAATTCTAGACTGTTTCTTTGGAGAACCTACTTAATGCGGAGCAGGGATGGCAGACAGATGAGAGCACTCCCTTCGCACCAATGTCACCAATGTGTCCCAGGTTCGATTACCAGACGCGGCATCATATGTGTGTTGATTTTGTTGGTTCCCGTCCTTGCTACGAGCGTTTTTCTTCGGGTTGTCCAGTTCTCCTCCTACCACAAAACCCAACACTTTTAAATTCCAATTCGATTGGGAATCCATGGGACACTAGTTTTTAAGTCGCAAGACTATTTAATTATGTGCAACCCTCGTCAATCGAAGTCGACTTATTTAGTATTGCGGACGGTGCGATCACTAAACTACGTAAAACAAAGGAAACACAAGATGGCTCAAAGGATGAATGATTTATCTATTGTAGTCTTATGAACTGGTACTATTGAGATGTCTTGTTGTTGGTTAGAGAAAATAGCCGCAGAAGTAGCTTGAGAGCATACCATTTGTCCCATTAGTGAAGTGTTATCTCCCTTGAGCTGGCTAGCACAGAGCTATTAGAGCAAAAGCGTTGAATTTGTCAATCAGTCACACTAGCTTTATAATGTACAGTATGAAACATTTGATGTGACTGATGTATAACTTAATTTCAGTCATCTCGAGGGCATTTTGGTCTGGCTTTAGTCAATGGTCATTTGTGGGCAGCATACGTGAAGTCTTTCTTTGACAGAAGCATCGCTGTGATTGGCCACGATCTTTCTGATGGAAGATGGCACAAACTACAAGTCAACGTCACTTCCGGTAATGTCTTGATTGGCGTAGACTCGTTTCAAGCAGAACTTATGCCGCCCAGGGGTTCCCAGGCCATCATCAACCTTGAGACCACTTTTTACATGGGAGGTCTATTAAGCCACATGACAGATTTGGGGATTGCCCTGAACAACAAATTGATAACGTTTAGCGGCTGTTCACGAAGCGTCGCCATAAATAGAAACGTGATCACGTTTGAAACTGCACAGAAAAGTGGAGGATTTCCTCTGCCTAAACCGAGCTGTAAAAAAGACGAGAACTGTGCACCAGGCTCCTGTGCAAATGAGGGAATGTGCGATGCCACCTGGACTGGGTTTGAATGCCGATGTTTGAATGATTTCGTTGGCAACCAGTGTCAAAATGGTAAGTAAACTGCCCTTATTAGGAAAGGCCTGTTTATTTGTGTTGTTCGGTCAAGGGAAATCATTTTTCACGTGTTTGGTGAGACCAGTACTGGAAGCCGCTATGCTCTGATCTTTAGTTTTTCTTGTCTCTCCGGCAGTTTCCGATACGTCGTTCTTATCAAATGTTAGCCACATTGAGCTGTTGCTGAATTCATCGCATTGGGGTTTCGGTCAGAGTGGATCCTTGTGGTTTAGGACTCGCGAAACGGAAGCCTTACTGATGTACGCTGGGCGGAAGTCTGGGGGAGGGAATACAGAATATCTTCTTCTTGACGTCACTTCTGGTCAGGCCAGATTTACCGCTGACCTTGGCTCAGGTATGATTGCTACTCCAACGTAACTCTGAAATAACTGAACTGATATAAATCCCGTTTTACGTACGGTTGCCCAACTAACCGAACGCCTGGAAAGGTTTTCATTTTACCTTCTTCCTTTTTGTAAATTGTCGCTGGGGTGTACTTTGAATTTTTCAAAATGGTCATTTCCAATCCGTTTCAATCTTCTCCATCCTCAGCCATCCTCGTTCCTTTTTTATTTAGTATCACTCCTTTGGTGTTTTTCTTCCTTAGCAAATCATTATTTTTAGGTTTCCTCAATTTTAAGGGTAATTTAGGTTGTCGAATAAATAACTCAAGATATCGGAACGTAGCTCCTGTAAAACACAAATCGAGCACTCATCAGCTAACTTTGGCAAGCAAGGGAGGTTCTGGTGTGCCCGTGACACCTCCCCCCCTTGAGCCTTTTTTAAGTAAACAGCATATAATGTTCAGGTGGCGAAATTACGCGAATCGGAAGAATCAACATATTGACAAACAGTGTGACCCCCCCCCCCCCCCCTCACTTTTTAAAAAATCGTGTCTAAGCCCCTGACGAGGCGCTGTAATTGAATTAAGACTGTCACAAATTCTAAATCTAGAATTCAATTTGCCACACAACTAAGCAATGTCGCGAATTTCAGGTTCGAGTACGGCGCTGATCAACAGTCCAGTGTCTGATGGTGACTGGCATCACGTGAACTGGACCCGAAGATACAAGCGCATTGCACTCACATTAAATGGCACATCCACGGAAAACACGGACCTACCTGGAGCAGACACAGAGTTCAATACCGCCCAGGATCCTGTGATTTTCGTTGATATCGGGGGCTTCCCAGCTGGTGTAACACAGGCCAAAGGTAAACTGGGTTTGATTATATTGCCTTGGTTTTTGTGAGTGGACTGGTTTATGTGTTCAGAATATCAGCTTGTAGGTTTGTGTTTTTTTTCTGAAGCCTGTAAAGTGGTCATACGATCGTATCTTTGTCATTAGAGTGATAAATGATTTATTATTTCTTATCGATTTCAAAAGACTTCTAAACATGTTCATAACCCCGTAGGGAAATATGGAGGCTTTACATTTTGCCAAAATAACTTTTAAACCCAACACAGCCCATAGGCCGCTAAAAAGCTATGTTTTCACGAAATTCTTGTACTAACAACATTGTTCCGGTTGGGTTTGACGTTTTTAGAGCTTTTCTGTACGTTTTAGGAGCGTGTCTGGGTTTTCGTTTGCTAAGAATTCTGGGTAATTGTACCAGTCGCCGTTTTGTCCGTACGGTATGGATTGCCGCCTTCATTTCACTTATTTCACTCCAGAAAGAGTGATACCATCTTGACTTTTTGTTCTTGCAGGACTTGCAACACCAAAGACTTTCAAGGGATGTTTAAAGGACATCAAGTTTAACGAACGGCGGGTCCACTACCTCTCGCCCAACTCTCAAGATGGCCTTGACGTCACTAAGACGCATGTAACAGTTGGTTGTCATGGAAACTCTACCTGTTCGCCCAACCCTTGTCCAGCCCACAGTGTCTGCATGCCGTCTTGGGATGGTTTCAACTGCACTTGTTACCCGGGTTGGACGGGCGACAAATGCGACATTCGAATTCCGGACTGCACAGTCAATAACTGCACGAATGGTGCAACGTGTGTAAATGTTACGCACGGATATAGGTGCACGTGCGACCAGGGATATACGGGCCGGTATTGCGAGACCAAGATATTTTATTGCCAGTCCACACCCTGCAAGAACAGTGCCACGTGTCACGAAATACCTGGGGGATACAGGTGTGACTGTGCCGTGGGGTTTAGCGGAAAAGACTGCGAATCGGATATCGATGAATGCGCAAGCAAACCTTGTAAAAACAACGGAACATGTTTTGATCTAACAGGTAACTACACCTGCCATTGCGCTGCTGGTTTTGCCGACAGAGACTGTGGCGTGAACGTGGATGAGTGCGCGCCAAACCCGTGTATTCACGGGGGAACTTGTCTTGATTTAATAGCCAACTATAGTTGCCAATGTTCCTTGGGTTACACTGGCAGAAACTGTGAAACTGGTATCAATGAGTGTTCTTCAAATCCATGCAAAAAGCAGGCGACGTGCCTCGATTATGTGGGCGAGTACAAGTGTATCTGTACCCCAGGTTACTCCGGTCAGAACTGTGACGTGGACATCAATGAATGCTCTCCAAACCCGTGCTTACACAACGCTACTTGTACCAATTTAGTTGGAAATTACAGTTGTAATTGTACGGTAGGTTATACAGGAAAGAACTGCGAAGTTGATATCGATGATTGTTTTCCAAATCCGTGTGCGAACCAAGGCACGTGTACCGATCTTGTTGGAAATTACACCTGTAGTTGTCCAGTAGATTACAGTGGCAAAAACTGTGAAACTGACATCGATCAATGTTCTCCCAATCCGTGCTTGAATCATGCTACTTGTAGCGATAGCCATGGAAACTACAGTTGTTCATGTGCTGTGGGCTTTTCTGGCAGGAAATGTGAAGTGAATATTGACGAATGTTCTCCAAACCCTTGTCAACATAACGCCACTTGTATTGATAAAACTGGTACCTATAGCTGTAATTGCTTAACAGGTTTTACTGGTAGAAACTGTGGGACGAACATCGACGAATGTTCTCCAAATCCGTGTCTAAATAATGGTGTTTGTGAGGATCTGATTGGCAATTTCAGTTGCAAGTGTCCTCAAGGATATGCAGGACGCACTTGTGCAACAGACATCAATGAATGCTCTTCGAATCCATGCCTCAACAACGCTACATGCTCCGATTCAGTAGGCAATTACAGTTGTCATTGTTTAGTTGGTTTTGCGGGGAGAAATTGTGAAGCTAATACCAATGAATGTACTCCAAATCCTTGCTTAAACCAAGGAACGTGTTTCGACCTAACTGGAAACTACAGTTGCAGTTGTCCTCTTGGATTTACTGGGCGAAACTGTGAGGGTGACATCAATGAATGTGCTTCTGGGCCTTGCAAGAACAACGCAACATGTAACGACCTTACTGCCAACTACAGTTGCCAGTGTGTTTTGGGTTTCACAGGAAGGAATTGTGAAACTAACATTGACGAATGTGCTTCAAACCCTTGTAGCAGGCACGGAACATGCTCTGATCTTATTGGTAACTACAGCTGCAATTGTATTTCGGGTTATAGTGGCAGAAACTGTGAAATAAATATCGATGAATGCTCCTCTAATCAGTGCCTGAACAACGCCACGTGTACAGATTTGGTTGGGAACTATTACTGTATCTGTTCATCAGGCTTTACCGGACGCAATTGTGAAATGGAACTCGATGAATGTTCATCTGGCCCCTGTAAGAACCAAGGAACTTGTACTGATCTTATAGCAGCATACAGCTGTAATTGTGTTGTGGGGTTTACCGGTAAAGATTGTGAAACAGACGTCAATGAATGTTCTCCTAATCCTTGTCAAAATGGCGGTGCATGTGCTGATCAAGTAGGCAATTATAGCTGTCAATGTCCGTTGGGATTTACTGGTAGAAATTGTGAGGTTAACATTAATGAATGTGATTCTGGGCCTTGTAAGAACAATGCGACATGTTGCGACCTTGTAGCCAACTACAGTTGCCATTGTGGTTTGGGTTTCACAGGAAGGAATTGTGAAACTAACATTGACGAATGCGCTTCAAGTCCCTGTGGGAGCCACGGAACCTGTTCTGACCTTATTGGAAACTACAGCTGCAGTTGTATTTCGGGTTATAGTGGCAGAAACTGTGAAATAGACATCGATGAATGCTCTCCTAACCCTTGTCAAAATGGCGCTGCATGTGCTGATCTAGTAGGCAATTATAGTTGCCACTGTCCGTTGGGTTTTACTGGTAGAAATTGTCAAGTTGACATTGATGAATGTTCGTCTGGGCCTTGTAAGAACAATGCGACATGTAGCGATCTTACAGCCAACTACAGTTGTCAGTGTGTTTTGGGTTTCACAGGAAAGAATTGTGGTATCAATATAGACGAGTGCTCTCCTGATCCCTGCAAAAACGGCGGAACCTGTTCAGATTTGGTTGCAAGCTATGACTGTGCGTGCGTGCAGGGTTACACGGGGAGAAACTGCGAAACCGACATAAATGAGTGCGCGTTGAATCTGTGCAGACACGGTGCCACTTGTGTGGACGGTGTCGCGAATTACACGTGTAATTGTGCTATTGGTTACTCGGGAAGAAATTGCGAGGTCGACATAAATGAATGCGTAACACACCCCTGTGAGAATGGGGCTAACTGCACTGATCTTGTTGGAGATTTCTCGTGCAACTGTTTGCCGGGTTATACAGGAAAGAAGTGTCAAACTAATATTAACGAGTGCAATTCCAGCCCTTGTATGCACGGCGCTACCTGCCAAGACGCAATCAACAATTACACGTGCATTTGTGTTCCCGGATTTACAGGAAGGCGATGTGAAATTAACATAGATGATTGCTCTCCAGTGCCTTGCCGTAACGGGGGAATTTGCTCTGATGGCATAAACTTCTATCGCTGTGACTGCGAAGGGACTGGGTTCAACGGTTCACAATGTGAACTTGACATAGACGAGTGTGCCTCGACTCCATGCGTTCATGGCGCTTGCAATAACGCCGTGGGCTCATATTTTTGTAACTGCTCGGAGTCTGGGTACAGAGGAACTCATTGTGAAGTTGACGTAGATGAATGTGCCACTTTGGCGACGCCTTGTTTCAACGGAGGAACATGTCGAAATAACGACGGTTCTTACCAGTGCGCGTGCGTGGCGGGTTATGGCGGTAACACCTGCAAAGTGAACATTGATGAATGCGCGAGTGCTCCTTGCATTCACAATGGCCGATGCGTCGATCTCGTGGACGGTTTCAACTGCAGTTGTGCCGGTACAGGCTTTGAAGGATTTCGCTGTGATATCAATGTGAACGAATGCGCAACTGATGAACACGCATGTCAGAATGGTGCCAAGTGTGTGGATAGTAACGGAGGTTACAACTGCACATGCGCGTCTGGTTACACCGGAGTGTTGTGCGAGAGCACGTTACCGATCCTAGTAGAACCCACGGCGGCTGCACGCCAGCAAAAGAAGCAAATGGAACTGGGATTATCCATTGGATTTGTGCTGCTTGTGGCGTTGGTAGCGGTCGTGCTGTTGTTCTTGTATCGTAAGAAACAGATGAGTAAAATGAGCGGCAGGTATTATCCGTCTGACGAAGAGTTCAAGGAAGGAGCCTATCCAATGACGCAGCAGGAGAAGGACGAGCGACTCATCTAGAGCTTTGAACTGGACAGTAGTCCTTTTTTGCCTTCTTGGCCATGATCGTAGCCAAAGTGTAAGGTGGAAAATTAGTAAGCCCGAAATACCACGTAGACTTTATTCCCCTTCTCGTTGCGCAACGCTTCTTGACGATCCAAATGACTGCGGCTAAGGAGATTATGTAGAAGTAGAACTTCAACGTAGTGTAAGGGTTGCTTTCCACTGACGTGTCATTCTCACGCATGTGCAGACGGAAAGGAATTAAACTGACTTTTGTCGGCTCTCGTGTAAGCCACGTTGAACCTATTCCGCAGACACATGCCGTACATACATTTCTGTTTTTTTACTCAAGACTTACGTCCGCAACATGTAAATATTCTGCCACAGTAGCAGTGACAATGTACATAATAACCTCATATACAAGCAAATATTTGTACTTTTCAAAACATCCACAACTATTTTAATATATTGGAAGCCTCTGCTCCTTGCAAGAAAGCACTAGAGCAACACGCTCTGGACTTTGCACGCCTTGCGTGCCGAACTGGTGAATATATAAATACTAGGAAATTCTTCTGATAAATTTATTTTTCCAGAAATTTGTTCCTTTTTTGTTCCGGTTTTTATTGGTGTTTTTTTTTTTCATTTGTAAAAGCGCAATTTATACCCGCGGTATGTTTTTTTTATATTTTTTTATATTTTATTTTTGTACCATAATTTTTAGCTATATCTCAATTTTCTAATGAAATTTGTATAATATTTGGAAGTGTTAATAAACACATTTTTAAGTGTTAAATGTACTTGTCTTTAAATGAGCCCTTGCTTGCCCAGTCTCGTACCGAGAGTCTACTTTCCTTACTGCGCAGATTTTGATTGGCTTTGATGACAATAGCCATGTTCTTTGAATCACAATTTGGAAAGCTAGTCATGCGCGCGTCAACCGGAAGTGCCATATTTTCGGACTACAAGTTGGATCTTCCCAGGGTCGCTCATTTCCCGACCGCTGGTCAAGGTGAACGAAGACGCTGGGTACGAGGGTGTTACGTGCTAAGTTCGTACCATGAATTCTCCTTAGTGGTTACAGTGCGGCATGCGCGTCCAACCGTTGTCACTAGACAAGGTTTTTTATTGATTTCCGATGGCTTTTGTTTCAAGAAGCCAATCAAAATACAAGAAGCGAGGGAGATGGGGTTGACCATTAGCATGGAACTTACAGAACCCTTCCCCCATCTCTCACAGTTCTTGCACTTTAATTGGCCACTCCAAATGAAAACCATAAAAACGTTGTTCAAAAGTAGGAATGGCCTTGTTCGCGTGGCGGCCATATTAGCCATAGACAATAGATTTTGTACCCGAGCCTCGAGTTGAAATGTTTGAGAACGAGTTCCCGCGTGGCAAAACAAAAGTTTTCAATCCCTCGGGACTCAACATGGCCGCCGTGTGATTGAGGCCCATGGTTTGGTATTCGATGTTTAGTAATGATTTAGTATTTGATGCAACCAGTGGCTTAGTATTTAATGTTAGTAATGGCTTAGTACATTTGACGTTAGTAATGGTTTAATATCTGATGTTAGTAATGTGGAGTATTTGATGTTAGTAAGGTTTAGTATTTGATGTTAAGTAATGGTTTAGAATTTAAAATAAGTAATGGTTTAGTATTTGATGTTAAGTAATGGTTTATTATTCGATGAGTAAAGGTTTAGAATTCGATGTTAAGCAATGGTTTAGTGTTTGAGATAAGTAATGGTTTAGTGTTTGATGTTAAGTTTTGGTGGTTAAGTAAATGGTTTACTATTTAATGTCAAGTAATAGTTTAGAGTGATTTTACTGAACCCGTACACTATTAGATTCTGTTAGACACTAATTTCATTCTTTTCTTTTGTATATTACGTTTTAACTATTGCACTCTAACTGTTAACTCTAGTAGTTGAGATTAAGAAATGCTTTCATTAGTGATTAGTAGAAACTCAGCTGTGTTCTATTGGAAATCCGCGAATCTGATTGGTTCTCCGACAGAATTCGTCGATAGAAAACGATCGCGCGCGTGTTGCTCTTTGAAGAGATTTTTCTTGATTTTTTGCTTAAAAATGCATAAAATGGTAGCTTTTGGAAATGCAATCCTTTAGAGTTGCGCCTCGTTGACTATTCGCTCATAGAAAACTCGGGCTCGTAGTCTAATTGTTAATTAGTAAGCCAGTGCTAAGGAGTCAGCGCTGTTTAAAAACTAATCCATGCAATTGACCAGTTTCGATATTTTAATATTCAGCCTAAAACAATAGACATCACTGCGAGGCTCCGGGGAATAAACCTTACAAACTCTATAATTTATACCCCGGAGCCTCGTGCTGAGGTCTATTGTTTTAGGCTGAATTTTAAAATATCGAAATTGGTCTATTTGTGCAGCAGTTTCTTTGTGTTATAGAAAAATCCCAACACCACCATTGCGAATTGAGTGCTGTCAATATGTGCCATTCATCACTGTGGCTCCACCAGGCTTGGTTTTGGCGTGGGAGAAGTCAAGAAGAAAACAAGCAAAGGGATCACAAACGTCAAGGAATACAACACAAAGAACAAGCGATCGAGAACAATGGCCGCGAACTCCCACTCCTCAAGCATTTCTCCCCGATCGTTATCATCTTTTACCTTCCGCGTCAGAACACCAAGCCCGTCCATAACTCTGTTCTGCACTGTATTCAGAGCGTTGCTGCGTTTAGAAACTGTCGACACCTTTCTCCTTCGTATCCGCTTTTCTGAAGCTCCCGACGTCCCGCCAGTGAAATTAATGGCTGGTTCGCTCTTTGATT
This sequence comes from Blastomussa wellsi, assembly GCA_947652115.1. Lineage (NCBI taxonomy): Eukaryota > Metazoa > Cnidaria > Anthozoa > Scleractinia > Plerogyridae > Blastomussa > Blastomussa wellsi. The sequence goes on from OX393563.1 coordinate 9,787,403, forward strand.
TCATTGGCGATGATCCACACAGCGGCGCGCGTGGGTGTTTGCCTTGTATCCCGTTGGCCCGCGGTACGGGATTTTTTGGGTTAATTTCGATTAGGGCAATTCGTTCTTCGGGTGCGTTGTTCTCGTTTTGGACAATGTAGCTCTGCGCAGCCATCAGATTGTTAGTTTCGTCGCAATCAAAACACGCCTCCTCGGTTCGTTTGCCGCACCATTGGTTGATACCTTTCCCCTTGGGTTTTTTAGTGATGACAAAAAACAGAAACGAGGCTATCCACTCGTTGATTATGATGCGCAGGCGTTCGGGCATGCGCGTTGGACCAGCATAGTAATACCGCAGGACAATACACGTGGAGAGAATGGCGAAGCACACAAGAATCATCAGAATCAAGTAATAATCTCCAAGCAACGGGATGTTGTCCGACGTGGAGGGCAGCGTGTTCGACGCAATGTTCAAGAACACCGTCATCGTCAACAGCACTGTGATATTCAAGGTTATTCTCTCACCCGTGATCGGCGGGAGGCAGAAGCCCACAAGAATGAAGGTGACGATAATCGTGGTAGGGACGATCAGGTTGAATATGTAATACAGCACCTTCCTCTTCATGTGGATGGTGAAGGTGATGTCAGCGTACGGATCGGGACAGCAGACGTAGTAGAGCTTGTTTTCTGTCACCGGCACATCTATGACCTCCCACTCACCGTTTTTAATGTAGGACGACATGTCAGCTTTCTTCTGGTGCGTATTCATGTCCAGGAACTTTGTACTGTAGGTCCAAGATCTGAGGGATAATTCAGACGAGAATTCGTACTTTATTATATCTCTCAGTTAGTATGCGCTCGGTCCGTACTGTAAATTACGGACCCTTGTCTTTCCCCTTCGACTTATGGCCCGCGCGCTTTGCGCTTGGGCCATAAATCTAAGGCTCGTAATTTACAGTACGGCTCTCGAACTCGGTTAGTAAGAGTTATACATCACATTTATGTCCTTTTGTACACTCAATTTCAGCCATATCTAAGAGTAAGATAAGGTGAAGTCTACGTTTGAACCTGGTAGGTTATCAGGCCGGAGCTTATCGCGGCGTCCTCAGCATGAAGATCTTATGAAGCGACTAGGGGTATTTCGAGTCTCCGCTGGATGGGATGTTAACTCATCGAAGAGTTACCCCCCCCCCCCCCCCCCCAATATTAATTGGCCAGTACCCATTTATACATCTGGGTGATGTGCCGCACTTTGAAAGCAAAGTGTCTTGCCCAAGAACACAACGCAGTGCCCAGATCAGCTGGCCAGGGCTCAAACCCGGACAGTCCGATCCGGAATCCAGCGCATTAACCATTTGGTCACCGAGCCCCCAACCGTGTCCAATTCACTACACTTCTCAAAATTACAACAGAGATAGATAGTTGCCTTTGATATTTCCAGCTGCACAGCGGTGTGAAGTGAAACTAAAAGCAGACAATAAGGCCAGTAAACTAGAAACATGCAAAATAATGTTATCTCATGGTTGCGCTTACCCGAATTTCAAGTAACAGAACTGCTCGTCATATGGAAAGAAGCGTATGTTCTGTTTACATGACGAGATAAACTGCGTAGCAGAAAACCATGTAACCGTACCGTTGCTGTCAATCACCACTTTGGTCTTGTACTTTTCCAGGCCACCGGTGAAACCTTTGGCAGCGCTGAAAATTCAGGAATAAATGATTACCAAAGACGTTATACTGAATCCCATATAAAACTAATGAAGATCCGGCTTAAAATATATATCCTATAAATACGTTCCGGGTTGAAAAGGTTTCCCCTGGTCCTTTGTCTCTACAAATGAACTCTTGTAATTTCCTGCACGTTTACTACTGCCGGTCATTAGACCACGAGCAGTTTCTTTTCTTTGTCCGTTAAGCGTGAAGAGAAAAAAAGGGCGCGAGTTGGAAAATGGCCGTGGGAAATCTGGGAACAAGACGCATCTCTCGAGACTGCTAATAGTCCGCTGGCCGTCCATCTCAATGGCTAGCAAGTGTTTTGCGCCAGATGTCAATGCTATCTATGCGCAAATTTAAAATGTGATTCTGTTGTTTTCAGGTCTGTTTTATTGTAATCCAGTTCCGTCCAGGCCGTAACGGAACTTCGTTTGATCAAGAGGTGTATGTTACTAAACTTCTCAAAACAATGAGCGAGCCAAACGAGGACACATTGTTGCTCATGACGAATTGTTGCGCGCGAAAACCCGGAAACAAAATTTGTGTCCGCAACAATGTTGCGCGCGCGGGAAAACAGGAGAACATTTGTGCCAGTGTCCGCAATTACCACCGCCTTTAAACGCTTTCTGTTCACAGCTGCTTCTTACTTGTTGTACAGGATTATAACTGGCAGCCACACTAAATTTGGTTCTACGTTAATGTTGCTGATTCCATCGTAGTGTTTTGGGTCCCATCGTAGAAAAGGGTCCTTCCACTCCTAACAAAAATGAAAAAAAAAAAAGGATTTTAAAGCTTCTTAGTTTCTTTTCTATGCAAGAATTATCTTAATGTTTGTTAATGTTGTTGTTGGTATTGTCAGTAGTCTTCTGAGGTATTCTCTTTCGAAGCAGTTCTCTGTCCTCTGTTGTTATTTATTGAAGCAAGTAGGAGCAGCAACTTTTCTGATGTGGGTCTGGTAACTGACAACACACTCACATAGATAGAGGCCTCTAGAAACAGAGGGATGACCACAACACCAGAAACTTCATACCTTACTTTTTTGGAAGAGTGTCGATGGTGCTTTGACGTCCCCTTCGAATTGGCAAAAAATGATGAAGGTGGAAGGTGATTATAACAACGACTTAATGTCACTGCCCAATTACGCAATCACTCGAGAAAGTGTTGCACATGACAAGCATAACCCCACCAGTCATTTTAAGACCCTGCATGGTTTCTTGCCCGGCCAAGACTGGAACCCGCGACCTCCCCCTCTGTAGTCCGTGCGCTCTACCAACTGAGGTTACCAGGTGACGGTATGACCCATCTACTCGAAGTTGATAACAAATCAGTTGTATTTCACCAACCTGTCTTGTCCAGACGTTAACTTTTAATGTCTCTGCTTTCTCGTCCTATCGTTGAGAGAGTAAGCCATAAAATAACACAAACAATGAGAATTGATTTGACACGATTTTAGAAAGTGTGATCAGGACGCCGGGTAATCTTCGGGAACCTTCGCTAGACTACCGGAAAACATTTGCAGACGTCTCGATATCGTCCTTGGAAATCTCCGGACGTCTTTGGATCGTCTTCGGAAATCTTCTAAAATTGTGAAAAGTGGGTGAACTTTGAAACCTTCGGATTTCACTGTTAATCTTCGAAGTGAATTTTGTCTTTACAAAAGTGCAGTCCTTGGCCTAAATGATCTAGCCTGTTCATCAAGTGTTCCCAAGAGAGCGAAGAGCTCTAAGAGCTGTTCCAGATCAAGAATTCAGCAGTTTTGCGGCTACGTTTTACTTAAATTATAACAAAAAGAAATTCTAACTCACCACGTCCACAATCTGAACGAGCTTCAAAGAGAACGCTACGTTGACCACATCGACATAATGGAGCGCAGGTCGTACCTCCCTGTTGTAACTGTCACGGTAAATCAAATCCTGAAGAAGACGATGTTCTGCTGACTTGGCGATTTTACCATCTGGACCCACCTCTCCCTGTTTCACTAAAAATAGTTTTAATTTAAAATATTCAGAGCTTGAGGTAAACTCAAGTTTTGCATGAAAGTCGAGAATACTAAGAATTAAATCTTGGGGTTTCTTTAATAGAGAAATGAGTTAATAGAGAGATAAGTTAATAGAGAAATGAGTTAATAGAGAAATGAGTTAATAGAGAAATGAGTTAATAGAGAAATGAGTTAATAGATAGATGAGTTAATAGAGAAATGAGTTAATAGAGAAATGAGTTAAAGTAAGATGTTTAAAATAGTGAAATGGATAAATTAGTCGAATGAGGCCGGATGTGAAACGTCTCGAATAAAGTAAAAACCCGCGTGTAAGAACCTACATTTTTTCAAGTTTGGCAGAACAGGTTCTTATATTTGGGGGTAGTTATTGGCAATTTAGGCTAAAGTAGGTTCTTAATTAGGTTCCTAAGTTTTCAGTAGAAACCATTCCTGTACAAGCAGAAAACATAGGTTTGGTCCTTTATGATACAGCATTTATTTATAACTGTCTTGTCATGAGCCTTGTGCAAGACTAACTAAACAATTATATACACTGTAAACAAAGTATCTTTCAGAGATATTTGCATACAAACCTTAGGCGCGTACTTTCCATGAAGTATTCTCTATTTCTCAAAGTCACCAAAGTTATACTTCTCAGTTAAAAATGCTTATGAAAATATCCCATAACTCACATATAAGAACCTAATAAATTTTGCTTGGCTAAACAGGTTCTTATCTTCTGGGGTATAAAAATGGGAAATTTCTGCCAGCAGGTTCTTAAACCGCTAGGTTCTTACACGCGGGTTTTTACTGTAATCGCAAGCTGATAGAATCGTTTTCTTGTGCGATTATTTAGACATCAATGTTGTCAGTTGTCTTTTGGCATGTTATAATGTGTTTTTTTACGGACGATTTACTGTTGGTCAGGTCTACATCCGGAAGTACAAGCCCAGACTTAATTCCCGTGAAGAATGCATCGAACTCAGAGACCTTTTATTTTGAACTGTTTTTCATTAACGATTGTCCATGTTATTGTATATTTCCATTGCTATATTTACACCCACTGTGCTTATTATATATTCTTCTCTCTCGCGTCACCTACACCACCTTATATTATGTACAATTCAATATTTTCGTCACATTCCTTGGTGATGCTGTAGTACGGCGAAAGCTTGGAATTAAAGGTTACAGTAGCTTAAGGCCTCAGTCGACTTATTTATCTATTTCACCGAAATGCTACTGAAGGATAACGTTAATTGTTTTAAATATTGTTCAAAATCTTGTACTACCTCTTCGTTCAGGAGTTGAGTTGGTCGGTGGTTCTGTTGTGGTTGCTGTCGTGGTTGTTGAAGGAGTTGTAGAATCGACTTTACTCGGAAACACAGTTTCTATAAGCTCCCCTGCAAGAAAAGTAATATTGAAACGTTATTATTACACCTTGCTAAAATCGTAACCAGCGGAAAAAATTTTTGAATCTCTACGATAGTGAGTAACTACACCTAGTTGTAATCTGGAACGAACTGCTCTCTCCTCAAAACCAACATTTAGAAGACCGAACTCAAGACCTGCATGAAAACCAGCTGAGGCTGGGGTGGCTTACTCTCTAAATATCATTATTTAGAGCGCGTTTTAATTGAGTGTGGTAAGTAATCTATCAAACACGAGAGACAGTGTTTCATCACATTCCAAACACCGAGAAGAGAGTTGAAAATAAGACGCGCAGCGGAGTATTTTTGACGAACTTCGAGGTGTTTGGAAATGTGTTGAAACACTGTCTAGAGGGTTTGATACATCTTCTCAATCGAAACTAAAACTACTGAGAAAACGATCACAAAGGACGGAGACAATCCAGAGAACCAATCAAACTTGAAGTAATTACACTTTTTTAGTCGACACAAAGCGCGGGAAAACATGCGCGCGCGAGTTACGATTTGGTTTTACTCCTGTTTGGTTGAAAAAGTGGCGCGAGATTTTCGAACCTATCACTAAGCGAATTAAGGTGGCCGAACACAGTTTTTGAAACCTGTGTTGCATTTGCCTTTTATTCTAAAACCGTTGAACTCTAGGTCCCCAAAATTGGCAGGAGATAAGTTAAAAGGACAGACTTTCGAATTTTGATAGTTACGCTGACGAGTGCGTTGTTGCCATGGTAGCGAAAACCATGCTATAATTTATTTATTATTATTTATTACCCAGTCCTACCTGACCACTCAAGACGAGCCGCAGCGGAGTTAGTATGTGGGGTCTGAACCAAGTCACATGTTTTGACGCACTTCACCGAAAAACACTGATCATCTAGCAGGTACGCCAGATCGCCATAGCCCTTTTTACAAGCGAGTTGAATGCATTTCTTCATGTTGGGGACCTTGCCCAGATATGATGAGTCCCCAGAAAAAAATCCTCTATGTACAGTCACGTTATACTCAGTAGTTTGAGGTTTGCATTCTCGAGGAGAACCTAGCACAGAAAACGGACTGGTAATAAACTGAACAATTCCGTGTGATACTGCTGCCATGGTTGCCTAATATGTCATAAAAATGACAACATCTTGTTCACCAATAATTAGAGATTCGTTTGATTCCCCTATTATAGAATAAACTGATAAACAGTGACAGTATTGTGCCACCAAAGTACAAGTGCTGGAAAATGCTGTAACCTATTCCCAACCACCAGTGTCGTGGCGAATTAGGCCATTTTTTCGAGTTGCCTTTTGTCTCAATTTCAAAAGGAGTTTTAGTGCGAAACCATTTAAATGAAAAGGACTTTGATTTACATGAAAATGAATGGCAAGTGAAAGACTCGTTTCGACAAAGAAACAAATGGCTACTCACAATTGGCCAATTCGTTAAGATGGATTTCCTCTCTTTTTTTCCACAGAACAGAATTCTTCTCAATTTATCATACTTTCAAACACCTTTTCATTTTCACCGCCGAATTTGTCGTGCTTTTTCATTTTTATTACAAGTGGAAAGTCAGTCATGCCACTTGTAGGACTGATTCAGTTCGTGCATGGAGTTGAAAAATGGAATAGGATTCGAATGCGCGGATAATTTCGAAAACCACGTGACTACGTGACTCGGACCATTATTGACCGAACTTGAAATAGTCAGCTCTTGCAGTAGTCCCAGATTTGAACTCAGTTCGATTCAGCTAAGCCAAACTCGGAGCAGAACTTGAAAACGCAAATGTTACCTGTCCGTCAATTTTCGTTTTCCGGCTTTGAATGAGATTTTTTCCCGATGTCTCACTTGCGTAATCCACCTATTAAACAGGCACCGACATTTTCTTGGACGAAAACCTCAATATTGTTATGTCTTTCTAAGAACCGGAATTGTTAACGAAGTCCAAATTTGTTGAAACAAATTAATTGCATCAAAAATAAGACATGCTGCCAAATTTATATTTCACAGTTTAAGTTTTCTATAACAGGACATACTCGAGGTACCTTGAATTTGAAGCGCTGTCCCCACGATCATGAGGATGAACATCCATAACGCAACCTGTCTGTTTTGTCTCATTTCGACACAAACTCCCGAGCATAACTTCTGTAAGAGAAATGATACAGCATAAGGTATTTCCTTTTATTGAATTGCAATTATCATAAAGGCAATTAGGGATATTGTTACTTTCTTCTCGTGAACTGGTAACACGACTAAGTTTTTCTTAATAAGTTCGTATAAAACAAAATGCGTAAGGTGAAGCATTTTGGAAACATGGAAACTTTCTTTTTCAAATGTTCTTCCATAGGACTTTTGCAGCACAAATACATGAAAATATCTAATTTCAATTTTAATTAGGGCCAGTAATTTTTCTGTTGAGAGAAGCCGCTTGAGTAAGAGTAATGTTTTAAGGTTTAACCTGCATGATTTGTCACTTTCACAAAGTGGCGGGATGGTACATATAAGAGATGGCAAATTATGGGCAAAAATAATGAAAATGGAAAGATGCATCACTTCCGAGAGAAAAACGTAAGGAAGTTTCTAATTATGATTATAGATATCTTAGCATGTATTCACAATGGTGTGAAAATTGACCACAAAAGGTACAATTTCAGATTTAGTTTGAGTTTTCAACTAGAAGCCAGCCTTATGGCTTTCCTAAAATCTAAGTTATACAGAAAATATGTTGCAAGTGGAGATCTCATAATATTAAGCAGAATTGTCAAAGCTGTCTAGTTTTCGTTTACTTACCTTATGGCTGCTAGTTTTCAGTTGCGATAAAATATTTACACATGAAACACTTGCATAATAGGACGGGAAGAATGTACCTGCAACTCCTGCCGAGCGAAGAATTAATCATTTAAAGAAACAACCGTTTCTTTCTTAACAAGCAGATTGAACAATGGAAGATTTTAATTTACTGTCTAATGAAAAACAATGAAAATGATATAAAAGTAATAGGAAGCGCTCATGAAAAAATTTAAAAGTAAATTGTGCAAGTGAACGTAAAGAAACTCTTTTGGTTTTCATCAACACCGCAGGGAATTGTGTTTACACGTACTCTGATTGGCAAATAATTATACACACTGTAAAGCTATTGATTTCCCCGCGAAAGTTTTTATTTTAACTGGAGACATTCTCGTCTCGGGATTTTCATACAGAGAACATTGGAAATGTGGATGAGTTGTAGAGGATTGAAGTTTAGCCAATGAGCGTGCGCGACTATTCTGACGTTTGACCAATCACAACGTTTGTACCTTTTCTTTTAATATTACAATTCGAACTTTTAAATTTTGTTTCGGCTTAGTACATTTAACTCGCTGATTGGTAATCTGAATATAAGGGGAAATGTCACTGATTGGAAACAAAATTAGAAATTAAATGAGAGTGATAAGAAAGCGTAAACTATTGTAGAACGACAGGTGGAACTGAATCTACAGTAATTGGAAACATAATATGAAGCAAACAAAGCAAAAAATAAATGAAGTAGTTTTTGCTAGTGACTAAGGAAGTTCGTCAGTAAACGTTTCCCCGAATGCACCAGGTTTTTACTGAGATTATCAGTCAGTTTGCCAATGGGTCTATCTTTAATTTGTGGTTCGTCTCCTCTGAGCTGTAATTCGCGAAGCAATATTCAATAACCCGCGTTTATCTGCCTTTGAAATTAAAATAAATGTATTGAATGATTCCGTAAGCCCACGTCGACTTTTCAGAAAAAAAAAAACTTTAACATAATCCGCAGGCGGAATACAAATGGGAAGATAAATTACATCTTCTCAAGGAACACAAGGAAATTGTTAGCGAGGGCTATGCAAATTTACGATTGTACAAAGCACGTATTAGCTAGCAGGTGCTAGCTAATCTTGTTATCGCGGCGTATTGAGCAGCGTCTTGTTTATGAATTGTTTATAGTCTCAACGCGATAGGACGCTGTTTTATATGAAGACATGACAGCGAACTGGTATTCATGTTGACAACAATTTGTCATTTTGAAAGCGGGGGATGTTGCTCTGTCAGATTTTAATCTATTCCAATTTTCGATTTTGGATTTTGCTTTGCTGAATGAGGTTGCGCGTTGAAGGGCACTTGACTCTTAGCTATCTCCAAAATCTGCATTATACGTACATAGTCCATCGACGAGGGCTTTTTTGAGTTGTGTACGCACTTCGACAAGCGAACCAGCCTTCAGAAGTTAATATAATCCGAGCCGAACACAGCATGGAGGAAGGACAAATAAAGTCACAAGTTATTAAAGCTGACAACTCGCTTGAAACTACTTTATCAAGACTTGCAAACGTTCGAGGACAGGTGGAACTGATTCAAGAAGATACCAACAACTTAAAGCAAGGATTTGCAGACATGGCTAAAAGAATAAATGTACTGACTGCATGCTACAACGAAGAACGGGACACAATTTTAAAACGACGGACGAAAGCATGAGATCGAACTGGTTGTACTCGCAAGACAGTCCTTCGACTATTTTTTCGTCAAAACGTCGAGTTTGATCAGCTCCTTCGGGTATCTGAACGGCAATAAGGTTCCCAAACGTTAATTAAAACAAACATCAAACAATTAGCTACTATACAACATGCCATCCAAAGCCCGTTGTCAGAGCAACCATTAAAATAAATCCCAGCAACGTTTAATTTTATTTTTATCTTTCATACCTTTGTCCGTCAGTGTCGAATTGGAAGAATTTCTCAGCAGAACATGACGATTCTTGCCAAGAAATCAGTGCTGAATAAATAAATAACTAAATAATAAATAAAATAAATAAATAAATAATAAGCAAGCAAAAGTAAACAGAAAATATTCAATTCATGACTGAAACCGTATGAGAAACTATGTTAATGTATATTTTCAGTGAAGGGATCTAAACCTGCCAGAATGCCGGACAGCGGCTGCCCAGCGCGGTTTCTTTTATAGGGCAGCAAAAGCGTGGAATAGTCTCAATAACAGCACTTGAACTGCTCAGTCTTTAAGATTATTTAAAAAGTATGCAAAGGCAGAATTAATGAAGAAATAGGATACCGGCGTCTCAACATACAACCATAGTATATTATTACATTGTTAGTTATTATTATTAGTAGTAATTTTAAGTCATTATTTTTATATTAAGAAAATGTATGTCATCATAGTTTAAATTAGTAGTCTTAGTCATAATTTTATATTACTGATATTGTAAATTAATTCTGAAAAACCCCTTGGGGAGAATTAATAAAGTATTGAATTAATTGAATAGAAAGGGTAACAGTTAAACAAGCTGTAGGGAAGATATTTGTTTACAAACATTGTTTTTGTTATTTAAATTCCCAACAAGTTAAACAAAAGAGCTCTTTGTTTCACCAGCCAATAGTTTCCTGGTTGGTAACAATGGGTGACGTAACTGATATCTTCCCTGTTTAAAAAATGAAGATGAATGATTAGGAGCAACTAAGTAGGAATTAAAACTAAGACTTTAAAATAAAAAAACCTAGGTTATTCATCGTGGTGAATACGATAAAAAGAAATATTATTCGTATGTCTCGGGATGAAGTGACTTCCAATGTGGATCACGACGTTTCGACTGCATACTTTCTTCAGGCCATAAGGTCGAGTCATCATGTTTTATAAGCTGTGCTTACCCAGTGGACCTTATCGCCTTAGAACACTTGCAGATGCCGGTCGAAAAGTCGCAATCCACATCGGAAGTCACCACATCGTGTGACATACGAATGATATTTCATTATTAAAAAGATAATTAATAAATAGTTATCGCGACAGAAGATAAATTTGTTTAATTTCCCGTTTCACTTTTCTTTATTGTCATTATCTGTATTTTGCTGAAAAATAATATCCTCAACTCATTTTGTTACCGAGTGAAAGAAAGTTTCTACAAAATACCTTGTATCTTAGTGGTTACCATATTGTTTTATTTATCTTTTTACAATGTATTGTTTTCCGCTGGTTGCGGAAGTCAACATTCGAGAAAAAAACACTTTCATTTCGTTTCATTTCTTCGTTCGTCGGTCTTATAAAGCTATTTCCCTTTCTTTCTACACAAAAGGTAAGGTCGTAGTGATTATTTTTTAGAACTGTTTTTAAAATTACAATTTATTGCGCACCAGGGGTAATACTGTTTCTTCGAAATGGCGGCATCAAAAATATTAACGCAATGAAAAAAGACATGCATCCGCGCGCTTCGTGGAGTAAAGTGTGTGCCCACGAAGGTTCTTAACCTCAAGGAAAAAACTAAGAAAGGTGTAAACGGGTTAATTTTTGTCTTTTCCGTAACGTTTTCACTTTAGCGTGCTCTTTATGCACTACAAAATAGCTAATGCAATTTAGGTACCCTATCTACACTGGGAACAATGCCAAAAGAAGTAAAAATGATACTCTATTTAAGGACCGAGAAACTCGAAAAACCACACCCTATCCCGCAGGACATACCTATATACCCCCGCCCCTCCCCTCCCCCCCCCCCCCCCGATCTAAACGATCGATTTGGAACAAGTAGTGCAGATTTTACCGGAGCTGGAAGAGGCTTTCTATATGATACTGGCGGGAATATTGATCAAACCTTTTAGGGATTAAAAATCGCCCATGCATGCGAAAACGTGGATATTATTTCTTGTTTTTGGGAAGGCTAAGAAAGTATTCATCAGACCTAGGACCGGCTTATCCGACCAAACTGATTGTACGAGCATTAATTTAATACCGGTACAAAGCACCCCCAAAATTGCAACTTATAGGGACTATATCAGTGACGTGACCCAAAATGTGTCAGTCACAAAGCTATTGGCTGGTGACACAAGGAACCCTTTTGTTTAACTTGTTGTCAATTTAAGTAACAAAAACAATGTTTTTAAACGAATATCTTCCCTTATAGTTCGTCGACTTGAAAGTAACTGGCCGGCCAGACTGTAGCGAATCAGGCAAAAGTTTACTTTATGCTTGTTACACCACGTATGAACAAAGACAAACCGCGAATCCGCTGATATGTTCAATCACGGATCATCCGATCATCAAAACAACAAAACAACATTTTGACGTGTTTTATGCTTTAGCTGAGCTTAATTAGACGCTTAACAGATGAATTTGCTGCCGTTTCCATGCAGCCAGGTTGTTTCCAGTGTTTTGAAAGTCTGTGCATGGGTCTGAAAAAGTCAAAGCCCCGACGTTTTGAGGGTTATGACGGTGTGACTTCGACTGATGAAGTTAGCAAGACTTTACAAACAGTGGTAACGGAATACAAATCAATTCACGGAGATTCTGTGACTTGTGTCAACGCATTTGCACCTGGAACGTGTGTTACAGGAAGCAAAGACAATGTGAGTATGTTTTTTTTTTGGGAAGAAGATGTTATGCTGCTGGAGGAG
>OX393563.1:9802369-9884742 GCA_947652115.1 Blastomussa wellsi
AGGCGTGGCAGGCCCAGAAAGAACAAAATGATCCCGTTATGACATTTGAGGGACACAGACTGGTGGTAACTGCTATAGATCTAAATGATGGTGAGACAAATAATCTTTATAATAATATGTGTAATAATATTTGACATTATTATGGCAAGTAAAATCCGAGCATTGTGATTAGTTCTTTCTTGGGTGGGATTTTGCCGTAGCCACATATTTTTTTGGTAAAGTTGGATAGTTTAAAATTTGCAACTAACATATATATATTCAGAGTTGTTTGTAGTATCAAAACACGTTACGGCGGAAATCCTCTGAATTTAAGCATGCATGACCTGAGTGCCATATAATAGACTACTTACTAACCTAGCTGTGCTCGGTCCGTACTTCCACAACCTCGGGCCAATATTCCCCAGTATGGCCCTCATGCTCGGTTAGTAAGAGGTTATTAATTTTGTAGTATGTAAGTTCAATACATGAATGCTCACCTGTGTATAACAGTACTAAAAAAGTATACTAAATATAACATAATTAATACTAATACTTAGTATTAATAAACTAATAAACTAATTAAGCCAATAAAGAAAAATGTAAAAATAGTGTCACTTATCATAAATGTGTGTTAAGCCAGAGGGAAGTGTTGTGGATGACCCCAGCAATCAATGTGTGAAGCTTTACCATACATAGGAAAAAGAAATTTTTTGTTTATTTTACATGTGTATGCTGTAGGTCTTAAAAACTTGACTACAAGTTAAGTCCTGATCTGAGTGGAAACCTATGTTTCGTTTGCATCAAAATGAATTTGTCCTAACCTTACAATCAAAGGTTATTTGTTAAACAGAAGTTAAAGGAACCCAGATATGGGGGCAAGTAAGTTCTAACACCACCCTAACCTTAATGACTGTTGCAGATGGAACCTTGTTATTCTCTGGGTCAAGAGATAACTGTGTGAGGCTGTGGGATACCACAAGAAAAACAAGTATTAATGAAAGAGAAGTCTCTAGAAATCTGGTAGATATTTTGGTTCTTCTTAGCTTGTAAAAATTAGCTCATCTTGATAAAGTAAAGACCTGTATCAGCAGGAAAAGAGGCTCTTTGGGAGGGGTTGTGGGGGTGGGGTTAAATTTAAGTTAAATTATTAATTAATGTCTATTAAGGCCTTTGTTGGCATGATGAGGTGGTAAGTCTGGAGCCGGGCCTAGTGGCCCATCAGGCCGGAGCTTATCCCGGTTTCTGTAGCATGAAGCGACAGAGAGTATTTCTACTCCCCCCTGGATGGGATGCTAGTCCATCGCAGGGTTACCCCCCAGCAGTAAATTCGCCGGTACCCATTTATACACCTGGGTGAAGAGAGGCACTGTGAGAGTACAGTGTCTTGCCCAAGAACACAACGCAGTGGCCCGGCCAGGACTCGAACCCGAACCGTCCGATCCAGAGTCCAGCGCACTAACCATTAGGCCACTGCGCCTCCCATGATGAGGAGTGATGATGATAATATTGCTTAAAGGAGCTACATCTTGGTTTGGGAAATTTGAAACCTTCAGCCTAAACTTTTCAAATTTGTCATTTGCAATCCATCTGAATCTCTCCCATCCTTAGCCATCATTGTTCCTTTTTTGTTTAGTATCACTTCTTTGGTCTTTTCTTCCTTAGTTTAATGCTATTTAGAGGTTTCCTTTACATGTATTTGAATTTGGTTCGTCACAAAAATTATTAAAAATATTATGACACAGCTCCTTAATGTGGTTTGGATTTGTTGTTTAACGATGGTTGATTGATAGGTAAGTTGTGTGAAATGGATTCCTGGAACTCAAACACAAGTTGCTCAAACTGGAGAAGACAAAATGGTCAGGTACGTAGTTCATTCCTGTGTCTATATGTACTGTTTGTTAATTATTACCTTAGTTTGCATTATCTGTTATGTTATGAAAGAGGGTTAAGTACCAGTACTTAAAGTATATTTTTTTCTTTCCTTTATGGTAACTTAATGTTAAGCGCTTTTGAATATTTTTGAATATTTTATAGTTTTAGCACTATACAAATTCATTATCATTATCATTTTATTCAAGTAGAGTAAATAATCACATTGTACTCTTTTTTCTGAGTGAACAGTCAACGAGGCACTGCTGAGTTGACTATCGCTCTTAGAAAATGAGAGCACATAGTCTAATCATGTTATTAGAAACTCTAAAGGATTATGTTCCAAAAGCTACAATTTTATGTATATTTTTGAACCAAAAATCCAGAAAACTCTTGCCTTCAAAGAGCAACGCTTGCGATCATTTTCTATCAGCGAATCGAAAACAGTGGGATAACCAATCAGATTCATGGATTTCCATTAGAACACAGCTGAGTTTCTACTAATGAATATTAGTAGAATCTTAAATACATGTGTTCTGTCACTGAAAATCCACAAATCTTATTGGTTCTCCTATTAATTTCTATTCAGTGTTAGAACATGAATGTGTTCACATTGCCCTTTAAACAGAGAAATTAGGTTTTGGACTGCATATAATTTAGAGTTTCTACTAAAACAATGAAACTTCGCCATCTTGTTCTGTGAGTGATAGTCAACTCAGCTATGCCTCGTTGACTATTCACTCATTGAATACTCAGGCTTGTAGTGTAATTGTTTTAAAGTAGCAACACTCATGAAAATTTGGCAGGACTTGAAAAAACTGTAGAAGAGCATTTCTGTGGTTCAAGGTTCCTAAGCATTTCTCATTCTCACAAATTTCTAAAACAGACTGAAAACGTTGCAATCTTTTTTATCAGAGTGTGGGATACCAGAAACATGCAACCGGCATTTACATTCCCTGCTCAGCAATACTTTCAGGTAATCATCTTTTAGAGGATTAAATTAAAGACCAATAACGAAATTTCCCAACATACTACTGTGACCTCACCCGCACACAGAGTTAAATATTTCCTTTTGTTCCTGTTTTGAAGACATACTGTGATTGTTCAAGAGATGGACAGTTTATTTTGACATGTAGCAATGGATTCAATGGAAAAGGCTGCGAAGCCACTGTGAGTTGTATAATAAAAATTTGTGTTTTGTACTTAAATTGATACAGTATGTTTAAATTGATTGTTGTAAATCCAAAACCAAAGTAACAATTACTTTGGCCAATCACAAAGAACAGAGACAATCCAGCAAACCAATCAAAGCTCTAAGTAATTACACATAGCCGACACATAGCACAGGAAAACATGCATGTGAGTGACAATTGATTGTGGTTTACTTCTGATTGGTTGAAAAAGTGGCCCAGGATTTTTAAACCAACCACTAAGCGAAGTTATAATGCAAAACCAAAGCAAAGGCAGAATTACTTTTGACACTGAAGTGAAAACTGCTCTAAAATTCAGTTTTGTTGTCACAAACATTCAGAGAATGTCTTTTCTGAGGTTAAAATGTACAAGTACCATAACTGTTCTTTGATTATTTCTCTCACACATTTCAACAAGTGCATGTAAGTTAAAGTCTGCATTCCTCAGTGGGACTTATCTTTGTTTTAGTAGCATAAAGTTACAAGTAGTGGAAGCTTGAGCAATGAACACAGGCTTTCTAATCTGGAGTCCATGACACTGACCACTGGACCATCGTGCCTCGCACTTCATTCAAATTGTAGTTGCCTCTCATTGTCTCACATCCACTGACATCTGTTTAATTGACAGCTGTGGGATGTGAGAGCACAACAGATGATCTGTCGGTACATTGGCCACTACCAAACTACATCAGCATGTCTTTTTCTTCCTCATTTGGAACATGTTTGGTCAAAGGATCTGTAAGTATCTATCAGTTTTTATTGGGCTGCAATTGACAGTTAATTTTAATGTTTTCATCTTATTGTGACAGAACTCTTTTGAGTTTGGTCCAGTGCAACCAATGCAGTATGTCTGTGAATGTTATTGTGTAAATGCCGTAGTGTGACAACTGTATGTTTCTTCACCAGTGACATATCTCCTTTACAATATTATAGGTTTTTGTGTTGTTCACTTACTCGGATGTCATACAAACCTTCTGGGCCAGACATCTACACACGTGACATATATCTACATAAAAGAGCTTGATGTGATTTAGTGTGATATCACTTTTATCTGTTTCCAGAATTGCCACTGTCTCGCATGATTCAACTTTGAAAATCTGGGATAGGGAAGGAACAGGTCAGCAATCCAGCTCAGACATCTACGAAGCATTTAACATATTTCAGTGCTTTATCAAGGTTTTGATTCCAAGTGTCGTAGTTTAATAATGTCCTATGGAGTTTGAGACAATTTGACATCAAACCTGGATGACAAAATATAATCTCTTTATTTATTTTGATCAAGATACCCTGTTCTTGCTTGAAAAAAATCACCTGGACCGTCCGTTTTTAAATGAATATTATGATTGGTCCAATATTTTCCCCCTGATCCAAGAATAATTCTCCTGTTTTGTGCACTCGAGACAAAAATGATTCAAAAGTTTCATCAGTGACTGCTTATATGAGAAAAATATACTTGTATGCAAATGCATGCAGATGAATTTGGGCCTCTGATGTTGTTTTGTAAGTGGAGAATATGTCCAATATGTAAAGTACTTTTTCTCTATTTTTGTACGCTATTTTTCATACTACCGATATTTAGAAATTAATATAATTTCGCTCTGTTAGAGAAGTGTCCCCATTTTTGTAGGTAAATACGTGGACACTCAAAGTGTTGCGTTACGTTATTTCTAGAATGCGTCACGTCCCTTGACTTTTCTGGAGCTGGTCCATTGACGGATCTCTGTGCGTGGGACGATGGAAGGTACAGCATTTCAGTTGCCATATTTGTTTAAACTAACATTTTGATTATCCAGGGTTTGAGGCACTGTAAATTACATTTACATTCAAAACTTATTTCACGGAATAAAGCAGGTGTTTCCTTAATTATTCGTAGTATGCTTTAATGCCTTGTTTTTCTAACGCTTCCACTGGTATTCCTCAATTCCATCTAATCTCAGTTGTTTCTCCAATTGTTTCTAGTATTTATTCGTTAAATATGTTTTTGATCTTTCAGTATATGCGTTTCCACGACAAACATGGGTGTGTATCAATGCATGCTGGACTGTGATAAAGGCAAGCCGCAGCTCACCAAGAAATGCCAATTTTAGAGTTGAGGACAACAGCGTAGCAAATACTAAATACACCAATGCTAGGAGTTTTAATTTAATCCAAAAGATGAGAACTTTAGGAATCCTGTATTTATCGTATGAGTCAGGGTGGAACCCTGACGGCGTGTATTGAGTTGTAAAATGTATGTTAAAAACACAATTTGTTTCTGTGCATACATTTCCAAAGGTACGCTATTAAAACGTGCATATACATACGAATCATGAAAAACCGCACCCAATCGCTCTGTGTTTTCCCCGACGTATATTTTTGTAAAATATGAAAACAACTATAATGCGCGAAACTTGTTCATAATGCGCACTTCCTTTCAGAACTGAGTGTGCTCTTCATGTGAATAAGTTTTCCAAAACTTTTCAGCCGGCAAATTAAGAAAAAAACTTTAAAACTAATTTGTACACAGAACCTTCCTTTCAGAACTGAGTGTGCTCTTCATGTGAATAAGTTTTCCAAAACTTTTCTGCCGGCAAATTAAGAAAAAAACTTTAAAACTAATTTGTACACAGAACCTTCCTTTCAGAACGACCAGAACTGAGTGTGCTCTTCATGTGAATAAGTTTTCCAAAACTTTTCAGCCGGCAAATTAAGAAAAAAACTTTAAAACTAATTTATACACAAAACTTTAATATTCCTTTAAAGCTCAACTCAACTCAACTTTTTTTCGACATTACAGACTTTTTACAAATGTTCTTTGCCCCCGCAAATGGTTTCAAAGCTAATCGAGGCGGGGCAAGAATTTCGTCATGGACTGGAGAAGTAGTTTATGAATACGTCCAAGAAACAAAACACGTTTTTCTCTGTGAAGAAGGCTATAAAACCCACGCTTGTTGTAATGAGGAAATCCGATTCAAAAGTAACGTTCTTCACGCATATTCATGAGCGATATATTGTTGGTCTCAATTGCCATTCATTACCGGCGTAAATTCCCAACGTTGTGTAAATATTTGGCTTGTAGCGTAGTGTTAACGTTACGCCCAATTTCCTGAGACTCCTCTCGGCAGCCCACACATCCTCTTCGTTTGTGAAATCTTCTGTGTAAACACAAATGACGTAATACACCTCTGCGGAATCGCCACTGTCAAACACATTGGCAGCACTTCCAAGGGTGCCAGTAACCACTGCTTTGGCAACCGTTGTCCAGATTTCATCTATCTGAGTGCTGTCAGAAAACAGAGGAAATGTTGTTTACAACTAACACGCCATTTTCCCAGTTCTCAGTGTAAAAATACAGTGTCCCCGGCAGTATCGTTAAAATCTAAGGTCACTCTGTTTTGAGTAGGCAAAAGAATTTTCTGATTTCCAAAGTTCAAAAATTTAAACTCAAGATAATATTCTCTTGTTAAAATACAACTGCTCATTTTCTTTGTTTCTCGTTTAAACCACGTATAATTTCTCATTTTATTGTACCAAGAAAACGAGGCGAGCAAAAGACCCTACAAAGTTTGTGTCGATATGTGCTTATTTAACATCTGGTGCTTACAGGTTTGATACCGCGATGGGATCCCCATCCCTTTTACCACAAAACGCTGGACTTCATTAGAACACCTCACCGTAATTAGCGACGGGTTCGGAGGTCGTAATCGAACGGTCTTATTTAGAGCGCTTTCCACCCAGTGAAAATCTGGGTCAAGCTCGACGGAATCGTCGTTTATGGTCCTTATGATACAGTGAAAACTAGATATACAGGCGGAGTCAAAGAGAGTCCAAGCAGGAACAAACTGCGAACAAACGCGTCCCAATTGCTAGCTCAGGCCCTTCAATTTTAATTCGGCCTATAACGTCCCTGCCGGAAATCCGAATATGATAGCATTAAACCGGTATATACGAACGCCCAAACATTGCAACTGCTGTTAATACCCGAATCCATGAGCGTTTTGCCCGAAAAATGTCGAATTTTTTTTAGTAATACGGACTAAGATAACGACTAAAGTAGTTTCTCATACAGGAAATACCTCCTAGAACATAAAGAGGAAATTGTTGAAAGAAGTGGGAACAAGGTGAGATTTGTTGAATTTTTAGCAATTGACCATTTTCGCGTTGCCCATAATACACCTTGTTTACCCCCAAAATTTTGCATAAGCTTCTGATTCCCTTGGGACGACTGTTATACCCAGGAGGAAACAAAGGTTAGGATGCTCATGACTTGACCGTACTCAGTCTTGATAGTCTTATCTGAAGCTGTGCCATCGAAACAAAAACTTAACGCTGTGGCTATATGCCCGGCAGCCGGGCACGGTCTTAAATGGACTAAATGCCCGGCAGTCAGAAATATTCACATAATCCTGGCGGAAAACCTTATTCAAACCTATTTAGAATATCTGATGTTTGCTTAGAAATGTCAAGCGATTCTAAAATTTATTTTGGTTTGGAAGTGAACGAATCTTCCAAGCTTGTGCTTACCATAAAATCGCTAGGTTCTGAACACTTGGAAACATTCGTGATCAAACTGCCGGTCACGGTCTCAAATGCACTAAATGCCCGGCAGTCAGAAATATTCACATAATTCTGGCGGAAAACCTTATTCAAACCTATTTAGAATATCTGATGTTTGCTTAGAAATGCCAAGCGATTCTAAAATTTATTTTGGTTTGGAAGTGAACGAATCTTCCAAGCTTGTGCTTACCATAAAATCGCTAGGTTCTGAACACTTGGAAACATTCGTGATCAAACTGCCGGTCACGGTCTCAAATGCACTAAATGCCCGGCAGCCAGAAATGTTCACAGAATTCTGGCAGCAAACCTTATTGAAACCTATTGAGAATATCTGATGTTTGCTTAGAAATGCCAAGCGATTCTTAAAATTATTTTGGTTTGGAAGTGAACGAATCATCCGAGCTTGTGCATAGAGTCTGCATACCATACAATCCCCAGGTTATCGACATTTAGAAACATGCGTTATCAGACTGCCGGTCACGGTTTCAGTTTCACTAAATGCCCGGCAGTCAGTCAGAAGTATGCCCCATAAACTACCATATGTCGATGAAGAAGTGCTAAGTGATACCAACTGAAAAGCGTAATAGATCTCGTATTTAACGGTTTGTTTATGCTGTGCCCAGACTGACAAAACTACAGTAAATTCGAAGGTGATTTGAACTTCGTGACACCATGACAATTTCCGGTTGAGCGTGACGCTTGCTCGTGGCGGGAAGTTTGCAGCACCTGATGTACATGTTTGAAAGGATTAAGACAGCAAATGATTTGTTTAATTTTACGTTTTCGTGATTTTAATAATATTATAATTCTCATCATTGTAAATAGTCTTAATTGTTGTTCAGTTCTATGCATTTAGTGCATTTGAGACCGTGACCGGCAGTTTGATCACGAATGTTTCCAAGTGTTCAGAACCTAGCGATTTTATGGTATGCACAAGCTTGGAAGATTCGTTCACTTCCAAACCAAAATAAATTTTAGAATCGCTTGGCATTTCTAAGCAAACATCAGATATTCTAAATAGGTTTGAATAAGGTTTTCCGCCAGAATTATGTGAATATTTCTGACTGCCGGGCATTTAGTGTATTTCAGACCGTGACCGGCAGTTTGATCACGGAGTCGAGAACCCAGCGATTTTATGGTATGCACAAGCTTGGAAGATTCGTTCACTTCCAAACCAAAATAAATTTTAGAATCGCTTGGCATTTCTAAACAAAAATCTCATATTCTCAATAGGTTTGAATAAGGTTTTCTGCCAGAATTATGTGCATATTTCTGACTGCCGGGCATTTAGTGTATTTGAGACCGTACCCGGCAGTCTGTCACAAATGTTGAGACTTTATGCCGGTACGCACAAGCTCGGGAGATTCGTTCACCTCCAAACCAAAATAAATTTTAGAATCGCTTGGCATTTCTAAGCAAACATAAGATATTCTCAATAGGTTTGAATAAGGCTTTCTGCCAGAATTTTGAAAAAATTCTGCACTACTGGGCTGAGCAGAAATTTTCTAAGTGTCGAGAGGACAGCGATTTTATAGTATGCCCGCGTTCGGCTTTTTCGGCAGATAGTAAACCAACATTGTTTTTGGACTCGCTCGATATTTCTAAAAAAACATCTAAAACCGTCAAGAAGTTTGAAAGAACCGTTCAGTGGAAATTATGTGAATATTTCTGACTGCCGGGCATATAGCCACAGCGAAAACTTAAACATCACTTTTCGTCCTACCTTGGGCAATAGATTAACCACTTTCCCGACTTGTAAGAATATTTCTCTGCTAAATGCCGAACATATCCTTTGGTAATCCTCCGAGGGTTTTTTATCCTTTTTTCCCACTGATCAAGAAGCATTTGTTTTGGGGGTTCGGGAATCGACAATGGGAATTCGAACTCGGTTGGACGTTGTTTAGGGTCACCTTTGAAAACCCCCATATTGACGAACTCGATAATGGAAGGCCGGTTTTTCTCTAGAAACTCGTCAAGAGGAATATCCCCATCGAAAATTATCCAGTTATCCATTTTGTTTTCTGCCGTTTCGGCCGTGGCCATTTTGAGTGAAGTGTCGTCCTTGTTCCCAGGGTCTTCTCGCCAGCAGTTGAAATATCCAAGATGGCGGAGTGTTTTGACGAAGTTGTCCTCGATGCAGAAAACATGGAAAAGCTCTTTCAGGCGGCAACGGATTTTGTCAGAAGTATAAAAAATTTGAGCGACGAGAGAAAGCTTACATTCTATGCTCTTTACAAACAGGTTGGTTATTTTAATTCTTGTGAAAAAAGTCCGCGATCTTAACTCAAAATTTCCCGGTCGGCCCTTAAAAGCTCTGCTTACTTATTTTCTTTCATCTCTCGCGACCGCTAGCTAGGCTAAAGGTATCTTTCACTAGTACTAATTATTATTGTATAAGCTCATAGAAAATATTAATTGACAGTACTAAGTTTTGCTTTCCTTTTTTATTGTGTACGTGTATAAGGCAAAAGAGGGCCCATGCAATACATCAAGACCAGGGTTTTGGGACCTAGTAGGAAGAGCAAAGTGGTAAGTCCATAATTTATATCTACATACATATCTCTGGTCAGTATAAATTCCCAGGGTTATGATTTTGTCAGAGCCACCATTTCTGTTTGGCGTGAGGTGTGTATAATCGTTATGTTAGGTATATTGTTAAAGAAGTGGACATGCATACTAAGGATTCAAACCATGACCATTGACCATCCTAACACTGGCTGGTGTTGGGTAGCTGCTCACGCAAGGTTCCACAGTGTAGAATGGATTTGTTGAGATTCGCGTTAGTTAAAAAGCTATGATGTCACAACATTTTGGTATTATTAATAATTTTTCATCAAATCCATACTTCACTGATTTTGCATCTGAATGCACTCTATCCATTGGCTTTGGTTTCATCTGAGAAAGATGAAAGGTGTGCAAGTTTTCAGTGTTTGTGTTCTGGTCATGTGATATTCCAAATACGTTCACAACTGCCAAAAGTGAAAGCATCCAATAGAACAAGCATGTAACCAGGTGAGAGTTGAGAGGGGTGTGAACTTCTTAAACCTTATACCTGTACTCCCTGGCCTGTCCTTGGTGTAGTGCAGGAGAGTAAGGCCTATTTTGGGAAAGCTTACTAGTAACAAAATACCTCACTGTTTCTGCAGCATGAGTTAACCAGGCACATTGCTAGTAACAAGACATCCAACTTTAATAGGTTGAGTTAGCAACAGGATGGGAACCTCAGTTGAGGACGGCGCACACATCAAATAGCCAATAAGAAGTCAAAAACCGAGTTGTGTCCAGACTATTCTCTGCACCCACCCGTCCTCTTGCTAAATCAGCCTAGGATACAGTAAATTTAATGGTGGTATCTTTCATTTTAAAAAGGGATTCATGGAAAAAGCTTGGAGACATGTCTAAACAAGAAGCCCTTGAACTTTATATCCAGAAACTGTTTGAAACTGATCCTGAATGGGAGGCAAAATATGCTGTCACAGATGACTTGGTAGGTATGAATTAAATTTCCCTTTTCTTAGTGTGTAGAAAAATCATTAAGACTGATGATGTTTCATCTTGTCTTGTTTTACATGTGGACACAGACTGTAAAGGAAAGGAATAAACCAGTTCAAAAACAGACAATGGGCCTTGCTGTCAGCACTCTACGAGGAAATGATGACAACGATGATATAGTAAGGTTTGTAATTTGTCATTACATGGGATACTGATTAAGGTGAACATCTAAATAATTTGGAAACAAAATATTCAACATGCAACCAATACCTTAACACTGCAGGATTTCATCACAAAACAAAAGCACCGCTAGAACAGAATTCATGAGAGGGGCTTCCCCCTTAAATAAGCTACACCAGTATGTCCCAATGTCTGAGTTTGGGTTTGGGGGCCCCTTCTGGGTGTGGCCCTGGTTATTCAAGAGTGGATAACTTTACACTATCCAGTCCATAAGTGTTGGCAAAACACACTACCCCATTTACTAGATGGTAATTTAATGCCATGAATAATTTGCACAGCTGTTTTTGGATTGGGAAAGTGAACTTTTCAATTATAGTCTTAAACTGATGGCCACTGATTTCACATATAAAGTGCCGTTGTTAAAATTTTATCCAGGCAAGTTATAAACCCTCCATCTGGGGTTGAAAACTATACTTGAAAATACTTTGTTTAATTCTTGGAATATCTTTGGTGTGACATTACTGTACAGTGATGCTAACAAGTCAGTATTTGATTGGTGCAAAGAGGGAAATTTCAAAAAGATGGATGTTCTTCTCACAAGAGGCAAAAATATTAATGCTAAGGATGATCAGGTGAGCTGCTTCTGCGAAGCTATACAAATTAATTAAAGGCTAAACATTCAAGATGCCCTGTTTTCAAAATGAAGGGTACTATCGAGCTGAAAATATGCGAAAAGATATATTTTTAGTTTGCCTCACACCAAGTGGCAATAACGAAAATTTAGCAGGCCTAGCAAATTTTGATTTCAGAATTTTATGACGTCACATGAAAAACAAGTATTTGAACTCGTCAGAAATGGAATAGTGAGCAATTAGTCAGAATGCAACAGGAATTGGCTTGACAATCATACAAATAATATAATTATTAACATGTGCTGTCTCCTAGGGGTTGACATTGCTTCATTGGGCCTGTGACAGAGGTCATGAGGATGTAGTGACATATCTAATAAAAAATAAAGCTGAAGTAAACACACAGGTAGGAATAGGTGGCTCAAAATGGATTGCTGGTAATCTGTCAGCCTTAACTGCTAGCCATTTTCCATCAAAGAGTTACCTTAAGAGTTTCTCGGAAGCTAAATGTTATTTGTGTCAATTGAAAACTGATCAAGCATTCCCCGCAAGAACAAGGATTCTTGTTGTCTTTTGGAAATGTGTTTGATTTCATTTCAAACTTCACAAATCAGATGAGGATTACAAGAACAGGGATGCAAATAACCACCAGACATCAGACAATGCATGGCCCAGCCCAGCATGAATAATATTCAAAAATGAGCCTAAATGTCAAAGTTGATTTGATTGTTATAATACCTTTAGCAGAGACTACAGGCCAAAATGGATAACTTAAAAGTTTGTCAGTGCTAGATACATCAACTTCCTAATAAAATTATCCCTGATTCCCTCTAGGAGATTCACAGAGAATCATGGTAGCTGTATTCATCACGCACATGGCATCTTCAAGACTTGGTATGCAAAGTTAAAGACAACTACCATGGCTCTCTGTGTGCAAGTTTCACAGAGGGAATCGGGGATTCAAGCTAGTTTTTGTTGATATTTTCTTAAATTTGAAAGATCTTTGTTTGTTGTGGGTTCCATTCTTGGGGATTCCTAGTTCTGTCTAAAAATCTTGTGGCAAGTGCTTCTTTTCAACTGCTTTTGGGATATAAAGTAAACCCATCTCATGTTGAATACAACTATCATAATATTATGATGTGTAACAAGCATGTTGCATAGAGGGAATTGGGCATTTCTAAACTAGATTTTCTTTTTTTAATTAGGATGTTGACGGCCAAACACCATTACATTATGGTAAGTCATCATTTCAGTTAGTAATTTAAAAAATAAATAAAAAAAATAACAGTTACTGCATACTGAGTGCTGGAACCTTTGGAATCTCCTTCAATCAGTTCAAACTGATTTTGACTTAATCTGTGGAGTCACGAGAATCTGGATCTGTGTCATTCTACTGAATGAAGGTGCTTACCTTGGAGTTTTTACTATTATTTTATTGCTATTTTTAGTTCAAAAATTGTTTTTATCCTCTTCACTCATCACTCACTCATCCTCATCGTGCCCATGGCCAGTTTTATCCTCTTACTGCCTCCTAAATACTGTAACTAGTTTAACAAGATGTGTGGGGCTGAAGCCTATTTCCTTGTTAAAATGTGTGTAGATAAATTCTTTAGATAAGGACTGATTATTTGGATAAGGACTGAAGTAGCTCATTCTATAGTTGTGGTGTACTTGTAAGCTAAACAAATAATCACTGGAAACTTTTTTATTTTTCCAAATGACAGCTGCCACTTGTGACTTTCTGTCAATAGTAAAAGAACTATTGCAGTCTGGAGCAGATTGTTCAATAGCTGACAATGATGGCTGTCGACCAGTTGATGTTGCAGACAGTTCAGCAATAAAAGAATTACTAAATACATGAAAACAGGAATTATAAACCATAGTTGTGTGTATGAGGCTTCTAAAGCTGAAAAAGTATTTATTGCATTGAATTAATGTTGTGAAATTATTTTTAAAGGGCTTGCCCTGAATCTTGTAGAGAATTATTTTATCCATTCAGGATTCAAGATTATTTTTACAACAAAATAATAGTGTACATAAGAATCATTAGAAATGGTGAAAGAACGTGCACGAATTCACAAAATATTATACACATCAAAATTTTGTAACATTAAATTATTTTAATGCTATTTAATTATATTGAAGGCTGTTATAAAACAAAGCAGCAGAAGTGTGCAGCTAGAAAGCAATGCATTGTGAAAAACCTCTCAATAAACTTCAAAAATGCAAAAAGCAAATTATAACAACAGAACACCGTTTTGTCTCATCTGGTGGTTTTATTAAGCAAAATAGTTGAAACATTTTAGTACAATCTCCACTTTTTTTGCAATTATTATTATAAATAAGAATAAAAATAAATAATTATTATAATGCTTGTGCCTACCAGTGTGCATGTATGCTTCTCAAACTCATTAATAATTCATCACGTTAAAACAAAGGAAATCAAAACCATGAAGGAGGTTTGGAAATGTGATCTTAATTAGCGTAGATTTTTACGATTTTATTTCTTCGTTTTCTCCGTGGGTTTAGTCTCGATTGAGAAGATATATCAAACACTCAAGACAGTGTTTCATCACATTTCCAAACACCTTGAAGTTTGTCAAAAATACTCTGCTGTGCGTCATATTTTCAACTCTCTTCTCGGTGTTTGGAAATGTTATGAAACACAAGAGACAGTGTTTCATCACATTTTCAAACACCAAGAAGAAAGTTGAAAGGAGGACATGCAACAGAGTATTTTTGATGAACTTCTAGGTGTTTGCAAATGTGATGAAACACTTTCTCAAGTATTTGATTGTTGTTTCAATCTATGCTAATTAACATCAGATTTCCAGGCATGGTCACGGATCTAATTTCCTTTGTTTTAACTTGTCGAATTAGTTTCCTTATCTCTACAGTTGATTTGTTTCCCCAAAAAGAAATCTCTTATGTTAACAGTCCTGTTCAGTGTAAACTGCCAGTATTGCAGTTTCAAAGTCACCTGAATAATAAAATATCTCGCACAATTATATATTTTAGTAATACAATGTAATTTGCATTTTCTGGGACATCATAATTTATGACAGGTTGCTGTACTGATCGGAATGTTTACCTAGTAACCAGTCCACAGCACTTGTACTTTCTACTGCTATACATTAATGCTGGGATGTGTGTAACTTTGTGGCAATTTATATGCATGCTTCTAATGAAAATCCTAAATTACATACTTGTACAATTTATTATTTAGTTTATTTTAAAGTGTTCTCCCCACGGGCTTGCCAACCACAAGCTGCATACAGATGTGAGGAAACATACATGTACTACACATTTTGGTCATTGAACTTCAATTGTTTTGGTTTAGCCAGTCCAATAATTGTGGGACAAAATATGTTATGATTATATCTGCACCTGGAACAATATAAAAAACAGCAAAGATAAACATTTCACTTTTAAACAGACCCTTACTAAGGTTATGACACCACCATTTTCTGGGTCCTTTTAAACCAGGCAACCATTTTCTTTGGGGGAAAATGTTATCAGTTGTTGACAAAATTCCACCTCTGAGATGGGACGGAGCCTGTGGTGTTTGTCCCTGAAGTTGCTAAGAAAAATGGAGATGTTTGCTCACACCATTACTTTCAGAGTACTCGCAGGCACTCAATGTCTAGTAGTTTTTCATTGGATGAAATAAGTCAAACTTTTGAGTGCTTGAACAAGATTTGCTAAAACTGGCACAAGTGCCACCCCCCAACTATTTATACCTCGAATGAAGTGCTATTACTTATCATTATTTTCAGTTATTATCACCTGCCCTCCGCATTGATGCTAAACATTCTAACACTATTGCTTTTAAGTCGAAAGCTCCAGCTTTACTTCCATGGTACAGCATAGCAAACTCCCCTGACACCTGCAGCAATTAAATAAACAGTTAATTATCACTTACACCTAGATCCCCAGCTGTCCAAGCAAATTATTTTCATAATCGCAGATATTGGCATTGGACGTCTTAATGCATACAGAATGCTAGACAGGGAGCGTTCTTTGCTCTGAGTGAATAAAAAGCTGTTGTGCACCGAACTGTTGAAATGTTTCATTGAAAAATATTTAACACTGATAATTTCGACAGACCTGGTAAATTGCCAGGGGCAAATCAGGAAACTACAAAGCAATAAAGAGAACACAGTTATCATCAAATCTATATAACTGTAATAAGAAGTATCATATAATGCTAATTTTTGGTAAATGCAACTTGTTGGCTTTGAAACAAGCAGTTTCCAGGTTTCTGTGCTCCACAATGTTGTAGCTAGGCATAATTACCTATCTTATGGTTTACAGATGAATAACGATTTGGTTAATATATAATCCCATAATTGTTTTTCAATTGTGAAATGGATAATACAATATACTATATTCAATTTTGTTGCATTTCCTGAGTGACAGCTATATAAAGTGATATAATCAAAACCTGGGATACCTTATCCTTAGTCTGCCTGACAATGTCCAGGTAAGCCATTCCTGGTTTCACCATGAGCATGTCTGCACCTTCTTTGACATCACGCTCCTAGATATCAGTCACAAAACACCAGCTATTACATTATGATTTGACACACTGACATATACTTTAAAGTGCGACTGCAGGGCTGTCATTAAGTTTTGCATCACCTGTAGCCTCGTTCTCCACACCCGTGGCAATCTTGTTAGCTTAAATTAATGGTAGTTTTTTATGACTTTTGCTACTCAAAGACAGAGGCGTTAGAAACAACGACAGAAGCAGCTGCCCTCAGACTGCTAATTAGGCAGATCTATGGATATTTAGGATGGAAATATTCAAGGCAATTGCCAGTGTGTAGTCTACACACACCTCAAGGAGAACCATGCCAAAGACGACATGAAGGTAGATGGTGGTATGGGAGGCAACAGATGGCACTGCTGCATTGAGGCATTTCCTACAGTATAGAATAGGAGTCATTGGTGGACAAGCGTGGAGGCCTCATGCATTATGTGACACAAAGATGTTAGTCAACAGGTAACATAATGGCACAGAAGGAAACCATAACTTACCACAGCTCTAGCTGCAAGACCCTTTGACCCTAACGGCAACTGATAACATCTCCTGTCACCGAATGCTGGCGCACTTTTAGCTGCCTCTCTGCAAATAAATAAAGTTTACCTTTATTGAAAAAAAACAAAACAGTAAAAGTTTCTCCGCTTTGAAAGTACAGCTGAAGACAGAAGGTATAATGCATGACTACATTAGTTGTTCAAATTTCTCCCAAAGCAACTTTTATCCAAAATTTTCCTCAAGCCTTTGGCCTGCCAACTGTTTTCACATGGGATTGCTTTTTGTCTTTACTCTTTTGGAAATTTGAAGTTCATAAAATGTACATGTGCAATATGCATGGTGTACTTCAACTTGTAAGGGCTACAACTACTTTAACATTAAACACAACAAATTTATTTAGAATCTTTATTATATGGCAAGACAGTCTTCAGGTAAATCCAAGCATTCTGATCGGTTCTTTCTTGGTTTGGATTATGCCATATGGGCCTGTTTGCATGGAAATGGTCATTAGCCATATATTTTTTATTTTTTAAAGTAAGCAAATTCAAAATTTGGAAGAGCCAAATAATAAACTGCCTACTAAAACCAGCTAGTTGTAGAGGGAGTATTGGTCCTTGGTTATTTTTGTATGGACCTTGCTATGCTTGGTCTGCACTGACTCAGGCCTCAGGCTAACATACAAGTATTTAGCAACTTAATTACCTAAATGGGCCGTAAAAACTAGAGGCAAACTTGGCACTGTAGCTCATTACTGCAACCTAACAAAGATAATTCATGAAGAAATGTATTCAATATATAATAATTATACTTACTGGTGAACGCTACAAGAGATGCTTCTTATCTCCATATACTATTTTTCAGTTGTGTCCAGATAAAGCTATGCAAAAACATTTGTCTGGTATCTTTTGACAATCAAACTTTTTACAATAATAGGCAGCATAATCTGATATGAACCTACATGTACCATTGTGGCATAAACATTACACACACATGTGAGGAGTTTAAGAAACCACGATGGCAAAGCCGAGAACAACGTTGAATAAAAATGAATTTATATTTTATATCTACGAATCTCTCGATTCTCTTAAGCCATTAAGTCTGTTTCTTATTGTCAAAACTATCTCAAAACTGAGTCTGGAACACAGTGATAAATTTAAAATAGAAATTTAAACAATTAGCCTTTGTGGTTCACGTTGGTAGAAGACAATGCAGAATTTGGTCATTTCACATTGTTGTTTCGCAGAGGACGGCAAAGAAATGTACCAAGAACTATAATGCAGGTGGAAACCCATTGTTCTGCTCATTAAACCTTTTGTTTTGCAATGTTCCTGTTGTGGTTATTATCACATGGTGGAATACTTTTGTTGTTTATCAAATATTTCAGTGATCGAATTGAAAATAATAATCAGAAAGTATAGACACAACATAGTGTGTAACACACTTAAGTGCCCACATCTGTTTGAAACTCACTTATCTTCTTGGAAACAGTACTCTGAAGAAAACCAAAATCAGTTACTGTTTTGTAAGATACCTTTCCACCATAACCTGTCTTGTGTAGAATTTCCTTAATGGCTGCTATTCGGTTGTCCATCATGTCTGATGGGGCTATGACATGACAACCTACATGAGAGTAAAATAATAAATACTAACTTAGTATTCCAGTGACAAGGCCTAGTATACAATCAGCTGAGGTAAAGGATTCTGCAAGTGGCTTGAAATGTGTTCCATTCCAAAGGACCCAATGAGCCACATGGATTAATGCCAGAGAATGTGAATGTTGCCACTTTCCCTGGAAAAAAACACCCAGTATAAATGGGTACAAGTAAATTATTGGCAGGGGCCATCTGATAGAATGCTGGGGGTAATCTGCGGTGGACTAGAATCCCATCCTGTGGAGGGGGGGGCATAACAATATTTCTAGTCGCAGAAACAAGGTAGCTTTGAGCCATTTGGGCTAAAAAGGCTTTCAGTTTCAGCACAGGGACCTCATAACAATTTGGTCATGCTACCTGGGTGAGATAAACCGAGACCCATTTACACTCAGACTCCTGGGTGGAGAGAAGCAGTGTGAGCTGGAGTGAGGTGTCTTTCCCAAGAATGCGACACTGACAATGAATGTGACCAAGACTCAAACCTTGGCCTCACAATCTCAGGTTTACTGCATCTAGAGAAACCAGGTAATGCCATTTTCACTGAAGATACCTAGTAACTGTAACAGTGGTTGACGCCTACATCACAGATGGGATTGGGTGCCCGGAGAACCCCAAACCCTGCCATACCCAGAGCCCAGCCACGAGCCCCATCTGCCATAACCTACCCCAGCCCTGAGCAACTGTCATACTGAACATTAAAGTCCAGTGGAAGTAGTAAGAGGAATAATGTCTGTAACCCTAAATGGGAGAGGAGGAAGGAGAAGAAGACCCAGAAAAAACTGAATGCAATGCAACACACTGGAATTTATTTATTTGATATCTACTCAACTTTAATTATGCAAAGCAAAGTGAAACTACAAGCATGTGCATAATGCAAACCAAAACTACTGCTTATCCTACAAGCAATGGGTACATAAAAGACCTGGTACCAAAAGGTAATGCAATGCCACCAAAATGATAACACGTACACTTGCTCACGCTACACCATGCACTGAGCAAACTGCTCCTTGTCGTTAACGAAGTTAAATTAGCATTTAACGGCATTAAAAATTTACAACAGACAGTATAGAAAGCTATGACCTTTCACTAAATCTATTAAACAGTTTCAATTTGCACATCAAATCTGAATCTTCCTGCTAAATTTTCATACCTGCCTTCGCATAAGACAAAGATATTTCAGCCAGTCTTTTAATACTTGCTGTATTGTTAATAGAACCATCTTCATTGAGAATACCTGATTGAGATATAAATGACAAGCTTTGTTCTTTGAAATTAAGGTATCAAAGAGGAACTTTTGTTGAGCGCTTGTACTTTGGAACTGTCTTTTATAAGCTGCTCTATTATATCTGCCTGTACCTGGGTTCCCGCTGTAAAGTTCAGGTTTCCATCCCAGACTAACTCACAAGGGACACAGACTGAATCCAGTGAACCAATCACAACTCAAAGCAATACATGTAGCCAACATGAAGGACTGCAAAATGTGTACGAGTGAGCTACGACTGCAGGGCTGTCATTAAGGGCTGTAACCTGTAACACCTGTTACGTTTGAGTTCACTTGATGTTACGGGTGAGAATGTCAATTGTTGCTATGTTACACTTGCCTATTGTAAGTATTTGCCTAAGTATTATGGGTGATAACTTCAATGTTACTGTCACTAGAAAACTTAATGACAGCCCTGGACTGGATGACAAAATTGTGCAAGATTTTTAAACCAATCATAGCAAACCATAGCAAATGCAAATTTACTTTCACTGCTCAAGGGAAACTTGATCTAACTTAATATCAGTTTTATTTCTCGACATTATATTGGTTTGCATTCTCTTATGATTGTCTAACTGGGAAGTTATAAGGCCAGGGAATTAACTTTTTTAATTTGGAAGGACTTGGGATGATGTGCCTTTCAATCAAAGTTCTCATAATGTTAAAAAGAGCAAATAACTCACCACAGTGCCCATGAGTTGCATAGGGACAAATGCAAACATCACAGCATATCAACAGATCAGGATACAAGGAAGATAGCTTCTTAGTGGCAAGGATTACTGGGGAATTTTCACTGTCTGCATTATAACCATCGTCAGCCTAAAGCATGGAAAGATCAAAATCACCTTTGCTAATCTCAAAAAGAGAGCCAGGTTTACAAGTCAGCAACATGACATCATGGGATGCCAAGTCACTTGACACATTAGAATTCAAAATGGCCACTGCATCGGTAAAAGGTCCATTGGCCTGGGTTTTGGGTCATCCTGATTGGGTCATCTTCAAAATCCCTGATAAAAACCTCATGCTTTTGACTCGGAAAAAGTTGGCAGGTATACAAGATTGGTACCTTCTCCAGTTTTTGGATAACTCCAAACAATAACACAGACTTGAGTCCTTTGTCCACCAAAGGTGAAACTATCTTCTCTATGTTGTTAATGCCAAACCTGAGTATTATCAAAGAAAGAATATGCTATAAGAATTATGTCAAAAAGTACACAACACCTTTAAACACATCATTTTGCTGGCAGACCTCTTTCCCAAGGTTAAATTCTACAATGAAGGTAACTGTAAGTAAACTAATGCGCTAAACACACATGGTAATTAACTAAATTGGAATGCAACGAGGGACAGCACGTCTCCCAAGGTCCAAAGGCACTGGGAACAAGTAGTAGCACTTTGGTTAGCCTACTATGCGCTTTGGTTAGCCCACTAAGCACTCCAGTTAAAGGCCATTTCCAGTCCGTACTGCGCAGTCTCGGGATTTGTTTACATTTCCGTTTTGAATTCGTTGATACGTTACACTTCTGTAACTGTGTACATGAAGTTTTTGAGTCTGCCATTGCAGGTCGTTTTGTTTGGGAGTTCGCAATGAGCTGAAACGTCGGTTTGGAATATCGTCGAGGTTCATGTACTCTTTATTATTGTTTTGCAAGGATATCAGATGTTAATAAGGAAGAAAAAGGTAAGTTTTTACCCGTAATTTTCATTTTGGTTTGTTTACTTTTCATCATGTGAGACTCAATAACATTACAGGCAGAGATTGCGCAGTACGGACTGGAAATGGCCTTTAACCTACGAAGCACTCCGGTTAGCATGTTTATGGGTTAGGGTTAAGGGTTAGCCTGTTTATGGGTTAGGGTTAAGGGTTAGCCTGTTTATGGGTTAGGGTTAAGGGTTAGCCTGTTTATGGTTAGTTACCAACAAATGACTTATTTATCAACAATTGACTTTTAAGGTTGACATGATATATACTAAAATTTGGTCAATCATAAGCCAACGCACTGGTGGTGTAATGGTCATTAGCCATGCTTGTCATGCGTTTGGCCTGGGTTTGACCCTGTACGTTCTTACTATAGTTGTCTTCTTTCCTTCTTTCACTTTGATAGAAATTAATCCAAGTGCCTGGAAGATGCGCTGTCCCTAGTCACAAAGTCAAACATCAAACATATTGAAAGCAAACATTGCACTCTACTGTACTTTATTTACAGCATGCTGTTCTACAGAATGACAAAACTTTTGCAATGCATGACAGTGTCATGCTTGACATTACAGCAACAAACAAAGAAATTGCACTCTAATCAAAGCTTCTAGACTATTCACGTTTTCACCAAAGTATCGTCAGTGCCCAGAAATTGAGGACCAGGTCTTGAATTCAGCTGGTAATATTACTACCCTTGATGTAATGCAATCTACCTGTATTGCCCGGGAAGGCTTGATATTTCTTCCTCTGCGTCAACTTCATCTCTACAAAGACAGTAAGTTCTGATATTATTGAGCCCTGGTACTAAGAAAAATAGCATGTTTGGTTATATAATACTTTCGTGACATGATCACAGAGGATGAGTTTTCCCAAACAAACACTTTTATATTTTATGTTACATAATGGAGACCTGAAAACCCCACTTCCATCCCTGGCAACATGAACCCTGCTCTGAGTCGCAGGTGTAGGCAACATGTTAATTTTCATAAATCGGGTCATTACATATGCACTTACGAAATGAAGAGAGGGTAGATCAAATTCTTGCTCGTGATTTCGGTGTTTGTACTTTGCCAGCTTCTGGTAGTGTGATGATTGTAACCGCCATGAAGAAGAGCTCCACGCGTAGAAGACGCCGCCATTTTAGAATGCAGGCGAGCCTCCCTGATTACTGTTCAGCGGCTGAAAGGAAGACAAGATAACTTCATATAGAGATCCATATAATGTAAACCATCGACTTCCTGTCCGCCTTGTCAAAGTATTCCATCTCTTTTAGTAAATTTCCCTCTGTATCATTTCCAATTGGGTCCAAACTGATCAGATAGCGTTTTAGTAGGGCTCATGAGAAGATTGACTACATCCTAATTCTATTCAAGGACATTACAATTTTTGTTATACGAAGTTATACTCAAACACTTTACTCTCACAGATCGCGGGCGCCGAGCAGTCTTTCGTCTATCTTCCGACCGTCAACCGTCTCTGTATTCCTTCTTCCTGCAATATTTGTTGACAGTTTGTTTGCCATACGGTTTGCTGTAGGCTATTGGTGGAATTTTGGGTGAAATATTATTCTTGAGGTTATTCTTGTGAAGTAAGTATAGAAGTATATCAAAGTATTTTAGTAAATTCTGAATCCGACAGGATCTACCAAGAGCGCCAAGAGCTGCAGTGATGGAAAGCTGGAACTAATGGCAACGAGATTTCGTTTTCCCAATACTAATTATATTTTGAACCTGCAACTCGCAACCTGCAACCTGCAAAATCTACCTGCCGGTTCTGTACGTTGTATTATTTTTAAGACAAATGTGGACCTAAGCTTAGTGAAAAGAGCAAGCTCAAAATAACAGATCTGTAATTACAAGGAAGAAAAGTCAATAGAGCAGCATTTTCAAGCCAATCTCTTGCTGCTACCCTGCAAGAGAGAGATTCCCTTCTCTTACTACGTGCACAAGAACCTCTGTCTCATACTTCATGTCTTCTCTCTCTGGAAATTAGAACTGATAAAAAAAATCCTTTGGAATTCTTGTTGACCCCATACCCAGTCCTCATAATTACAAGGTGATGTCTGTGTTTGAAAATTCTACATGCACTTGTCTTCACAATTTAATATATAAAAACCTATTATGCAACTTGCCTACCAATTTTGTTGTACAGCATGTTATGTAAATATAGATTACTTCATAGAAAGTGCGACGTACGGATTTTTATTCACGAGTTGCAAAACTTTGGAAAACGAACGAGTGAGCGCAGCAACGAGTGAATAATAATCCGTACAAAGCACTTTCTATGCTGTAATTTGTTTATTATATATAACGAGTACTCAACCATTGTAAACTTAAAGCGATTTTTCTAGTCTATAATTAAAGAGTTAAACGCAGCGCGAGGAAAACAAAGCTGCAAATGCATTCTGATGGCTTTCCAAGCGAGATCTCTTTTCAATAGAAAAGAAAAATTACGGCGACAACAAGCTATCGTAAACAAGAACTTTATTTAAATAGTGGTATAAAACACACTGTGTTAATACTTTTTAAAAGAAAAGCTTTTGCTATCGCATCGAGAAACGTCGCCATAAGTGAATCAACTACTGAGCGCAAATCAACTGGCGAATTTTTGAGCAAAAGTTATGATAACACAAGGAGTCATTAAACAATAATTACGAAATCCATATTCAAAAGTGAAATGTTTACTTTACCATGGTGTTCCCAAGAGTGCTTGAATTTTCTTAGAACGTCCACGGCTGCGTTGTATCAAAGCTACAATGAAAGTCTTTCATTTCTTGGCTTTCCCTTATCGACGTTTAGTTTGGTCTTCGCTCCGCCTGGAGAATGATTTTTTGCATTTCCATATCATAACTGTGTTCTTAAGGTTTTGCTTTGCGTGTTTCTGATGGCTTTCCTTTCCATAAAGTTCTCCAAAGTACA
Source organism: Blastomussa wellsi (assembly GCA_947652115.1). Classification (NCBI taxonomy): domain Eukaryota; kingdom Metazoa; phylum Cnidaria; class Anthozoa; order Scleractinia; family Plerogyridae; genus Blastomussa; species Blastomussa wellsi. Next base: position 9,826,816 of record OX393563.1, read on the forward strand.
AAATTTGTAGCCAAAACATAAACTGTCTTCGAGAGCTTGCAAACTTGCAGCGCGTTGTTTTCACAACCTCGTTGGAAACCATTTGAATTCCCGCGCTCTGATTGGTTAGGTCGTTCTACTCTTGATGCTGATTGGTTATATTTTTCACATGTGAAGAAAGCTATATGCGAAGCTGATTGGACGTATCGCTTTTCTCACATGTGAAAATATAGCAGATATAGAATTCTATTTGCAAGGTTTATTACCTAAAATTGTCGCTATATATATAATAAAACAATGCTTGGTATAACACAGAAGTTGTTGCGCCATGTTAAGTGTTTTTGTTACAGGCATGATTAAGCCTGTAAGGTAAGGAAAGGTGAGGTAAGGTAAACTTTACTCATCCACATGTCGCAGATGAGCTGAGGCTCGTTTAAGTGCAAATGTGAGATTAAAAAAGTAAAAAGTGAGATGCATTTCAAGATAAAGATATGCCTATATACATAATTATGCAACTAGGAAACACAGTATAAAATTCGGTTTATTCACAGTTTAAAATTTTGTTATATATTTATTCTATTCAAGGATGATTGAAGTCACCTGCAATGATCGTCTTGGGAAGAAGGTTCGGGTCAAGTGCAAGTATCCTTTTTCATGAGCAGTATCATCATCATCATCGTCATTTTATTTTTATTTATTTCAATTTTTTTATTTATTTATTTCATTTATCCGCTTAACAACAAGGATAGAATAGGTTTAACATCATAAGTGCAGTGAAAAGAAGTAATGCAGGTCACAAGATTTTTCAGCCAATAAGGCTGATGTGGACCTACTTAGGCAAAACTAATATACTAAATAACATGATTTATCCTTCAGTTCTAAAAATATACTGTTGACCAAGAAAGAAAATAAATAAGTCAATAAAGAATAAACAACACATGCTTTATTACCATTATTGAAATTAATTAAAAATAAAAATTTTGACTAATTAAGTAACATGTGTAACTTGTGTACTACCTTGCACTTCCATAGATGATAATAAAAGTACTGTGAGTGTGAATTAATTTACAATTCATAGGAGTGTGCTTGTTGTGAACGCTTGACTGTTTTTAGTCCTGATGATACTGTTGGAGATTTAAAGAAACTCATTGCTGCTCAGACAGGAACCAAATGGGAAAGGATAGTGCTTAAAAAATGGTACTTAAACATGTCTTATATTGGTACTTTTGGCTGTTAGATCACAGCAGCAGTCTTAATAAATAACAATGTACATGTATTTAATAATTATCATAATAATTAACATTTATATCGGACAAATTTCATGTGAATATGATCAAATGTGTGTTACAAACAAATGCCACCTCCACAATTATTTATTCACTCTAAGGCCATTATATAAGCTAGAGAACCTTAAAATGCAGCCTTACTTTTTACCTTGAAGTGAGTGTTGCTGTTAGTTCTGTAGATACTTCTTGATAGTAAATAGACTGTACAATAAACTGTACAATAAAATTTGCTTCAATGTTGACTAAATTAAATAAAAGCAAAACATGTAAGGTGCAGCATAACCTTTTCTATTTCTGTATTTTTTGCAGGTATACAATTTTTAAAGATCACATATCACTTGAAGATTGTATCCTTTGATAACAAAACCTTTTGCCAGGATATAAATTTAATACAGGGCTTTTGTATGACTGTGTTATTTTCCTCCTTTCACACTCCATAATTTTAGTGCAATGGGGTTCAAAGGTTCACACATTAGGCTACATATTGAGTGGTCAATCTTGAGTACTGGCCAGGGGTACTGTGTTATGTTCCTGGACAAAACACTTCACTTTCACACTGCCGTTCTCTACTCAGCAGTATACCGGTATAATATGTAGACTGGGGAAACGTTAAGGAAACCTAAGCGGCAAATACAGCCATCTTTCTTCACTTTCAGCCAGTTTGGCATTTTGCGTGAATGATGTCTGCGATTTACAGCCAAAAATTTCATACTGATGATGTATGTCCGTCCCGATTCCGGTCATGAACTCTCACTTGTCATCGAGGCAATTTGGATAATGTATTCATTAATATGTTAGTATACAAACACCCCAAAATTGCAACTGCTGTTGCCCAAATCCTAAGCGTTTTGCCCGAAAAATGTCGACACTTTTTGAAACTGGGGGGCACCCCCAGGCTCGTATGCCTATGGCTTGGTGAGTCATTAGGCTTGAACATGTTCCATGCCTTTGAGCATTTTGCATTAACCACTTCATTGCTATTTTCCTTAACTGACTGCTTCAGATGAAATTCATGATGGAATGAACTTGGAGCTGTATTACCAGTAAACGTCCATACTAAAGATAATTTGCCAAATGTTATTGTTACATCAGAAACGTCTCCAAACAGACTCTCAACATTTTAATAGTAAACTTATTTTATTAAGTTAAACTTTTTTTCCAGAAAATGTCCATACCCTTTCTTTGGAGTTTTTTGGTGTAACCCTCCCAGTAGTCTGGAACATTTAGCTTCATTTTCTTTAAAAGTCTTAGTTTTTATCCCCGTCTGAACCATCAGGAAATAAATTGATTCTCTTGGTCCACTTCCAGATGCTTTGCTATCCCAACCAATCATTTCACTAGTCCCAGGTTATGGGACAGACATTTTGTCAAGATGTGTTTAATAGGAAATCCAGATGCCCTTCTGGCTAAAACCCTGTCCCCACTCCTCTCAGAATTTCCGTTGACTTTCCTAGGAGTGTGCACGTGAGGTATGAATGTGTTTCTGGAAGTCTTCTTTGAGCAACAAAAATTGGGGAACAAAAAAGAAGAACATATCATAACAAACAAACAAACTTAATAAACGTGCAAACATCGACAACAATTGAAAAACCATTTTTTTTTTCATTGATTGGATAGAGCATGCTGCACTCATTTCTGAACCTGCCTCGTCCCCAGTTGTCTTATGCGAAAAAATAGCAGGCGCAGGGGATGATGGGAAGGTGGCAGACAAGGGAGCAAGAAGACGTCGTCTCCTTTCCATCATTCATCGCGTCTTGCTATTTTCGTATAGGAGACGACTGGGGACGGGTCAGTATCTGAACCCACTTTGCACACGTAAAGCGATTTTATTTAAAAAGAAAGCATTGGAAAACTGCCCTACCCTTTGTACAGACTATGTGGGTGTTTTTTCCACTTCTTGATATTTGAGGATCGCGGGAAGAAGGAAGTGGTAATTCCAACCTGTTTATATTTGTGTACATGAAAAATCATTTTTTTTCCTATTGTTTAGGGAACAAATGCCAGTTGATGACGATTATGTAAAATAAGTCGGAAACTCCTGGAGTGTTTCAACGAAGATTTCCCAAAGCTGGCACTTGCTCCCCCACTGATTAGGACTTAAGAAAAGGAAGATTTAGCACTTGTTTATATAGCATGTATAGTAAGGATCTTTTTCTGTTTTGAACTGTAGTATCGCGGTAATTTACAGCGTCATAAAGTAAAACAAATTATGAAGTAACCTTATGAGTGACGGCTGTTGAATTTTTATGTGCAAAACATTAAGTCGTTGTTTCACCTCCTAGCGCGCTGAATACGGCATCGCATGCCGACTAATCAAAAAGTCCCATTCGTGCATTCAATACTGAAAATTATACTTAACATATTCAATTGAATTTTAACGATTGATCATCATCATAGTCTTCTTCGTCGTCGTCATCATCGTCATCATTTGCTAGAGTAAGTTAAACGCCCTTTCAGTGATTTTTTTTTTCACTAACCTATAGCTAGCGATATAAAAAATAAAAGCAAACCTCAAGCAAACCAGAGTTTGGGAGACACTGCATTGGTATTAGACTGTGAAGTTGCCGCCCCCGAGACGGCAATCTTGCTAACTCCCCGCATCTATTTTTACTGAATGAAACTGCGTTTTATTCCTCAAGGGAAAATAAGGTGACAGAGAGAAACTCGGGGGCGGGTATAAACGCAGTAAATGCCGCGCTGCAGGTGTTAGTACAAACTGAAGCAAATTCTTCGGCAAGGTTAACAGAATGTACATCCTGGATGTACATCTTGGGGTTGGTGTGAGGCAAATCAACTTTGTCCGTACAGTTGCGATGGCGTCCTTTGCTCAAATCTAACCGACCAATCATCATGAAGATGTATGTAGAACACGCCTTATAGCTAAAAATTAGTCCCCATCATGTGTATGATGGTAACCTTTATTGGAAGTGCTGTCGACCAATTATCTTGAAGATAACATCACATCAAAATATTTAAAACGATTAATTTCCACAGCAACCTTTGTTGGATGGCTTCCAGACCAATGACGGCCAATATGAAATAACGCCAAAATATATACTGCAGATAAATTACTTCAGCAACCTTTGGCACCCTTTGTTGGATCGCTAATGGACCAATTATCGTAAAGAGAAAACACGTCAAAATATTTACTACAGTTAATCACCACAGCAACCATTGTCGGATCACTTATAGACCAAGATAAAATCACGTCAAAATATTTACTACAAACAATTACCACAACAACCGTTGTAGGATCGCTTATGGACCAATTATCGTAAAGATAAAATACGTCAAAATACTACAGTTAATCACCACAGCAACCATTGTCGGATCACTGATAGACCAATGATCGCGAAGATAAAATCACGTCAAAATATTTACTACAGTTAATCGCCACAGCAACCTTTGTCGGATCGCTTATGGACCAGTGATCGTGGAGATAACGAAAAAAATACGTAAATGGTCGGTGCAGATCGAAAGGAATGATTTATAACATAACACACGACTCGATCGAGGATACTGAGAGCTTCAGTAGTACAAAATCGTTTGAGCGCAGATTTGCCATGTCGTTGCCGTTAAAGAATCTCCATCGTGGGAGCGGAAGAGTATGGCCGGCAGATGAGATTCAACAAGACAAGACGAGTGAACCTGTTCAAGACAGCATGGAGCTCAAATTGTACGGGTAACTCATATGCGTTATGTGGGCCGGGTCGGCCCCCTTCAAAATAAATGCGCAAAATTAACACGATGATCAAGAGAATATGAAATATTCTTTTGCGATGACAGACCTAATCGAGATTTGTATTTTCGGTGAGATTTTGGCTGAAAAATTCGGACGTAAAATTTTTGGTAGGTTCACAGGCAACCCAAGCTCATGCTTTGAGTCGGATCACATTGCGTAATAACTGTCACGGCAAAAATATAAGAGTTTGTATGGGGAAATTTTACAACACCTTTTAGCAAACCGAAATACTGTCAAATATTAAATAAAATTGCCTTACCTTACTTTCACTGTGTTTTTCTTCTTGTGTGAACGCTTATTTTGCCGATTCTTGGCTATTTAGGCGAGGAGAACCCAGAAATCGATAACTTGTCTATAATAATGGCCAAGAATCGACAAAATAAGCGTTCATGCAAGAAGAAAAACACAGTGATAGTAAGGTAAGGCAATTTTATTTAAGATTTGGCAGTATTTCGGTTTGCTATAACGTGTTGTAAATTTCCATACAAACTCTTATATTTTTGCCATGACAGCAATTACGCAATATGACCCCTGCCAAATAGGGGGGTGGGAGCGGGTGGGTAGCGGTACTAGTCTTCGAGGTCGTAGTGCTGCCTTGCAATTTCATTTGTTTGTTCTGCACTTGGCTTTGAGCGACGTCTAGTACACGCATATCCCCTTTCTTCGGGCGATCCGGAAAGACAGTTGCCGCGAAATTCCTCAAGGCGTAGAGTTTTCCTTTGCATTCTATATCGTGTCCTGCGCCGATAAGGCCTACTAATCGGGGGCATTGTTACTTCTTAAAATTAAATATCCTACTCAAAAGCTGCACTTTAGGTGAGAAGCAAGAAGCAAAAAAAGAGAGAGGAGAGAGAGAGAGATGTTGGCTGAAAATTAATAACATACCGTCTCGATATGACGATCAAATAATTTTGCCTTTTTGACGAAAACACTGGAAATCGAAAAAAATGCTGCTTGTTTAAAGGAATTAAGTCAATCCAAATCTTTAAAAAATTGTAATGTCAAACACAAAAAACATTCTCTCAATTGCAAAAATAAAATCTCCAGCAACATTTCATCCAATGGCTCAGGACTAAAAGGCAAGCGGCATGCTATTATTTTTGCCCGAATTCTTTATTTTTTCTATACTCGAGTCGTTTTGAGAATATTCTAAGGTAGTTTTAACTATTTGACTGAGCAAAAGAACGAAATTCGTTTAGCGGAGGTCATACTTTTCATTTTAGCCTTTTGGAACACAGTACTGGCGACCAACCATGTCACTGAGATGATGTTAGAAAATCTCTTATTTAGGTGGATATAAGCAAACCGTTTGTAATAAGCGATGAATGCCGTGTTTTCAAACAGAGTCCTTTCAGAGGAGAAGAATGTTTGTCGGCCGGATTTAGGTGGAGTATCTTCGCGCACTTGCAATAAAAGGTAAGATTAAAGTTGATGATGCTTAACGTATTTTATAGTGGAAGAATGGCGAGTGAAAAAAAAAAAAAAGAAAAAGACGAGGGTAAGTAGGCGAGGCGCTCTCTGACCCCGTGCGTCGTTCTTCGATCACGGCGCAATCCCGCTTTCCGCTGCCAGCCAGCTTACCTGGAACAGGCTAGGTTTAGCCATGTACTTTTGCCAATTGAGGCTGTTTAAATTAACTTTATGACTGGAATAAGTAGGCCTCCTCATCCGCCCTCAATGCCACGTTTCGGATTTCGTTCCAGATCAGATCAGCTCTGATCTTTCTCCCCGTTTACTTTCACTTGAGTCCAGAACAAACTTTCTTTTTAGTAACATCGCTAGATTCCTTTGTAAAAACGCGCGCAATCCCTTTCCTTTTCTTTTGAGTTAAGCCCACCATGGTGTCAATAAGTTGGTTTACCAACAGCTATTTCCCGACGAGAAATTTTCTATTCAAAAGCCTCAAAGGGCCGGCCCTAGACAGCCTCGGCCATTTTTGATGCCATCGAAATTATGGAAATTGGTAAGTCATGTTAGTGGACATTTTACATCACCTTTAGCAAGTTTCTAAGTCACGATAACCTCTTTCCTTTCGACGCGCTCCTCGTAAAATATAATATTGAAAAACTCTCGTATGTAAGAATGTGAGACATGTAAAACATGTCTGTCTGTCTGTAAGCTAGGGCCCTTTAAAATAAAAATCTTTGCTTTGGCTAAGTAGAAAAAAGTTTAAACCGGCAGATTTTCATCTTGTTCCCCAAAATTCAGCTTTACCCCTGACTTCGTTGCTACAGTTCGAAAGTTCGATCGATCCGTGAGTCAAGTTTTAGATCACAAATTAACAGAAATACAGTATCGTAAAAAGAATCTTTAATGTTGTATGGAATGGAACTGCATACTGGTGTGGGGAGAAGGGAGGAGTGGTAATTATAGGTTTAGGCGATTTGTGATATTCCGTCTGCTGCTTTCAGGCTCAAACTAAATGGCTTAGTGCAAACACATTCCATTTAAAACGGAGGTTGATTTTCATAAATTTATACAACTGACATGAATAAAAGTTCTAATTTGACAATTTTCTAAGCAAACTCAAGTCATCACAATTAAGATGTAGTAAGACGACAACTAAGTGCACAAAACTTGACCGTCAATTGATTTGTTTTCTTACAACAGGGAAAACTGTTTCCGTTGTGGATCAGACGAACTTGGGGAAGATGAAGACAGCTTTCAAGAAATAGACCTGGCATCCTCAATCACTTCCCGCCCTTTTGTCGACTTTAAGGTTTCGCTTTGTAAAACGTCGACAGCAAGCAGCCTGGGCCGGAAATACATCCCATCGGCAATAGCGAGTGACGCTGGTGCTGCTGCTGCTAGTGATTGTACTGGGAACGACAACTCAATCCACGCCGAGGTCCTAAGTACCACTCAAAGCCTCCAGCAGATACATCACGTGACTGAAGTCGTCACCGTGGACATTGAAGTTCCGATTATTGAGTCAGCGTTGTGTACAGGCCACGAAAGTGAACAAGCCTCCAGGGCTAACGCGGAGGCGGAGGTAGAATCTGCGAGAAAATGCAACCACTCCTTGTGCGTGAGTCACAGCATGAGTCCTTTTAAAAAGGCCCTGCTGATTTTCTGTTATCTGGTGATCGGAGTGCTTTTCTTCCCTTTCACGTTTGTTATCTTCATGGTCTGCTGTGTTAGTTACTTCACACCCGGCGTTGATGACTGATGCTAGTTATATGAAGGCAGGGGCGTAGTCAGGGTTTTGAATAGTTGTAGATCTGGCGAAATGGCCCGTAAGGGCCGGTTTACGGGAGGTCCAGGGGTATCCTCCCTAGGGGAAGTGTTAGGTATAAGCCCTCGAAAATGCTTTCTCCTTCACTTCCTGGTTATTTTATTTGAATTTAGACGGGACCTAAATTCTAAATTCCATGAAAGGAATGCTAGTTTTTACTCATTCCTAAATAATGACACTTGTCTTGAGCTGTCTTCATCGGCGCATATGCATTGTGCGTTTAACAGTCACCTGGCTAGTCTGGATCGGAAGGCTGCCTATTTTTCATTTAGTTTTCACTCTGTTTTTTTTGTTTTGTTTTGTATTCATCTTGTATTTGCTTCAGCCTGAATTTTTGATTTTGCACATTTCAAAAATACGAGTGAGCTGAAAAATCTGTAGGCCCGGACCTACGGGTCTATAGGCTAGCTACGCCGCTGGTTTCAAGGAACCTGAATAAGATCTTGTTTCATTTGTTTGTTGACTATTCGTGACTTGATCCTGTCTTTCCTCGATATTTGTAGAATAATTAGAAAGTGTACGGAAGTACGTCAGTGAGAGTAAAAATATAATTGTCCTCCCTCCAAGGGCTTTTTAACAATGTAAATAAGAAAAGAATAAATGTTTAAATGTTAATTGACATGTGTATTTTCACGACATTTCCGTCCCCAGTTTGAAACATTAGTATTTGGGAGTTCATCTCCAGGGGCACCCAACGAACAAACTGTGGCAAAATGCATTCTTTTATCCAAATGAGTGAAAATATATGATATTAAAACATTTACAGGTGTTCTTAAGTGTTGCTGGGAAAAATTAATCTATTCCATTTTGTCAGCACGTAATCCACATCCGTGATCCGTTTAGAACGAACAACAAACGCGCGGAAACCATTGAAATCCACTCTTCTCAATGAGATTCAAGTGGCCGATCCGAGTTTCAGTCAGCCAGTGCAGAAAGAAGTATTTTTTCAGTGACAGCTCCCATGAGAAAACATATACTGAACCATTTTGCCAGCCAGCAACATTTGCGCTGGGGAACAGATAAAGTGAGGAACCGACTAGTTGGGTGCCCCTGCATCTTGGTCCACACCAACCGCGTCTCCAAGGCACTTTTTCTTCGCATCCGGAGGGGCGGAAATGTTTTGCTGTTCAGTTTTTAAAACATATTTGGTCAGTTTGAAGCTCTTTCATTTCCGTGTAATTGATCCTGAAGATCCGAAAATACACCCACACAATCACCCACGAGATATCATTGTGTCTTGTAGGCGCATGCACAGTAACCACAATTAAAAAGAACATCCATATATATATATAGCTACTTTTAAGCTATGCTATGCTCTATAGCAAACTACATGAGATTTATTTTTTAACTTCATGCGATTTCTGGTTTAGGGCTTGAAACAGGATAATTTATAGCAATTTATTATTCATAGCCGATTTATCCGCGATTTCTCAAAATTCGTAACCACAATTTCCCTTCTTACAACATGAAATAAAAATAATAAAAAAAAAACATTCTGAGAAATATTTAACTAAAAACTTGAAACAATTCCTGATTCCCTCTACGAGACTTGCGCGCAGGGAATCATGGTAGTTATTTTCATTCGCAAACTCTCGAGGAAGTCTCGAGGATGTCGTGCGAACATAATGAATTCACTTTTGGAATGGTTATACCCTGCACGCTATACTCGCAATTTTCTCTGGAGGGCTGCCTGTGACTCAACAGCGCGAATGTACCCCGCCGTGGTACTGTTTTCTTTGCAATTTGTATTCCGAGCAATATGCATGATTTATTGAAGCGGAGCTTGTGGGTTTCATCCTTCAGAGTGAGAGGTTGTTTAATTATTTCAACACGATGTTCAAACTAGGCTAAAATTATACTGCATGTTATTCTCTCGAAATTCAGAAAGGGAGGGCGGTAAAGGGGTAAAGACGCGCCCCCAAACCTTTCCAGTCCATACAATACCGCCTTGTTGTGTTCGCCCAGTTCCCGACATAAATCCTTTCTTCCGAACCCTAGAGAAAAGAACGATTATGAAAAGTCTTCTAGGCTGAAATAGAACTCGCATACGAAGCGCCCGTCAAAAATAGCTGGCGTAATCCCTGAACTCTGGTTTATAGTGGCTGAATGTATTGCTGAACGCAGATGCGAGACTAACGGGAAAATGCTCATTGCCTGCGTGGCACTTGTAAGAAATCTAGTGAAAATGAACAAAAGGAAAAAAGTTAAATGAAAAGTACCATCGTGCGCGTGCCTCAAATAAAACGGAAGTTCGACCTGAGGGCGCGCGGCGGACTCGTTCCTAGCTTGAAAATCGCTTGAAAATTGCCCAAGCTCAGTCTGTTGAATTGTTGTTGCTGCAAAACTTGATTCCGCCAGCTTCTGCGTCGTGCACTGAAAGAGTAGTCATTGTTGTTTAAATTCTATGCAACAGGGAAACAAGCAAGTTCTTTCCAATACTTCGGAGGTACACGCCAAAGCGTTCCCTTTCCATTAGATTTAGATGGCTTGGCAGTGACGGCAGGAGATGCAATAAATCAAATTGGAAGTCTGGCACGTAAAGGCCTCTTTGATTGGATGGAGCAGTTGAAGTCTTGCAAACTTGTGTCAGAGGAGAAACAAGACAGTGTTATTAAACATGTATACGGTAGCGAGCATATTGGCAAGGTGAAGAACCTGTTTGAGTGTCAGCTAGGTTCCTATCAGCCGCAGGTTCTCATCTCGCCGATGCTCGACTAGTGATGGCTGAGGAAAATAGAGAGAAGAGTTACAGAAGATGAGCTAGGGGAGAAAGAGACCAGGGTAACTTGCATGTAAATGAGCAAGTTGTCCTTGTTGCGCTGAAGGGAGTTGAGGGACTGGACTAATTAAACCGTGGCCCGCGCGCCCGATTCACGTCCTCGGCTTGATTTAAAAACGACCGACCTGCTTGCAGCAAGTCTTGCCTGTTGACTATATTAATCAATTACTAGACATATAATAGAATAGTAACAGTGAATACGTTTGTTAGATGTTGTGAAAAGAAATTCACCTTATAGTGACTAACTCCAACTGCTCAGTTGTATATCGATCCTCATCGGCCCACACCCAGTGCTTAACGTTATAGATCTATTGAACAACTTGCAGAACAACACTGACATAAATTCTGACATAACACTCGATGAACCTGCTCGGCTTTTGAGAGGGAACAGCAATTCGTACTCTTTATGCAAAGGACACGGACGGATAACCTCAGGTTGGGTGAACTATTTGGCCGGTGCAAGAGGACAGTGAGAATGCCTTGTTTTCCAAAAACATCACTGCAAGGCTGATACTACGTGAAAAAGTTGACTTTGAGAGACAACAACCCGACAGAAACCGATAAAGCAGGACTGCAAAACCGTGGACATTGATTAATATAGTCAACAGGATCTTTGGTTGTCTCGCAAAGTCAACTTTTTCACGTACGTGGTATCAGCCTTGCAGTGATGTTTGTGTTACAGTTTATTTTTGGCTGATTAGGTCTCTTGCAGATCCTACGTCAACTATATCTGCAGTTTTGACGTCTACTTGTTTTCCAGCAGTTTCCAGTTGTTATATTTTCAATTTCAGTGATGGTTTAGTATTGCAGATCTTTATCATTTGCTGCTTCAATAATGATATCAAACGAATGCTCCATAATTGCAAACAAGACAGTCTAAACTCTTCTGGAAAATGACGTGATGTCAGGAGCCAAAATTTCATAATAAAGGGTAGACAGAAAGATCCAGAGAAAGAGGCAATTCTATCATCTTTCACGGAGACTTCAATATCATTCTTTATCCATCACCTCTTTCTTTTATTCTAGTGTCTGATGCGCGATTGGTATAATCAGAAAAAGCACAGCCTATATCACAGGCGGCCCATACGTTGTATGTGATTTATGTGACATTATGTAAGAGAAGATATGAGAAAAGTTCGGAAATTGCCCTAAATTCTACGTGTGGAAGAGAATGCAAATAAAAATGACTTACCTTGTGTTTTCCTTACGTTATTTTGATGTCTCTGTGGTCCTGGAGTCGATTTAAAGACATTTAGGCGAGTTTACCTTCTGATGTTTTGCCTACGAGTAAAGCGTAAACTCGCCTAAATTTCTTTAAATCGACTCCAGGACCACAGAGACATCAAAATAACGTAAGGAAAACACAAGGTAAGCCATTTTTATTTGCATTCTTTTCCACATGTAGAATTTAGGGCAATTTCACACAATGTCGCATAAACCACATACAACGTATGGGCCGCCTGTGACTATATTAAAAAAAATGTTTTTACAATTTTCATTTCCGGGTGGGTTGAGAAGATTGATTGCAGGGGCGATATCCCGACGCGTCACCCATTCTTTCTTCCGTTCTCCGTGGCAACGTCACAAACTTGGACCCAGTCTAGTATCAGAAAAACAGACTGTAAGCCGGTCTATCCTTCCAGAACTTGTGCTGTTTATGACCAAGTAAACCGCGTTCAAATCAAACTGTATAATCACCAGACAAAGAGCTCCTTTAAACGTGAACAGTGCAGAATCGCTGAGAAGAAATTCTCCAGAGTGTTGGTAATTCGTGAGGTCTGTCGGCCACTTTTTAATTTGGTGAGAATAATTGGGAAGTGTAAACTTATGATCGAAGTGTTGGTTCTAAATTACGCAGTCGTGGTCATTCAGATTAAGTTTTATCGTTGGATACTTCGAAATATTGTACGTTAGTCTGTCTCCAAGTTGTGCTTGGGGCTTACTGTGTTTAAAATCGTGTTTCGACAATTTGTATCTTTCAGTTTGCGGCGATGTGAGCAAGTGTCATCAAGCTCAGTCTGTTGGCGCGGTTATAGTTATGACAGACGAGGCAGTGCACAAATCGTCGGTTGTTCTTGTTGCTGAGCTTAACTTAAACTTTTCTATCCTCCAAATGGTTGTCGTAGAATAGATGCTATTTCATAATTGAGGTAAGCTGTTTGTTGTTTTGCTAAAATAACTAATCGTTTGGTTCGTTAAAAACAAGCACATCAAGTGATCGATATTCAGCTAAGCGAATCCGCATTGCAGTGGCTTGCTGTCTGGTAATCTTTTTAATGATTTAAATTGATACACCTTGCAGGCTGATTCTTTAACCAGAATATTTCATTCTGTGCAAAAATTAACGAACTAGAACGTTTACACACTAAAGCGAATTCTTCGAAAAACATCCATGCGAGAAGATGATAAGTTTCTGTTGGTCATTTGCATAGCGAGTAATCCGTTTCCTGTGAGCAGTGTGATATCTTTTTGTTTTGACGTTGTTTGGCAAAGGATTACCAGACACAAGCGAACATGGCCACTGAGAATTGAAAGACTCACTGGGGAGTACATCTTGGCGGTTATCACTAATTGAGCTTTATTTTCTTCCTCGCCATGATTGAGCATCATGTGCCTAGTGAATCGAGTTGCTATGTTCAGCTGCCCAGCTGCTGTTTTTATATGGCAACTAAATGTTATTGTAGTTTATTTTTCTCACTCCATTGTATTCTTTGCTCTAGAGTTGTTCAAAACGTGGTTTGAATTTCGTCACGAGAGCGACAAGTTACGTATACGTATAAACGTTTGGATGGTGGGCCTGCGTGCAATTTTGTTGGAATGAAATGAAACGTTTTTTTTTTTCGGAACATGTTCACACCTATCAAGATTATACAGGGAGTAGCGATAATGAATGGTCACTGAAGCATATATGTATCCGCGTATTAGTGTTAAGTACGACGTTTTCGAAAAACTCTCAGTTCCTTTTCCGTGGAGCTATTATAAACACTAAATTTACTGTTTTCATAACGTTCGAGAATGAAAGATGTCAACATCAAACACCCGATGTATTTAGTCTTTTTTGTACTCGAGGAAACAGTCATCTCAATTGTTGATGTATCGTGGTGTGAAATTTACAACATTAATTCATTTTTGTACGTGATAACTGTAACTGGAATATTTTTGTATAAAATTTTAACACAACGGGATTTTTCTCTTTGGATTATACGAGTCAGCTGTCCAATGAGACAAAAACATGTACAGTACAACATAAATTGCCAATGTTTTACCTTATTTTTTTTATTTTAGATTCTGTTTACTCTTTTTCTTGCCAAATTTTATTCACCTTGACAATCTGCACTGAAAGTCGCATTCTTTCTTCTCATAAATTTTATGTGTATGTAAAGCTGCCTGAGATAAGAATCAGTTTTAACTTAAGGCAAATTAAGTCATAGAAATTAGTCTCTGTTGCTATATGATGAAAGGCTTAGAACAACGTGTTTTCGGTTCAATTTTAAATTGTTCACAAAGCATCTGCAAAAGGCACAATTCATTAAACATTGTTTGCTTTTCGTTTCTATGGAAACGGCAAAATAAGTTTTGTGAGTCCTGTTTGATCAATCTGAGCATTTTTCAACAAATTCATTTTTATGGTTTAAAGGCTCCTTTAGTTTTTCCTGCCCTTAAACAAGAATGAGAGTTGACGAGAGTTGACTGTCATGAGAGTTAATTTTGTCAACTCTCATCGACTATCACAAACTCATGCCAAACAAAAAATGATTGTTTATTGAATGCCAAAATCAAAATCATCCAGACCATTCTTTCAAAACAAACCCTAATCATTAATTGTCAGCCATTGGCTTTGAATATAAATGCAATAATATAGATCTGGACTGTTGATAATGACTTCTTGAGGCTAGTGGTCCAGAGTCAACAATCAACCAGTAAGTTGAGCAAGAAATTTTAGAAAGCAAAAAACAAGCCAGCAAATGAGAAATCGACCAAGCAAATAGAAACAGTGGCTTATTGTGGTCTACTTAACAAATAGACTTGAGCTTGTTGTGGTACGTCCTATAATCGACCACGCATTTTGTCATCACATTGTCAAATTTGTGTGCAGTTCACGAGGCCGAAACAGAAGTTTAACAACTGACCTTTATTCCACTTGGAAATTCTCGAAAACAAGAGGAATTAATGCAGAGTTCAGTCCACTCGCAGTGCCTCTGCAAAACACGGCAAAAATAAAAGATCCCATTCAGCGAGTTTCACGACAAACTTTGGTGTTTTCCCTTCACAGATTAATTCAATCTGAATCTATATTCATCTTGAAAACGAATTTGATGATTTCCTCTTTTAAGGAGTCCCTTTGGATGCAATCTGGTTCTTATTTCGGAGAACTAATGGCACCAAAGACTGTAAACAGTTTGAGCGACTGAAGTTGGTTTTGAAAGTTTTCAGTGCGCGTGACGGCGTCATACTATGTCATCCGTGTTTCAATCAATATTTCTACCACAAACATTAGCCAATGAGCGTGCAAGAATTTCTGCAGTTATGATAAAATTACGTGGTGCCAGATCTAAGTTGAAAATAAAAGCTGGTGTGTATGTGCACTCTCTAATCATTACATTTTGCACTTCCAGTATGTAATTAGTAAGGGCTCTTATTTACCATGCACAACGTCTGTATCGTAGAATCTTGACCAAGGTCGTGAGTTCAGACCAAACGTGCATGACGAAAGGTCAAGATTCTCCCATACAGATGATTGACTAAAAAATAAGCTTGGTTAATAAGATGTTTGTTATATGGTCAAACAAACCTGAAAACTAAAATTTAGCTTATTTTGTCTCCATTTTATTTGGTGTTCACAGTTTGTTGGTAAATAAAACTGCAAGGTTCACGTTCCTTTCACCATTGGGTGGTCTTGGCGAGAGCCTCGCCCCTTGTGGGCTAATATTATGGGATGTTCTGCTGGTAAGCGTATGACTACTAGTCCAGAGGTCAGCTCCAGTTCTCACTCAACTAAGGAGAATGGTTGCACGGTACACACACCTGGTAAGGGTACAAGTTGTTAATTAAAAGTACCTATGGAGTGGAAATTGTTGTTGTTTAGTTGCAAAATTGGGCTTTGGAAATACACAATTTTAGCATTTGAGACATCTAGTAGCGGAGCTCCGGTGGCCCGAAGAGCCATGGAGCAGAGCCCAACACCTATAGAAATAGGAGAACCAAGCATGCATACAAAGTACAAACAGGAGAACCATGCCTTTCATTTCTCATAGTCAAAATGGCAAGTGGCATGACTTGCGAGCACATGGAAAATACGTACGTATGTACGTCTGTACGACGTCGTCGCAAATATCAATATGGCGGCCATAGTCCAGAGAGCTCATGGTCAATTGACAGCTACCAAAAGAAAGTATCCGCTAACCAGTATCACATGACCAGATTGTGGGCTTAGATTTAGAACTCATAGAGGTCATGGTTTTATTTAGGTTGACTGCTGACCAGGTGTTGGTTTTTAATTAATTGCGGGCTCAGGTCCGATTATTTTGCTTCTGGCAGGATTTTTTTAATTTTTCATGCTCTTTCTCAGTGGAAATTCTGCAATTGGAGATGATGTTTTTAATTATTCTTATTTATTTCAGCTGTGGAATCTTCCTTGAGTAGTTGCGCACGCTAGTACTTTTAATGAACGCAATTTCAGCACAGAATTTCAGAAATTATTAAGAACCAGCAAGAATGCAGAGCTCCACTTTTAGGCGTGGCTAAATCTATATATTATTAAAATTGACTATTTTGCAAGCCCTCAAAGTCATGCAATTTTCCCTCAAAAATGGTCTGGGCAATTGGTTCATTTTACATCATTTGGTTTCAAAATGTCTGTTTAAAGTTAATGCTGTCAGGTTTCTTGTTATTCCAAGCCCCATTACTTAAGATAAATTCCTGATTCCCTCTATGTCATGTGCATAACATCTTCTAGACTTGGTGCGGGAAGTTGAATACCACTACCATGATTCCCTGTGGGCAAGTCTCTTAGAGGGAATCGGCCATTGATTTGGAACATGCCCTGAACGAAAGCTCAATAGTACATTAATTTTATAAATCAATACCTCATCAGCTTCATTTTACCTTACCTTACATTTAGTATACCTTACATTATAGCTATAAGCTTGTGGGGCCATTTATGTGGAGGGAGAAAAACCGGAGAACCCTGAGAAAATCCTCAGAGGAAGGACTGCCTCAGTTGTTTGTGTGCTGCTGTTTGATTAACAAGTGCTTGTAACACATTGCAGATGTACCCAGACATTCATTAGAAAGCAGTGCCTTGAACAGCAAGAGGAAAGATTCATCAAATAGTATTTCCTCAATCAAAGAGCCTGATATTCCAGAACCAAAAAATGAAATGTTCTCTTTATTATCCAAGGACAAGGTAAAACAACCTCATCCTGAAGTACATATTGACAAACTTTAGGAAATCTATTACCAGTGCTTGATTTATGTTGCTTTTCTTACATATATAACAAGCCGTGCAGACCCCCCAATAACAATTTCCAAAACAAAGTGACAATTTTAAAGAAAAAATACAGTATAGTTAGTAGTAATCTTTTTTTGATAAGTGCAATACTGTCCTTTTCAGAATGAGGATCGACTCTTGGCAAGGAAGCCTATTTCAATAAGGTAAAAGACTGACATACCTGGGGAATTTCTTGGTCATAAACTGTTATCGAACAGCTATGGAGCCAAATTGCCTTTTGAATCCTTGGTTTTTGTTTTTGTGTGTTTTTCAGGTCTAATGACGTAACCCCTAAGTCTGTTCCAGTTAACCAAGTCAGGATGTGAGTATGCCATATCTAATATGAACACTTGATGGCACAGTTATTGTAAGGTGTTTAATCATCAATATTATGTTTTTTGTTATTATTATAATATAATATATTAATATAAATTCCTTCTCATTGAGGAAGACACAGTGGCTTAATGGTTAGTGTGCCAGACTTTGGATCGAGTTGTCCAGTTCTGAGCCCTGGCCTGTTCACTGAACTGTTGTGTTCTTTACTCTGGCAGTGCCTCTCTTCGCCCACATGCATAAATTGGTACTAGTATATTCAATGCTGGGGGTAACCCTGCAATGGACTGGCAGCTAATCTTGGGGGTAAAATACTCCTAGTTGCTTCATACCACGGAAACCGGGATATGATGCTGTTGAACTCTTTGTCTGAGGCATGACCTTGAGACCATTGTAACTTGACATTCATCAGTGATGTGTTCAGTAATTGTTCCTTGTAAGGTATAAAACTGAAATCAAGCCACGCCCTCAAAAACATTTCTGGTAATTTAGAGACTTTTTTCGAATTTCGGATGCATGTCTTCACACTTTTTTATGGCACCTCTCCCCCAATACCTTTTGATTCAAACCATCGCGCTGAGTTCTGGCATGATTGCTGTTGGTCCTTTCATTCTCTTGTAATTTGTTTTTAACCTTGTGTTTATTTACTCGCACCATGCCTGCCTTTTTCTCTTCATTAGGCAGATGTCAAAGTCTCAACTAGAGTTTTTCAGAATGCTTGATCAAAAAATTGATGCGGTTAGTGAAGTTTTATTGATCAATCACAGCTTTTCTTTTGCTACTGTTAATGTTACTCCAAGGACTGGGTGATTTTTGGTGCAAAGTATTGTTTCATGCCAAGAAGTTCACATGAAATGCACAATCGTTTTGCGTTGAGATTTACGCATGTACATGGCTAGCATAATGCACAAATAAACCAGTATGGCAATGAGTTTTAAAAGATGTTGTATAATTGTTTTTTATAAACATAATGGTATGTATCACAGAGGACTGGACCCCACCTAGAGCAGTCTGCATCTGGATTTGAGACCTGGCCAGGCCCCTCTGGTGGCAGGGGGGAGGGGGTGACCCTGTGATGGACCATCATCCCATCCAGGGGTAGTAGAACCATTTAGGTACTAGTTGCTCCATGCCAAGAAAATGAGGATAAGCTCCGGCCACTAGGCTCATATGCAGACTTAACAATCTTGACGATCTAGCACGTTCTTTCTTTCTAGGGGCCGGATTACATTTCTGAAACTGAAAGCTGACAAGAGACTGCACAAATTTTAGAAGTGTTTTGACAAGTACCTAGAGAACAACTGTAGATCTTTACAGTCTTTTGAAACACTGGTCGATCAGAAATCAAGTGGTGAAGCATTATGAACAAATCTGGGCAGGTTTGTGCGATGTAGTGTCAAAGTAATCCGCATCATAAAGTCCTTTAGATCAGAAGTCTCCAGTCATGACATGCAGCGCACTGTATGCCTCTACGACTGACATGGCCAGAAAACCCACCAGCCAAACACAGAGCTGTCAAGGTTTTCACTGTTACCAAATAGTTAGAGTCAATAATTATCTTGCTTTGAGAGGATATATGATCTTGGGAGTTTGGTGAGATTCAAGAAAATTAACGGAAGTCAACTAGACGTTTAAGATTTCTGTTGAAGAAGCAAGTGGAACAGTCATGGGCGTTATATTTTGTATGCTTGGAGATCTCCCTCCATGCTTTTACTATTGTCACAAATGTGTATGATTGCACTTAGCCCGTCCGATCAACCTCTTTCCGTGGTCCCTGTAATACAAGGAAGCTCTACAGAAAATCTGAAAAAAAAAACAGTTGCGCACGTATTATTTTATTGTTGCAATGTCATTGTATATTAAACATGCGCATATTGAAAATTATAACGGGCCATTCACTGGCAATAGGTATTTTATTTATCATATTTAATTTATGAGTCACATAACTGCCATGTAAGTCCAATTTAAATAACAGACTAGAGAGAATTTACACTTCCCACCAAGCTGTGGTCATATTACTCATTTATGAGGGCCTATAAAACTTGCTGGCCTTTAATCGTAATTAATTTACGACACTTTGTATCTAAAAATGAATTGAGGTGTTGGGTTACCTGCAACAAAAGGATATTAAGTACAATAAATTCAACAACTTGTATAAACCTATGTTGAACTAGATTTATCAAAACCGGATTAAAGAATTAATTGTCAATTACACCTTAAAATAGGACCAAGAACGGAGCAACGGAAATAAAAGGAACAACACTGAACTAAGGATATAAGAGTGGGGAAGGCAAAAAGAAACTACCATTCTCGACTTTGGCGAGACAAAAAAAAAAACGGTGTGCAGTAGTTTCCCTCAAAATCTCCTTTAACCCAGTTTTCAAAAATCCAGACATATATTTAAACATAGAAAATGAGAGGCTTTTAAAAGCCCATTGAAGACGATGCTAGACAGACTGTAAGTCAGTTCTTTTCCATCTTGTTACAGAGCATTTGCAGTCACCAGTTACTGGCGAAAGCGTCCAGAGATAGAAAATTTCGTAAATGTCGGTTGTAGGTACAATTATTAATATTTTTGATTCGTTGAAAACGAATTTACTAGCGCTGCTCTGGATGTCAAGCGGTACCCGTGTTACTTGTATGTTGTTCTTGCCAATTCAGGGGTTGACAAGGTTCTGCCAAATGTAAAGAGCATTAATTTTCTCTTCAGCATAGTTTAGTAAACTTGAGGAAGAAAAATAAAACATTTGCATTCGAGAGATTAGATAAAGAGAGATGACTCGCCATCTAAGTCTGGGGAAGAAGTGCCAGTTTTGCCAAATCCTCGTTGGATCACTCGAGGAGTTTGCAACTCATTTTATCCAATCAAAAACTAGCGCTAGAGTGGGAGAGCCAATGGATGGACTGCATTGAGATGCAAAATCTATGGTATCAATTTTTTGAAATTCGCAATACTGTACATAAAAGTTGTGACGTCGCAAAAAATTGTGACGTCATAGCTTTTTAACTAATGGGAATCTGTACAAATCCATACGACAGATTTTGCCTCTGAATGCACTCTATCCATTGGCTTTGGTTTCATCCGAGAAAGATGTAAGCTGTGCTAGTTTTAAGCGTTCATGTGTTCTGGTCACGTGACTTTCCAAATATGGTCAAAACTGCCAAAAGTGAAGTCAGCTTCCAATAGAACAAGCATGGCAAAAAACTAATCCCAGGATTGAAAGGGAACCCAAGATATGATGGTTAGAAGTCATCTGTAGCAACCGTTTTGTAGTTAGGCGGGATTTCATCAACAGCTGGCACTTGTTCCTCGACTGATTACTCATGAAGGTATTTATAACAATACGTACAATAAGTGTTATTCTTGGACACAGCTCATAGCATTTCATAATCGATTTTAATTTCCGTCCAGACATTGTCTTGGAAAATAGGATTTCCATTGTGGGGTTTATTAAACCTTAAAACCTTTAAGTAGTAGATAAAATATGAGCGGGAGATCTGTATGGGCATTTACAATTGCGAGCCGATAGGCGAGCAATTGTAAAGCCCATACAGATCGGACGCGAATATTTTATCGTACTTGTGAAATGAAAACAATAAATTGAATGCAAAGTATTGTTATTCGATTCCATTGTGCTTTGCATTTTAATCAGTAAAGATCTGTATCAAAAGTTAATTCTACTCTTGATTTGTATTGGGGTTTACAGAGCATTCATGTGACCTAAATAGTACCTTTGCATTGGATCTACTCCTTATGAATTATTAATGAATTTTACAAAGGTATTTTATTGATAACATTCATAGCAGCCTTTCATAAATTAGAATGCAAATTGTACAATGTACAGAATGTACCTTAAAATATGCAGTGTCATCCTTCTTTTTCATGTGGAATCTATTGCAAATAGTATAAAATAGAATTATACATATATCTATATATAAACATTAGACTACAGTCGTGTATACTAATGGTTTTATAAAATACCTTGTCATAGAAACGACAAGAACAATTCTTGACGATCAGCTTTTTATGAATTAATCTACTGTAATGAAATTATGTATTAAATAATAAAATGCTAGTTTGCGTACTGTTGGTATTGTGTTATGATATGCAATTGTACGTTTTTGTATCGGTGTCTCTAGTGATTTATGCTCAGTTCAAAATAGTTGTGTGTTTTCTTTTTCCGCACTGTAATTCAGATTGGTTTACAGATTTCTCCCGCCATTTCTCAACCAATCAGAGCATCTCGAACATCTCGGAAGCCCACTTTAATAAAGAGTGATGGCTTGGACCGAGAATAAAATAATAATAACAATAACTAACAATAACAATAATAATAACAATAATAACAATAATAATAACTAATAATAAGAAATCCCCTGATGAGTGGGCAACCACGAAACAGGCTTGTAGGGATGACCTAGTAGTTTATTTGATTTTTCTCCCACAACATATACTTTGCTCTGCTTCTATGTATTGAGCACTGTTTTACGAAGATCAAATTTTACACTTTATTTGTTTATTTATGTATCTAGTGCTATTTCCAGAATTGAAATAAATAAATCAGAAATTGTATATTGCAAGCCGAACATGAGATAAATTTAAAATATCACCATGGAGATACGCGCAAACACCGTATTTATTGGGGTGGGGGGTGGGGAGAGGAAGGGTTTGGGTGGGGAAGGAGGACAATGAATATGATGGGAGGGAGATCTGAGAGGAACGCTTAATGCCATGGAGTTTTCAGGGATATGGTTTGAATCAGGAAACCTTAAACATATTACTAGGCCATTTCGGAGTTCGCTTTGCCTCTGTTCTTCTTTTAACTCCATTTCAAAACGAGTCTAAACTGTCCACATGAAAATGAGTTTGCTTTGCACGAAACGAACGTGCAGTTGAAGTAATGGTTTTGCACTTAGACTCGTTTTGACATCGAAGCAAAAGAGAACTCTGAAATGGCCTATTTATCTTAGATATGTAAATTCCTGGAGAAAACTATTGAATGCATGCAATGACAGTTCCAACTTTTCAGGAAATATAAACGATTGGTAAGTCTACTAACGTCTTGTCACGAATGCTCTTCTCTGATTGGTTATGCTACTCACTATCCTGTTGTAGAAGGTAAGTACTTTTTTATTATTTTCCATTGCATAAACATTTACAACAATTAATAAGAAAAGACTGATAAATGGCGAGGAAACCAAATAAAAACCAAGGCTTGACAACGTAGGTTCCCTCACAAGATTAGAGTGATGATGCCAGTTGGTTAGTGCTTGCGAATAATTTGTTCACTGATGTAAGACATGTAAAGGTGAGATTGTTAAGGTATACGCACGAGAGGAAAATTTTAAACGCCGAAGGCGCTCCAAACTAGGCGGGTCTGAGTGAATGCTCCCGCAGAAAGTTTTGTAAACATTTGGTCTCGGAAATAACATTTCCTCCAATTTCCGAGGGGCATTTCAATAAATAATGCGAAGGAAAATGCAGCAGTTAATTGTTTATTTTATTTTACCCTCTGGATTCTTCCCAAGGTACAACAAAACGGTATAATTAAACGGATGGTTTACAGCACAGGGCAAGAAGTCTACCCTTCATACGGGCAAACTCCGTACATCGTCCATGTCAACGTCCAAGTAATTGTAAATGTACAGAATTGCTAAAGAGTTAAATCTTCCGTCTGTCATGGTACTTTGTAACCGCCGCCTGGTTAGCTCAGTTGGTATAGCGCCAGTCTGCTGTGCGGGAGGTCGAGGGTTCGAGCCCCAGACCGGACCAACTGAGGAGAATGTGCTGCCTTTGTAATACCCGGGTGGGTAATAAAGGAGTTGATATCAGTTGGGACGCAAGTCCTGTTTCATCTCCTGGCACAGCGTTGATTCACAGGATACGCCAATGTTTAATATGACAGCATATGACAGAATTGAGGGTCGGCATTATCAAATAAAGTTTTTGGCGTCACATTCGGATCCATTTCACACCAATTTTTCCTCCGTCTTGTGATCTCGGCTTTGAATTCGCCCTCGGAAATGCTTTCAGGGAGTAACCTATTTTTTCCAGATTTCAGCTGTACGCACGGGTGTACGTGGTATATGGACGCTACGCAACTGTGCAATGAAACAATTCATATATGAACTGTGATTGTAGATGTAAGCGAGAAGTGATCTCGATCAATTGGAACGCTTTGCATTTGACATACAAACGATGCGAAAGGAACATTCTATATTTTTTGACCAATGTGTCGACCCTTAAAAAGCCTAAAAAACTCGGGGACTCCACGAGTGAGTTATTATATCAAACTGGATGACAGGATTCTAAAATTAATCCATCAACAAAGGCTATGGGTTCACTTTTGCTTTAAACATCAGCACAGAAACTATGCGAACTATGTGAAGTGTTTTCATTAACGAACAGATAATTATTTTTACAAATAATTTAGTTACTTACACGCTATATTAACTATTTTGCACTCCTTTGTAAACCTTGTATCGACCTGTACAACTATTTACCATCCTATTATATCTATTTTGTTCTGTTTTCTTTATATTACACATGGAAATCTTAAACTATTGAATAAGTTCCTTTTCTCCTCTATTTATTCTCAATCTGATTTGAAAAAAAAACGTAAAAATACTTATGAACAGTAAAATTTGTTTCAAACACATAATTTAATTTTCGTAGTAACTTCACTATCAAAACTTTAAGTTAAAATAAGCGACTTCGTCTTTCTACTAACTTCAACTTCTTGAGATGATGTAAAGTCATTAACTAAAACCTGAGCCATAGAATCATATTGATTATAAAGTTATCAATAAAAATAACCGCTCAACTAAACAGTCAGACATAAAATTGATCAACAATTTGATACTTTTTCAAGATAAGCAACACAATGGCTGCTTTTTAACCTCAAGACTGCATTGTTACCTGCACTGTATACATAAAAAGGAATCTTTGATAAATAACCTATTGTTCTCTAAAATAAGGGAGTTTTTCGTGCCTTATGCCATGCCGTATGTAGGCTCTAATGAGTACATCCGCTGTCTCCTCGAAGACACCACTCTTCCATACGGTTCAGAATAGCGGCGCTCATGATTCACAGGCGTCCAATCAAATTTCTCTAATTCATTCCAAACATCCACCTGCTCTGGCGACACAACAGCCAGGGGCGGGAGTTTTGTTGGCGCATGCGTCACCGGCGGCGAGTAAAACTCCTGGGTCTCCTGATTTCGCGCCTTTATCTGTACCACGCGCTCTTTTGCGGCAGCCTTGCGCTGATTGTCTTCCCGCGTCAAATGCGTGTTCAGTTCAGCACGCGCCATGGCAGTCTCTGCCTGACGTAACAGCTGCCTGTGCTCCATGTACCGGCGCACCAAAGCTTGCTGGTCTTGTGAATCTTCTTTCTCTTTTCGCACTGTGTCTTCGATTTCTTGCACTCGTTCGTCTCTCTGCGAGACTCGATCGTGGCGCTGTAGCGCATTCGAGATGGAAGTGTGCTGACAGTTGAAGTCTGTAATGAACGCCAGATCCGCCCGTCTGGATTTCATCTGTTCTGCCGTAACAGCTCGTGCAGTGGACAGCCGTTCATGTTCAATAACCTCCTTCGCTTGTCGTTCTTTTAATGCTTCAGCAGTCCTCACACCATCTCGAACTCTCCTCCTTAGCGATGCCTCCTTGTATTCCTGTTTGAATATCTTTACGCGTTCTTTAGCTTGTTCCCGGTCTTCTCTTAACTGCGCAACAGTGGTCGCTTTGGAAGACACAGCATCAGCGCGCTCTCTTTCTCTGTAGGCATGTTGAACTGCCCGTAAGCACGCCAGGCCCATTGTGCCGTGTGTGCGGATAAAAAGTCTCTGATCTGTGGTAACCGTTTGACGTTTTATGGCAATCTTCCTCGGCTCCTCCGCCGCCTTCTTTTCTATTTCCCTTGCCGCTTGTCTCACGTCTTTCCCAGCCTCTCGTTTCGAAATCAGCATTTCCCGCAAAGGGTCGACCATTTGAATCTCAGCGCGAAATCCCGACAATCGAAATCGCAACTTCTTCGGTTCACCCTCTGTTTCGCTCGGTTCAAATTCGGAACGCGGGTGCGTGTCGACAACTGGTCCCATAAAAACTTGCACAGCGGTGTACTTTCCAATGCGGTCTCGTTTCTTTACTCCTTTTTTCTCTTTCTCTTCCCTTCGCTGTTCCTCCTTTTGAAGTTCCCTGCTTTTCACCCGGATGCTATTCCGTGTGGCAAGCTTGATGCGCATCGATTCACGACTCTCAATCATAGTTTTCCCGGACGTCTTGACACCGACGAGACCCAGGTTTCTCTGAACAGTCACGGCCTCTTCTTTAGCCCTGATGATGTCGGAAGTGCTGGTTTCAAGCTTCTTGAGGTTCAAGGTTATCCTTGTAGTGATTCTGACAGGAAAACTCTCTTTCCTTGTCAGCTCTAGATCTTCTACCGGGGATGTAGTCACCCTTCCCTCGGTCCTCCGGTCGCCTTCTTCAATGATGCTACCAATGGGCTCCACGGTAATGGACACATTACGACTGCGGGATCGTCTTGCAATCATTCCCGCGGAAGCCCTGGGACTGGGCGGATAGGCGGGTTTCACCCCGTGCAAATACGCCTCGTAATCAAAGCGAGTCAGAGACGAGTTAGATCGGCTGGGGACTGGAGACGTGGGCGGAGGCAGAGGACCTCCGTCAGTGTAGCCTTTGTAGTGGCGATAATAACGCTGAATAGAGACTGCAGCCCTGTAAAGTAAAGAGAAAGGAATTAAAGGGCCATTGTCACGATAATACGCATGTGCAGTTTTAATTCGCACAGAAAGTGTTTCAACCAATAGAAACTTGGCAATGTTGCGCACTGCACGCTGCTACGAACCACCATGGCCTTCTAAAATTGTTTTGGAGTTTTCACGTGCGCACGAACACCTCTGTCTCGCCTCATCCGTTTGTGTTAGCTATCGTCCCGAGCCGCTTTGTCCAGTAGAAAGGTTGCATGAAACTTTAACAGAGAGTGCAAAGCACGCCCATCCCGGCTAGCCTGCAGAACAGGCGGTTTATTTTTAGTTGGGCACCTATCAATATTAATCCCAAGGGGGGGGGGGGGGTGGGGGGAGTGGAGGTGGGGCTACCCACAGGATTTGGACTGTGAGGTTTGTCCCCAGGGCGGGGATTTTGATCTGGAATTTTGACATGGCTACCATCTTGGATAGTGGATAGGTGGGGGGTTTTGATACTTTGACCAATTATGTTGTCCCGGAGTGGGTAATTTTACTCATTTTTTTCAGAAAATGTCAAAATCCCCACCCCATGCCTGACCCCCCACCCCACTCGGGCTTAAAATTGATAGGTGCATTTATAGTTTGCGGGTCACGAGACGGTGCGCACAAAATGCATCTTTCTTTTTTTCCCTTCACACTTTGCCCTCGCCCTTGCACTGTTGTGCGAACCGCAAACTAGCTAAAAATAAACCGTCTGTTCTGCAGGCTAATCCAAACTGACTGAGAGCTTGTGGTTTCCTTCCTGGCATGAAGTCACCCATAACTGCAGTTCATAGGATCTAGTTGAGAAAGTTGAAAAGTATCTTTCCACCTTCTGACACCTTCTGGTACCTATCGTACCTAGTACAAGACATCTCGATTTCTCGAACCACCAAGTTCTCGTATGATAAAGCTGCAACAGCTCACTACACTCACCATATTCTCATGTCCTGAATGAACTTGTACCTCATCCTCGTCAAATGGCCTCTGATGTGACGCTGAATTATCAAAACAGGACAGTGTTTTGACTGAATCCCATTCACTTCAGCTATAAGCCTGTTAACCTCCCTCATTGCTTCGTCATATGTGTTATCCTGAAACAACAATTAAGTCCCTCTGATCTGAATGAATTTTACCAATTTACCAAGTGATTCATGGGCAGTTCACAACCGTGTTTACATACTCTCATCTAAACACACCCATCAACCAATGAAAGCGTGTGTAGTAATCTCAGTTAGCCTGCGTAGCCAGCGGGATTTGAGGGTGTGAGCTACTCAGTATCACTCGACTCCTCACCACTCTCTCCACAGCTTTGCTGCTCTGACGATGGCCTCGCCAAAAACAAAAGCACTTTGCTGCGAATCCCGCCAGCTACACAGGCTATATCTCAGTTATTTTATAAATCTTATTGAAATCCAATACAGGGTAGTTAGGGCTATCACAGAGAGTGAAAATAGAGGGACAGACAGACAGACATGTTTTATTTGTAGTCTTATACAATAAATAGTATATCGACTGTGGATTCTAAATAACTAAAAATTACGAACAACAAAAATATATATGGCTAATAAGTTATAAATTAATTAAGCCCTTTAGTTTTACTTTTTGTCGCCTTCCCCTTTCCTTTTTTCAAAGCATTCAAATATATGTTTTGCTATTAGTTTTTGTATTTTAGCGTTTCCGCTAGGGGGGTTTATTAGAAACATGAATATTTTGTTAGTCCAATTTATCAATTGGGAGGGGGGCAGGGGTGGGTGTTATCATTTGGTTTGGAATCAACCCCCACCTGGGCAAGAAACTAAATAAACACACAATAACTGAGGTTTGACAGTTAAGATCGTTTTCCATTTGAGACCCTCAAAAATTATACGTACCTTTGTGAGAGAACAGGAAGAGTAAATATAGAAACTTGGCTGTAGAGGTCCAAAGTGACCACCAAAGGATGAATCCTCTATGATCTCCTCATCAGAAATGACATAATTGTCAAGAGATTTCAGTGACCACAAACTGTTAACCAAATGATGCCTGTAGTTTGGCTTCAAGCTCAGTGGAGTGTCATACAAAGTCAGTATAGAAATGCTTGGGGATGCTGCCATGTAGCTTACATTATCAAGTTTAGAAATGCAGTTGTTGTGAAGAAAAACAACTTTGAGTTCAGTGAGTGATGCCCAAAACTTGTGGCCTGGAAGTTTTGAAATCTGAAGAGAAAGCAATCATATTATTTTCTAAAAAAAGATGGTTTAAAGGAGGAGGAAAACTACTTACCATTTCACCCTTGAAAATTTGACCCTATATTGTATAACCATCAATGCATCTACGATGAGTGACAAAAGTGTTGACACATTGTCATTTTAAGGCCCATTTTATCTCATTATGGTCTCATTTTACCCCTTTTCCGCTCTTTTAAAACGCCCCTGCCCCTATCAATGTTGCAGTTTGTCCTTCACTCATGCAACATTGAATTGAAGGGGGGGGGGGGGGGGAGGAGGGGGTATTTGGTGGAGTGTAGTGAACCGCAAAAAAGAGTGTTAAATAAACCCTAAAAACTGAAATTTCAAATTAATGTGTCAACCTCTTTTGTAGACAAAAAGAATCTGGACCTGAGTCCATCCCCACTTTTGACTTCAACCACCCCCCCCCCCCCCCTTCCCCTTTAATATTTGCTGATCTTATTCTAGCCATGAGGCATGCATGTTTTGTACCCAAATTATCTTGGACGATTTGTATCCAAAAGTTCCGTCAATTTGTACCCATCTATCATTAAGTTGTTTTCTTTTACCAAATTGATATAATTTATATATATGTGTGTATAAGTACGAAAGCTGATCAATCACACTTCTATTAACCAATAATTATTGTGCGAGCCACTATAACTTCGTCAGCTGGGTGTGAATCATCTGGGCTTGGAACTTGCATGGGAACAAAACAACCTGATACCGATCTTACATCGGGTGGATCCAGGATTTTTCTTAGGGGGGTGCACCACCAAGGAATGGTGTAATTGATGGGTGACGTAAGCACTGGTCAGGGAGGGGTGCGCATCCCCTGCACCCTCCCCCTAGATCCACCTCTGTACGTGCAAACATTCAAACCAAAACTGTGATACTCAGAAGACATACCCGAAAATGCCTTTTATAATTAGCCCTGTGCCTTACAACTTTATAAGGGGTTTTTCGACTTAAAACTGGGAGAGCTTGAGCACTTGAAACAAGGAACAGTTTGAACAGGTAGTTGAAAAATTGAATTACAGAGTCAGTTACAAATGGACTCTCCTTTGCTTGCACAATTAATAAGAAATGTAACGAATAGACTATGTCAGAAAGCCTAACGTTACCTGATTATTATGTAGATCCAAGTAAATAAGATCTCTGCAAGAAGATAGAGAATCAAACGAAGAAATGTAGTTTGAATGCAGTACGCAGATTCGAAGTCTCGAGCACAAGTCAATTGTTTGCACAGTGTGAAGACATATTCCGCTCATATTCAGGTAACTGATGTCTTCAACATTGCACTTTTGGCCGATACTATCCCAAATATCATTCACAGTGGGAGCTCGCAAATAACCTCGCTCGTGAGCATTTCGAAGAACCTCTTCTTCCCTTTGCTTTTCAAACCTAGACTTTTGCCACGTTTTCAACGGCGTTCCTCTACCAGGAGTCCTCGAAAATTCCTTATTGGAAACGTCAAAAACCATTTTGTACGATGGAAATCGTCACAATATATTTTGAGAAGCTCACAACACGAACCTCACAACACCGGCAGTGATGTAGCCTAGCAACGCTTGCCCAGCGCGTGTACCAAACTATAAATGCGTGCGCTGTTAAAATTTTGGTTCTCTTGGTTAAACGTTCAGTTGCTGAGGAGACAAGTTCGACGTCATCTAAAGTCATGTGTTTTTCACATTCATTTTCTGATATTTAGCTGCAGCAATCTCGGTACTTTCCGATCCTATCAGGCATGGTTTACGTCCCGCGCGTCGTGCCGCTGGGCTCCCGCCGACGGCTAAGTGTTTGGGCAGGTGTTTGGGAGCGCGGGCTCATTTTCCCGACAGAGGAAAAATCAAATTCCTCTTGGAAGCAGTTTTTCACCAAGACAATGAGCCTCCTTATTCATATTTACATCAGATGCTGGATCCAGCTGAAAGACATTAATACCCTCAGGAAACAAACACATGACGTGAACGTCAAATAAAATCAAGCTATCACTTTCAACCCTCTAAGGATCAAGTTTCATCATCTTAGTACTATTTATGAATTCAGGAGAAGGAAAGTTACGTTTTGTGTATTTAACATAACAAAAACCGACAAGTATAACACAAAGAAAGCTTCAGTGTTTCACCACCACGGAAATGAATCTTCATTCTCTAGCCATGCGGTAAAACGCCAGGATTCCTAGCAGTGCAACTGGGCAATGAAGCGCCTTGAGCAGACCGGGCTTGAGCAAGAGGTAACTAAATCGCCATGGCATTTAAGAAGAAGACATACAATAAGAATTTTCATATTGTTAGTGACATTTTGGATCATTTGCCACTTCGTTATTTTGAATTTGAGTGGAAAGACTGGAAACCACGGGACTAGCAAAACGTTGGACATCGAAACTCTGCGATTAAGTTTAGCTCCAGTGGAAAATAACAGAGACACTTCCAGCATCCCGGTTTCTACATCGAAACGACCGCTTCCGAGGCAAGATTCATTTATTTTTACCAACGCAGAAAACCATGAAGACACTTTAAACTTAACTACTGACCCCAAAACAAAACCTTTTACTGAACCGAAACAACCCCGACTACCTTTGTCGTGGCAAAATTCGGTTGTTTTTGTTCATTCGGATGGCACATCCAGTCTGAGAAAAGAAAATGCACCGTTCTTGGTAGTTTTTCCTTATTCAACCAAAGAGAACAACATTTCGAAGGAGTTACAGGAAAATGATAAGCTCGCCCTGTGGAAGCTGAGCGAATTTCTTGGTGCGATAAAAGGATTCGACGGTGCAACTTGTCTGCAGCATGGATCCTCGTCACCCCCTACGAAAACCGATCACGTGCAACAACGAGGAGAAACCAACAGCACAAGAAATGTTTACATGGATTCGTCGTGGTGTCGATTTATTAAAAGAGAATGGAGTGTTCACATAAGAAATACGGGCCAGGTACAAAAAGTTGAAATACCAGGGAACATCAAGATTTTGTTACAAAGCTGCAATATAGTACAAGGGCCATTTTTAATAAGAAAAGACGTCTTCGAGAAAATAGGGGGGTTACTCGCCGGTTTTGGAAAAGTCTCCCTGTTAGAGTTTTTCATCCGATCCAAAGGTCAACTGAATATAGCAAAGTTGTCAAACTGCGCGTGGACACCCCAGATAACGCACGTGGATCGTGGATCTCTCGAAGGCTCACACAACGTTCCTGAATATGGCTCATTTGGGAATAAACACGGGATTCTTCGCATGGTTACGGAAGATCGAATTGAGTGGACAGCATGCGTTAGAAACTGGAAATTATGCCCGGAGAAGCCGTATGTTAAGCCGAAGGATCTTCCTGGCATAGCTGCGCCAATATGTTGTAGCGCCGTTTTAGGTCAAATGCTATCGGACATGACATGGGCGTTGACTAGCCTTGGTGAAGAATACCGCATAATTTATGGCACCCTCTTAGGCGCTGTCAGAAGTCGGGCAATTATACCGTGGACGGCTGATGTTGATATCGCATTGACAAGGTCTACGTTCGATAACGCTTCGACGTTTCCCGCTATTGAAAAACAGCTTGGAAACCGGTATTATGTAGGGAAGTCTTTTATGGATATGCCAAGGGCTCATATGCTTATGGGCCCTTATATCGAGGTTGACACGACTCCCTTTTTTGACGGGCCTGATGATTTAGAAGGTAATTTGTTATTTAGCCACGACATTAAGGAAGCTGTACAAGGTATGCTGCCGGTTTCATTAGACTGGAGAAGTCGTAGTTATGCCGATTTGTACTGGTCTCCTTCTGTATGGATGAATGGTTCATCCCTTGTCACTATCAACAATCAGCAGTTTGTCACCGTGAAAGAGGTTGATTACGAGCTAACAAACTGGTATGGTAAAAATTACGGGAAACCGGTTCTGAGTGGCATGTGGGTGGGTTACTCAGACCAAACAACTGCTTAGAATGGCCTTAATGAAGAATGCGTCGATTGGTGAGATATGTTGCATATGTTAGTATAGCCTGTTATAGTTGGTGAATTAGTGCTAAAAACAGCGACTAGCGAATAAGAGGAAGGCAAAGCGGCGTCCGCCGACATACCGTACTCGCCCGCCTGAAACGAACTAGCGTTATAAAAACGCCTTAGGTGATAGCCACGCGAAGGAAGGATGGTTTAGAACTTGCATTTGATTTTAATGAAATAGCAATATGGTTTTTTTTTAGAGGTTTTTGACTTTTTTTTGCTGCTACTACTACAGGAAGTTATTTCACTGTCCCAAGCAACCTCGCTCCCAGGGTCCTTTCCTTCCCGTCCGCTCGAGCGTCGCTCCAGGGGGCGGCGAGAGAGAGACCCTGGGAACGAGGTTTGCCCCAAGATGACTCCAACAAAAATTCAATACTTGATTTCCAAGAATGGAGTGCACTGTTTAAGGGGGTTGAATTAAATTTCCTTAAATCCACCCCAACCTGGGCTCTTAAACAAAGATAAATTAAACAACAGACTGGTCGATCCTTACGCAGAGAACCGATCGAAGCTACAACCTCTTTCCCAGGGAGCGAGGTAAACACAAATTAAAATATAATTGTACCCAAAAGTGCAGTATGTGCTCCCCAGATTTCGGTTTGAAACACAAACCTTCAATTATTCTTGATAACTACTTGACAAGTTAAAATACAGATATGCTATTAATGGCGTTCGTCACGGTTTGTGCCTTTTGAAAAATTTATCTTAAATGTTTCAAGATCGTCATTTGCAATCCGTCTCGATCTCAATCTCAATCCTCAACCATCCTTGTTCCTTTTTGGTTTAGTATCACCTCTTTGTTGATTTTTTCCTTTTTAAACTATTAGGTTTCCTTCGTTTTAAGGGTAATTTGTTTCGTTGCAAAAACTATCTCAAAGTACTCTGGAAGGTTCCAGTACTACGGCTTTATCAGTTCAGCTTTCTTGCAGAATCTCTATTATTATTTATAAATTCAAAAGGGATTAGTAGCATGTCGTTCAAAGATCGGCTGGGCCGGTTGAAGTGTCCAGAGATCGGTGCGGCAATCTGTAGTTGGTTTGGATTTGTCTGAAGTCAGCGATGTTCTCTAAAGCGTTCGTTGAGCCTTCGTTTGGTCTCTCCGATGCATTTCATTTTTTTGTTAATAAGGTTTTTGAGTTGCAGGGTATATGTTTCTTGATATGTCGTCCTTCGACCGTAGTTTAAAGAGTATTTGTTCTGCATTTCTGTCCAGTTCAGATTGCTGAGCATTGTGCGTATTAGCGGTAGATCTAGTAGAGTACCACTTCTTCTGTAGGCGACGACGGGAGAAGGAAACAAATTTACTGCGGGCAGAAGATTGCAAGATTCAGTTAAGATGTTTCCTGATGATGATGGAGGTATTAAGAAGGGCTGGATTGAAAGTAATTGCAAAAGGTGCGTGATCGATAGCGTTGGTTTGTCGTCATGGCTTGAGGGTGTTGCAAAGGGTAATGGAGCGAATGCGGTTGACTTCATATGAACTCACAATTGACCTCGCCCCCAATGTGTGGCTTCATGTAGTAGCTCAGATGGTAGAGCATCGCACCGGTGTCACCGAGGTCATATTCAGGTCACGGGTTTCAATCATGTCGAAGCCCTTTTGTGCAGCACGAGAAATTTCGGCCAGGCAATTTGGGAGAAGTTTTGGGAAATGGTTCACCGCAACCCCTACCCGCCCCACCCCTCCCCCCCCCCACCGACAAAAAATGGCCGTACGCTTATGCAGAGAAATAGAACCTACACATAGATTTTTGCCAGACTCGTGTTCCCTGTCTATTGTTTGTGTTATAGGAATTTAAGTTTTGAAATAAAAATGGGGGCCCCTATGCTCATTTAGGAGCGAGAGCACCTCGTTGACCTTGACTGACGTTATCCTGCTAGCTGTAATAGCAGTTGATTTCTATGTTACATATCAAAGCCGATTCTGGCAGAATCGTAGTTTGTGGACATTAAAACCACCGCTGTGAATCTGTGCACCGCGAAAGTTATACCAAGTTGCTAATGATTTATTAGGAATGTAAAGGACACAACAGGCTGACGTCCGTTAATATTTGATTTTTATTATGAAAAAAGTTCTGCTAGTGCGAGGTCTGGAACAGAAATAAAGGAAATCGCTCAAAGCCTGCTCGGCACTTTATTATCCTCGGTGAGCGATCGGCTCCTTCCGAGGATTTGCGATTTCCTTTATTTCGGTTCCAGAGCTCGCACTAGCAGACCGCGCGCGTATTGAAAACTTCAAAATGGCCGCCAAAACACAACAGACACGCGATAAAGGTAGGTTAATCTTTTATTCATATTCTAAATTCTACACGGATGTGAGGGCTCCCTGTGTACAACCACGCTTACCACGTCTTGTAAAGGTAAGTGTCTGCATTATTGGTTTCTTAACTCAAAATTTTGCTATTTTTCTCATGTTTATTGATATTTTGCCCACAGTTTTTGGTCCCCTGAGGTAGGGAAATTGTCAGTCGTTTACTGCCCCATATCCAGGGTAATTTAACGACATTGGTTTAAGCATTTTGCCAATTCCCCCTGGGTTCCCGGGGGTCGCACCCAGGGGGAGGTCGTATTCCCGTCTCCAGATTTTTCGTTTTTCTTTTTGTCGTACAAATATAGCCGACCTCGGAATCTGATGGCCTCGCCGACCTTTGACGTACGTACGAACATTAGCACGGGTAGTTTTGCTGATGGCAGTTACTAGTATGCCCTTTGCTGAAACTCGGTGGCGCATGCAATCATTCAAGACATGAACACGGATGATTGACGTCCAGCAAAACTTAATTTTCAAACAAGAAAAAAATCGTTCGAGGACGCGTGTGATCGGTAACTGCTGTAACTTGCAGTAGAGTCACCTGCAACGGCTATTTCGTATTCCCGTCGCCAGATTTTTCGGTTTTCTTTTTGTCGTACAAATATAGCCGATCTCAGAATCTGATGGTCTCGCCGACCTTTGACGTACGTACGAACACAGGCAGCCCAAGATCGCTACATGAAATATTCACGAAACGTACGCGAACGTGAGTCTTACAAAGATGCGATTTACAAGGGTTTGTATGGGAAATCAATGATTTTGTTTCAAAAGGAACATAAAAATTTAATGTTCTGTGAATAAATTCGACTTACCTAGTTGCCTTGTTGTATTCTTTGTTGTTTGCCTGCGTCTCAGGCCGTTTTGAAGCGTTTTCGGCGAGTTAGCGCTTGCTGTGGTGTCACCACCACCAGCCCTAACTCGCTTCAAAACGACCTTAAACGCTGGGAAACAGCAAGGAATACAACACGACAACAAGGCAAGCCATTTCTATTCACAGAACATTTAAATTTTAGGTATTTAAAACAAAATCGTAAAGTTACCATACAAACCCTTGTAAGTCGCATATTTGTAACACAACACCACTCAAAGGCAAGAGTCGCATATTTGTAACACAACACCACTCAAAGGCAAGAGTCA
Organism: Blastomussa wellsi; assembly: GCA_947652115.1. Classification (NCBI taxonomy): domain Eukaryota; kingdom Metazoa; phylum Cnidaria; class Anthozoa; order Scleractinia; family Plerogyridae; genus Blastomussa; species Blastomussa wellsi. The sequence goes on from OX393563.1 coordinate 9,863,059, forward strand.
CGTTCGCGTACGTTTTGTGAATATTTCATATAGTGAACTTGGGCTTCCTGTGGTACGAATGCCAATTTTCACGCAACAAACAGATAACGTGACGTCTGACAAAGTGGACGGGAATGCCTGAACCTATAGCAGTTACTGTACAGTAGCATTCTGCTCTTTTTCCAATCATTGCACAGTTACTTGGTCCGAGAAACCCACCCAGTTTTCTTTAAGAACTGGTTCCCGGTAATTTTTACCATACCATTTTGTTAGCTCGTAATCAATCTCTTTCACGGTGACAAACTGCTGATTGTTGATAGTGACAAGGGATGAACCATTCATCCATACCGAAGGAGACCAGTACAAATCGGCGTAACTACGACTTCTCCAGTCTATTGAAACCGGCAGCATACCTTGTACTGCTTCCTCAATGTCGTGGCTAAATAACAAATTACCTTCTAAATCATCAGGCCCGTCAAAAAAGGGAGTCGTGTCAACCTCGATATGAGGTCCCATAAGCATATGAGCCCTTGGCATACCCATAAAAGACTTCCCTACATAATACCGGTTTCCAAGCTGTTTTTCAATAGCAGGAAACGTCGATGCGTTATCGTACGTAGACCTTCTCATTGCGATATCAACGTCAGCCGTCCACGGTATAATTGCCTGACTTCTGACAGCACCTAAGAGGGTGCCATAAACTATGCGGTATTCTTCACCAAGGCTAGTCAACGCCCATGTCATGTCCGATAGCATTTGACCTAAAACGGCGCTACAACATATTGGCGCAGCTATGCCGGGAAGATCCTTCGGCTTAACATACGGTTTCTCCGGGCATAATTTCCAGTTTCTAACGCATGCTGTCCACTCAATTCGATCTTCCGTAACCATGCGAAGAATCCCGTGTTTATTCCCAAACGAGCCATATTCAGGAACGTTGTGTGAGCCTTCGAGAGATCCACGATCCACGCGCGTTACCTCGGGTGTCCACACGCAGTTTGACAACTTTGCTATCTTCAATTGGCCTTTAGATCGGATGAAAAACTCTAACAGGGAGACTTTTCCAAAACCGGCGAGTAACCCCCCTGTTCTGTCGAAGACATCTTTTCGTATTAAAAATGGCCCTTGCGCTATGTTACAGTTTTGGAACAAAATCATTTCCTCGATGTTTAAATCTACTGGAAGAGTTTCGTTTCGCAACGAACTTTTATTTCCAAAGGGTTTAATTTTTATTTCTACATTTTGTACCTGGCCCGTATTTCTTATGTGAACACTCCATTTCCTTTTAATAAATCGACACCACGACGAATCCAAGTAAATATTTCTTGCGCTGTTGATTTTTCCGTGTTGTTGGACGTGATCGGTTTTCGTGAGTTCTGTCGAGGATCGAGGCTGCACACAAGTTGCACCATCGAATTCTTTCATCGCACCAAGAAATTCGCTCAGCTTCCACAGGGCGAGCTTATCATTTTCGTGTAACTCCTTCGAAATGTTGTTCTCTTTGGTTGAATACGCAAATACCATCAAGAAAGGCGCATTTTCATTTGTCACGCAACGTTCGCCATTTGAATGAATCCAGGAATGAATACATCCAAACGATCTTAGCCACGAAAGCGGCGGTATCGTTTGGAAATTTATAGAAGCCATTGGACTTGAAGTATGTTGTTGGTTTTCCACGGAGGTGAAATATTGCGGTTGTAAATCCTGAACCGCGCCGATTGCTGTATTCCTGTTTCCAGTGAAGGCCAGAAGAAGAAAGTGGCACATACACGTAAACAAAATCAACAACATTACCAGTTTCAGTCTATGTTGTCTAAAACATCCACAGTTAAATCTTGCGGATAGGGCTATTCGCTTACATTTTCCAAAAAGGCGCTTCATAATATGCGCACGTACGCGTACTCGATCGCGTAACAGGAATATCAACGTTTGATCACAGATTGATCGAAATTCCCGTATACAGTAGTAACATGAGTCGCCCGTAGTGAAGCGTGAAAAACGGAAGACGAACAAATTATGCAAATTACCCTGAAATTACATACATAATCACAATCCCGCCGAAACGGAGTGGAAATCGTTTTGAATTTCTTTTAATATTGCACCAGTCTCAGTCTCAAGGTTGCTACTGTCAACAGACATTTCAAGAAAACGAAAATAAAATAATTACAATAATACTGAAATTGAATCTAACTGATTGTGCTACAAATGATCTATGCAAACGCTGGATGAAAGTCATAACATTTACTTTGCGTTTGAAACCACCCTCTATTAGATATGATAATTCGAACAATGTTCTACCAGCTGGATCCGATTGGGGCACTCCCTGAAAATTCGGGTGGGAGAAGTTGGTGGGGTGCAAATCGCGCATAGAGCGGTTTTTGTTTTCTACGAGTGTTAATTACCCGAATGTTCTGTTAAACCTGGTTTACACCAGCGACATATAAGGCCGACATAACGACAGAGCAACAAGGTCACGCAAATACAAAAAAGACCTCACACTTATGTTTTATGTCACCAGTGTGAACAACACAACATACGGTAACGCATAAGGAAAAGATTGATCTTTCTTTATGTCGTTATGTCCATGTCGTTAAGTCGTTGTGTCGCTAGTGTGAACCAGGATTTACGTAGGCCATATAATTTGGTTCTATCAACTGGGTTGGTAACTGGGTTGATAATGTGAATTGGCCACCGTAAAGATATTCGAGAGCTGACGTTTCGAGCGTTAGCCCTTCGTCGTTAGCCCTCCGACGAAGGGCTAACGCTCGAAACGTCAGCTCTCGGATCTCTTTACGGTGGCCAGTTCACACTATCAACCCAGTTACCAACCCAGTTGATAGTACCAAATTATATTGTTATACTTCCCACCGACGCAGCACCACAGTTTCTTTAGAAGCTTACCCCCTCTATTTACGTAGGTCAGCTCAATAATACACTGAATAACTGATTATCCCCAGCCAATCAAATCCAATAAAATCAGCAGGTGATCTCATCAACCAATCACAGGCAAGTGAAATTAATTTATAATATTCTTCCTTGGTTTTCACTAAATGTAAATTAAAGTTTTTCTTTATGAATTCTGATGCGTTTTTCACTCGTACGTTTTAAGGTCTCACGGTCTGAAACTCATGTCACAGTTGAATTACAATTTCTCGGTGTCCCCCAAACTGGTTTTCTCCGTGTAAGGATTGAGGATATTTCGAATGTGACGTTTTTGGCCTTAATAAGGATCCCATTTATTTGGGTCATGCGCCAAAATTGGAAGAAATGAGCGAACTTATATCCACGGCTCCACTGTACACGAAAACTCGAGTTCATCTCACCAAGATAGGAAATATTTTATGCACTGGTAAAGGGTGTATTGGCTGTGACAGGAAACACCAGATTGGTGAGCACGAGTTCTTGGAAATTCTCGGTGAAGTTGATTCAGTGGATTTTAATAAACAAGAGCCTCGTTTTCTGTCAAGCTCAAGAGGATTTCTGCATAATCACGAGGAGAAACTGGATAATCGTCGGCATGGCAACGCAACTTCTACACGAGCAAAAGACAAGAAAGGAAAATTCCACGGGAGAGCAAACCTTGGCACGAAGGAACAAAATCTCATCAAAGGTAATCCGTCGAAAGGGAGAGATTTTCCATCACTGAAAAAGAAAATTAAACGAGCAGATACAATCGTCATACACGATGGCGAACACGCTAAGATGCATGATCAAGGAGGAAGTGTGAAGAACGCTACTCAATCAAAACCGCTGAAAATACGAGTTAAAAATAAAACGGTATCATTTGCGACCCCTCTAATCAGACAAGAGACGTTTACTATTGAAGAAGATACTGAAAGATTAGAGAAAACTCAAGAGGAAAAAGTGATCGAGAAATCTAAACGAGTTACTACTACTCCGCAATTCCACCGTGTTCACGTAAGATCGAAAACATTGCTTGCTAAACCGCCGAAGACAAATTTCTTGAAAATGCTTCATAATAGCAGTGTTGGGATATTCGACACTGAATCAATGCAGAACAAAAAATCGTCCAAGTGGGTTAGAGAAGTCTTGAAATCCGGCGCAAAAGAAGAGGAACTATTCCCACAAATTCACAAGATCAACAAAGGTAAACACAAAAGGAGTTCAAAAAACACTCTTGAGAAAAGTAGCGCATGTAAACACAAGCATGATATAAACGGGAAAAAGCACTTCCCAAAAGTATCTCCAAAAGATCAGTTTAATCCGGTAGATGGTAGTTCTACTGTTTTTGTGATCGAACATTCACACGAAAAAACAAGCGCAAAAGATGAAAGTCTTCATAAACTTGGCTTCAAAGCACAACGGGGCGCAAGAACTGAGAGCTTTCCTGGCGTTTCAATCCTGGAAATCGCCGAGAGTCTTGATAGCTTTGTTCAACTGGGAGTTATTAAACTTATAAGTCAAGAAAACGCAGGTCGCTGGTGTATTTTGGTGAGCAGTCGAATTGTTCGCGATTATCTTGTTCAAAGTGGGGTTACTTTAAGTGGGAGGAGATTCGAACTGTTCGATTATGCTGATGTTAGATGACAAAGTTTTGAATTTTCACTACCAGGCTTCCATGGGAGAAAATAAATAAAAGAGCATGCACGTCCGAACGGTTTTATGGTTTGAAAATCAGGGGGTAGTACTTCCGCTGCAGACGTAGCTAGAACTTCCGATCAACGGCATTCCGACCGGAATCCCTGTAAACTTGTTTTGGCCAGGTTTCTGCGAGATCGGAACTTGAAATTAATAAAGGAAATGATAAAGCAATAAAAGTGTTCCATAATAGGTGCCTGTATGAAGAATTCTCCGAATCCGATGACAAGACCACATTAGTACCAAACAGCTACTGGGAAGATCAGGCATGCAGGCCAGTGAGCGTGGAAGTGGTGTCATAGATGGAAAATGATTGGTCATATTCTTCGGGAAAATCGAAAGAATGACTGCAATGTTGCTATCAATCTCGTTCCCAGTAACCTCCCTTAACGATTTCCGAATGTGTTAGCATTAAACCGGTATGCAATCGCCACAAAATTACAACTGTTGTTGCCCCAATCGTCGGCGTCTTGCCCGAAAAGTTCCCCGGGCTCGAACGCCTATGATCACTGCGAACGTTGTATTAGTATAGGTAATCACATGAGGCCAAGTACTATTAAGGATTAATTGCACGAGAGTTTTCAAAATTTTCCAAAATTTTGAAAACTCTCGTGCAATTAATCCTTAATAGTACGAGGTCTCATGGGATTACTTGTTTATCAATAAAGGGCAAAATTTATACGAAGGAAAATCACGCGCGCAGTCTATTTTTATCTGGGAAGCCTGTTTAGCGCTACGGCAATTAACGGATTAGCCAATCATTAACAGGTAATCATGCCCTCTCTTGATTACTAAAAATGCCCTCGATTAAGAAAAAATGCCCTCTCTCTCAACCAATCAGCGCTCAGTAATTTTGCCCTTTATTGATAAAGCAGGGGAAATAACTCGGGCTTGACAGCAGGCACTCGTTACGCAATGCCAGAGGCACTTGTTTCTTCGTTTTACGCAACAGAAAAACCATGAAACTTCTTGAGAACTTAGCAAATCTTTTTCATCTTCATAGAGTAAACCTCGTCGAACTCTAGGCTAATCAACACAGTAATCGTGTAGCTATATATAGGTAATCGTTAAGGCAATCGATGAAACTTCTTGAGAACTTAGCAAATCTTTTTTTATAGAGTAAACCTCGTCGAACTTCACACTTGGCTATAAATCACCACAGTAACCGTGTACTGTAGCTATATATAGGACGGTAATCGTAAAGGCAATCGATTTGCAGATAAACGTTTGACATTTGCTATTGAAAACTAGTACAAAAGAAGTCTATTGTACACGAAAGACAAGTATGTTGGAATAAAAAACGAAAGTTGGCTTTGTACGTAGAAGATTAATGGTTTTTCCAAAATTTAATATAAATTTTTGGTTCTTTGAAAGAAAAAGAATAAATCAAGATATTTCCTTTAGACATCACCCACGTAAAAAAGTCTTTTGTTGGTTGTTTGAATTCCACAGGTGTGAAAAGATTTCAAGCAAGCTGAAAACCTGTCAGCGAGCGTTCATCCGTACCGCTGATCAATTCTTTTTGACAGGACAGTAGGACAAAGCCCATTGAAGACCTTGAAGCATTCAAACAAACTATCGGAGAATTTTCTATGACGTGTCTTTACGAAAACTTGTCCTTTTAAATACGATATTTTCTAGCACTTTTATAAGTATTAAAATATGTGTCAAAACCCCCCAAAAAACCCTAAAGCAAGAGGCAAACGAAAGTTGGGAAACGCTGAAGAAATTTTTGCTCCTTAAAATTGCTCCTCAAAACATCCAATTCATGAGCCCACAAGTTCGTCAGCGGTATAACAGACGAGTGGTCATGAAAAATGGCCGAACACAGTACAGGATACATCTGCAATTGTCTTGTATGTTTTGTGCTTTTCCTTTCTTTTAGACATTCTTATGGCGTACTATATTCATCAGCCGACCACACAGTTCTTTTAGAAAATGATACAATCTCCAATGTAATTCACAATAGCCAAACAGCATGGGTAGTAGAGTTTTATTCCAGTTTTTGTGGACACTGTCACGCTTTTGCTCCGACATGGAAAAAGTTGGCAAAAATGGCGAAAGGTGAGTGACGACGAGTAAAATAAATCCTCAAGTAAAATATTATTATGATGGGAAGTGATTCGAAAACATCGAAGGGATAGCAAAGACGCGGATAACGAAAAGCGATTCGTCGATCTGCTCGATGATCGTCCATTGTTTAGATCTGATATATTTTTAATGACATCACGAAGCGATCAGACCGGCGAAAAGGGAACGCGAGAGAAATTTTAACGATACTATCAGAAGAGAAAAATCCGTAAAAATGCCCTTCATTTGCCAAGGATGGAAATAATTTGCTTTGTATGGGTCAGTTCAAACGATCTAAATTTAGTTCACTAACGTCAGCTGTAGTTCCTTGCCGTCTTACTTTGTTGTGATGAATAAATAATCAGGGAAGTAAAAAAGAAATTCAATTCAATTTATTCGTTGTTATTCGTTGTAAGAGCTAACTAAAGTTTAATGCTGTTCAAAGCGAGCTTTAAACTTGGCCAACTGAATACAATATAGAGGATATTAGGCTTCCGCGCGCGGTACTTGATGAAGAACGCAAATACCGTGATGTAGAAGTAAACTTAAGGGGAGTGTTAATTTGCATGGAAATTGTACGAGAAAACAGCTGGCTTTAGCAAGCTCATTCTATGGAAGCCTTCTTTTTCTTCTTCTATTTTATTTTAGCATCCCAGTTTTGCGTTTCATTTTTCTCTGTTTTCAATAATTATTACGAATTTATTTGTAGTCCTGTTTTTTATTAAACCAAATTAACTTAACATGTTGCCAAGGAATAGTAAAGGCACAAAACATATGGCTGTATGTAATTTTAAAACTGCATGGTCCAAAGACCCAAAACATATATAGAGCAGAGTTATGGTAAAATGGCTGAGTCAGAGTACAGCTGAGAAAATGGTTTTTCTCAGGTTGCCCTTTGGGCAAGTTGGAGCCATTATAAAAGATGCTGGCCTGAAAAAAACATTCAAATCTCCAGATGAGATTTCAATATTGTTAAAAGTGGCCAAATGATTAAAAAAGAAAGGAAAAATGTTTGCAAATTCCATGATATACACTCCACCAACATGCAAAATTACCCCATACAGTAAGTGCTGAAATTCAGTTTTCTACATTCTTCATTCCCTGCATCTGAGGTGACAGCTAGTCTGGAACATCAGGAGATTCACTCAGTATCCAGAATGCTCACTGATGTTCTGGGAGATTTAACAGTTATTATTTGTCAGCTAGAAGGCCTTTGTTTTATGTAATTAAACAATATAAAAAAGTCAATAACCACACTACTGGGAAGTGATGGATAATTTAGCTAGCCTTATATCAAGATATGTAAATTCATACCTGCCAACCTTCCCAGATTAAGGAGAGAAAGGTATTTTTGTTACTCTATGATGTTCTACTTTTGCTCCTTGTAACTTGCAATTTATTTGTCTCAGATTGGAGGCAACTTATACATGTAGCTGCTATTGATTGTGCAGAAGAACGCAATCTTGCCACTTGTGTACATTACCAGATACAAGGTTACCCATCTGTAAAAGTGAGTTTGATTTATAAACAATTTTTGTTTTCTATATCTATCAGTCCCTTGTATAATCCTGTCACTTAAACTCATCACCAATAGATGAGTGTGGGAAGGTGCCTGAAATCCCTGTGGCAGCTGCCAGCATGCACAAATGGTAACCATGACAACCACCAGGCACACTGAGCAAAACTCTGTGAAAGAAATCATGAAACTTACCCATACTTACCAATAGGGATGAGAGGGAAGGGAGCAAAGAATGATTGAAATCCCAGCTACCAAAAGGTAATATGAGCATATGGCTTGACTTTAACAGGAGACCTGTAAAATTACTGAGGCCCTGCAAAGCGTTGGGGAACCCCAGATTCACGAATGAGACCTCTGTCCAGCATTGTCTTGAGTTTAACCTCGCCTAAATACTTTTTGTGAAACAAAAACCTGAGCATGCTTTCTTGAGTGTGGCTCATGAGATGTGCCTGTTTTCATTTCCTGACTACAAAATGATTGCTATACATGTAGATGACTTCTAACCATTGTATCTTGGGTTCCCTTTCAATCCTGGGATTGTTGAGATTTATAATACTGAAAAAATTATGATGTCACAAAAAGTTGATGGAGTCAACTTTTCAACTACCTCGAATCTCCACAAATCAAAAATGCAGATTTTGCATCTGTTATCCATTGGCTTTGGTTTCATCCAAAACAGATGTAAGCTGTGCAAGTTTTCAGCGTTTCTGTGTTCTGGTCACGTGACTTTTCAAATATGATCGCAAATGCCAAAAGTGAAAGCAGCCTTCAATAGAACATGCATGGCAAAGAAACTAATTTCAGGAGTTGAAGGAACCCAAGATATGATGGTTAGAAGTCATCAAGAGCAACCATTTTATAGTTAGGGGTAGCCCCCCTAAAACTATAAAATAGAGCCAACAAAATGTAATGATATGTTATAACCATTTATATCCTATGCAAAATAACTTGACAACCATTTCCTATGGATCCTGTGTTGAAAACTTTGCAAAATGATGTATGCTACCAAATGGTTTTCAACCACAGAGTTTTCAGTAGAAGGTAGCAACAGGCAGATTTCCACATTCTTTAAAGCTTTGAAGACAAAAGTAGTACCTAGTCTGGCTTGAAAATACAGTGGTTTGTTTATGAAGCTTTTCTCTTGAAGCTGCCTGAAGTTGCCTATGCAGCTGTCTATCTTTAAAGACATTTAAGAATGAGTTATATAAACATTTTAAATCAAAGCAGCTTAGGGATAGGATTTTTAATCCATTTTAGATCTAATGAATTCATCTTTTTGACGTAGCTTTTAAATTTTAATCTTTTGTGCATTTTAACTAGGTTTTAAATTAATTTTACTTAATACCCTGGTTGGGAGGGGGGGGGGGGTTAGAATACTTTGACCCATGTTTGGGTATATGGGTGCCGCTGGAGGTTCGAAACCCTGACCCTGTTAAGGACCAAAATAACCTCAAACATATACCCTATCTAAACAGGAAACATTTTTATATACTTAAGCGCAAATATCTAGTCCTGAAAATGATCTACCGTAATGTTGTCTGATGACCGGCTAAATGAAGACTGATGAATGTTTCTGATTTTGCACATGCTTAAAACTCAACGAAAGTGTCAAAGCCATACCCTGTACAGGACGACTCCTAAATATCCATACCCTGTTTAGGACAGACTTGCTTGAATTATATACCCAGGACTGAGGGGTCAAAAACCGTACCCCATCCAGTGGCACGTTTCTGTATAGCCCATATAATGGAGTACCCCTCCGGGACTTAGTATTTAATAGATTTTTAATTATTGCATATTTAGGGGGGCCACAAGTTTATTAGTTGTCCAACTGTTATGTGTTACCCTCTATAAAATTAATAAAATTTGAATGATTGATTGTCATTTGATTGACTGATTGAGATATTGGTGTCTTTATCTTTTTCTTTAACTACTAAGAAACCTGTGGCCAATTATTATATTCACATTGTAACAGGGTTAGACGAAATTTAAAACTCAGTTTGTCCTTGGGGCAAGCTGCAATTTCATGTTACTAGCCGAGCCAATCATTTCACTAGTTCCAGGCTATCAGACAGCCGTTTTGTCACGCCCTGTGTAACCGGCTTATTTCATGGATTATTTTCTCACACCTTAACCAGTGGTCAAGTGATCGTGCATTATATTTTGTGTCAAGTCTGTATTCTTATTGCTCCTTCTTTTTTTTATCTTTCTTGAACAGTTTTTTAATGCATCAGCTCCCACATCTAATCTAGGAGAAACATTTCAAGGTACGTTTGTAAACAACCACTCCCGTAAATGACTGCCCCTGTAAATGCTTTTGGAAATTACAAATTGACCTTTTCCTTTGTTTTAAGCTTTTGCAAGAGACAACTCATTTGCATATGTCAGCACTTTAATAAAAACCTATACAGCTAATTGAAATTAATGATCAACTATTCATCACAATTAATATTTGATTAACATTTCTGTAATGATATTTATTGATTAAGACTTCACATACAAGTTTAGGATTATTTACATTTATAAGAGTTTGGTAAGTGATCAGCCTCTACCATGTTTCAGGGTGTGGCCACTTACTGGAGCCACTGCCATAAATGACCAGCTCTTGTTACCCCATGACGTAACTAGAGAGTGTTCTTAAAAATCCAGAACTTGCATGAGTGCAAGTTCTTTACTTCTGTTATAAACAGTTGAAGAAATTGCACACATCACACGTGAGTGTATATAAGACAGCTGAAGCATGGAACTGCATGGCTGAGGAACTGGGCATAAATTATGTTTACATCCATTCTCATTGACTCCAATAGGAGAAAAGACTCTTCTTAATCTTCTTCATGAAATGGTCAAGGTATCTGAACGACAGAAAACTCTTGGCTTAGTTCGTACAGATGTGGACTTCATACCAATAGGGTAAGGAGGTTTTAAAAAATGCATTGACTATCTGTGTTTGTGTTTGAAAGTAGTCTTCTCAAACTCATTAATAATTCATCACGTCAAAACAAAGGAAATCAGAACTGTGAAGGAGGTTTGAAAACCTGATCTTAATTAGCATAGATTTTTACAATTTTATTTCTTTGTTTTCTCCGTAGTTTTAGTTTCGTTTGAGAAGATGTATCAAACACTCGAGACAGTGTTTCATCACAATTTCAAACACCTCGAAGTTCGTGAAAAATACTCCACTGTGCGTTGTATTTTCAACTCTCTTCTCAGTGTTTGAAATCGTGATGAAACACTGTCTCTCGTGTTTGAAATTAGTCTGTAGTTCCTTTGGTCCTTGACTGTAAGCACTTCTCATACATTGTATTGCTTATCTAATTTCTTTGTCCACAGGAATGAATTTGTAACCAGTTTTCTTGAAGGAAGAACAGCATATGATGAGCTAGCATTGATTTTTGAGGTACCAACTTCATATATTGGTCGCGAGGTGAGTTGAAGTGATATTGATTACTTGGGGCATGTCTTGTCTACTCGTGTAAAACAGTGACTACTGACGGTATGTTGGTAGGGAGGGGTAAAAAGAAGGTTGATGATAAAGAGTACATACTAAATTGTCCGACCACAGGGAAAAACGAACGCAAGCCAGACTTGTAACACTCGACTGACAAATGACTCTTTGCTTGACTGTGATGATGATTACTCAGGTTCTCAAACTCGCTACTACCAACAACAGTCCTTTTTAGGGTTACTCTCACTTGGAAGATAAGAGTACATGATCAACAATACCATTGTCTTACAAAACCATGTATTAGCCGATTTAAATTTTATGCATTTTCTGTTTACGAATTTGAATTTCTTTGGGGTTTGTACAAACAGTGAAGCCATACATTGTGACTTGGTGAGGAAAGGAGCACTTTATTGACTGGCTTGTAGCCACTTGTGTGAAACCCCAAGAGAACCTGCTTTTGAGCAGTCTATTCACCATGGGTGTAGACTGTGATGTTGGTATGTAACTACAGTGAAGTGAGATCTGCGTTGTATTTCACTTTTTCCAGGTTATGTTAGATACAATGAAATGCCCACGTTTGGGAGTCAGGAGAGTCTTGAATCAAAATGTGAGTGCAATTTGACTGCCAGGTGAAGCAATTTAATATTTGTTTGTGAGCTCACTTCTCTAATTGACCATTTTAACTTGTTTCACAGAAATTTTTGGTGGAAAAATATTCAGTGAAGAAGTTTCCCTCTGTCATTGTTATCCACCGAAAAGGCACATTTCAAGAACTTTCTCAGTAAGTTAAAATTTGCTTGAAATATTGCAACCGCAGTGGTTAAAGACACTGCTGGAGATACAAGATTTGACTCCCCCCTCCCAACTGACTGACTAGACTACCACGCCCAGTCTCTCCCTGAAATGGTGCAAAAACAAGAACTTATGGATTTCCAAATTTTTGTTTAGTGACGAGAAGACCCATGCTAGTTTCAAAAGAGCTCTGGAACAACTTTGTGTTGGAGCCAGGCCTCCTGTAGAACTTCCTGAGGTGATTGAAGCTATGACATTTTACAAGAAACTGCATGGAAAAGAGGACAAGAGAAAACAAGAAGCTGGAAGCAGGTAAGAATCCAATGTTACGAGAAAGGGGACTTCAAAATATCTAAGCATTGGCTGATTGATCAGTTAATCAGCCAGTTGACTGTTTGACTGACTGACCGATGGACTTTCTGACTGACTGACTGATGATTGATTGATAGATTGATCATTAGATAGCAGGGCACCTGTCAATCAATCAATCAATCAATCAATCAATCAATTTGGTTTTATCAACTGGGTTGATAATGTGAATTGGCCACCGTAAAGAGATTCAAGAGCTGACGTTTCAAGCGTTAGCCCTTCGTCGGAGCGAATTGAGGAATTATGGGTCGTGTGTGGTTTATATACAGAAAGATGGAGCTATGCTATTGGTTGGTGCCTGGTAACGTGAAAAACAACGGAATAAATTAGTTGAATGAAAAGCGTTTGTTTATACCATGAGGATTAAGAGTGCCGATTTGAAAATTAATTTTTGTTCTAGAGTTTTGCGGCTTTCGGTGCTTCCTTGATGAAGGGAAAAGCCGCAGACTGCCATATGTTGCTTAGAATGATTGGGGAGATTAAAGTGTCTTGCGACCGGTTTAGATGCATTTTTGTCGTCTTTCTCTAGGTCACAAAGGTGTTCTCGGAATCGCCCAGTTGAAACTGGGTAGCCATCCTTAGTGTTTACATCAGTAATTTTTATAAAGGTCAGGTACATAGGACTTAAATAAACACATAGAACACACATAAACACACAGACAAAAACTAAGTTAACTAAGTTAAAAAATTAGAGAAAATAAGCTGGAAGACAAAGTATATAAACAGATTAACTAAGATAAGAGAGGAAGTGTAATTTACAGAGGTATAGATAGTTCAATCAGTTCGTCAGTCAGTCAGTCAAGTGAGTTAGTTTATTTGTGTTTGAGTCATTTAGTTCCTAAGACCTCTTATAATTAGTGCAATTTTAACCATTATTTAATATTGTTTTTATGTTACTCCAAAACAGTTCTGAGGTGTATATGCAAGACTTAGAAAGTGGTTTGTCCTTCATGCTTAACATAGAAGTTGCGAGCAAGTCGATTATTCAAGGCCAGGAATACTTGGCACTCAGGAACTTCATAGGAATGTTGGCAAAGGTAAGAAAATAAGGGAAAAACACCACTGTATAACGGCCTAAAAAAACTCGGGCCGTGGGCAAACAAACATTCTCGTCGGCTCTCATGAAAACTTGGACCTGGAGCAGGTTCAAGCCAATGACAGCATGCAAAGGTCATACAAAGGTGATACGAAAGTGTAAGATAATTTGTCTGTCTTGCAGCCAGCAGTGCTCGAGACAAGCGGTATCCACCTAACTAGAGGCTAATAAAATATTTGGCTTTGGCTACCAGGTTAAGCATTCTTACTAAAACAAAACAGGAAAAACTTTGAATAGCCAACAGTTCAATACTTTGACTTGTCACCAACAAATAAGGTCAGTAAGTTAAAGCGTTAGTCTCAAGCGCTGACAAGGGATGTGTTTTTTCAAAGATCTAACTTTTGTCTGTTGAACATTTTCCAGTGTTTCCCAGGAAGACCATCACTGGCTGAGATGTTCAACCATTTACACGCTAAACTACCTCTAACACGAACAAACTTATTCAGGTCGGAATATATACACGATGTTCAGCAATCCCAGGTAAGTTCTTTAGTCCGAGTGGTTTGTCTCACCTCGAGCCAGAAATTAAAGCTCGATGATTCTCTGGGGTTAACCCCGCGGAGTTGATCCCTCGGGGTTAATCCCGCGGGGTTGATCTGGCGGGGTTGAACCCGCGGGGTTGATCCCGTGGGGTTGATCTCTGTGGTTGATCCCGCGGGTTGGCACGGGTTTCGTTTCTTTCTCCATGCGCGATCCATAAGGGAAAAGATAGAAAACAGAATTGGTGTGACCTAGCTCCAACATAATTGCCACGCCCGAGGGTCCTCCTTGAAGCTTTAAATTTTACCGTGTTTAAATAAAGTTTTATTATTATCATTATCATTATTATTGTTGTTGCTGTTGTTACTGATTGAAGCGTGTTCTCATTAATCGCCTTTTAGGCAAATATCAAGTCCAGAAGTGGATCGCCTCTATATCCTCTTCCAAAGAAGGCAAAATGGATCGGTTGTTCCGGCAGTGAGGCGCACTATCGCGGCTACCCGTGTAGTCTGTGGACTCTATTCCACACACTGACCGTCAACTGCGGATCCAGGCATCAAATACCAGGTCTGGATGTTCTTAAACGCATCCGGGAATTCATCCGCTACTTCTTTAGCTGCGAGGAATGCAAAGAACACTTCACGGAGATGTCCGCGAACCTCAAGAACGAAGTCAGTTCCCACGACGAAGCGATCCTCTGGCTTTGGCGAAGTCACAACAAAGTCAACAAACGGCTGGCTGGAGATCGCAGTGAAGACCCGAAGCACCCAAAGGTTCAGTTTCCATCCAAAGACCTGTGCGAGGAATGCCGATATGGCGAATCCGACAATGGCGACATTCGGTGGAACGAAGCTCTTGTGCTGGAATTTTTGAAGAACCATTACGGTGTGGACAACATTAGGATCAAGAAACCGCCTGCACGGTCCGCTCCAGAACTGGAGGACACGGATATTGTAAGCAAACAGTCCAAGCGTCATTTTGTTGCTCATCTTAGTTTGATCGGTTTGAGCTCGATCGACGCCAGCATGTGTTTGATTCTTTACTCTGCGATAGCCATGGCTGTCATCGCCTTGTATGTCTATTTCATCCGAAGACGAACGAGAACCGTTAAGCTTCGTGTTCACACTCCATAACGAGTTGCAAGTTCACCGTACGATGAACTTGTAACTGGTCATTTCAAGCATTCGATGCCGGCTAACCTTTTGTTGCCCTCCTAGACAGGAGTAATATTTATTTATTTATATGCCTGAATCAGGCCGAATATTTCGTCAATTGAATCTAATGGAGTTGTGACTTGATCAAGTACCGGGAGGGGGAGGGAGAATCCCATACAAATGGGACGCGGATGCTCGTCTCGTTTAGTTTGTTTAGGACAGAACGCCAGTATTTTCAGCTGTTCAGGTTTGGAAATGAAGAAACAAAATACCTCCATACTGTGTTGGCGCTCTTGACGGATTAGGCATGAAAAATTCTCTCTTTTCAGGGTCAAGAATGCTTGAGCCGCGTCCGGATCGATCTCCTTAGGGGTTTATTTAAATTTTCCGACAAGCTTCCCCATCCCTTAACAACGGGAACCGCCCCTCCTCCGGATCAAGTAATCACACGTAGACACCCGTGGATAAGAATGTGAATTTTTAAAATTATCATGAAAACATAATGTAAAAGCAGTTGAATAGAAAAATTATAATTGATCTCAAGAGAAATTACGTTGGTCTGTTTGCCCTCAACGTGTTTGGCCCGCTTAAAACTAAATATATGAGGTGTTTTTCCACCAAATTAGGTGATATCTTTAAGATTTATTTTAACCTGTTTAATCGTCAAGCGAACAGCTCCCAATCTGAACCATTCAACATCATCCATGAATATTGCTGCACAGGAAAAAATGCGCAGGAAATAGTTAATTAACATTGTTCTAAAACTTTAGAGAAAAACAAACAAAATAGAGTTATATATTTTTACCACAGATAAAACCTCGAGCGTCTGCAAATATTTTAATGAACAAAATGTAATGAATATTCTTTCAATGTAAATAATGATATTATATAAATGGATAATTTTTAGAGTAGTATCTATCGGAACACCTTCGGAGCCTACTGGAATCACACCTCGTGCCATGGCAGGACTTCCTTTTAATAATACTCAATAGTATGCATTAGATAATGAGGCAAACTCTTATTCGAATTTAGTTCATGTTTTTCAATAACAGCAGTTGTGATTTTAGTTTCTTCAGGGAATTTGATGATCTGTCAACAAGCTTCCCTGCATCGCTGATTTTATTTGAATACTTACAGACGAAAATTACCGACGCCTTTGAAAAAGATCTCTAATAAATGAAATGAAATAATAAGTGATGGCTTTCTTTACTGTCGATCTTGAGAGGTCTTACAAGTTGTGTTCCGCACATTTTGTTATTGTAAACTCCCACTGGCTTTGTGTATCTGTGTTACAATTAGCGAATTAAGATCGAGTTCAAGGCTGCTTACCATTTTGTCGTAAAGTCCTGTTTCGAATTTACCTACCAAACTGGCTGAGTTTGTGCTAACCGTTTAACTACCAGGAGTTCCGTTGCGCTCACCTCCATAAAAGGGCCTGGAAACGGAAGATTTGTTGGTAAGAAATGAAAGGGGAGTACCTCGGAAGGTTTTCCACAACTTTCGAACTGATTTTCAGGAAAATAACCTTTCCATTTGAATTCAAATTGAAATTTCCGGCTTTTTGGCTAAATGGTAAGCATCCCTGACGTCAACTCTTGTTTGGAATCTGATGCAAACAAAGTTGGTCTTGCATGACTACATGTATGACTGCAGCCGTTGATTTGTTGACGCGCTTTGTACCCGACTCTCACGCTGACTGTTTGTTCTTTTTCCAGGAGTTTGCCGATTACTTTGTGAGACAGTTACGAACACAAAGATACAAGACAGAGGACAGTAAACACGACGCGCATTCTGACACTGACGCAACAGCAAAAGACATAGATCCATTCACGGAAATTATCTGAAAGCGTCAGCAACTCAAAAGACATAAACGCCCTTGCAGTAGCGAGGCGACTGGAACTAGACAGACAGACAGACAGACCCTTAATGCATTGTGGGAAATTAGCGCCGGCGCTACACAACACAAGCACGACAGTGAGAACCGACGATTTTACTCACGATTCTTTTGTGCGTCCAACACTAGAACATTTTTGTAATTCATTACTGGTTGCCAACTAACAGGTAGCATTCATTCACTACGAACTTTAAGCATACATACAGAAGATCGCTTAAAAATTTATGAAATAGCCGGCGAAAGACCGCGCGCGAAGGGCATCAAATCACAAATGATAAAATCGACTTACCTGTCCTGTTGTGTGTGTGGGTTTTAGCTTCTATGTATTCCTCTCCGTAAGTAATTTCTCATGGCTAAAAACCCCTGCAATCGCTCTGAAACGAATCCAAACACCACAAAAAACACGTTACACACACAAGAGGACAGGTAAGCCGATTTCATCATTTTTTTCTCCTTATTTTGAATTATTTTGTACGATCGTTATATTCCCATACAAACTCTTATAAAAACGAATGTCATGTTGACGGTTCCCAAAGGAGCTTGCGCTACCTGTGATCAAATCGGAACGAGGGTTCGTTCTGCGATCAGCCACCATTCAAGTCGTGTGAGCGACTTTGAGCAGCTCTTGGTCAAAGTGAACTGTTGTTGCAGCAACTGTCGGGTTTGGGTTTGGCAAATCTTGAACTGGTTGAAGCAATCGTAAAGTCGCGAATAGTCTCATCTACGTTCGATATATCAAAATTTTAATATGGCACCGAGGCTTTCTGGTTAAACTTCTTTCTATATTTGGTTTTGTTTTCTTTGTATCAAGCCTCTTGTAGGAATGAACAGAGAAAGGAAAGTCAAAAATGTCCAACCAGGAAGCCTCTGCACCATCACCGAGAATGACGATCAACAGAGCACTCATGGGCCTGGTCGATCCCGGGGGTGTGCCTGAGCTACAAGAGAAAACTTGGAACTAACGCAAAGTTGGCGAATCATAGGCGTACGGGAACCTTCGGGGGGGCTAGTGCAACCTCACAATTCCCGAATGCGCGTTGGCATTAAACCAATATACAACCGCCCAAAAATTGCAACTCTTGTTGCCCGAATCCTGCGCGTTTTGCCCGAAAAATGTCGAAAATTTTCGAAACCGTGGGCCAATAGATCCCCGGACCCCCGGCCCGTCCGCCTATGTGTTAACTGTGGAGTTGTTATGCATGACAAAGTAGCTTGTTCCCCTCCCTCCCCCCACCCCCACCTCTTTCCTTCGGTCGCGTTTGCCCCGCATTTTCTCTCCCATTGACCGAGAACTTCAGTGGAACAGACTAATGGCAGAGTTTTTTGAATAATACCGCAATAATGTTTCAAATTTAGCATTTATGTTTTAATAACAGCTGTAAAAAACCGCCAACCTATTTCATTTGCAATATTTACACGTGTTTTCATTTTTCATTTTTTTAACATTCCAAAGCTTTCAGTTTCTTGCTTTTGCATCCTCTGTTTTGGTTGCAAATGTGCATCTGTTGTTTAAAGACTAGACTGATGTTGAGTAAAACGTTAGAACCGTCCATAAGAAGTTGATGTGTTTTGCTCTACCTTCACAAATCCTATATAGACATCCATTGATTAGCTGACGGTCATTGTCGCACCAAGACAGAAGAAGAGGCGAATTTAAATTGGATGAGTAAGACAGGCTGCCAATTTTCGCTCATTCTAGACAAGGTGGCATGTCGCTGGATTTGTCGCCTCGTGTGTTCTTGGAGGTGAAAAGTTACACTCTTGACTACGAAAAAATAATAACAACAACGTCGATTAAAAAATGAGTTTATATTTTACCTAAAACTCTCGCGGTACCCTGAAGTCATTTACTTTGGTTATCACTATCAAAGCTATCACGAACTGAATCTATGACATCACGATTAATTCGAAACAAAAATGTAAAAATTAGCCGTCGTGGCTCACGTTCTCCACACAACGCAGAATCTGGTCATTTCACGTTGTTGTTTTGCAGAGGACGGCAAAGAAATGTACAAAGAATTATAACGCACGTGCACAGCCATTGTTCTCCTCATTAAACCTTTTGTTTAGTGACGTTGCCGTTGCCGTTGCCGTCGTGGTTTTCTTAAGCTCCCTAAAATTATCTCACGACCAAACGGAGATATTACTTCAAAAATCTTGTAGTATAGACTACGAGCATCCCCCTTTTTTTCTTGGTCCGTCGAGTGAGATGGAAAATGAAATATGGTCGCGTGAAATTTGGGGGAGAGATGACTATATGTGCCGCGTGGGAAAGGCGCTTCTCATCTTCCCGTCCCAAAATTTCGAGCGACCATATTTATTTAACGCCTTGTGTTCTTCACAATGTCAAATTAACCCTTACTAGGCTAGAAAAAGTGTTCTCGAAAGAAGTTTAGTCAGGGATATTTTTACTGGCACCCAACACCTCGCCACACATACGCACATGCAAAGTCGAGGTAATTTGCATTTTAATCCTCCTCGTGCTGTGCACTCTGTGTTTGAGTCCTTCGAAGCAAGGAAGAAATTCGTTAAAAAATCTTGAGAAAAATCATCAAATTTGAGAAGGAATTGTCAAGGTTTTTGCACCTGAAGACCTGGTATGGACCAACAACTCACTTCTGATGGAGTAGCCGCGAAACATGGTAAGAGTTTAGAAACTTGTGAGCGTTGTAAAACTGATGGAAAGTTCGCGTCGCTGTTGTGGACTTTGTCCAACATGAATGTCCTTTCACAGTACATTTATTGTTCGCTAAGTCCGCTAAGTAGTCAAAGACAGCGGTAAGATACCAAGGGATACAAAATTATTTTCCAGATTTCTTGGTTATCGGTGAACGTACATTCGTTATTCGTTGTCTTATTCAACTGGGAAGGCAGACCAGAACTAAATACTATTTTTCCCATGGATTTTTTTTATCACTTTGGTCTGATATATTTTTTGCATTTTCAGGTAAAATACCATTCAAGAGTTGACAACACATGGGAAGGAGAAAGAAACCAGCCCTGTAACTGAGAACATTGCGCAAACATGGTAAGTACCATTATAATTATAAGCAGGCTGGTTGCCCTGTGGTTTCTGCCAAGGAAATTTGAAACCTGTTTTTCAGTAGCCGAGTAGTTTTGTATTGTTCGTCGCTGTTCCAGTCTGTACTTTCATTTAATTGAATATCTGCGCAACATTTGAATTTGGAGCACAGATATGTGTGAACTACAACTTCCACCAGGGTCCAGTAAAAACCAGTCTTACATGATTACACAAGGAAATATAAGAAGTTATGCATTGTTTTCTGTAGTTAACGATTTGCATGTCTTAGCCTCGGTGGTTAATTTCTCTCTTGTAAACTTTGAAGGTTGTGTTATTTACTGACTCGTCAAAAATCATTTCCACGAGATAAAACACATTGAATTTTTATGATAATAGCATTTTGACACAATATTTTCACGCCCGTGTATATTTACTCTATAGCGAAGATATTTGTTTACAAACATTGTTTTGTATTTAAATTGTCAACAAGTTAAACAAAAGAGCTTTTTGTTTCACCAGTCGATAGTTTTCTGGTTGGCACATTTATAATAATGGTTGCGTCACTGATGTCTTCCCTATATGACGCAAACCCCGCTAAATTGAAACTCGCTAAAAGTTCACTTCACAATGTTGCGAATTATCTTTAGTAAAAGTTAATTTCCGAGTTCAAACAAAGAAATTTGACAAATTGTAACGTTTTATGCTTTTTGTGGATTTGTAATTTTTAAAACGTAACAAGAATTTTGCGAACGTCTTGCCTCCACGTGCAAAACTAAAATGCAAATTTGACAGTGTTCAAGGAGGAGAGCGAACTCCCTTGCATTTTAATCTTTAAGTAAGCCATGAATCTTCAGTGTGTTTCTTTTGATTCAAATGTTATTTTATGTACTGGAAGATATGACTTGACGGGTCCCAGGAATTTTATTAACTCGTGAAAGGTGCGCTTCTTTAGGGTGAACTTTATGTGTGAAAATTAATTCCCAAAGGAATTAGCCTTGAAAGAGTTGGAGTTTTGAAATTAAATGTCATAACATAGAACGACTATTTGAAACATATCGTGTTGGAATAGTTTTGGAACATTACATATTCTTT
The DNA here is from genome assembly GCA_947652115.1 of Blastomussa wellsi. Lineage (NCBI taxonomy): Eukaryota > Metazoa > Cnidaria > Anthozoa > Scleractinia > Plerogyridae > Blastomussa > Blastomussa wellsi. The sequence continues at coordinate 9,884,570 of OX393563.1, forward strand.
TTTCGTAAAAAATACAGACAGATAGTCGCTCGTATGTCCAGATAACAATCGACAAAAACCTGACACAGGTTGTAACCGAGTCCATAACTTCCCTCCTCAATAGAGTTTTAATTGACAAAAACAGAAAAAAGGTGTGAATCGGAAAAGGTCCAAACAGATAGATTTTTCCCAGC
>OX393563.1:9889942-10002442 GCA_947652115.1 Blastomussa wellsi
ATCCACACTTGTACAACTACAACTTGAATAATTTAGCCCGGATTTCATTCATGTTTGGTGTAGCTTAGCAACTGACTTACATATAACAATAGTGATTGGCATACTTGATAATTTCTAGAGTAATTCAATATGTAAACACTGCTTGTAGGTGTGTAAACATTGGTTAATTAAAGTTTGTCCTGTAAATTGAAAACAACAAGAAATAAACACTTTAAGTTTCAATTGTCTTTTATTTATTGTCTTTGACTTTATTCAAAGTACATTAAAAGTACAAAGGATCAAAAAAATTCGCGCTTTTAAAAGGGGCCTGGGAACTAGTCAAAATGTAGGCTATCTCTTGTACTATATTTTGTCTATGTTGGGTTGCCCAAAAGGAAAAAAATTCTTCGAGTTTGAACAGAGTCTAGTCAAAAATCAAACATATACTTCGACTTTTGAAGGGGCAAATCCGTTGCACATTGCAAGAATTTTCCCGCCAAAAGACTTAGATATTTTTTGACTCAAAACGAGACACCATTCAAAAACGCAGACTTTTTTTCCAAGGACAATTTTCCAGCTAAAAGACTTAACTTTTTCCGATATTTTTCTTGGCCCTTTTTAAAAGCGCGAATATGTTTATTTTCTGATATTTTTTTTGTTCCTTAAAAAGCGCGAATATTTTTTTCACCGCATTTGTTTCTCAGTATATCTGACTTATTCTCATTTTTTCTGTAAAATAAAAGTCAAATGATATCGGCGAAACCCCCTATTCCACTTGATTTTAATTCACAGTTAATCTTCGTTCTTGAAAGCTATGATAATCTCTATGCTAAGCAAGTGCTAAACATTTTAGTACAGTGTACTTCCTTGACTTGCTTATCACTTCATTCACTCTCTTTTGCGATATCTTTAGAATCTGAAAGAAAAATCAGATTACATTAGTTAAAACATACAGTAAAACCTTAAAAGTAATATGTACATCTGTAGTTTTAGCCATGTTGTCACAAGACTAGAATTATTCACATACTACAGCAACATGGATGAAAGATTTGTCCTATACTACACGAATAAACTATTCTTGGATTTGAAAAAAACTCAGAATGGTGGGATGAAGTAGATTCATTACAATTTCACCTAATGACTATCCATATTTAGATTGTACAGTAACTATAATTTGATTTACACCCTACCCTTAAAAAAAATTAATTCCTTCTTTCTTACATCCATTCTCCAATTTTGGTGCTAAATCAAGACAATATCTCATAGTATGAGTACTATGAGTAGTGTTGTAAGTAGCGTTTTTGTGTTGCAATAATAACATAGCTTAAAGGAGCTACGTCATCGTACGTGCACTTTGAAAAACTTTAGCCTAAATTTTCGTCATTTCCAATCCGTTCCAATCTCCTCCATCCTCAGCCATCCTTGTTCCTTTTTGGTTTAGTATCACTCCTTTGGTGTTTTTCTTCCTTAGCAAACTATTATTTTTAGGTTTGTAAAATTTTAAGGATAATTTGGGTTGTCGAAGAAATAACTCAAATATCGTGGCGTAGTTCCTTTAAAGACTGGAAAACGATGGGCAACAAAGTACTGCTTTCTAAACAAGTTGTTGCAACAAGATCCAGAGACGAGTTGCTGTAAGAATTGTCCCTTAGTCGTGTCTCTGCTTTTTTACTTCAGTGACTTCAAGCCACACTATTTGTTAATGAGATTTTCTTTCACCATTTGAACGTCATTTAAACAAGTGGTATTCAGCTACTCAAATGCTTCATCCCCAGGGTATTGCCCAAGGCAACATACATGACCAAATCGAGTCCCCAAGGGACTGTTTCATCAATGGGATATAAAAGAAAACTGCACTTACGTTTTGCTCTGATGCAGAGAAGATCTTTTCTTTTTACGAGTTGATCCACTGATGTAATCATCCAGAAACTGTGGGTTAAAGTAAAATAAATGAATTACTTTTTATTGGCCAGTGGATGGGATAAAATGTAATGAAGAAATTTAGGAGGTAAACAGGATTGCGATGGGCTACCAGAATGAAGCTTGGAGTATTGCTACTCCTCCCGGAATGTGATGCTAGTCCATTGCATATTACTCCCCCCTGGAATGTGATGCTAGTTCATCTCAGATTACTCCCCCCAGAATGTGATGCTAGTCCATCTCAGATTACTCCCCCCTGGAATGTGATGCTAGTTCATCTCAGATTAATCCCACCAGAATGTGATGCTAGTCCATCTCAGATTACTCCCCCCTGGAATGTGATGCTAGTTCATCTCAGATTAATCCCACCAGAATGTGATGCTAGTCCATCACACATTACTCTGCAGCATTTTGACAGGTTGGCTCAGCAATAATTTACCAGTAACCATTTATACTCCTGGAGAGGCACTTTGAGAGTAAAGAGTATTGCTCCCAAACCAGTGAACCTTAAGCCAGGGCTTGAACCCAGATGGCCAATTGGAAGTCCAGTACAGTAACCATTGGACTAACCACTGTGCCTCCCACAAAGTGAATGGATGACAAGTGTATTTCTCCACCAACTGTGCACTTTAACTTGTTGAATGCCCATGCATGCTGAAACAGGAAAAGGAAAACTGAACTCACCCAGATTGTCTTCAATTACTAAGATGCAGAGAACCAATGTTTTCCAGTCAGGGCTGGTTTCCTTGTACAAGGTACACGTCCAGCGAGTTAAACTGTCAGTAGTACGATAGCAAAATGCAAATGAATCAGTGGTAAATATATGAATTAATTGGGTAACTTAAGGAAATGTATCGATCGGTAGATCGATTAATGTCAGTCAGTCAATAGTCAATCAATCTGATTGACCTGAATCACTCTAAAATAGATTAATACCTGAATGATTAATTAATTGGGCCCAATGACCGATTCCCTCTACGAGAATTGCGCACAGGGAATCAGGGTAGTTGTATTCAACTGTACGTGCCAAGTCTCGAAGAGGTCATGTGTATGATGAATACATGTACAACTACTGTGATTCCCTGTGCACAAGTCTCATAGAGGGAATGGGGGATTAGGGACCATTCATTATTTGTGGGGGGATGGGTAAGAAAATGGGGGAACTTAAATTTAGTCATTGCAAAAAAGGGGGGTCCTGGAGGGGGCCCTCAAAATATTAAAGAGATCATGTCTTAAATTAAATAAAAAATGTAACTACAGTGTATCAATAAGAGCTGGACACCCCAGATTTCATGGTGGGGCACACTATGATTCTTTTTGGAGCACAGCCTTGCACATTATTTTGGTGCAGTAATGGAGTATGATAACACATTTCTTTATTTGGTACTGTCACTTGCTTCAAACACACAGTTGAAGGTGAGTTAGTGAAAAAGTGACGAGAAACTTTCCAGGCTTAAACAAACTGAACTAAAGTGAATTGGAGAACTACCTTAGCCATCATAATCACATCTGTTGGTGTGTTGGTCAAACACACAGGGTCTCTCATCTGCCTGCCCTTTCTGCCCTCTCTTGTTCCAGGAGGGCAGGAAGATGAGACCCGCTGACATGTCCAGGATATATATGGTCAATAATACTCAAGTCAACTCACCTCACGTTTTGTTTCTCGCAGGCTGCAGTCCTCAGGCAAGAGAAAAGCATTTCTTGTTTTACTGTAGCAAATAAGCTGCTCAAACTTCAGAGAAACTGTCTGCAAAGTCTGCAAATGCACAGAAATACACTGACACCTTCCTTTGATGGCTCACATGCCAAAAGTTTGTTTGCCGCCAGCCACCTCTCAAGATCTGAAGGATGATCAGATGGGAAAAATAGGTTGGGGTTTCAGGGTTTTCGGTAACATTATTTTTAAACTACTGGATTCATAGAATAAGCAAGCGTACGTCAGACTTAAGAAATATTATTTGGTGTTAACCATCAGACGTTACTACCGGACGTTTAATTTCAAACAACTGGACATTACGTCCGGCGTCCGGCCTCAAACGAAACCCCTGAAATATATTTTTTCATTTTAGAGATATTGACATTTTTATAGTATGCAAATTACCTTAGTGATGATGTCATGAGGTTTGCAACAGAGAAATGGTAAAATACTGAATACAAAAATATCTATGGAAATATTGAAGCAGTGTTCTTGAAACATGGCACCACAAAATTAATCTGCCTGACAGAATGACACCCTTAGTACTGTATCCCAAAAGGCCTTTCAAATACCGGTAAGTAGAAAATATCTTTCATGTCATATACACTTTAATGATCAGCACATGTACCCAGCACTGAGCAGCAATTTTATTTCTAATGTTTGCTCATTCTTATTAAAAAGTATTGAAAGAAATCAGTGGTAAAAAGAACTGTCAAAACATGTAGTTTATACCCGCTAGTACCGGTAATAAAAAACTATATATCAAAAACAAGAGAATCAGAACTATTCTCTTGTCAAATACCATATTAAACGTAAAAAAATGCTTGGAATACTCTGATCTGAAAGCCCAGTAAATTGCACAGTATACCTCATCTGTAACAGTAACCCCTGTAAACTCAATATCAAAAACCTCTGGTCACATTTATGCCATTCTAGTTTCCCAGGAACATTCTACAAATCACAGACAAAGGAGCACAATATCAAAAATAAAGAATACTTACCTGAAATGGAATTTTTCATGGTCAGAAGCAACTTTCCAGGGAACTTTCCTGTTCTCAATGATTCAGCCTGCTATCCTTCAAAATAAAAGGTACCAACGTTTTTTTTAAAGTCAAAAAGCATTTTTTGCTGTATTTTTGCAAGTATAGAAATTTGTGTTGTATTTGAATAACAAACCAAAATGGATGTACCTTTGCTTGGATCAGGATGGAAGACTGATAAGTTCACTGAATTCGCTGCACCCACTAGTGTGCCAACTGCTTTTCATGCTTATATCGAGTTGAGTCAGAAGTTTTGTTTCCAGCTGATTGCTTTGTTGATCTGGTTGAAAATTGTGGAGTGCAATCCTCTGGTTGCGCATGCATTTCGTCCTTTGCTTCTCCCTCAGTTAGGGTGTTTACACATTGATACTGGTGCAAATTTCATTTCAGGTGAAAAGCAAAAGTTGTACCATTTAAAGTTAATTAAATTTCTACTCTGTAGCACTGCGATGTAATCTGAGAACTACCTACTGCCCAAGATAATGCTGTGATTAATTACTATTACGTAAAAAGTGCACTGAATGTTGATAACATTTTTTAGATAACATAACTTATATTTACCACCATAGACTGTACAAAATTGTCTTAATAATACTTTTTCCATCTTGATGTCTTTTGGTTTCTTGCTATTTCCAGGGATAAACTCAGCATTCATAGCTCCCCTCCTTCCCCTATCAAATGGTATCAAGCTTCTCATAGTCACACAGCTCCACAGTCACTGGCAGGTTTGTCAATAAGATTTGAAGTATGCTGAGATATTTTGAAAGTAGACGGCACTCGGGCCCCTTTTTTTAAGCATTTTGGTAATGACCGCTTTTTTCCTGCTTATCTCTGCCAAATTGTAGCCAGCAAAAACATTTAAGTAGCCGGCGATATCGCTGGTCGCCGGCACTTATTGACAACCCTGACTGGATGGTCTAATTCTCTAGGAGCCTGGTAATTTGGATAGGGAATAACCTCATAAAATGATTACCTGCGACACAGAACACACTGTGTGCCTTTTATTATCTTAAGACATGCACATTCGACAGTGACACAAAAATGACCTTGATGTCTGATATAGCATATTTATTTAATAAGCGACCATTTATGTGTTGCGTTCTTCTCGGAACTGTACTTTATTTGACATAAATAATTTATGTCAAATAGTTAGTTTTGCGTAACACAATAGATGCTATTCTTATTCAATTACGTGCAAATAAGTGGCCCTGCAGTCTGAAATTTTCATGTTGCTCCTTTTTTCTTTCCCTCCTTGAACTTACCTCACCAAGACGCGAGTTTCATGAAATGAATAAACAGTCAAATTGAACGGGTGAATCACATGGAAAATGTTACCCTAATTTTGGCACAAAAATTAGGGCAAAAATGCTAAGCTAACCACTAAATAACCGGAACATTTGTTTTCTAATTCTATAGCTATGGACCAGTTGCAGATTATATGCACTCCTGTTTAAGAATAATATAAACTTCGCTACAAAAAATATAGGTTTTAGAAAAAGGTGAACATTTACATCAATGAAAAGTTCATGCAGTTAAAAATAATGATCAGTTGTACAGTTTCTTTAGTAACCGAGGAATCACTGTTCGCGGTGTCCCAGCTTTGTTCACAGCTTCAAATGTTGTACTTGCTGGAAATGCAAAATGAAACACTCATTTAACTTACTGTTACTTATTTCGTGCAGGATTTAATTTTCACAAAATTCAAGACCCGTGAGTAAAGGTTATCACAAAATGCAATGAGGCAAAATTTAAAACCATGGGCTGGATTGTTCAAAGCCGGGTTAAGATAACCTGGAATTAGTGCAAAATTTGAATTCAGGTATGAAAGCTTAAAAAGTAACTTCAGTTTAATTCTTTTTGTCTATAATTTGATGATTGGATGCTTTAACAAGAATAGAGAAATGCTTTTGAACAAAGGAAAAAGAAACCTGTCCAAATCAGACAACAGATCGAGAAAAGACATTTCGTTAATGCTGAACTGTGTACTATAATGTTGCACTTTGTCCCAATTTCGGAGAACGTAACATATCAACCTCTTTTGATTTTTTTTCAGCACTCTGTTCAATAGTCATAAGATTACAAATAAAAATATGACTTTAAAGACGATAACACCCAATTTGAGATAACCAGCCCATTAATTTCTCATAAAATTTAGTTCCTTTCAAAGCAATTTTCTGCCAAATTGTGAAATTTAGGTCTTGTGAAATTTGCCTCTTTTATTTTTGTGAAGTTCCCATGAAAATAAGTGACAATAAAGTACTTATATGAAGGGTGTCTTCATCAGTTCTCAACTCATCAATCACTTTTTACAATTTATTGGAAGGAGGAAATAGCCTTGAGAACTTGATATCTCTGTAAGCTAGTACAAGCTTAGAGTAACTGGATGACAGCCTGGTGTGTTGGAAAGCAGCGAGGTCTTTACTTAAAGGTTCCTTCCACTCAAAGATTCCAATTTATTTATTTATCTATAATCTGACCATCCCATCCCTTACTTCATAAGTATCTCATTTTTAGTGTGAAGGTGAGAAAACAACAACACTTGTACACTTGTCTGAATTAATTACGGTACTCACCAAATGATTTGACTTGCTCACTTATGAAACTTCCACACACTGTCTCATACTCTTTGTTGGTATTTATGGCTTTAGCAACTGTATCAACCTGTAAAGAAAAGCAAATGTATGTAGAAAACTCTAAGGTTTTAAAGTCCTTTATTACCTTTCCAATACAGTTAAAGACATGGAGGATTCCCTGCATGACCACACACCACTCAAATTAAATGCTCAAAATTTGTATGGTGCATTGTCTACATCTAGGTCCTTTACAATATAATTTGGGTTTATCAACTGGGTTGATAATGTGAATTGGCCACCGCAAAGAGATTCGAAAGCCGACGTTTCGAGCGTCAGCCCTTTGTCGGAGCGAATCCGAAGGAATCGGAATTTGTTGGAGCGAATTCGATTTGCAAATCGGATTCGCTCCGACGATTGGCTAATGCTCGAAACGTCAGATCTTGAATCTCTTTACGGTAGCCAATTGACATTATCAACCCAGTTGATAAACCAAATTATATTGTTATACTTCCCACCGACGCAGCACCACAGTTTCTTTAGAAACTTATTCCCTCTAGATCCTTTACAGTTGCACAAACAAAATCTGCTGGGCCCTGCAATCGCACATGAATTCAAATTTTTACTTCACATTAAAATTGTTGTAATTTATACCTGTAGCATTGTCTTGTGCCTCATCTCAAAAAGTCTGTCCATTAAACCTTTAAACGATGGCTTTCCAGAAAGTAGTTTGTGTTGCTCAAGGGAAAGAAAGTCTGGGCACTGATCTGTGGTTTTAACGTCTTCTTGATTTTCTCTGTAATGTGTTACAAAGAAGGGATAAAATATTACACAATTTCTCTGCTTCTGCATTACTTGCAAAATGAGATCTACGCTTGGTATCTGATCGCGAGCAAATGGGCAGTCCATATGAAAAGTATTTATGGGCCCAAGTTACAGACCTAAATCAAAATTAGGACAAAATGGTCTGTATGGACCATAAATTGAAATTATGGTCCAAATCAGTGTGGGTGTATTGGTACTAAACTAAAGGTAAAGTCTGCATATGAGCCTAGTGGCCCATTAGACTGAAGCTTATCCTGGTATGCGTGTATTGGACATGAATATAATGAAATAAAACATCCAATTTTTTTCCAAGTAACGCAATCAATATTTTCATTGACACATGGATAACCACCATATTTACTTGATTGTGTGTCACAGCAATCCTTAAATTTTTAGTGTTTTGGCTGCAGCGCTTATTAAGGGGTGGTACATATTCAAGGGTGGCACTCTTTAAATGACTGTTCAGACAAATGTCAACAACAAATATAGTCACTTGGAGAACTCTTGATCCTGGTTGAGACTAAGTTGCAAGGCTGTCAATAAGCGCCGGCGACCGGCGATATCGCCGGCTACTTAAACTACAATTTGGCGGAGATAAGCGGGAATAAAGCGTTCATTACAAAAACACTTAAAAAAGGGCCCCCAGTGCTGTCTACGGTCAAAATATCTCCGCATACTTCAAATCTTATTGACAACCCTGAAGTTGTATGATATACTTGTTTTTCAGTTTGTCTCCTCAAATATTCTGGTCTGACAGAATGCAGGGTTGTCAAAATAAGCCGGCAACCGGCGCATTTCACCTAGGTGCTATTTCGAATACTGCGCAGGCTAAACCGAATGTTAGTAGGTCAGTTCTAAGCACAATATTGGAGAAATAAAATGAAAATAGCCACCTACTTTTTGGATGGAACCTGCTACTCAAAAACCTACTGACAACCCTGAGAATGTGGTGTTTATTCTAGGGCTGTGCTCATCAACATTTTACAGTGTAGCGCTTTTTTGGAGCAGTGTGTAATCAAGGTAGTTTTAGCAATAGGTTTGGCAGTATTTGTGACAGTGCACCTGATCTCAGCAAGTTATGATTACAATATTGTTAGGAGGAATCACCACCTTTGAACAACTCAAAACCCTTGGCAGACACATGGTGCCACATTGAGTGAAACAAAATTTGTAGCCTATGTTCATCCCTGATTCACTTATGGTATTAAATCATACTTCTTTGGAATTGTTGCACAAAACAACAAGTTCAAGAGATGGACACGGGAGAGTTGTAATGTTGACTACAATGTTACAGGCCTCATAAGGTTCATTTAAAGTCACAAGATGAAGAGGCTAGGTAGCAAAACAGCTCCATATTTGCACAAGCTCAAAGTACCGGTACGCAACTTAGAGAAAGTGGTCTGAAGAGATTTTCTTTTCCTTTTACCTCTCTTTCTGTTCCATATGGTCTTGATGGGATGACAGCAGTTTATCCCACTTTTCATTTTCTGTTTTCAGCCTGGCAGAAGTAACACATGGTCCAAAGTATAGAGCAGAAGAACAAAATTACAATTAAAGCATTGAGTGAAACCTTCTGTTAGTGACCCGACCCTTGCTTGCCCAAATCTTAATGAGTTGCCATGTAGGAGGAGGTGTAGGCATTTGACTCCTTAGCATGGAGTAACTAGGATTATATTTCTAGACTTGGATGGGATGCTAGTTAATCACAGGGTCCCCCAGCATTAAAATGTGCTGGTACTGTACCCATTTACCAGGCATGCACCTGGTTGTAGCGAAGCACTACGACAGTATTTATGTATCTTGCCCAAGAATACAACAGAGATTGGATTACACTAAATAGAGTTACCACGTCTCCCACAGGGAGTTTAGACTATATGCCATAAACAATTTTTGCTATGAATAGCATTAAAAGTCTCTGTGTTTACCCTGTAAGGAGTGGCAGAGTGTAAATCGATCAACAAAGATTTGTACCTTTCAGTAACAGCTAGGCGCGATGCTGCTTTGGCTTCCAGTTGCTCATTCTTAGGGTTGGGTATTTGCCTGGAATGGATAAAAAATGGCACTACTGGTATTTAAAAGATGGTAGGTAAGGTGAAGTCTTCATACGAGCCTAGTGGCCCATCAGGCCAGAGATTATCCTGGTGTCCTTAACATGAAGCGACTAGGAGTATTTCTACTCCCCCTGCATGGGATGCTCACAGGCTCACAGCATTTTTTGCCAGTACCCATTTATACACATTGGTGGAAAGAGGCACTGTGAGAGGAAAGTGTCTTGCCTAACACAATGCAGTGCCTCAGCCGAGGCTTGAACCCTGACCGTTTTCTTTCTTTGGAAGATTTTTTGAGTGGAAAGAAGATGCTACGAGTCAAGACAAGCATCGTCATCTAGCTACTTTCTTCTATACAGCTAAATCTTGATTTTAACTAAAAAAAACTTTGCAGCCTCCACAAAATCTCATAATTAAACATCTAACTGTATGGTCTCAAAACTGGCAGTCTTACTAATTCCACTCAAATGATGCCCTTTTCAGACATTAAAACTTTGAAAATGACAAGGTGTTTATAACACGGTTATGGTGCAGTGGAACCCTGCCTAATGGAAACCCTGTTAATACAGCCACTTTATTTTGGACCAAACAAAAGATAAGTGTTATTAAAAGATCCTTGATGGCAAACTAATTAACAGGACTCGACTGCAACTGCTAAGGGACTACAGTAATGTCTGCACCAACTAAATGGATATTGCTGGTGTAAAGTGTTTTATAGTAGAACCCCTATTGAGTGACCGCTTATAAGAGGTTGGCCACTTAATGGAGGTTCATCAGAAAGGCATGGTAGCAACATCATTTTATAGTTATTAATGACATTAAAAGGTCTTCACTGAATTAAGTGCTAAACAAATTACATCAGGGCTATAATATATGTGTGTGTTTGAATGTGTTTATCAGTTGCCATTTTCCTTTCAGACTATTATCTGCCATTAGATTGTTGAAAAAAAGGTGAAACTAAGAACATTAGTTCTTGTCGGCCAATCAGTAGAGATGAACCAATACACAAATCATCAACAGGACGACTGAAAGGTGGCCCAGGACTCTTAATAGGGGTGTCCACTAAATATTAAGGTTTTTATTTAGAATATTATACTGACCATACTTTTGGGACTTTGATAACTGGCCACTAATGGGGGATGGCTGCCTAATAGGTGGTCACTTAATAAGCAACCGCCCATTGATTAATTCCACCTACCTGACATTATAATTCTACTTACTTAACTTCATTGCCAGGAGGTTGAAATGCTTCATCAATAATATCACTGTCTGATATCAGTGCTCGTAAATGACCGAAAACTTCTTTTGCTAATAGAAAATGAACAAGGAACAAAAGTAAACAAAAGGCAAATTATTTTCTGCTAAATGGAAAAAAGACACTGTCTTGGGGCATTTTCATGCTGGGAACATCCACAAAATGTTACCAAACATGGCAAATTTACAAGAGATGAAAATTTCACAAAACCTATGAACAATTTTGACATAATGCATTCCTGTCATACAATGTGTTTTAGAAAAGCGTGGTAGTATGGTGGTCAACACAATTCTCCTGAGTGTGTTCGTGAAGAAAATGAAAATTGACAACCAATTATCTGACATGTGAAAAAAGTAGTCTGGACTTGCAAATAACTAGCTTCTGTTGCAAGGAAGAGTTTATCTTTGTTTAAGTTGCATAAGGTAAAGTCTGCATTCAGGCCTACTGGCCCATCAGGCCAGAGCTTATCCCGGTTTCTGTAGCATGAAGCAACAGAGAGTATTTCTACTCCCCCTGGATGGGACACTAGTCCATTGCAGGGTTATCCCCCCCCCCCCCCGCAGTAAATTCGCAGGTACCCATTTATACACCTGGGTGAAGAGAGGTACCATGCTCAAGAGTAAAGTACCTTGCCCAAGAACACAGCACAGTACCCCAGCTAGAGGCAAGAACCCGGCCTGTCCAATCCGGAGTCCAGCGCACTGCACCTCCCACATCAGTTGCATAAAGCATTATGCAACCCTGTTTCTCTACCCTGGATGGGATCCTGTACATATAGTCCATTCCAGGTTTGGAGGTTACCTTTAGTTAGAGTTTTGTTAGGTAGCCTTAACAGTTATACTCATGTGAGAATGAAAGTACCCTGAAAGTAATTGTCCTATTCCCAGGAACATTAAAAAAATAACCCAAGCTACAGGGAGTTGGTACCGATATACTGAGTGCACTGAGCTCCTCCTCTTGGCAGGATTTCTTAGCATTGATTAGATTTGATTAAGGTGGCTCCTAACAGTTTCCAACACTTTATAAGACTTTGATAGGAAATTGTAACCACTCTTTATCAGCTGATGCTACAGTCATGGTGTTCAGCAAATTACCAGTGATCGGTGAACAAGTTGTTATCATTTTTATGACAACAGAATACCACAGTAACAGTATAACCTTCTAAATACACCCTTAATTTTAGCTTTTTAGTTTTTTCGCTGAATTTTGATCAGCTAGATAAGATGAAAGTTTTTGCAAAGTTTCAAACAATTCTTTACATGCAGTTCATAGCCACCTTACTTTTCGGAAATTTAAGGTGATTCTGAACCCCATGTACAGAATTTTTTAAACTTTGCAAAAAGTTTCACATTATCTTGCTGGGCTCGTGTTTGCGTTATTAGCACTAAAAGCTAAAATGAAGGGTGTATTTAGAAGGTTACACTGTTGCTATGGTATGGCAATTTGGAGCCACCTTAAGCAAAAAAAAAACACTGTCATGTATACACTTTAAATTGAGGGAAGTGCATTGGCAGAGACAGGGCAAATAAAATTTGCAATTGATTTTAAAGCTTTAAGGATACATCACGGATAGTTCACTGATAGTTGACCAATAGCTTGCTGATAGTTCACCAATAGTTGACAAATAGCTCACCAATAGCTCATTGACACTATCAGTCGATAAATCGATGCTCAAAAGAAAGATATATCGGCTAAGCAGTGGTCGAGTGTCGGTGGAGTAATGGCCAACATATTTACCGATACTCGACCGGCACTCAACCGATAAACTGCAGACACTCTGTTAGTGTCAACCGCTACTCGGTGGACATACCGGTACATGTATCGTGTTGATGAGCCGACCAACAGTGTTGGCCGACACTACCTACAGTACGCATGATCCAGATAGTCTACATATGAGCCTAGTGGCCCATCAAGCCAAAACTGAGTGTACAGTCAACTCTCCAGGCTCTGATCGCTAGCAGACAGCACTGTGAGGTGAATTTCACTTGTTTATCTGAAAAGTGGTACTACGATGAAGAAATTATGTTCTTGTTCTCTTTTGATTCCAATTTTATATTTGGCAAGAATGCACCATGCCAATTATCGCGCCTCAATTTTTGAAATAAGTCTGATTTTTTGAATGACGAATTTTTGTTTAAACTGTCAGCCATTACCAGATTTGATTTCAGTCGAGTTGCATTGAGAGAGCTGGATCGAGAGAGAACATGACATCATATACTCACTAGTTTAATTTTTTACTGTGTGAACCCAGCTAATTTGGTATGCAAAACAGCAACTTGCTTCTAAAAGCTTGTGCTGGGTTCACACATTGCAAAAATAAACTAGCGAGTATATGACATCATTTTCTCTCTTGATCCAGCTCTCTTAATGCAACTCGACTGAAGTCGAATCTGGTTAAAAAAAAACGGGCTTATTTCGAAAATTGAGGAACGATAATTGGCATGGTGGATTCTTGCCAAACATAAAATCGGAATCGAAAGAGCACAAGCAAAACATTTTTTCCTTGTAGCACCACTTTAACTGAACTATCCCAGACAATCAATCAATAACTTTATTAATGTGTCAGTCGCTCTAATTGGGGACACCTAATCTAACATTAATAAATAAACAGACATCTAGATTTGGCCTCAAGAGTGTTCACTTTAGAGTGAATTGACTTTGCTATCTAAGAATAATATTGCCATCACATGCGTAAACAGTACGACATGAAAGCTTCAATTTGAACAGTCACACACTTGAGGTTAAGATCATCCAGAACAAAAAAGTTTAAATATTGATTTTATATTGTTTAAATTAGTAATCTTAATATTAGATTTCAATAATGTTTATTAATACTTAGTACCTTCAGTAGTGAAGTTGGGAATTCCATCAACATTATACTGAGATGAGTTATTTTCTACTTTCTCCAATGCGCTCTGATACAGATAAATGATAATAATTATTTTATTCTAATTTCTGTAAATGTAATTACAATTTCATAAATTCTAACTTCCAATTTGATTGGGAAGTTGAGGGCGACAGGTTTGTCAGTCACAAGACTGTAAGTGCTACCCACATTAAACAAAGTTGATTTATCAAACCTGGGAGACTAATTACACAGAAACAAGGGCCACATTTAATTCGTGGAAAAATACATAACACCGAGCCCTACAGTAGAAACATTGTTAAAAGTGTCACTTTTGCCAGTTAAGAAAAACATATGTTCAATGCAAAAACTCTCAAAGTCATTTTAAGCTTCAAAAGGTCAAAAATAGATATCTTTGATTTCTTTTGATCTTGCCAGGGCTACAAATTTTGAAGTCATAGTATCTTCAATTTGTTTATTGGTATAGCCCAAACATTTGCACTACACATTTTCCCTAACGCTGTTTGTATACTTGGTGCAATATAATGACAAAGACAGGAATGTTTAAACAATTAGATCCACCTTTGTCCTTAATTAATGTTGCAAATTGAGATCAACAAAGGTAAAATGAATTAAAAATCAGAGATTATTATTAAATATTTTTAACTTAAGCATGCATGAAACTGTATAAATTCATCCTGGTTTATCCTTCATTGTTATCCAGTTTTGAGTAACCAGGTTAATATTCACAACCAGACGGTGATTACCTCAAGACAAGCATCAAACAATTTTCTCAGTCTTGCTTCGGGTGGCAAATCTGTGGGAATTTCTTTGTAAAGTTCTAACATAAACACAAAACAAGAAATAAGTAAAACTGTTTAAAAGAAGCTAGTGTTAGGATTACGAATAAAAAGAAAACAAATCGATAAATGCAGGTTCAAAAAAGGGCAGACAAGGGTGCACCAACCCCAACAGAACAGCTTTCACATCATTGCGGAGTACCCCTCGGTTTAATTATGTACATAGGCTTCATGTATGGATACAGTAATATTATAACAGTTCTTTTATCACTCACAAAATTAACAACTAACCAGACTTTCCTGAAAAAGCAGATGAGAAGACAAGGGACTTCCTTTCTTTTCTCCCTCGGACAAAGCTGGATCTTCTTTTCTTCCTTGCACTCTTTGCAACACTTCCTTTCTTTTGAGTAACCTGAAGTAACCAAAAATGCATTTTAATTTAAACTTAGCAATGTATAGTGAGATAAAATTTATATACCTTCTTCATAGATGAACCCAGATCTTCTTTAAATTCTTGGTTTTTGAGACTCCCCCACCCACTCACCCCAACCAACCCATGCATGTCTAATCAATTTTGAGGGAAAGAAAGAAAGCTTTATTCATTTAAAATGATGAATTGAAGTATTCAACCTTTCGGTATCTGCTTTGCCGTGAGAACTTGAATCCACTTGCTTGTACGGCTAAATCCTACAAAATTTAAAAACTGCAGCATTTTAATTTAAAAAAACAAATTTTATCAGTGATACATTCTCCTTGCTCTGCCATTATGGTCTTCCAAAACCAAAGCAAGTATGAAGGACAAGAAAACATGATAAAACAGCATTTAGCTGAAAACAGAGAGCAATTGTTTCTTCGATATATACACTGTATATAGTAGCAAAAAATAACAATTACCAGGCATTATATTAAAAAATGTATTTCAAAGCCTAATGTCATATAGCAATGCAAATCAGGTTTTACACTGATGTTAGATATCCTAATAAAACTTGAATCTACATACATGTACATCTAACTACTGCTTGGTAAGTACAGTTTAAATGCAAATTGCAAATGCAACCATAACACTACTGGAACAAAGACCTGAAAAGAAAATTCAGAGCACTGCACTGGTAACGCAGAGGGCGTGGGTTCGAAATTTTCTTTTCAGGTCTATGTTCCAGTAGTGTTATGGCTGCATTTGCATATAAACCGTACCTACTTAATCGCTACTGTTGGACATTCATTAATTCGTTATTCACCATATCCCGCCAGGTATTTCGTTCACTTCAAGGGCTAACCCACATACGGCCGCTCTCATGTGGACTTGATAGCTCAGTTGGTAGAGCACTGCACCGGTAATGCACAGGCCGTGGGTTCGAATCCCGTTCAAAGCCTGAAATTTTCTTTTCAGGTCTATTTTCCAGTAGTGTTATGGCTGCATTTGCATATAAACCGTACCTACTTAATCGCTACTGTTGTACATTCATTAATTTGTTATTCACCATACCCCGCCAGGTATTTCGTCCACTTCAAGGGCTAACCCACATACGGCCGCTCTCATGTGGCTTTGATAGCTCAGTTGGCAGAGCATTGCACCGGTAACGCAGAGGCCGTTGGTTCGAATCCCGTTCAAAGCCTGAAATTTTCTTTTCTTTCCAGGGCTTTGTTCCAGTAGTGTTATGGCTGCATTTGCATATAAACCGTACCTACTCAATCGCTACTGTTGGACATTCATTAATTGGTTAAACTGTATGGTAAAGTTACAGTTGTTGCAAAATTGGTGTCATGTGACACCAAACTTGAAAATGGTTGATTGAAGTTGTTCAACAAGAGACAACTTGTTGAATGGCACATGATGCACAAATATTAATGTTGAACCCTGTAACACTTGCTGATGTATTTCACCGTGGGTTATCACCTTGACGTGGTGGTGAAGCTTGTGAGGCTCAGTGACCTTTAGAGCTATGCCGGCTGGGACCTTGGTCCCTGGCAGGTTCAACCTTGCCGGATCGGTCAAGAGGTAGAGCACGGACAGAGAGTAACCCACCGTTCCTACCAGTAGTAGGTTGAGCTTGGGGCCAATCACCCCTTCTTGTAAAAAGGAACGGATTACGGAAACCTTAAGGCCCCATTTCCCTTAATGGGAAAAGGACAAAATGATGATGATGATGAAATAAAGATGATGATGATGATGATGACTCCATCAGCAGTGTAGTAACCCTTTATTATTACAAGGCCAAAACACGCCCCCCACCACCTTTTTGATTCTGACTCCTGCAAGCTTACCAGTGCAAACCAAACAAGCGACTTGGAGCAAGTTTACTTTATCTTTGCAGACCTCACTGTTCTAAGTCCATACTGTCAAGACTTCAGGTCAACATTCTCACAGTCTGACAGTGCAGTTGCATCACTTAATAAGAGGAATGATTGTATGGCACATACATAGATATTTCATTACAAACTTAAAAGGACCTATTTAGCCTGTGTCATTTTTGATTCATCGAAATTATGGAAACTGTATGTTGAAGAGAAATCGTATTGCATTGCTGTTAAGTTATATTACTGGAAGCGTTTAATTACCTTTAGCAAGTTTCTCAGTGACCTCATTTGTTTTGACACGCTCCACTTAAAATACAATACTGAAACTCTTGCATGTAAATGCAAACAAAGGCGTGGCTGACTAGGGCTTTTAACCTACGATGAGGCGAATTTTGAGATGATGATAAGTAGGGATGGAGGGCATGGTCGCAGGTTAGGGCCCTTTAAGTACCCCCACCCCCTTCAAAGACTAACCCTACCTCTGGTATCTCTTCAACTGCCTTTGATCTTTTCCTGTGACCAAAGAAAGCACACTAAGTAAACTCACCAAACTTTGTTAGGGGTGACTATTTAGATCATCTTCACTCTTGCAATAAAAGTTACAAGAAAGAGGGAAAAAGTGCCTTTATGAAGTACCTTGTGTTGCGGTCACATCAGTTAAGCTTACCGTTTCTTGTGCTATTTAGTTTGTATCTTATTTATCTACAATAATCACTTTTAGTTGACTTGCAAGAATTGAACTAAACTAAACCGATATAGAAAGGTGGTATCCCACAAGAGGAAAGCCTGTCATTGTGTATATTGCACTGAAATCAAACAACGTACCTTGCAGCAGATCTTGTTGCAGACGCCATCTTGAATTTAGCGCGGAAAGATTTTTGCGCGCGCATTCAAGTCAATTTCCGCCAGAGAGGACTGGAGCGGGTCCAGTTTCCGGGTCGCATGACATTCGAAGAAGGTGTTTGGACTTACGGTGTAAGCCTGTTTGTTTGCGTTTTTTTATGCAAGCCTTGAGCTTAGCAGCCGATTGAATCCGATGGCATGGTTTTGTGTGAGTCCTGATCTAGCTATGTGAAAGGTTTGTATTCACTATTCAGGTTAAAGATGGCTTTTGTGGCTAGACGACGACCAGAACCGAAGGCACGACTGGTGTAAGCCAGCTATGGGCCAACAACACGTTAAAGCTCTTTCCGATCGAACCAAGTCTGGAAAAGGGATCAAATCATCTGTGAAGACTAAAGATGTTGAAAAATCTGAATTTCATACTGCAACAGGTAAGAGAAATAGTGGCCAGAACGTATTCTTCAATTCAAAATCGGATGTAGATGATATCTGATAAACCACACGCTAATGTGGTAATGGGTTGGACTGAAGAAATCATGTAGTTTGTAGTGGAATTTGGTCAAATATTTCCTGATTGCATGCCCGTTGGGTTAAAACAGATCGTGTATTAGATTACGTGAAAAACAAAGCTTAATCCCCGAAGGAAATGTACCTTTTTGAGATCAATTTGAAGAAAAAGAAATTAAAACTGGAATGCACTTCAAGAAACGTACAGCGGCTAGCGGCTTTATAATTTTGCATGTACATTACAATTTAAATGGTTAACCAGGCGGTTCAAGTTTGTCTCAGAAACTTCATCCATACAAATCCTTTCCATGAAACTTTATTAATTCAAGGAACGTATTTCGCCCATCACGAACTGAGTAATTTGCATCCGTAATTGTGTAACCTTATGGTCTTTCCTTGAGCGATTTTGTCCCATGTTGTGAAAACATCAGACATTCAGGTTTCAATTCAATTCATGCCGAATATAGGAAGCCAAGTCAAAAGTTACAGCTTGAGCCAGCGGTAATTGTTGTATTTATAATGATCTTTGTTTTTCGTTTTCCGGAATGAAACGCATATTCTCCAGGCGAGTTAATTATCCTCTTTTTATTCTTTGAATGCAATATCAGCATTTCTGAGTATATTTAGTTTACATGTTGTTTACAAATCAAATATCCGCCTATTGTTATTTTTATCCCTTGCCCTAAACAGAGAGCTCTGCAGCGAGAAGTGTTTCCTGCTGTGTATTTTATATGCATAGCTGTACATATTTCAGTGTGCAACATAATTCAAAGTTGGGGCAATATTTTATGAAGATTTGAATCTCCTTGACGTTAGTACACTAGTGCTTAGGGACCAAATAAACATAAAACACTTGTATATTAAGTATATATCCTGAATGAGGTGGAAATGCCTACACAAGTATCACATATTTCTCTCCTCCCCCTTGTTACGTTTGAGTGGCATGCATTCTTCCAATGGCTGTTAATTGCAGTTCTCAGCAGTTTGACCTACAAATGAAGCTGACAGGTCATTGTGCACTGTGTTGTCCAATGTGATGATCCTTTCGCCTCGTTCACATACCATCTTAACAAAAGAACATATTGTCGCAGGCTCAACTGCAATACCAGCCATTTAGGACTGCAGGCACACACACTGATGTATTTTTAAACAGTGTGTTTTTCCAGGAATATCCATTCTGTTGGGAGGGCATGGATCATTATGTCATCATCATCATACTTTATTTACCCTCGAGTTGATGAGGCTTCTTAGGCCTCTAGCAATACAACGGTAATATGCCGATCATTTTCCACCCCAACCTTCACATCACAACAGACCAGACCCACTGGGAACTCCGTGCTCTTCTCTTTGCGATAAGTGTGTGAGTTCTTTACACCCCCAGCTGACCGTTATGTTGAAGAACCTATGGCTTGTCGTCCTTATCTGAGAAGACTAGAACATCTAACCATATGTAGATGTCATTGCAAAGGCAGCACATTCTCCTCAGTTGTTTTAAGACCCCAAGTGTTGGTCCGGTCTGGGAATTGAACTCGAGACCTTCCACACAGTAGTCCGATGCTCTACCAACTGAGCTAACCAGTCAGCAGATATCACACATTTATATAGCATTTTATTATTCAACAAATTGTCACATTGCCTATATACATGTATGGTCGTGAAGCGATTGCTGTCCGTCAACTGTACTTGACAGATATTCTGTGATCTACATTCAGTGCTTCCAATAAGCACAGACAGCTGACGAAAAGCATTGGCTACTTCGTCCTAATTTGCTTAGAAATGTTGACTACTATTTTCCCGAAATTGAAGACATTATAGACTGAAATATTGTTAAAAAACAGTTACTTGAACTTTATTTTTATTTAAACACCTGTAAATCTATCAGATAAAATAAGTAGCTGCCTACTTCAAATTTTATTGAAACCCCTGATGTTAAGTGACAATAATTCTGCTGAAGTCTCACAAAGCGCCGCATAGTGGCAACTTTTCTAGCTGTGAAAAGTGCTTCATTAACAATTTGTTGAATAATAAAACAGCCATTCTGCTCAGTCTTGCAGAATATCACCTGATTTTAACCAACTCTAAGTATCAGGTGATATTCCGCGCGATTGTGCAGGATAAATTTTAAATAACCACATGTTATAACTTGTAACCAAAACTGATGAACTGTCCCAAATTGAGATGTCAGTGATAAAAAACATGAAAGTAAGTCCATGACATAAGCATAAACAACACTTGACTAGTGACCAGGTACAGTATATTATACTTTGGTAAAATTAATATTATAGCTATCATATTAATAGTTAGAACTGAAAATCATCAGTAAGTTAAAGAAAATTGAGTTCCCTTTTGTGCTTGTTTTTCTTTTGAAGATCTTTCAAGAAGGCCTTTGCCAGAAACTCCATTGGAGCAGCTTCCTGGGGAATGGAACTCTAAAGATGATCTTTTAACTGATGCCGACAATCAAGATAAATCAATTTTTGTTGCAATCCATGACTTTCAAGCTGCCGGCAGTAATCAACTGAGTATTCGAGCGGGTGAAGAGGTAGCTATTTTGCGCTACAATGACACCCAAGAGTGGTGTGAAGGACAAGCGAGAAATGGAAACATTGGCTGGTTGCCAAGTAGCTATATTAAACCAGTAAACAGCTTGGAAAAACATTCCTGGTATCACGGAACTATAGCACGTAACGTGGCGGAATACTTGCTGAGCAGCGGAATTAATGGTAGTTTTCTGGTTCGTGAAAGTGAAAGTAGTCCTGGTCAATTATCTATCTCACTGCGGTTTGACTCGCGGGTGTATCATTACAGAGTCAGCAATGCTCCTGATGGTAAAATGTATGTCTCTACTGAAAACAGATTTAACACAATTGCGGAGCTAATTCACCATCATTCTGTGCATGCTGATGGGCTTGTAACAACTCTACATTATCCTGCACCAAAGACTGATAAGCCAGCAGTGTACAGTTTTTCTCCTGAGCCAGATGAATGGGAGATACCAAGAACAGAAATTGCTATGAAACATCGTTTGGGAGGGGGGCAGTATGGCGAGGTTTATGAGGGTATATGGAAGAAATATGACAGGCCGGTGGCTGTGAAGACTTTAAGGGTGGGTAGACTGTGTGCTTTACTTTGGTACTGCTTTCAATTAGCACTGACTGCTAACGAAAATCATCAGTTACTTTGCTCTACTTTGCTTAGAAATGTTGGCTGCTTTTTTTCCTAAATTTAAAGAAATATTATTAAAAAAACAGTTGGTTACTGTACTCAAGCTGGATGCCTACTGACTTTGCATTTTATTGAAACCCCTGATTAGAATCCACTGAGAACATTTCTGATGGAAAGTGTATGGAATGGTACATTCATTCCTTTGTTCATGTATTAGTATACCAATTATTATCTGTCCATCTTTCCATTTGTCCATCACCTGAATTATTTCATACACTTTCCATCATTTTACTCCTCTCACAGAAAACAATATGAACTTACAATAATATTTACCTTGCTCCCAATGTATGGCTTCAAAGCTCAGTTGGTAGAGCATTGCAGAAGTAGAAGAAAAACCCTCAGAGTGAGGCAAGAACCTACAACAAACTCAACCCAAATTATGTCACCGGGCTGAAATCGAACCTGGCCCACACTGGTGGGAGGTGAACGCTCTCACCACTGTGCTGTCCAGGCTTCCTGCACGTTTTTAGCTGTAAATTGCAGGGTTCATGTAGTAAGTAATTTATTAGTAATTTTGTATTTTAGGAAGAAACAATGGAAGTGGATGAGTTTTTAAAAGAAGCTTCTGTTATGAAGGAAATCAAGCATCCGCGACTAGTGCAGCTGTTAGGCGTTTGTACAAGGGAGCCACCCTTCTACATCATCACAGAGTTCATGCCCAATGGCAACTTGTTGGACTATTTGCGGAGTTCCGCCAGCAAGGGTTTGAATGCCATCACACTGATCTACATGGCAACTCAAGTGGCCCATGCCATGTCTTATTTAGAGTCAATGAATTTTATTCACAGGTAAGAACTTAAAATAACTTACTACATGAAAAAAAAAACCTATCAGCAAACAAGTGTCCCATCACTTCTCCTGTAAGAGATAGCTGTTAGTCAAGTCTAAAATATCTACCCATAGAATATTTTTTCAAGTTTTGTAATTTAAACTATGCTTAATACTGGTATGTCAAGTGCTGCATTTAAAGTCCTGAGTATGTTTAGGTTTCTTTGTATGTAATTGCTTTTTAAAATGCCAATGCAAGTGCAGTAATCATTCATTCAAATGAGTTTATTTACTATCAAAATCACTAGAGTGGTAAAATGCAGTCGCTAAATTTCGTCTCGCACCGCGCCAATCTCAATCACGCGAGTTAAAAAATTTTATCATGTATACACTGATTATTTATTGAAAAGCAAACAGAAAGCTTTGTGACTTTCGGATACTCTTTGCTGCAAAACAGTATGAAATCCATTAAAATGAAACAAAACCTGCCTTTCTTTCACCCTGAATACATCCCGTGAGTTTTCCGACTCTGTTTGCTTGATAGCGTCATTATTGTTGTGACAAATTCTGGAAAAACGATGTTCACATGACCATGAAGCGACCGTTAAAATCACATCATCGCTGACAGGACGCTTGCAAACACAAAACCATGTGACAATTTTTTTCAGATCACGTGTTAAGAATCAAACTGCTTCAAATTCAAATTTCTAACCGCTGTTTTACCACTCTAGTGATTTTGATAGTGACAGTCTTCCTACATCTCTTTCAAAGGGATCTTGCTGCTAGGAACTGTCTTGTAGGGGAGAACAACCTTGTAAAGGTTGCTGACTTTGGTTTGTCAAGGCTTGTGACATATGATATCTACACTGCACATGAAGGTGCCAAGTTTCCAATCAAGTGGACTGCACCTGAAGCGCTGGCCTACAACACCTTTTCAATCAAGTCCGATGTGTGGGGTATGTTTACCCATAAATCATTCTGTAGATTTCAGCAGTTGCTGCAATAATATTATTTGTGTATCACGTTGAGCATTGGCTAGGGTAACAGAATGTTGTGTTCATTGGCAAGACATTTAACTTACATGTGGTACAAAATGATGGTAGCTAAGGGGAGGGAAGAGGTTGGGGCAACCTGGCATGATTTAGCATCCAATCCAGCCGATATGTCCAGGATTGACCACGAATGAGTTGCAAGCTCCTTATGACAAGCATCACAAAGTGTCCTTATTGATAAAAGTTCACTAATGAAAACACACATAGTGCTGTCAAAGGTGAAGTAATATGAAAATGGAAAATAACCCAGTCAAATATGAAGTAGTAATTGAACAATACTTGCGTTCAATCCTGGACATAAGTGCCATCCAGGGAATACCAGAGTAGTAATACTATGATGGAAACTTGAACGAGTTCCAACAATTTGGGTAATACGGTACGAGTATCATAAACTTTTCTACACTTAATGGTACATGCAACCACTGCAGTCAGTTTCCCGATGTTCAGTATTGTGCCTTCTCATCTGTCCTCATTTCACCATAGGATGTACCGGTATTTATTATAGGCCTCTCTGTGCCTTTTCACTGTTTGGTATCTTACCTTCAGAAACTGTGAAGTCCTTGTGAGAAATAGACACCTGCCATGAATGTTTCCTGTTGCAAATTCCATTTTTAGATCATGTCTTTGTGGTGGACTGTAGACTACGCATGATTGAAAACTTCTGTAAATACCTGCCAGAGCTCTATCATGGATGACACATTTTGAAATGTTTAGCTAAACTTTTCAAACTTTAATCAAACTTTTCAAACTTGCAATCCTTCTCAGTCTTCTCAGTTTATTGTTACCTCTTTGGTGTTTTTCTACCTTGCTTAACTAGTTTTCTCTGTCACGCAACAAAAAAATATTTTTAAATCAAACACCATTCAGTCAGTGAAGTCAAGAAAAAGAGATATTATGGGAGATAACTGAAGAAGTAAGTTCTCCAAGTTTTAGGACAGTGCGTTATCCCAAACCGCAGCTATTTGTTGAAACATTTCATATTGGTGTACCCTGGTACACCAATATGGTGGCCGGAAAATACTGAAAACTGGAGCTTACTTCAGTTATCTAGGCTTATGATAATCGACTTCTCAAATGGCTAAAATTCACAATATAATTATACCTTTATGACAAACATGATCAACACTTCATGTGATGCACTGCCAAAATTCTGAAATTCAAAATATGCTAGTTTCTAAATGAAGGATGTTATTCAGCTGCAAAATTGTAACCGGACATAAATTTACAACATCTTATGACTGATAAGGATAAAAACTTTGATATTTCTTTAGTTTGGGATTTTAATAGCTGATGACATCACATGAAAACAATCTATTATTTCAAGGTTTTACATTTTTACATTGCCAATGTTGACTCAATTCATGATGACTAAGTCCCTTTAATTTCCCATTATGTTGCTCTTTTACCCAATAGCATTTGGAATACTCTTGTGGGAGCTTGCAACATATGGAATGTCCCCTTATCCAGGGATTGATCTGTCTCAAGTGTATGAAATGCTAGAGTCAGGCTACAGGATGCCCTGCCCAGATGGATGCCCACAAGAAGTGTATGACATGATGAAGAGATGTGAGTTATTTTTCCCCAGTAATGTATCTTCAAATGAGAGCCCAGTTGTTCAAAGGCTGGGTAACACGCGGGTGTAAATACGTTTTCAAAAAGCTATTGTAATGAAGTTATCACCTGTAATAGTGATATTTATACAAGGGCAATGCAACAACAATTGACATCTTCACCTTAAACATTGGGTGAACTCAATGCTG
This sequence comes from Blastomussa wellsi, assembly GCA_947652115.1. Taxonomy (NCBI): domain Eukaryota; kingdom Metazoa; phylum Cnidaria; class Anthozoa; order Scleractinia; family Plerogyridae; genus Blastomussa; species Blastomussa wellsi. The sequence continues at coordinate 9,915,374 of OX393563.1, forward strand.
CTGGTCCCCCCCTGGCAATGTTGAGAATTGACCTTCCCACATGCCAAGATTAAATAATGATATTTTGTATTATTAAAAGGTCGCTTAAAAAGTGTCCCAACCGCTTTTGTCATCCATTGTTGTCCTGCCTCAATATCTACTTGACCTGGACAAGTGGATGGCACTTGTTGAGCCCTGCATTGCATTTGATGGTAAATTGTTTCTAGTAGCTTGCACTTTTCTATATCAATTGACTGCAACAAAACCATGATTTCTAGGCTGGAGTTGGGACCCACAAGATCGACCAACATTTTCTGAGATCCACAAGTGGCTTAATAGTTCCTTTTCCACCAGTAGCGTTGATGAAGGTATGACTAGCAGTACCGGTAATACTGAATACACAGTGCCATGGGAAAGTGAATTAATTAGCAAATTATCAACTTGGTGATAAGGTTAAATCATGTTAGCCAGGTGGTAAGTTAGCCTTTCACTGGTACAAAAAAGAGAAGAGTTAACTTAATGCTTGAAATTCCACCTTAGTTTGCAAATACAAGTCAGGGTGGCTAGGGGTGTAGGTGGTATACCGACATTCCTAAAAATAACGACCTGATACACCCAAAATGAAAACACTGAAGGGGAAGGTAGATGCTCAAGGATAAATGAAACAGAGTAAGAATGTTCAGCTAAATATCTACTGAGCATTCTACCACGATATACCATATACCCCTATTTCAGCACAAAATACCATATACTCAATTTCTAATGCCACTAGCACTGTATACCATATACCCAAAAACCATGGCCGACCCTGAGAAGTACATCTGGCCTATCTTGCTATCAGGTTGCCCTCTGGCCTCATTTGAATTTTTAGATAATTCTGTGGTTTCATGTTGTTCTGTAAAACTAAAAATCATTAGCATCAAAAGTTGTGTTTGTGATGTAATTAATTTTTCAGAAGTGGAAAAAGCTTTGGAGAAGCAAAAGACAAAAAAGGATAAAGGAAAGAAAAGCAAGAAGAAAGGAGAAATGAATGATACTTTGTCAGTTGAAGGAGACGAAAGCACAAGCAAAAGGAAGAAAGATGACTCCAATAAAACAAAGTCAAAAACCTCCACCTTGAAAAAGCTTGCCAGCTCGCTTAATCCATCAGGTCCTCCACCAGAACCACCAGCTCGGCCGACACCCAAAGAACCAAATTTGGATGAAGAAACTGAAAAGCATCCCTCATATCCGTCAATGCCAGGTGTACCTGCTATGTCTAATTTGATGAAAGAATTGGGTCGAAAGTCTGCAACTCTTAAAAAACGACCAGATAAGGGAAACATTTCAAGTGATGCACAGCAAAAAGAGGATCTCCCCTCAAGATTTACTTCAGATAACCTCCAGAAACGACCCCCGGCACCTTTACCACTACAGCAGGAATCACAACATTCACAGCATCCTCTCTCACCCCCAAAAGAAGAAAGTGGAATAAAAGCTTTTCCATCACTGCCTTCTCAAGCTCCACGTAAATCCTCAGACCCTCCAACCCAAAACAAGCCACTTCCAGCACTCCCTCATCAGGCTGTGCAGAAGTCTTTATCACACCCACCACGTCCTCCTCCTCCAAATAATAAACAAGACTTAGGTCCACCCACTCAAGAAGAGAAATCTGAAAAACAGGAACGACAGGATACTCAGTTGGCAAAGAAAGTCAAACAAGGAAAGCCTGTGGGAAAACCCAGCACTACACAAACCAAGTCCTCAGAAAGTATAAATCCAGAAGGGACTAAACCAAAAAGTCCTGTGCCACGACCTAGAAACAGACCCCCTCCACCCCCTTCACCAGGGGCATTGAAAGAAACTGGAAAGTCTACCTCAAATTCAAGTTTATCTTCAGGTGATGCAAATTTATCAGAATCATCATGTGATGGACTGGGACCATCTCTCAAACCCCGACCAGTGCCACGTCCTAGGCAGAGAGGAGAGCAACAGCCAGCCAGTGTTGATCAGGAGCAGGGAGGATCCTCAGAAAGAGTGGTGCCACCAGCTGGAAAAGAATCTAACAATTCCAGACAGCCTCCTGTCAAGGCAAGACCAGCGCATCCTCCTCCCTCAATTCCAGAGATTGCCAAAAAACCTGGCAATGGCAATTCTGTGACTTCAAGCAAGCAGAAGGTCAACACGCCTGGAAAGAAGCCTACCTCACCTGGTCCGAGACCAACGCCGACTAAACCAAAACCTCCAATTAAACCAAACATGGCCAGAAAACCCAAAATTACCTCTCACAGTTTGGAACCAGACCCTAGTCTCCCACCCCAAGTGAATGAATTATTACAGCTTTCCCATCAGGGGCAGACGAAGGTCAAGGAAATTCTCTCTTTAACTGATGCTCGAGTGTTGGTTGATTCCCAGAACAATCTTCTCGAGGTTATTGATGAACTCAAAAAAATCTCCCTTGAAGTACTGGAGACATCTTCAAGCTTGACAGACTCACTAGGACCGCAGGCGCGGTTCAGAGTTCGCCGGACTGTAACCGATCTTGAGAGCAAATACAGTGACATGGAGGGTGTGGTTGAAACTGTAGGACCAAATCCTAATGCAGTTGATATGGAGAGAATTGGAAAGGTTGTGAACAGCTTTTCTGGTGCATTAGACAGTGTTTGTACTACTGTTAGAGCAACTGCATCTTGACATCATGGTATCTTTTCTTCATATTGGACATCCTGTTATATGTATCTGCCACAAGTGCTGCGATCCGTAAATCGTCTGGAAGCACATCTTGATAAGGCTCCCCAGTCATTTGACATTGTCTTTTTGTCATTGATGGTGGGAGGGAGTTCACAATATTTTAAACTGTGGATAAGTGTTCAGTCTCGGTTTACTAAGTGATGAAGAAATTAATATTATAAATTTAAAGTAATTGCACTTCTCTTCTTAGTAGACTGAATCACCCACTGTCTAAGGTGGTATTTATATGACACCGAGATGACTTTCGTACCAGTTCAAGTTCAAACCTGTTCCTTCTCAATGGTTCTGTATTTGGTTACATGATATCACCACAAAAGTTCATACTGGAAGGAGCAGGCATACCGGCACAAGTTCACCCTTGGCTGCTGGTATCCAAGCAAGATTATTATGAAAATTCTTTAAGGTGTCATGTAAATGCAGTACAAATGTTTGTTTCATGTTTCCTTTTTATAACAGTTTACACCAGAATGGTGTCATGACACAGCAGATGTGCATGTGTTTGACATAGACTTTTTGTCTTGCCAAATGTCCAATATAGAGAACAGAATCAGTGGTGCCGTAGGATTGAAGTTCCATCCATTTGGAAAATTGGAATTCAAAATTTTGAATGTTGAATAATTATAATGAGAGTTTTCTCTTTGGAGTTTTAAACATTTTTCAGAATGCCATTCACTTACATAATGAGCCTTGATTCAGATTCTTCTTTATACTGCTTATTATCCATGTCATGTTCTAATAATATGAAGGAATTTTAATAATTGTTATTGATTTGTATAGGTGGGGGTGTTATAGAATCCAGAATTTTTCTTTTTGCTTGGGGCGCGTTTGTTTGGGATCAATCCAGAATAAGAATAATTGGAATAATGCGAGTAAGCGTTTGTTTGGGAGCTATTCTCATTCCGGAATTCCTGGATTTCCATTCCGAGCAGAATAGCCAGAATATATTCTGGAATATCCCAAACGAACGTGCCCTTGGTGAACACTTGGTTTTTTGACTGGTCAACATACCTGTTTGGTAACCTGCAAAGGTGTAGTAGATATTACTGGCAAACTAAGAAAATGGTGAACACCTGAAATATTTCAGGTATGTTGATTGTGTAGTAACCAATCACAGTAAAGTACAGGACACTCCAGCAAACATCAAAATCACAAACTAATTACCGTTGCTGTTTGCGGTTTTGTTTTCTCACACCTGATTGGCTTTTCCCTTGTAACACAATATCATTCCACAAGCATTTCTAGTTTTAATGCTTTAGCTGCACAGTAAAGAGAGCTGATTGAATTTAATAACCACCCAACCAAATTTAACATTAAACCTTGACATGATTTATGGTGGTTTATTACTTTATGAGTTCTATATCTGCATATGCTCACTCTTGTGTCAAAAACATCAATTCTGCCACATCAATTGAATCAGTGCAAGAAAAGTCATGTACATGATTGATTGTGCTACATCGTGATGGGTTTTCTTCAAAAAATCGTGGTACTCTTACGATGAAAACTCTGTGCCTTTGAGTCGGAAAAAGTTTGCAGATAATATACTTCAGAAAGTACAAATTTGTCAAATAGTAATTTGAATTATTCAGGAAGGGCAAGCGGCAATCATAAGTCAAGGCCTTACTTTGTTTAAGCAACTGACTTTTCAATAAGTCCACTAATAGATGTCAGAGCTTCTATAAAACAAAGTTCCCAGGTATAATGGACAGCATTTTTCACCCCAGTATAGGAAGAACCCCAATGTACAAAAAATTATTTGTAAATAGTTACGAATCACCTTTTCCCAGAGTGAATGAATCACTTTTATTTGAATACATGGACATTACACTGAGTAAGAATTGTCCCAACTTACATAATTAATGAAGTTAGTAGTTTTCACAAGGACTTTATCATTGACCAAATTAGACTACTGGTCATTAGAATGTTCATAAATATTCTTTAAAGAAGCACAGTTTTCATCATTTGCTGTTAATTAAAATGCATTAATTTGTTTTGGATTGGTATTTTTTACTACTTTGTAATTTAGACTGCAAAGTAAATGCTTCACCATACATTACCTCCACAAAACCATCTTTACTGCAACAAGTCTGTAGTCCCTCAAAATGTACATAACATTCACAAACAAAATGGATTTTTTAACTGAAATTCAGTTGCATACTTGGATATTCTGGGAGGAAAATATATAGTGGTATTGGCAGTGTATTAATTTCATTTTAGCAGATGGTTTGGTGGGGACATTGGTGAAGTTTTCCCAGGGTGTGGCATGTGACTGATTATAACAGTTTAAATGCTTTCAGTTCCTGATTACTACTTTGTGGCAATGTATATCGTAGTTTTCTTTATTATCATGAATCAGCTGTAATGTATATTGTACTTAATTTATACAGATCATAAAGGGAAAACAATGTTTGGAATATTCATTGGAGTTTAGGTGTTAACTTACACTTTCACTTTTCAACACAAGACAGAGTGAGATCTGGGTACAGGATTACTTAGGCTTGTCAGTGATATTTTAATTTGATATAATTTGTTTCAATACACCTTATTCCAAAATGGCTACTGATTTATGCACATACAAATTGCACCCTGTTGCCTCGTTCAAGATAAAATATATATATTTTTTATTTTTGAGCTTAAAAACGAGGCAAGAAGGGCTAATTTGAATACCAACAAAAGAATATTAAGATGGTAGCCATTTTGGAATAAGGTGTGTATTCCCCTTATGATCAGAGACCAGAGTTGAGAGCAGAGTTGTTTGCACATCAAAAGCTTGCATAATTATTATTAATATTTAAGCATAATTTTAGAATGATTTTTCCATCAAAACTTATATATATGAAGCAAGCTATTTAGTAAGCAGCGGAATTTTGGTAGTTTGTGATATAAGCCTTGCACAAAATTTCCTGAACATAATATACTAAACTGGTATAGCTTCTGTCCTGACCCCATTCAACCCTAAGGCTTACACAATGGACCATGCTTGCAACCCTGGAGCATTGTTGTAAGTTGTACTGTCATCGAATACCAGTGTTAACAAATCAAAATGACATTATCTTATTTAATGCCTGATCAGTTGCACGAAGATGGCACTGGAGATGTGTACTAATTTTCAACCACTTATTTAGCTTCCCATGCAGTTTTTTTAGGGGATCGCGTTTCACTTTACCAGAAAGTGAAACGTGTTGCGTGATCAACAAGATTCCCTAAAAATGACTGCTTCCGAGGCTTAAATACAAAATAATATTCGTTTCATTTTGTTTGATTTGCAAATAATGGTCCTTCTTAAAGTTATGATCATATTAGTGAATTACTGAGATTATGCAAATAATGTTGTGGAAAGTTTGATGTGCAAGAAAAGAAATCCTGCATTTATTATTTTTGAGAATTATTGAAAATTTCTTACCAGCATTGTAGTTAGTAGTATTACATTCAGAGGTTTAAAAAGTTCTCATGAATAAAGACTTTCAGAAAGGTTATAAACAGGGTATTTTGTCAGTGTACTCATCATACTATGTTTATGAATATCAGTTGAGTAAGGCACCATTGGATACTAAGCCAGTTACCCATCATAACAACAATGAAGTTTGAGTCAAAACCTTATCAACAAACTACCATGTGCCTTTTTCAACTGATAATTTAGTTCAGTTCTGTCACGCAACGCTAGTCATGGTACTCATGAATAATTTAGAATAAAACGACTAAAAATATTATAAACGTTAAAGGAGAAACCTGACTTACCGGTAACAATTACATGTAATTACACAAAATGTCTTGTGATGAAAACATTTTTTTTTTTATTTTCCACCTCATTTGAGTTACAAGGCAAAAGGTTTCTAAGAAAATTAATTGTTAACTTAAATGAAACATTAAAATGGATATTCACTACTTCTGTCAATTTTGAAACATTAAACCTTGTTACAAGAACATACAAATACTAAGATTCTTACTCTACACCAAGAACAACTGCTTTTGACGATCAGTTTCTTGGTGGCCAATTCTGTATTAATGACTGAAGGAGATGTTGATCGCCTTTGGAGTGTAAATATTGTATAATACAAGATTTTGTGCTTCTTCTCTAAGCTCAGCTTGATAACTGACCCCAATAAAAGGCATGGAATACCAATGGTTACAAATATCAGAAAATAAAAATGCTTCAAGTGATGTATACAGCTTTTTAAAGTAACACTGTGGGATCAAAGCACAAAGCCCCAAGACAGGATACTAGTTGTATAGGTAGAAGCTGAAATCTGAAGTACACGCAGAATACTAACAAGATGTAATGATGTGGCAAACGTGATTTTGAACTTTTTTCTCCAACTCATTAACGATTCATCAATTTAAAACAAAGGAAATCAAAACCGTGACCATGGTTTGGAAATGCGACCTTTTTTAGCATAATTTTTTATGATTTCATCCCTTTGTTTTCTTAGCAGTTTTGGTTTCGATTGAGAAGATATATTAAATACTCGAGAGAGAGTGTCATCCCATTTCCAAACACCTCAAAGTTCATCGACTACATGTCATATTTTCAACTCTCTCCTTGGTGTCTGGAAATGTGTTGAAACACTGTCTCTCACGTTTGATATATTACCTCTCTCTTTTGGCAGGTAGAAAGAAGGCTTTGTTTTTTCCCACACTGAATTTTAGAAGAAATTTCCAAACTATGTAACAGTGAAAAAACAAAACGGTCTCATGAGTGCGAACACTTATACTTTACACACAAAAACACAAACTTGAAGATTTCTGCTACACTGATAAAAAAATATTATAAATCTGATGACTACACTGAGCAGTAAATGGCCTTGTCACATTCAAATAGGTGTACGGATACCTAGATTTGATAGATTTGAATATAACAGGTACTAGCTTGCTGCAGTGCAATCTACAAATGCAGGTAAACTATTCAACTGGGATAGAGACGAGGCACACTTCTTCCTAGAGAAATTAGACTAGTAGAGTGGTAGACACTTGGGCTGCATGTTTAGAAACCTTCCACAAACTGCCTGATGATATCAGGGGCAGCTGAGTCAAACCCAGCCATGTCAAGCATTCCTTTATCATCAGAATCAGCCAATGTAAAGCCATTGGAGGTCATTGCACAGATGATGAGCTTAGCATCAATACCAGAGTGTGCTCTGTACTGTTTGAGGGCCTCGCTGGGGTGCACTGCTCCAGCCCATGTTTCACAGTCGGTGTAAACAATGAACACATCCACTTTGAGGTTCTTCTCTTTGGCATAGATCATGGGTTGTGCACAGTCAGTACCCCCCATCGGTACCTACAGTGTGAGTAAAATAATTATCAGTATTGGCCATTCCGAAGTTGCACAGGGAACTGGGACAAGTTTCAGATTTTAACCAATCAATAAACTGCCCCCACCACATGAAAGATCACATTGAGATTGGTCATTTGACGAAGTTGAGTGATTTTAGGTCGAGCAGTGACCAAGTTATGGCAGGCTTCCAGTCATGTTTTTGAGGCGAAGTGCCATACAAGTTATCCTAACGGGTCAAACCCCCAGTGTTCCTAACATATCATTGGAAGTTTTCTATTAATTTGTTGGGTCAGGAAGCTGACCTAGTCGGGTTTTTGACCCAAGATCCCCCTCTTATCTGGAACACTGTATGGCCCTTGAAACAGGGTTAAAAATCAATACAAACGTCTCCGACTGTGAGGCAGCATCCCCCAAAACTCTTTAAAACTGTTATAAGTTTTTTTTTATGATTTCTGTGATACTCTTAAAGAATGGCCAAACAAGGCCAATAACAGTTGTCAAAGAATTGAGAGTTTATAAGAAAATATAGGAATGTCACAACCACAAACAAAATAAAATATACATCAGGGTCCAGAAAATGTCTATATGCACCCCAGGGATGGTCAGTGATGGCGTGGGGTTCACAAAAGCTATGAAGCTAAAATGGAAATTAGAGGGAGAGGAGGATTCAAACCAAGAAACCATCCATGGGTGGGGTATGGGTACTACTGGAACTAAACATCATATAGTGAACAAAACATGAAGAAAAAGTGGGTTACTGTATCTTGGTGCATAAAGGTTTTCTTTGTTTTGGAGCTATAATTGTTTTCGTGGTTCACATTGTTTCAAGGTGTTATGTACAGTATTTCACTTACAGTGTACTCGAAAGATGAGCCCATATAGTATGCAAGTTAGAAATTTTTCAATACTAATATTCACCACTGACCTGTTCAATGGTTCTTATAACTGTATCAAGTCTCAAAGTGGAGTTTATATTCAGTGGCACCAGATGATGAGAAAATCCCACAAAGTGATATTGTGGTTCAGTACGTGCTGTAAGCATCGCCATGGCAGCAGATGCCACCCTTGGACTTATGGTTGTTCCGTTACAGTTACCCCATGACATTGAGCCACTGACATCAATAGCCAAAAGGTATCTCTTATTGGTGGGCTGGACAGTCTGAAAAGAACAAATAAATAAAGGACACTGTCACACCTGATTATAGAAATGTTTTAATCTTTTAACAGTTATTTTTTCTTCTTAGTTGATATTTCTTTGATTTCACCACTTTTAGCATTTTTCTCCTTCCATTGCAAGATAATAAAGAACGATTACAGCAAGCTACAGGCCATACATGTACACTACTTATTAAAATATGAATTATAATGTGTGACACCTTTAAAGCATACTTCAGAGGAATGTTCCCAAGATCTTTGTGAATAGATTGTTTTTGAACAATGTTAACCACTTTGATATGGCAGTAATGTCTGAAAACTATCCAGCTGTGTTGCTGTTAATGTCAAAGATCATCTATTCTTCCACTTGATTCAGGTCATTTACTTAATTATGAAGCATGACTGTAGCTCTCTTGTTACTGTACAGTACATGAGTAGCGAGATTTACCAATTTAGTCTCTGAATAATGTATGTAAGATTGGCAATAAAGATCGGTATCAGATATATTCTCACTAAAATCTAATTTCACTGCACAATCACAAACCTTGAACGCAATGTAAAATGCCTCATCTAATGCTGTCACAATGGCTTGGTTAGGAGTCCAAGTAAGCTTCCCTTTGTCTCCTTGACCTGCTTGATACTGCTTCAGAGCTAGCAGAATGGAGAACGGGTGAACACGAGCATCCTTAAGACTCTTCTCATTACGCAGCATTTCGCACACTTTGGTCATTCCATCTGACAAAGGTGCCAATACTCCAATCTTAGTCATTTTGCCAAGATTTCTAATCATCGCAGTCATAGGCATTTTCTCAAGGAGAGCCTCCCAGATCTGTTACAAGCAAGAAAAAAAAACTGTTACAAAAGTGACATTATTACCATAGAGGTACAAATACACATAAGTGAATGTACACCTTGCCTTCCCCCAATTTTTTTTTGCTAAAGTAAAGGTGTTCTGTAAAGCAAGTCTATGAAAAATGTTTTGGATTTGATCAAAATGTCAATTTTCTATGCCCTGCCAAAGTGATGTTTGAGATGTTGCACGACTGCATTAAGGTGAGTCTGGGACAGAACAGGATATGACCTCTACCCAGGAACCAAACATGATAGCACCTTGGTCAGTTCTCTGTATTTGTATGGGTATTTTATATACTTTGAGACTAAAATGTCCAAATTTGGTTTCAAAACCATGTCTTCTTTGTCAACGGAGTTAGAGTTGAGTTTTGAGTCAGCCAGTTCTAAAATTAAATAAGCTTCATTACTGCAGTAGAAAATCAGAAAGACTTGACAGCCCGCGATACTCATGCAGATGAGCTGATTGTAGAACAGGGATGGAAAGTGAGATACAAAGAGGAGACGAAAGCATTTAAACTGGAAAGAAAGCTTCGGGAAAGAAATAATTGCAGTGATACTGCATAATTATACCAATCTGGGACATTGCTGGTGATGGAAGGCATTTCTATGTACATTTTGTATGTGTATCACACCGTCCTGAAAGAAACGAGTGGACACGAACCATCCTGCCTTCCTGGTAGGTACTGGGAGCATATGGTAATCCCTACGAATCCCTCCCCCCCCCCCCCCCCCCGCCAACTTTGATACAATGTAGTCTTGATACAGTCATAATTTATGCCCATACCTTTCCCTCCCCATAATGCATACAAGATTTAGCTAAATAAACACTTTTAGGTTACCAATCTTCTATCTTTTAAGATTCCTTTTATTGCTTCTTAAATGAAACGTTCCTCACCTTCGTAGAGTTGAGATGGTTTGTGGGAATATGCTCTCTCACTAAACCTTGCTCCTTGATAGCGCCCACTAATTCGTCTTCGCTCATTGTCTTAGCTGCTTCCACTGCTTTCAAGAAGGTGCATACTGATGTGATATCCTGGCCAACTCCAGCCGCCGCTGCGTCAGCCTGCACCGCATCAAAGCCTTTGATCACATACTTCACAACGAATTGAATGGCTGGGTCTGTTGGCTTCACGTGGCACAATCGAAAAAGGTCACGATGTGACCATCCATTCCGTTGTTTGTACTTGGTTACAGCAACGGCAAGACCACGTGGTTTCTTCCCGGTATACCACTTTTGAATCGCCTTTCGATGTGCTCGGCCCCAACCGGTTTTTGGCTTGCTCAGCGTTTCGCAAATCTCGACGAAATTAAAGAGATGCGTAGGTATTCGCAACACTTCGTTGAGGGCCTTGTAAGCCGCGCGCTTGGTCTCTAGATGAGAAGAGCGAGCGCACAACGCCAAAGACAAGATTATCGGATCCTGCTTGGCTGTACGACCCTCCGTGCTGTACTGGACAATTATTTTTACAGCTTCAGGGCCCCTACCTTCGCCAATAAGCCGCAACAACGCTTGAGCGTTTTCTTGCCCAAGTTTCTTCTCCGAAGCATAGTACGTACCGCCTTCACTTCCAAGCACAAGGAAGCGTCGAAGCCTTTCCATATCGTCGACTTTCCACACAAAACCACCTGCTTCATTTTGTACCTGGTTTGCTGCTATCGGTTGTGATTGTGGCGTATCTGAGGGATCAGCAGCGGCCATCTCTACATCAGGAGGTTGTTGTTGAGCCATGATATACTGCAGTTAGTTCCTCGTCTGGTCAAATGAAATCCCTGTTTTAAATATCGTTAGTTTCTAAAATGCACACGGACCGAGTTGAAGTTGTACTTCGCCTTTGGTATTCGGTCAAAAAGCGCTTCGAAAACGAAATTGCCCTCCTTTTAACAGGTAAAAACCTCCAGTCAGCGAACTACAATGGCTGACACAGCAGCACATTTCCCGGAACTGCTGGAGGACTGCGCCCCAGACCTCAACCCCACAAAGGACAACTGCTTCTTTCGTAGTTTCTTCATGTTCTTACTCAAAATTTTCATTTCAATATTGTTTAGTAATATTCATTGCCATTTCGACAACTTTAGTACAAAAAGAATTTAATTTCCATCTCCTATGTCTATGTCTGGGAACAACCTGAATAGATCATTGAAAGTGAAGGTCATTTATGGACCTGGAGACTGGACCTAAACATTTCACCACCATTTGAAAGCGGTCAAATAATGCTTACGTCAGCACTTTCGGTTTCATACGCAAACAATACGCAAACAGGTACCTTTTGTTTCCATGCAGGTATCCAGGCAACGCTATTGACCATTTTCGCATTGCCCATAATACAAGTTGTTTACCCCCCAAAATTTTGCATAGGCATTGTCCTCAGATTCTCTTGGGACGACTGTAATTCCCATGAGAATTGGGAAACAAAGGTTATGCAAAATTTTGTGGAGTAAACAAGGTGTATTATGAGCAATGCGAAAATGGTCAATAAAAATAGGCTATTTCCGAGTTACCTTTTACCTGTTTCAAAACGAGTCTTGCAAAACACTTCATATGAGAATGTCTTTCACCTGCTCGTCCATTTGTATTTCATGCAAATCAAACTTAGCTTGGGGATGACTATTTGGCCTTTTCTTTTCTTTTTTTAGAGGGGGGGGGGGGGGGGGGTGGATGACTTTGAAAAAGATATATTCTGCAAGCATACTTGTTCTAAAAATTTCATGCACACAACCACTGTCAAGTCAAATTTGAATTTCACGCCCGTTCAGTGACCCGAAAAACACCCGTATGTGGACAGGAGGATAACCAGCGCTTCTTCCATTCTCAGATGGGTTTTTCTGGGAATAAATAATAACTAGTAACTCTTATACAATGTCAGTCTACAGTTTGTCAAATCCATGATGATGGTGGCTGTAGAGCCTGTAGCACAAAGGCTAAAAGGTTCTTGACAGGCCTACAGGCCCTTTGTGGCTCGTTACGTTTGCCTTCATAGTTTCGCTCTAACGAGCATATCTTTGAGCGATTTTCCTCTCTTAATTATGTGATTAAGAGGTTTTTATGGATGGCTGGTTTTGGATTAGAGCCCAATATTAATTTGTTTGAGATTAGTAACTCCTGCGTGACATGTAATTACCGTGAATGGTAGATTTTCTCATCAGTCTTTTTGGGTAACCATGCGCTTCAAGGCGCGTTTTGAATTTAAAGAGGAGTTTTTCATTTTAAAAAAGAAGTCTAATGGCGGCGGTAGACATGAGGAAAAGTGGATGAACTGGAAGGTTTACACCAATGGAAACCTATAAACAGTGGTCAAGTTTTGTTAAAATTATTATGCCAGTGCACTGAAGCTAAATATGGAGTAAAATCATTATAAGACCAGGAGCTTTGGATCTCAACTTGAAAAAGTCAGGTTGACTTTTTCAAGTTCTGTCGTTGTTTTTTGGAAAAATCGATGAAAACTACTCACGGTCACCCTCTTCCAAAAGCAATTTGCTTGATATCCATCTCTTTATGTTCTAGGAGCCTTTCGTGTATGGGGGAAATAATTTAATCATTATATTGTGCCCATTTTACTAAAAAAGCCGAATTTTGGAATCTTTCGTTCAATCACCTTTGTGCACAACTGTGCCTAGGAATGTCATTTCTTTTTCTGAGATTTCAGCTGTGACTTTGAGCATAGGATGGAATTTGTTAGCTTGTTCTATAAACGGGTTTATGTTAGAGTAAATGACGTGTAGCTCACCAGGAGTTTTCGTAGGCCAGTTGGTTAGAGCGCCCGACCGGGAATCTGGGAAATCATGGGTTCGAATACTGTCCGGGGACTCATCTTTATTGGGTCTATATCCTGTTTGTTTACGTACCATAAAGCAAAAAGAAAACACAATCTATGTAGCGTTTCCATACTGTAGGCTTTTCTCTGCTCTGGCTGAGCATTTTTGTTTCAATACCTTCCATTAATAAGTTGGCAAAGGCGACTGTCATTTTAGTTCCCAACGTTGTTCCATGAAGAGTTTTCTTTAAGCCGAATTAGGTTCAGGATGTCTTTGAGATGACTCTGAGATTGCCGGACGGGATAAATAATTGGAGGGCTGCTGTTGTTGTGAAACTGTTCATACGCTCTGTGACGTCCTCTGTGATTTTGTATATAAGCCAGTTACATCCATAGACACCAAAAATGAAGCAAAAGCAAAAGATCCACAAAAGAAGATATTCTCTGTTGGGCAGTCGCAGCCCGAAATATTTGGTCTACCGACCGGTTTTGGAATTTTTTTCGATGATCTGAGTCAAACACGTTTGTTCTCGGACAACGTCCAAGACATTTTCTTTTCTTCAATGCAACGTCGGCAAAACCGTAATTTGGTAAACGAAAACTACACTCTTTTCGAAAGAAATGCATTTTGTGGCATTTGCAGAAGAATCTCGTAGCGAAATAGAAGTCCTCTCGTTTCTTTCTGCCTTGCGGAGACCATGCGTGACTTTAGAATGGACTCAGGTGAGCTCTCGTGCTCGTACTTTTTATTTTTAGTCGGATAAACTCAAGTGAGTTCTCCCAGTTTCTACGGTCCTCCTTGCTCGTGCAAGGAAGTTCGCCAGTTCTAATCTGAGTGGAATATTCCTTTGCACCTGCACCCGTTCTTTGAAATGGCTGTTTTGTATTTCAACACTTCAGCGTTAAACAACACGAGCTAAGCACTCGGTTTCTTGTTTTGAAGACCCCATTTCCCAGCATCAAATAAAGAACTTATTAATTTATTTATTTACTGTACCATTGTTCCAAACCTTTATATAAAGTTCATGCAGTAAACTTGGTACCCTGTGCAGTGGTTCATGTTATTGTGTGCCATTTCAAGAAATATGTTTTATTTTGTTGTTTCGGTAGAATGAAGGGTCACACAGTGCTTGTCAAGTGGTTAGTCATTTTCCTTTTGTCATGGCGTGTTTGACAGTAAACTGTCAATAATTCTATTTACTTTAAAGAACGACCCTATTCAAATGTTGTATAGCCATGAACTCATTAAAAATGCCACCTGTACTTAGCCCACATATAAAAGTTCACCTGTCACCGCGGCGATTATTCTAATTCGTTTATCTTCGGCTTAATGTTTTTCTCAAAATGCAGAATTAAATACGCGGGGAGATTATTTTTGGTCAACTATGCTCAGGTCTGTCACTAAAAAGTTGAAACCGTTTATAGAAGCGAAACTAAACGAGGAGTATGTCTCCATAGCGAATGATGCAAATTTATACTGTCTTGACTACATAGAGGACAGGCTGAAACGTTCTAATGTCGACTCCGATCTCGAATTTATCCGCCCTAAAGATGTGTCTGAAAACACTGTTTCCATTTCTGCAAAAATAATCGAGGTTGGCGAACTGCTGGAGACGTCGTACCCTCATCTTTACAACAATGTTTCCAAACAGCTCAAGGTGAAGCTTCGAAGCGAAGTGATAGTCAGCGACATTTTCAGGAACTTTGGACGAGAGCTGTTTCGTGAAGGCGTAACTTGGGGACGAATCGTCGCGTTGTTCGCATTTGCTGCCGGCATTAGCGCTGACTGCATCAGCCAAGGGCGACCAGAGCTTGTTAAAACTGTATTAAGCTGCGTGAGACTTTATGTGTTAGATCATTTGGCGGTCTGGATAAGGAGCCAGGGCGGCTGGGTAAGTAACCTACTGACCTACTATTCTCATTTTCAGTTAGTTATTTGTGAGCATAAACAATTAACTAACGTGTACAAGCTAACTTCCTTGCCTCCCTTTAAAGGCGATTTATTCCCATGCAAACCGAACGAATACATATTAAAAAATAGCAAACATTATTATTATACGTATAGATAAAGAGCGCATTCAGTACTTGGCAAGGCGTTTCATTTGTGATTGATTTTGAGAGAGAGAATTTATTTTTTCTTTCAGTCTTTTATTATTAATAATTTCATATTTTCACCTGACAGCGCATTTTCGTTGAAAGTACACATCTAGAACGCAGCGCGTATTAACAGAGGAATCGTCGGTGTTTAAAAACTCAGTTATTAATTCACTCGCACTCATTTTAAAATCTGACTGTATCAGTATAGCTGTCGTCACCAACATTTTTTGAGTTAAAATTGTAATTAAGTTCGCTTAAAAAAAAACACGAAAAGTTGAATAAAATCAGTATTTGATCATCACAGTAAAGCACAAACACAGCAAAGCGGCCGCGAGAAGAGAAGAGCCGGAACACATTTCAACATTTGCATATATCATTCATTTTCACAAGCTGTATTCGATCAGCTGCTTGTTTCCTTCGCTTTGAATAATACAGAACTTTTTCTCACTGATTTTGCCCGTTACACACTTTCTTTTTTTATAAGAATATATTTTATAAGAATATCGAGGCTAAAATTTGCGAGATTTTAAGAATATTTTAAGAATAAACCCAAGGCTGAGATTTTGAAAAGAATGTAATTTTGTGTTGAAAATGTGCAATACAACACAATTTTCTTTTCATCGTTTTATTGGCAAAACTAGCCAATAAAACGATAAAAATCTACACTATAGCCACTGCTCTATATAAAATACATATGCAAGGTATGCAGCCGAACTAAACTGAAAAAGTATCATGATAAATTCTTAATCTAAGAATATGTATAAGAATATTTTCAGCCTAAAATCGGCAGAAAAATAATAATATTAAGACTGGGCCAGAAAAACAATATTCTTATAAAAAAGAAAGAGTGTGCTTAATTTCGCATAAAATTTATGTAGGACACAGTGCCGTAGCTTGTGATTACCATTCACATTAAAATTCTTAGAGAAAGATTATTTCAAAGTTTTAATATCAACTTGTCGACGCTTCATCCACACTTTGGAGTTAAAGCTTAAAACATTTCTTGGTTGGAACTTGCAAACAGACCCCCTCACTGCACGAAAAGTTGGCTTTAGCCCGGCATACCTTTAAACTGTCCTTAACCTGTGCCAAAGGTCGTAGAGACCATCTTTGCCAAACCTTTACCATAACGTCAAAGGTGACAATGGTCGTCATTGACTTTATTCAAAGCTAGTTCACTGTCAAAGCTATAGTGAAACTTGTGCATCAAATCTGTTATAACTTTTGATCCCTGGCAAAGGCGATGTCAAAGGGTTGATGCCTGTGTATAGGATAGTCATCCATCCTGAATCCGCGCCTGCTCGTATCGACAAGACTTTAGGCTAACTGGAGTGCAACTCTGCAGTATGTATGCGTAAGTGTCCCAAACCTCGGTTCTGTCCTCGTGTACCGGTGCAAAAGGGAATAACCATTGTTCTTTCTTTGTTTAGGAGTCATTTGTTAGCTGTTGTCCCGGGGGGGGGGGGGACTTGCATATGAAAGGAGCGGGGATGTTCGTCGTCTCGCTTAGGAATGTAAATTTCGGATTTTAATCTCACTTAGGGTGTCCTGGGCAAAACGCCATTATATTTAGCCGTGGAGGTCTCGTTTAGGGTTGTACGCGAAGAAATATAAAAATATATGTTTAATATGTATATTTTAAATTCTCTTTTAGGGGTCAAAACAAGCTTGGGCCACGCCCAGATCGGTCTCCTTTAGGGGTTTAATTCAAAATTTCCGACAAGCATCCCCGCCGAGTCCCTCCCCCCCCCCACCCGAGGCTGTTGGGTATTGTTGGGTCTTTTGTATCGGCTCTTGTCAGCCGGTACATGAGGACAGAACCCAAACCTCGTCATCAAATTTAAATGTCATTTTCAACAGGTTAACATCAGTGAAAAGTTCAAGTGCATAGAGAAGAGATACTCCATGGCGTATTTTCTCCGATGGTTTGACTATAACAGACTATGGCTTGTCGACACAGCAAAGGAGAGACTGCATTCTCTGTTCCATGCGATAAGTGAATGTATGGGTCTTTTAAACGGTGGATAGCTGACAAAAAGAACTTTCAACAGGAGCGCATAATTTTAACGTGTGCGAAAAATATTCAAATTACGCCAAAATTCTACATACGAGAACCACAACAAAACAAACCAATGGAAAATTATAGATACAGAGATATCACTCGGGGAACGTGTCAGACGTGAATGAACACACCGTGTTCGTGCCTGAAGTTGATAAGCAGCATAACGTGTGTGCTCGCGCGATAAGTGAGCTCTCGCGCTAGTTTTTGATTGGATAAAACGAATCGAAAGCAAGTTTTGCCAAACCTGGCACTAGCTCCCGACTGATATATTACGATTAGAAAATAAAACAGAACTTTTACCTTAAATTCGTGAATGTCTGTCCTGCACCTGTAGTTTTTCTGGCTCATCCCTTGCATCCTTCCCACCTCGCGTTCCCGCGCGTGCCGCACAATGAAGGCGAGTGAAACAGTCAGTAATATCCCCTTCCCTGTCTTTAGCTGTATGGCTAAACGTATAGGCTTGTTGTTGCATGTGAGTAGATTTCCTCGTTCCACTATGCCACCTTTCCGTCTTTCCCATTCCTCACACGTGTCCCCTCGTGCGTCTTCCAGTGATTTCCCGCTGGTTTCCTACCAAAGTTTTCCGTCCATTTACCGCTCGCCCTCAGCGCGCCCCTCGACCATACCAAACCGGATTGAACGGTCCGCGTTTGAGCCCTGGCTGGGTCACTTTTTTTTATGGGCAATAATACACTTTACTCTCATGGTACCGGCAAATTTAATGCGGAGGTGGAGGGTGGACACTGCGATGGACAAGCATCACTTCGCGGGTGAGGGGGGAGAAATATTCAAAGTCCCTGCATGCTGAAGGAAACGTTCCATGCTGATGGGTCAATAGACTCGTATGCAGACGTTACGCGTTCCACTTTGCCTAACACAGTGGGCTCCTGCATGGTTTCCTGTGGTTTAAATCGTACACTCCTGCGAGTTTGCTGTTCGTGCGACATTTGTTACTGCTGGAGACGATTAACCTTTTTGCCAAATGATTGCTTTGCGTGCAAAAGATTTCCGAAAGAGTATAAAAAATAAACAAAACGCTACAAGTCAAAAATAGTGATTTATTTTCATTAAGTTCTATAAAATCTAGTTTATAACATTATTTCATTTCTTCTTCGCCCCGAGGAAAATTCTCCAACTAAATGTAACTGCATTTTTTCCAAAAATATATTAATTTAGACAAAATAGCAACAATCGTCATCGCCATTACCTTTGCATAAATATATCTATTACGAAACTAATTGTTATCTGGGTATATTGTTCTGGAATTTCAGTGGCGGACGTAAGAAAAGCATACCATACAGTATTACATCACACAAGAAAAAAAAAAGGAGGCTCGGTTTAAAATATCAGAGTTATAAAGCAAAGTCAGCTAAAAAGGAAAGAACAAATTCCTCGATAGGCTGGCTTTTTGCATTTCTCTTCATCTCATCAGAAAACAGACAGATGGAAAGCGGGACCATTTCAAACATATCACACACTCATACAGTTATTTGTAAACCGTTGTCAGTTTTCCCCACGATCTTCGAATAATGCAACGATGCAATCGCCGTTCACCAAACGAGCTTTTGCAGCGCATTTCTATTTTCAAGTATCTTGCCCGGACTCAAATGTCCCATAGATTAATGTTGCCTTGGAGATTTTACCATCGTTCACACTTGAGGCTACAGAATAAAAGCATGCAGTACCATGACTACGATTCGACAACCGTGCTGCCATGGCTCATGGCGAAGGGACCTGGGTACAAAGTTTCTGTTTCAAGTGCACACAGGCGGGGTATCCCTGCGACTCAGAATCGGTCCAGCGCTCTCCGTGAAACGATGTTTGATAGAAAACGGAAGCCACTCGTCTGTTGCCTATGAAGAAAAAATGTTTTATTTTTAACATCGAAAAACACGGCGACTTAAAATATTGTGATATAACACCTTAAACGGCATTTAAATAAAGTCGTCAAGTTCTTACTAACCTCTTCCCTTTGCCGTTGCCACAACGACAGAGCTCCTTCTTCGCTAAATGAGCCAGCGCAGCTGAGGATCAGCGGATCTTCCTCTCTGCGATAAATAAACGAATACAAATCAAATATATAATGTTTTGACGTTCCACGTTCGAATTGAACCCTCGTTGTTAGGGGCGCCAGTTACGCGTGCTTTTCTTATTGAAGAATATTTTTAACTGTGGACGGAATATCTTTTGTTAAAGAACCTGCAATTTGACGAAAGTACATGCGTCAAAAGATGCCACAGAACGTTTGCGTTTTAAACTTTCTACCAAACGGCCCATTTACTTCAGCTAATTTCTCATTGGAAGTAAATAAAGCACAATGCCCCTTGAAAGTGTCATGCAGATGGCGCCTTTGAACTGCCGACTGAGTTATGCTCGCCCTACCCACACTACTCACCTGAGTAACAGTAGGCATCGAATCGCTTCTTCATTGATGCGATAATGGACCCTCAGTCGCAATCCAAACCTGTAATCATTGTGGTACATGCTGTCCTGTTTTCGTTGTTCCTCGGTAGCTCCTTGTTCCTCAGTTTTGGTTTCCTTCACACTCGCCGTCTCCTGATTGTTTCCAGTACCTGAAGACGCTTCAAAAGCTCCACTCGATTCACCTTGAACATGTTCATTTAAACTGCCGCTAGTTGTAGCTGCGGTTTCGGGTAATGTAGCATCCTTAGTCTCTGGTGAAGAAATGATGTCCAGGTCTGACGTGGAATCCGCCGCACAAAGCGTTGAATCTTGTGAAGGTGTCTTTTCCACTGTTTCTGACGTTGTTTGTAGTTTTTTGGTGGAACTCTCTACTGAATTTTCTTCCTTATCTAAACGGGGAATATAAATACGTCAGTGAATAATTTTAACTAGAAATGTACGTGCCTGCGTGACTGGGTCTCTTTCGTTCTCCTCTGAGATAACGGTGTCTCACAGTGTCCGTTTCAACTAAAGCTAAGTGTTACATATCGCAATAGACCCCAAAGGACTGGCACTAATATGTAAATTATTCACCTGCACTTAATATGCACATCGGCACTTGGCACTTGGCACTTCGCACATGGACAACGGTTCGTACAGACATCGTTGTAAAGCAAGCAAGGATTAAAGATAAACAAGATTGAATCCGACTCTTTATTACATGGTGGCAGCGAAATATGGCAGCAGCTACGTCCTTCGCCTCACCTCAAATGAACTGGGACGCTCCGGACGTAATATCTGCGTTTGGACGATTCAAACAGAAATGTCAGCTCATGTTTACAAGCGTGCTCAAAGACGCCGACGACGAAGAGAAAGTGAGCTACATTCTACTCTGGTCAGGAGAAAAAGGGCTGGATATGTACAACAGCTGGACTTTTGCGAAACAAGAAAACAAGAAAAAACCCGAAATCATCTTCGCGAAGTTCGAGAATCAATTGGAACCGAAAACAAGCCATCGAATTCACAGATACAAACTACAAGAAATGCGACAACAATCGAGCGAGCCCGTCGATGATTTCATCTCAAGAATCAAAAACCTAGCAGCAAGATGTCAATTTCGAGATACCATCGAAGTCGAAGACAGAGTGCTAGACCAGCTCATCTATGGATCAAGAAACCCCGACGTTCAAAAAGCTCTCATAAGCCGAGACAAAACGCTAATCCTCGCAGCCGCAATCGATATAGCACGCAGCCACGAGGCCACAAGCAAACACATGAAAACGCTGGTTGAACACACTAAAACGTCTGAAGAAGACAAGAGCATCTACGCGATTCAGAGAGAACAACAAAGGGAATTCTGTAACAACTGTGGCAAACAACACCCGAAACATCCGCGAAATAAATGTCCAGCCTACGGCACAACATGCTTAAAATGTGGAAAAGCTAATCATTGGAAATCTGTTTGCAGATCCAGCAAACGAAAACAAGACACTCAAGAAACCAAGCCGACCTTCAAGAAATCCATCCACGCTATCGAAGATGATTCCCATGACAATGATGATGAAATTCTTACAATCAGTACCATTGAAATAAATGCCATGGAAGGTGTTTCCGACGACACGCGCGATGAAGCCTTCGCAACACTTGAGATATGTCAGCCTGAAAGAAAGCGAAAAATTAACCTCCAATGCAAGGTAGACACAGGAGCACAAAGCAACGTATTACCCGTCAGATTGCTTCGCATAATTGCTCCAGAGAAGTTTGACGCCAAGGGTAACCCTAAACCCGAAGCCCTGGAAAAGAACGAAACCATCCTTTCAGCATACGGGGGCTCCATAATCAAGCAGCTTGGCACCATTGATATACCCTGTA
Source organism: Blastomussa wellsi (assembly GCA_947652115.1). Classification (NCBI taxonomy): domain Eukaryota; kingdom Metazoa; phylum Cnidaria; class Anthozoa; order Scleractinia; family Plerogyridae; genus Blastomussa; species Blastomussa wellsi. The sequence goes on from OX393563.1 coordinate 9,937,548, forward strand.
ACTACAAAGACAAGAAGGTCAATTGCAGGTTTTACGTTACGGACACCACTGGGCCAGCTATTCTCGGCTTAAGAGCCTGTACAGCACTGAAACTAGTCTCGCTACATTGCGTTCTCAAAACAAGCCAATCGACCCAAACTGGATCAACCACCAGCCCCAATGGCCCAGATCAACAATCGAAGTACATTGAAAGCCAAGTACCACTAACAGGACGCCCTCCAATAAGAAACAAGCAGGAACTGATGGAAATGTACCCTGAATGTTTCAATGGCACCGTCGGATGTTTTGAAGATTACGTGTACCATATCACACTCGACCCCGAAGTACCACCAGTGGTCCACGCCCCCCGGAAAGTGCCAATTGAACTAAAGGAGAAATTAAAAGCTGAACTGGAAGAAATGGAGTGCAAAGGTATAATCGCGAAAGTCACACAGCCAACAGACTGGGTGAACTCATTAGTTATCAGAGAGAAAGGAAATGGGCGACTTCGATTATGCCTCGATCCCAAAGACCTGAACAAAGCCATTAAAAGAGAACACCATCCGATCCCCACCTTGGAGGAAATCACACCTAACTTAACGGGAGCGAATTTGTTCAGCAAGCTTGATGCTCGCAATGGTTACTGGAATGTTAAACTGGATGACGAATCCTCGTACTTAACAACCTTCAATACACCATTGGGCCGATTCCGGTTCCTTAGAATGCCATTTGGCCTACGCATGAGTCAAGACATCTTCCAATTCAAGATTGATGAAACATACCGTGATTGTCAAGGTGCCATCGGCATAGCAGACGACATCACCGTATACGGAAAGAATGACAAAGAGCATGACCTGCACCTACATGAAACCATGGAACGCACCAGGAAAGCCGGCATCAAGCTCAATGACGAAAAGTGCGTTATCAAGACAAAAGAATGCAACTTCTTTGGCATGCTTTACACACCAGATGGGGTTAAGCCCAGCCCAGACAAAATCAAAGCCATCGAACAGCTGGAACCACCCAAAGACAAAAAAGAGCTACACACCTTCTTGGGGATGGCAACCTATATGAGCTCGTTTATCCCAAAGTTAGCTGATCACACTGCGCCTTTAAGAGACCTCCTTAAGGAGAACGTTGACTTTGTATGGAATCCATCACACTCGAGAGCCTTTGAAAAAGTGAAGTCATTGATATGTTCTGCAACCACCTTGGCGTACTATGACAGAAAGGAACCAGTTGTTCTCCACGTTGATGCATCAATTAAGGGCCTGGGTGCAGCCTTATTCCAGAACAACAGACCGATAGCATTTGCATCAAAAGCACTGACACCCGCCGAGACCCGCTATGCCAACATCGAACGAGAACTGTTAGCAGTAGTCTACGGATGTGAAAAATTCCACTCCTACCTCTATGGAAGATCATTTGTGGTGAAAAGTGACCATCGCCCCCTAGAGCAAATCCACAAGAAGAATCTCATGCAAGCACCTCCACGCCTTCAAAGAATGCTGTTGCGTCTACAGCCTTATGACTGCGTCATCAAATACACCCCTGGAAGAGAAATGGTCACAGCCGACGCCCTATCACGTCTCTCACCAATGGATAAATTTGAAGTACCAGAAATGAATGTAAAAGTTCATCACCTAATCAGAATCACCCCAGCTAAAATGCAAGAGTTCAAAGAGGAGACTGCAAAAGATGAAACCCTGCAGCTGTTATCCCGCCAAGTGACACAAGGCTGGCCAGACAGTGTGAAGAAAGTTGATCCCACAATAAATCCATACTGGGCGTTGCGAGATGACATCTCGGTAGAAGATGGATTAGTGCTTCTTGGAAGCCGAGTGATAGTTCCAGAATCCCTGAGAGGCAACATTCTTCAGCAAATCCATGGAGGACATCTCGGGATAGAAAAATGCAAGCTGCGAGCCAAATCGTGTGTTTATTGGCCAAACATTTACAATGAAATCGAAAACCTGGTCACCTCATGCAGTGTATGCCAGAAGTACCACAACTCCCAGCAGAAAGAACCTATGATATCGTCAGAGATCCCCTCAAGACCATGGCAAATTGTGAGCGCAGATCTGTTCTACGTTCAACAGTCGTGGTTTCTTCTAGTCGTCGACTACTATTCCAAATTCCCGTTCGTCAGGAAGCTCCACAACCTCACAGCTAGAGCCGTTGCTAAGGAGATGAAAACGCTGTTCGCAGAGAATGGAATTCCAAGAACATTACAATGCGATAATGGTACCCAATTTACTTCCGCAGAGTTCAAACAACTGGCAGACCAATACGGCTTTGAGATTGTGACATCTTCCCCCCACTATCCACGTGGCCATGGATTTGTCGAACGGCAAGTCCAAACAGTTAAGAAGACCATTCTCAAATGCAAAGAAGCCAATGAAGACATAGATCTGGCCCTGCTAGCACTACGAACAACGCCACTAAGCTCAACTGTAGCGTCGCCAGCTGAACTCTTGAACAGTCGAATGTTCAAATCTACACTCCCAGGAAAGATTTACCCGGCAAAAGACCAAGAAGAATTCAGGGAGTGGCTTAAGGCGAAACAGGACACCCAAAGCCGCTATTACAACAGGCACACCAAAGAACTTCCTGAACTACACAAAGGTCAAGCCATTTATCTACAAGACCCCGTGAGAAAAACATGGAACCCAGCCCGAGTTATAGATCAAGGAGAAATACCTCGTTCATATATTGTCGAAACGGAAACCGGAGCGCAACTCCAAAGAAACAGGATTCACCTCAGACCAAACAACGGGTCCATCAACCCAACAAACAACTCGTCAAACAGGACCCCACAAGGGAACACAACCACACCCAGAGTCCAAACGCCTCCCAACATTGATGTACAAAGCCCTGCCTCAGTAGAATCGGAACAGGGTCCAAGGAAATCTCGCTCAGGCCGTGAAATCCGACCACCGGAAAGACTTAACTTGTGACTGCTATCTAATTAGACACTTGTGAGATATACGAATGGAAAACAGCCAATTGTGCCTCATTGATCGTTGTTTATACATGTCTATAGATAAGATGTTCAAGACCTGAATTGAGATCAGAATGACTATTTATTTATTTATTTATTTTTTTTAATATAAACATTGCTTAACAGAAGGGGATGTTACATATCGCAATAGACCCCAAAGGACTGGCACTAATATGTAAATTATTCACCTGCACTTAATATGCACATCGGCACTTGGCACTTGGCACTTCGCACATGGACAACGGTTCGTACAGACATCGTTGTAAAGCAAGCAAGGATTAAAGATAAACAAGATTGAATCCGACTCTTTATTACACTAAGCTTTGGCCACAAGTACGAAAACAGGTTTAACCGGAAAGAAAACATGTTTTCACCTTTATGTTCGGTAACCATAACGTAAGCTTCATTGTCGTACACATCGTTTCTAATGATGTCGAATATCAGAACCTGTCCGTTACCAAGCCCTACCCACAATTCCTCGCCCACTGCCATTACTGTGGTGACACGTGACTCGCTGAATGCGATGACCTCGAGGCAAGAAACAACAAAAGATCAAACATATCATCCAAAGAATGAAGAAGTTGAAAATTTAAGAATAATTGTCCTACCCTTGAGTCGGAGCTGATGTCAAGGCTTGTGACATCATCAACCTTGAGAAGCACGTCAAAAGTCACGTGATCCAAAAGCAGAACGCAAGATGACCTGGCAACAAACTGAAGCATTACTAAGAAAGTGCAAGTAAAACTAACCGTTTATTGTAGCAACACACACGATGACCACTTTGAAGGTAAACTTTCCAACAATTGAGAAGAATGCTGAATAATATTAAATCTAAATCATCGAAATCACAGGTCAAGTCCTGGGCATGCCAAAAAGAATCACCGTCCGCAGTCCGGGAAAACCCTAACAAAACTAGCACTGGTGCCCAGGGAGCTTCTGATTCATGGAGTGTCCGATCCGACCAAAGTTTTTTGAAAATCCTATGTCCCCAGAGTCCTTCGTCCCTAATTCCAAGGCCCTGCCGGCTAAGAGAAACGAAAAGGGCTATGGGGACGAGAATGTATCACGGAGTTACCGCAGCAAATGTAAGACCATCTAGGCACCCTCTCCCGCCTTGGGAAAAACTGCGCCCTCGGTCTTGAACACAGCTCATTTATTTAAACCATAAACAAAAATAAAGCAAAACTAATCATCGTAACAATGCAATGCAAGCGACGACAGAACATAACTTCTTACCCTCTCACAGTGCACCACACGCCATTTTTACCGTGTGTTAACTTGGAAACCTGGTGACGACGAGAGTTTGATACAAGCAAGGAACCAAGCTCAACAAGGGAACTGGTAGAAAGTAAACAGCACAAGATTAATATTCAGTTTTCAATCACAGGCTCTGAATATCAATTCTCCTTGCTAAATGCTATACATTCTTCATAATGTAAGTTCTGAGAATTCAGAATATCAACACAAACGACAAACGCCAGATTGCTGTTCTTTCTAGCCTGAAGGCTCTCGGTCACTTGAGAGCAAAGGCCGGCGAACGCTTGACTACTTCAAATCGTTCTTTTCTCTAAGGGTCGGAGGAGCGGGCGAACACATTAACAAGGCGATCTGGACGAGAAGGGAGACGAAAAAAAACCGACTTGAACTCTTTTGCATTTTTTTGGGATACGTCCGTCAGCCCAGCAACGGAGAAGCTGATAAAGTTGTGCGCGCGGAATGGCCGCATAGACTTTTATGCAGCAGATCAACTGCCAATCCCTCCTCGCGCGTCTTAAACCTTTACTGCACTCCCTTTCTGAATTTCAAGAACCTCATACTTTCTTCCTTGGCTCACTTCGCTCGCCCTCGCCCGCCTTTTACTATCGCTCGAATCTTCAAAGCAATGTGTATTACCATGAAGTATATGCCGCTTAAAAATCATTGCTAGTTTGGAATTACCATCTACTGACTCCAAACAAAGGAGTAAAGTCGAGATCGAGAGGAATGAAACAAAAAAATCAAATTATTCGCCATTTTCTAAACGAGCAGGCGACTGGGTACAAATATTTAAAATAGACTGAAACGAAAAATTGAGCCTAAAAGGTGAAAGATCATCCAAAATAATGTAAGAAGACCAAATTTCAGCGTTTTAAGGTTTCTGAGAAAATAGGATGTTAAGACCGTACTGCAATTGATTTCTATGAAATTTGGCCACAGTTTTCCAGGACTCTGGAAATCAAAAGCACGCCGAGAATTTCAGTCAAACTATTTTTTAGTCAAACTTGACAAATCACAGAAGGTGACCAACTGGAATAAGAAAATAAGCGCGAAACCATTCAAATGAAAATGTGTTTTTCCTGCATCTTCATTCTAATACAAAACGAGCTCATTTCCATATGACTAGTTTCGCACTTAGACTCGTTTTGAAACTGAGAGAAAAGGGAACTCGGAAATAGCCGGATGCTTCGGATTAATGTTGTCCCAATTGGTACATTTTGTTATTCACTTTATCTAGGACTACGTAAAAAAATTTGTGCAACTAACGTAATCTTTGTCAATACTACAGAAAAATTTAAAATTTTCAGTTACAATATAGGATTAATCTAAGGAATTTAATTTTCATAAATCAAACTAGCAAATGAATGTCCAGATTAAATCGCGTGCGTATACATGGCGTTGAAAACAGTAGTTGTTTGATAATCTGACGTCAAATAATCTTCTGTAAAATGCGATTGTGAAATTTCCCAGTTTGCAAACTACGATATATATTAAGCAACACGATCTAAGCGATTAAACTTTAATGCTGTGGATGCGATGGGAAGTTCTCAATATATTTGACGTGCTATTTATCTATCACACCAAGTGAAAAATCGCCGAAATTTATACACAAAATTTATCACTTTACAAGCACGTCAGCAAAATTATCAAGCACGTCAGTTAACAATAGTTTGTGGGCGTTCTTGTTTTCCGGTGGGGGGTTCATGTTTGGATTGGTGGGATGTCACGATAATCGACACAAAGTGAAACCAGAAAAAAAGAAACCATTACTGCATCAAATAAGCGAACACAAACTAATGCACAGCTCGTCTTTGTTTTCAAAACACGGATAATTCGATTAGCTTTATTTCAATAATTGCATTATCTTTTCAATAGCTAGCACTACGAAAACAGCTGCATTCAAACACTCCAAATTAACGGTGAACAAATATCACTGAATTGAATAATCCAAAACGATAATAATAGATGGAACTTGCAGGGACAACAATAAATACATTGCGATGATTGATGACACAAGTAAACAAACAAACAACGAAGAAGAAAAATGTGGAAATTTTAAGATAATCGCTAAATAAACTAAAAGTGCACATCTCTGATGGATCGCACGAGACTTCAATACTTTTAGTTTATCTTCCAAAAATTGTACTTTCATTAGTGGTAAACGAAAACAACCGACAACAATCAATCAAAATGTGAAATACTTTGAAAACAATTGTCAATAATTTAAAGGACGTATGTTGGTATCACGATAAATACATGCCCACTAAAAACAGACTTTTCAGATAGATAATGGCAAGATTTTAAACGTGTTCGAGCTATTGCGAGATATTTCCTACCAAGGTAAGTTGAATCGTACTGAAGCATTTCGAGCTCTAGAAAACACAATGATGTCAACTTGACTAGTGCACAATGTGCGAGCCAGCGAGGCATGCGAGGCAAGCGAGGCAAACATGCGAGGCATGCGAATTATGCGAGGCAAACATGCGAGGCATGCGGATTATGCGAGGCAGACATGCGAGGCATGCGGATTATGCGAGGCAGACATGTGAGTCACCAGAAACACGCGAGGCAAGCGGAAACACGTGAGACACAAATAAGTCGTTCCCAGTATTTCTTCCCGTCCCTTCTCTTTTGTTCGTGCGCGTGGTGTAGGCCATCTTGATAATAAGGAAGAGATTTTTATCTGCTATCTGCCTTAATCGTTGCCATCCTTTTCTAAAAGAACGTATTTTTATTATATTATGCTCAATACATCTCTTGACAACCGTTTCGATATTAAAGATATTTGTGACTTCTATTTTGAATGCATTTGCATTCATGCATCCGCCAGTGGACAAAAACCGTTGCTTCTATCGCTGTTTAGCGAAGTCCTTGGACATGACAGAGGACCATGTGGTGCAAATGCTTGAATCGTTCATGATTTCCAACCAAGTTATTTCCTGTTTTAACAAGGTACGAATCTGTCCACAATAATTTAGTAAATTGTACGCTATCAGAACAAGTAATACGGAATGTGCGCAACGAAAAGAATGCATTCATCTTTGGTAGGTCACGTGACCAGAATTAAAAAAGCCCTATAAACTCATGCAACTTACATCTGGAGAAGCCAAATCTATGGCATGGCTTTTTCGGAATTTGAGTTACTTAACAAGCTATGACGTCATTAAGTTATTGTGACGTCATAGCTTCGTGATCTGATCACGTGGCTTACCAAATATGGTTATGACTACGGGAAGGCAAACTCTAATAGAACAAACAAGCCCAAAAACTAAACCCAGGGTACTAGTGGATTCCCAGATATGACGGTTGGAAGTCACGATAGTTAAGGTCTACTCCCTTAACTACAAAATGGATGCGACCGATGACTTCTAACCTTCTAACCTTCTTAGGCTTATTTATTTAATTTTTTTTTTGCCTCGCATGCCTCGCATGCCTCGCATGCCTCGCATGTCTGCCTCGCATGCCTCGCTTGCCTCGCATGCCTCGCTGGCTCGCATATTGTACACGCTCACTAGCGGCCGACAGTTTATGAATTAAGGTTACGATTTTTTAAGCTAGCTTGTTATTTATAAAAAAAACTTAATGTACTCTTGTCGCTGAGGGGTGCTTAAAGTTGTTTATTATTTCGTGGTCAGTTTAGTTCGAGGTAAAATTCGCACGAGATCATGTTCAATATTTCGGAAAATATAAAACAACGAAACGAGATTTTGCAAAAAAATAGCTGTTTAATGCGGGTCAAATTTTGACGCGGAAAACAACAACTAGTTTTGTGAAAAAGAATGCACAATTCCATGTATAATGATGACTACAGTTAGTAAATGATAAAGTGTTTGAATCATAACTAACAAGACAAACAAAACGTTCAATAAACCTCACGTGCTGTTGGCAAAGAGATAACTGCGTCAGTACTGGCTTGCCGGGTTATCACGGAATTTGAATGCAATACCCTCCTGCGAAACTTTGGCGAATTGCTAAAATACTGCACTGAAACAATTTAAGACGGAATCCATCAGGAAGTTGAGTAATATTTATTTAAGTTGGACAAAAATCGAGTACCAGAATAATTTAAATCATATTGCGTTATTTTTTACCCTTAATAAAAGGTAAAGATGTAAGTAATTATCCGCGATAACACCGACAACAATTTCTTATCAGAGCCCGAGAAAATGAATTTTAAAGATCACAAACTGTAGGCACAATCTAACGTGTAGCCATTTTGTAAAATCGTCTTTAAGCGATTCAGTGGAATTATAGTGGAACTTCGGAATTTGTTTTCGATGTTTGGTGTTGTTAGAAAAGATTTCTTTTGACAAGATATTTGAAGCAGTTACTCAAAAGTTTGCAAAAAGGTGTAAATTATTTTGGTACAACAATTTCTTATCAGAGACCGAGAAAATGAATTTCAAAGCTCGTAAGCTATAGGAAAAATCTCACATCTTTTAAGCGATTCAGTGGAATTCAGTGGAACTTCGAAATTTATTTGTTTGGTGTTGTTAGAGAAGATTTCTCTTGATAATATATTTGAAGTAGTAACACAAAAGCTTGCAATAAGGTGTAAATCATTTTGGTACATAATTTTGTCCAATGAATGCTCGAAGTCCCAACGGATTCCGTCTTAATCCGTAAGTGACTCACTAGAAAGTTCTCCAACCATCGACGTTTCGGCAGTTACCCTTTTTTCGATATTATTTTTAAAAGGAAAAGCAGACAACAAAGAGGGAGAAATGCAACGGAACCATCGTAAGCGTACGGGCGAGGGCGATGCTTGGAGGTCAAAACCCCGTTATGGCCCCATTTATATGGTCTCGGGTACCCGAGGCAACCCTCCACCCGAGTTACCCTGGGCGAGCTAACTTTTCACTAAAATGTTGAAAAATTCTACCAACCGTTTATATGATCCAACCCGAGTTGTCTCGGGGGGCGAGACAACTCGGGTGGGCGAGTTGTCTCGTCTCGGCAGGTAGAGTTAACCATGGGAGGCGGGACAACTTTTTCTCATATAAACACTCTGGCTCGCGATCGCCTACCCGGGACAACTCTTAACGTGCCGAGTGTCACGTACAGTCCGGATTTCAGGTTTTTTAAGCAAAAAATTGCACTTAAGAAATATAATTTAACCTAGCAAGGCCTCCAGTGATCGAATAAACGAAAGAAATTCAAAGGAAGAAGGATAACTGGTGAGTTGAATATTAAAATACTTTATGAATAATCAAACAGGGTCAACTTTAACTCAGCTGATAGGGACAATTTTTTTCCATATAAACGCTCGGTAAAGTTGCCTCGGGAGGGAGGGTTGTCTCGGGTACCCGAGACCATATAACTGAGACCTAAGTCCGAAGGTGCCAGTTCGCCTATTGGAACCACGTTGTTTACACGCTGGAGTCATGCAAGCTAGTTCCTTCAATTAAGTTAACCGGGTGTTTTCGATCACTTATTTTAAAATAACTTTCTCGTGAAACCATTATTGTCTATTTATTGTTTGCCTATATGTCATAGCTGTTCGTAGCCCATTATGTTCCCCCTTATTGCAATTAGTCAATCTATAAACAGATCGAAACCATAATTGTAATTGCAAAACATTGTAAGAGCGACCTCCTTGTCGTGATTAGTTGAACTCTGACTGAAAGCATTTTGAAAACGTGCCACTGTTTCCATGACAACAAGACTGAAAAGCCCAACAACATATTTTATAACATGGAAGGTTTGAGGAATCAAGGAAAGAGAACGTCGTTAAAGAACACAGAAAATTGTTTCAATGATTACTTGGTGACTTCCTCGCATTTACCTTATTTCGCGAAACAAAACGAAAGAGAAACAAACAAACAAATTGCAAAACGAGTGAAAAACGGAACAAATCAACGACAACAATTGAGGATGTAAATCGACAAGCAAACTCAGCAGGATACAACTACAAAGCCCGCGCTACCAAACGAGAATAGGGCAAGCCGAGAATTCAATCTCTCGCTCTCGTTTTGTCTCCAGTTCTTAAAAGCGTTCTCGTCTGCTCTCTCAACTCTCGGTTTCATGAGATTCGACGAGAGTTTTCGACCGGCTACTGCTTGATAATTCACGTTCAATTCCCAGTAATTCTCTTCCTTCCTTGAACCACCTCATTCCTATCACGGATATTCATTTTCGTTTTACCTGCCATCAAGAATGACCACGTTGTTGCCGCAGCCACACCATACATTTTCATTCACAAGTGTAATGCACGTGACAGGCGCACCACCGACACGCACGTGAGAACCTTCGGACGGAGCCTCCTGTCTACAGGCATTCTGGGAACAAAATTCAACAGCAACGATTAATTAATTGGGCAACCCTAATCCATCTGACAAATTTGTTAAAAGGTTTGTTGGTTAATTGTTTGGTTAAGTGCTTGATTGGTTGGTTAGATGGTAGGTTAACTGCTTGATTGGTTGGTTGGTTGGTTGGTTGGTTGTTTGGTTGGTTGGTAGGTTGGTGGTTGGTTGGTTGTTTGGTTGGTTGGTTGGTGGTTGGTTGGTTGTTTGGTGGTTGGTTGGTTGGTTGTTTGGTTGGTTGGTTGGTGGTTGGTTGGTTGTTTGGTGGTTGGTCGGTTGGTTGTTTGGTTGGTTGTTTGGTGGTTGGTTGGTTGTTTGGTTGGTTGTTTGGTGGTTGGTTGGTTGTTTGGTGGTTGGTTGGTTGTTTGGTTGGTTGGTTGGTGGTTGGTTGGTTGTTTGGTGGTTGGTCGGTTGGTTGTTTGGTTGGTTGTTTGGTGGTTGGTTGGTTGTTTGGTTGGTTGGTTGGTTGGTTGGTTGGTTGGTTGGAAGGTTGGTGGTTGGTTGGTTGTTTGGTTGGTTGTTTGGTTGGTTGGTTGGTTGGTTGGTTGGTTGTTTGGTTGGTTGTTTGGTGGTTGGTTGGTTGGTTGTTTGGTTGGTTGTTTGGTGGTTGGTTGGTTGGTTGATTGATTGGTTGACTGGTTGGTTGTTTGGTTGGTTGTTTGGTGGTTGGTTGGTTGGTTGTTTGGTTGGTTGTTTGGTGGTTGGTTGGTTGGTTGTTTGGTTGGTTGGTTGGTGGTTGGTTGGTTGTTTGGTGGTTGGTTGGTTGGTTGGTTGATTGATTGGTTGACTGGTTGGTTGTTTGGTTGGTTGGTTGGTTGGTTGGTTGGTTGGTAGGTTGGTGGTTGGTCGGTTGGTTGGTTGGTTGGTTGGTTGGTAGGTTGGTGGTTAGTTGGTTGGTTGGTTGGTTGGTTGGAAGGTTGGTGGTTGGTTGGTTGTTTGGTAGGTTGGTGGTTGGTCGGTTGGTTGGTTGGTTGGTAGGTTGGTGGTTGGTTGGTGGTTGTTTGGTAGGTTGGTGGTTGGTCGGTTGGTTGGTTGGTTGGTTGGTAGGTTGGTGGTTGGTTGGTTGGTAAGCTGCTTGGTTGGTTGGTTGGCTGGTCGGCTAACTGTTTGGTTGGTTGGTTGGCTGGTTGAATGGTTGGTAGGTTGGTGATTGGTTAGCTGCTTGTTTGGTTGGTTCTCCAGTGTTGGTTGGATTGTTCGTTCGCTCGTTCGTTCCATTTAGTATCTGAAGCGATGTATAATTATTGAAAAGTAGAAAAAGACCGCAACGGGCCAAATGTCTAATAGGTACCGGGGCATGTATCTGATAAAACGACTTGATAGGATAGTCCGTAGTCCATCTCGGGATTATCCTAAATAAATTCGCCAGTACACATTTATACACCAGGGTGGAGAGAGGCACTGTGCGCAGCAAGGGTAGCGATTTGAAACGAGGTAGCTCGCTGTATAGCACTTTTATTTTACGGTTACCTGCAGGACAGCAATCGAGCCATCAGCTAACGCTGCAAACACCTTTCCATCTGGTAAATGAGCGATATCAATCACCGAGTCATTGAGTTGGATGCACCACACTTCCGAACTGTTGAAAAGAACAATAACAACAAAGCGGTCAAGAAACACATCACAAGACAGCAGAATACCAAGAGAAATAACCTGTTGCTGTATAGATACACTCAATGGTTTTCTTATTCCTATTATCCAATGAGAAGCGCCCGTGAGTATTCCTACAGTCGTTACATCAACACGTCATTCAAGTTGCTAAGCAACAAGTTGTCTGAAACATTGTGGGATATGAATGGATAACAAAACTTCCATTTTTTCCACCTCAACAAGGAAATTCTTCTTTACGGTCTCCATGTAATGCTTATAGTACCAGTTCGGAGACCCCTAAGTGGTCAGGTCTTTTATGTTTTTGTTGGAAACGGCATTTTTAGGTAAAAATATTGTTGACCATTATTGAGCTTCTCGCTTATTTACAAAGTAAAACTTTAAGTTATCTGCACCTGAGTTCAAGAAGGAACGCATGCATGTACCACGACACGGTCCCCACTAAAATGGTGCCATCATCCAGCATGTCGGTACATAAAACACGTGACTTCAACTGCCAACAAACAAGAGCAATTCTGGCAAATGAGGGTGATGGTAAATTTTCAGCTCGGTAAATTATACATGAAAGACGAGTTTATCAACATGACACGAGCGTGGGACAAAGAAAAATTCTGAGTCCCCGACAGGAATCGAACCCATGACCTCCCGAACACCGGGCGGGCGCTCTATCCACTGAGCTACGAGAACTCCTGGAGAGCGAGGTCATTTTTTACTGAGTTCTTATGTGACATGCGTCCCGCATACTGCTAGGTCCAGCATGATGCATGATTTTTTTTATTTAATACGCGTATAGTGAATAATAGCAGTCATAAAGGTTACAACAACAGAAAATACGATTCTGATGTGAGAAACTACAAACTGGGTACAAAGTAGCGAATAAGAAACTGTGTAGCTGTCAACGGTAGTACATTGAAGCAGTGATTGCTTGACTTACATCTACGTCAAGTGTCTTCATTTCCTTCTTGCTGATGTCCAGTAGATAAACTTTGGCTGTGAAACGACTGCCACAGAACAAACACACCGGACTCGACAAGTCTACAAGGAGAAAAAACTGGACATAAATTTGTGTCAGAAATACGTTAACTAGTGTACGTACTCAAATGGGCGGCGATTGTAAACAAATCCAGTTACAATGTGCTTATCAAATTTACACACTTTTCGAGCAGAACACACAGTCCCCCTCGTCCTACCCCCCTCGTTTTCTATGAAAATGGCGATTTATGACGCGTGTATACAGCCACAAAAACATCATTCTCGTCCCCACAGCTCTTTTCGCTTCTCTTAGCTGGTGGGGCCTTGCAGCCGTTTCAAAACACAAAAAAGTCGTCTCCCTTGATTTGCTTCACTAAGTGAAATGCGGCAATTCATCCCTGATATCTTGATCTCCCGATTTCTCGGACTAATTTTCTTTTCTCTATCTCGAGAGGGGCCTTGGGGGGGGGGGGGGGGGGGGTTGGGGGAGGGACACCAAATCCCATTTCCCATCCTTTGTTTCAGCCTGCTTGACCCAAATCCCAGTTCCAGTCCCAGTCACCTAAATCCCATTTTCCCACTTAACGTGGCTGACAAAAAGATAGACGTTAGGAAAGAGATCCACTGTCCTGATCGCCAGAAAGGGATAAACATGTTTCAATGATGGAAATAACTTGACAAAAAAGCATGGGTCGCCCAGATTATGAAAGTAAACCGGGCAATAAATAGCAATCAAATTGTACGAGTTTTCGTAGCAATATATGTAATTAGTGAAAGATAGTAAATTTTCAGCTCGATGAATAAATGGCAAAGATGAAATGTTCATCTTAATTGCCATCAGCGTGGGACAAAGAAAAAATCTGAGTCCCCGACAGGATTCGAACCTATGACACTTCCTACGACAGATTATAGACAATTAAAATAACAGTGAAACTTCTGTTAACAGACATTCCGCCGGTGAGGTATAACCGCTGTTTAAACAATCCTGGATTAGAGACATTAGAAGAACAACAAGCCGGAAGAGTATCTACGAACATCATGTAAGTTAAAGGGCCCCAGTCATCCACCGCCATTATCGATGCCATCGAAAATATGGAAATTGTATGATGAAGCGAAATTATCTTCAGCAAGTTTCTCAGTGAAATCTTTCGTTTCGACACGCTCTGCGTAAAATATAACACTTAAACTCTCGCATATAAACACTAACCAAGGCGTGGCTGACTAGGGCCCTCAGTCTCGCAAGAAAATGAAATTCGTTTATCTTGTGTTTGTTCGTTACTGATCGAATATTTCTATGCCACTGAACAAATACAATTCGAAATGTACATACAATACAAATACGATTCTATGTACATATTTATCTTTGAATTGTTTTTTCGCGATTTATTAATCAAACAAATATCTCCGAGTTTAATAAATTAAACTGATAGAGCTCATCCCAAAGATCCTCGACCGCTAACTGTTCATACGAATCGTTTAACTATTCTATAAAAGTAACTTTGATATTTGAAATTTTGACAGAAAGACACTCCACAATGCAGAAAGAGCAGAATAAAAAAATAAAGTTTTTTTTTCAGCCCATCCTACATCGTCAAGTGTTAAAGTACAATCGAAATGTCAAGTGCAAAGATTTCACATACGTTTATAAGGTTGTAACTACCCCATAGATATCTGGTGTAAAACCCTTGCAGTACGAATATACTGCGTGTAGACAACTGACACTCATGTCAATGGTCAAGATCCACGAACGATACAGTTTCAACTAGCTAAGACGTCTATCAAGACTTAGTAATCAGGAAGCTCAGTAAATCAAATAAATAAAAGCTGCCAGACACACAACAAGAAATTGGATAGGCAACATGTGGGACCATATGCTAAAAGAGAAATAAAACAAACTAAACAAGAACAAGACACCAAAAAGGACAGATAAGTAAGAAACCAAGCAGCGAGGTAATAACTATTGGGACTCGAATGAACAAGGTATTTTTATCTTTCTCGTTTAAAAAAAAATCAGTATTAAAACCCCCTTTTCATTCGAAGTTTCATTCTTAAAATACAATATCTCCTTACCGGGTGTTACACATTTGTTTTAAATCTTGTACTAAGAATTTAGCGACGAATCAAGACAATAAATTTTATTTCTATGATTCTCGCCCAGTCTAAGGCAACCTAAAATGGAAGATCTATTACATTAAAAATCTCAACAGTAAAACTGTTCAACTGTCGGCCAGCGAGGGACAAAGCAATACGAGTCATTTCCTGTAGATAAGGTAGCGCGCGGGAAAGGAAGTAAATAATAAATAACTAGGGAGATACGACAAATATCAATCAGCCAGCACAAAGTAACAATTCATATCGCAGCTGTATATCCTGCCGAAAACCCATGAGAAAATATTTAAATTATCAGAAGGCACACAGAGGCCGCGATTTACTTAACTAAGTATTGTATAATATTCTCATTAATACTCATGTTTATGGCTGGGACGGGGGAGAGTACATTCACGGAAAATGTTTATTACGGGAAGCTAATAACAAATTAACAACTAGCAAACCGCTGTAAACGGGATATTTGAAAGAATAACAAGAGATCTTACATGAAAACGAAGGAAAATGAAGAGTATTTTCAAATTAGCCGGCTACCAACACCTTCTTATTGTAATATTTCAGGATGTTTGTAATGTTAAATTCTGATAGGAAAACACGTCTGACGTTGTCTTGTAAAACCGGAGAAGGTAATAACCACTCAGCTGAAAGAAAACCGGAAAACCGTAAGATGAAACCCAAATCCTATAAACCCTAAGATAAAAAAAGAACTTAGTTGAACCGAATAACTAGAGATAAGAGGTGAGATACGAGCTCGTGTTTTGAAAGAACAAAACTTGTTTTATTTTCTCATCCCATTTATTTTACTCTTAACATTTCCACAGCTGAATGACATTTTACACCATTTTACAGACTTCAGTCATGCTAAATTAGTCATCCCTCAGTTTTAGTATCAAACTTGAAATATAAAAAAATCTTTACTGATAAGAAATTGAGGTTTTACACCATTTTACAGACTTCAGTCATGCTAAATTATTCACCCCTCAGTTTTAGTACCAAACTTGAAATATAAAAAAATCTTTACTGATAAGAAATTGAAGTTTGATATGAAAAGTTCAGTCAGTGGCAAAAGATCAAGACAACTCGCCCCGATTGCCTATTTTCCTTATTCTTTTCAGAGTTATGTGCGACTACGTATAAAGAGAGATTTGTGTTAATTTAAAATGAATCTAACAAGTAACAGGGACATCATGATTATGAAAAAATTCACGACAGAAACAATCCCGATTTCACACTGTGTGCATACTGTGCTACAGAGGAAAACATCATTTTCTCTAAACAAGACAATAGCAGGAAAGTACGTAGATAATTAAGCAAAGATTCCGATTGTAGCTAACATTTCAAGTTAAGAGTTCTTCATAGCTAACCAAAAATATATCATAAAAAAAGTCACATTGTATTCACTTGAAAGACACAGGCTGTGACGCCATTAATCTAAAAATGTTGACATTATCGAACAACATGTTTTAAAGGGGACTTGACGGCAAGGATTTTCACCGCAGGAAATTAACAATAAATAACACACTTAGCAAGGAGATGGAAACGTTGCTCTGAAGAATGCTCGCTGTCGCACCGTACAACACAACCCAACGAACTTAAAACACCCATACTAGACAAATCATTTTACCGCAATTAGGACTATCCTTGTACAATGATAAAATATAGAAAACCGTTCACCTTAAACATAGTAACTTAGTTTCTTTCTAGCGCGTGTTAAAAACAATAACATTTTGTAGATAAATTGGTAAATTCAAACTTCCTTTCTCTCTGCGTGAAGTATGTTGCATCACATTCAAAACCTAAAATCAATTAGGAAAAGCACACAAAGAAAGCCAGTATCGGACGACAAAGCACAGTACTGACACTACCACAGAACGCTTAGCTGTCGGATTAAATTGCGCACTTCCACTTTGAGTATTTTCCTTTCAAGATCAAGTTAAGAAAGCTTTTTGTCAGTTCGTGTATTGTTGGATCGGTGGCTTCTCTGTGTATCTAGAATTCCAGTCCAGAAAACCACAGCACGTTACTGTAAGATTGTACTGTTTTACAAAACCGACATTTTATGTAAGTTCTGCCTTCATTTCGCACGTACAGAGGAAACAGTAGTCTTACAGCACCTGCCAGATACCAAAGGAACTTTGCCACGAATGACACATGTTGAAAGTTTAGCTAGAAGTTGTCAAATTTGTCAATTCCAATCCTTCTCAATCTTCCTCATTCCAAGCCATCCTTGTTTCTTGTCAGTTTAATTTTGCATCTTTGGTGTTTTTCTATCTTAGCAAACCATTATTCCACGGATTCTTTTGATTTGAAGGCAATATTTAAACGTTTCCAAACAAGACTTTATTTATTGTGCCGAAGACCCTTTAAGTGAAAGTGGAATTGTTTAAATCGTGCATGGCTCTCTCTAACGCCCGTGGTTCGTGTCTTTTTTCAGCGAGTTGTTTACCAAACATATCTCTTCTCTTGGACACATCTATACCGCCGATACAGAGCCCGGTGATGGTAAGTTAGACACTATTTTCGATTTGTTTGTTTCTACAACTCCAGGTTTTACCTATTACGGAAAACGGTATGTTTACAATTTTGCTCGCCACGAGAAGAAATACTTACAAAAGACGACTTAGTCGTTAAATATAAAAAGCATTTTGCGTGACATCCCAAACAACGGCTACGAATGATAACAAGTAAACTCTACCAAGAAGCATGGAGTTAGATGCGAAACATTTAACCGAAAATGCTTGTAAATGTACAACAAAAACACTACGCACTCGTTTCAATACAAGTAATGATTGTACCTTATAGCTACGAACTTCGCTTGCAGCCGTATATTTCCTCATTACATTCCAGTTTTCTATGCTCTTGTGATTGATTGTTAGGTATTGATTAATTTACCTTTCGCATAGCTTATAATGTTGTAATATAATAATAGTAAATGTAATCTTTTAGCTAATAATGCTTAGTGTTTTATTTCTTGCTAATGCTACTAATAATGTTTATTAATTACTAACACACGCCAAGATTAACTGAGGCTATACGCGGGTTTCGTTAATTCTCTATATAGTTTTGAAATAAATAAAGTTTGTATTGTATTGTATTGGTAATTTATCACCTCGTATCCAACGCGGGTTCATGGAATAATTGTTAAATAGTACTCAGGTTTTCTGGGTTCAGATATTGACCCAATCAAGGTTAGCCGATCGAGCCTGTGTACAGCCGCTCTGTACACTTGCTGAAATGAATTGGAGCTTAAAGCACTTAATGGCAATATTGATATTGACATCAGTAAAATTACAGATTTCCACTCAGAAGCTGACCGCTTCTCACTTAGGGCTAAGGACTTTTTAACTTTAAAGAAGAAATATGCCAGAACCAATGTCTTGAAGTATAGTTTCTTCCATAGAATTACTGACCAGTGGAATCAACTACCTTTAGATATTCGTGTTTCTGATAATGTAAATATTTTTAAATCTAGAGTTAAGAAATTTTTCAGTGACTTGTGAGTAATTTTTATATTTCTGTATTTTCTGAATCTATTATTTTGTTGTTTATATATATATATAGTTTAGGTGATCTGTTTTGATATGGGGTCTAGGACTCCTTTACGGGTCATCCTTTGGTTTTTAATCCATAAATTGTAATAAATAAATAAATAAAAATTCGGTGGATCGAGTTCAACTTTGTTCGGAAATTGAAGAAAATATGAGAGGGCAGATACAACGCATGCTCAGCCTTACCTCGACTTGTGGCCAACGCGCACTCCAGAATTTCATGTTGATCAGGTTTCTCGATTTTTTCCTGCTTGGGAATCTCCACTGTGAAAGAACTGACGCGGGTGCGCTATATGGGATAAACCAGTGAGACCAGTTAAAGAAATGAACTGGTAAATAGGGTATCCACCCTCAACCCTCAACCTCCCTTCAAGTTGCATATTTTTACCAACACAATTTTTCAGTAGCAAATGGCTAAACAAAAAACGGTTTGCTTTGCTTTGCTCTTGCACTTGATTATCGTGTGTCGTTTTCATTTAACTTTATTGTTTTTTACCTTAACTTGTAACTACATGATAACTGTATCTTTTAGCTTATAATATAGCCGTGCGTCTGTTCAGTAATAGATCACTGATGACGTCAAAATGTGGTAAGAACAAAAAAGTAGCACATGGTACGATCTGACCGAGTGTGTCACTGATGTTCTTACCACATTTTGACGTCTTGTGCGAACTAATACTGAACTGGCGCTGAACCAAAATATAAACGTCATCAGTGCAGGAACCAATCAAAGTGCGTCCGTAATTGGGCTTATTATATAATCGCCGATAGAAAACGATCGCGCGCCCGTTGGTCTTTGAAGGCAAGATTTTTCAGTCTGCATTTTGGTCTTAAAAGTATTAAAACTTTATAAAATGGCACCTTATGGAGTTTCTACTAAAACCGAATTAGGCTACAGGCTAATCCCTAGTTTTCTCTTTTCTACTGTTGACTTGCATAATTAATAAATTTCAGCTGGCGCGAAGTATTAAGAAAAGCGAGAAGCCATATTCCCTTAAACAAAATGGTGCTTATCCATATCGTTCGGATATGACGAGTCATTATTCTTATAGCTTGCCAGCTTTTCATTAACGATTTCTTGACAGTGTAACAACGTGATATTAATAATTTGGCTGCTGATTGCGGAGGATTTCAAGGTAAACAAACTGATCAATAATCAATGAGCAACATCTATCACTGACAACTCAGTTTATATGCTTTTTGATAATAAAAGAACCACCGACCAACTTAAAAAAAATATTAAAGAGAAAACATCACGGATATTAGTAATTTGGCCGCTGATTGCGAAGGATTTCAAGGTAAACAAACTGATCGATATTCGATGAGCAAAATCTATCATTGAAAACTCAGTTTATGTGCTTTTTGATAATAAAAGAACCACCGACCAACTTGAAAAAATATGGAAGAGAAAACATCACGGATATTAGTAATTTGGTTGCTGATTGCGAAGGATTTCAAGTAAAACAAACTGATCAATAATCAATGAGCAATATCTATCATTGAAAACTCAGTTTATATGCTTGTTGATAATAAAAGAACTACCGACCAACTTGAAAAAATATTAAAGAGAAAACATCAGGTGCAAGTGACAATAAGAAACAGAGTTCAAAGGCTGGAAAGTTCGAAAAAAGTTACATTAAAGTTATGCGGTATGTGGTGCTACATAATTCAAAATGTTTATTTTCCATGTTAGGTTTGAAGAAAATATAGAATAAATCTCCGAGAACAAATGAACTTTCTGGCTTTTTCTGCTTAGCGAACAGCTAGTAATAAAACTTTTTCTCAAAAATACTACATACTATCGTTTCTGACCAAAAAGCAGGATTTATGGCCATCAAAATAAACTAATTTAAAAAGGAAGCAGCGATACTTGTTTACTTTATCTGCTTAATAAAAATAGCTCCGCAAAAAATAGTTCAGTGCAAATGATACCTCTTCGTGT
Source organism: Blastomussa wellsi (assembly GCA_947652115.1). Classification (NCBI taxonomy): domain Eukaryota; kingdom Metazoa; phylum Cnidaria; class Anthozoa; order Scleractinia; family Plerogyridae; genus Blastomussa; species Blastomussa wellsi. Next base: position 9,958,263 of record OX393563.1, read on the forward strand.
ACTTTTAACTGTAACTTTGTAAAGCAAAGTAATGTGGCCCTTTAAATTTCAAGTTCACAAACGAGACCATGGGTCCGAAAGATGACCCCGAGTTTAAAACCATGTCAACTGAATTGCGTCATTGTTAATTTTAGCGTTATCGCTTAGAACACCGGAAAACGTATTTGACAGTTTCGGCCAATAAACTGAAAACTAGTCAAGGACACAATTTCCTGTCAAAACCATATCAATGATTTTTAAAATGTAAAAAACACTGAGGAAAGCGAAATGTCACAAATCTATAACGCATGGAACGGTATGTCATAAAATTAGTTTCTTTATATAAATTCAGTGATGCCATAGATCAGGTTTTACAAATTTATGAACCTTGTTGAATGTCTCAGCCATGTATTTGGCCGATTCAATTTTTCAGCACACTGTAGCCTAAAATCTTAGCCGTCTCCGTGTAAAATATTTCAATTATATGCGACAATTTTAGTAAAAGGAAATCAATCAAAGAAACAAACTGGTCAACAAACACGAGAGCAAAAAAGTGAGGAAAGGGAACAATTGAGAGCTTTACTCCGAAAAACTGGATACTATTCTCATTCTACTTCTAGTATATAGATGAATCTTGTTGTTGTAAGACCTCGTAAGGTGGGATTCGTCACATGACCTCTTAGTACACGTTTCTCATTTACCCCTGTTGCTGTTTGGCTCTTCAGAAAGAACACTGACGAGAGCCTGTACTTCCGAGAGGCTTCGGAAGACTGCCTTAAGTAATTTTACGTTTGCTTTGGTTTTGAATTGCTGAGTTCTTTAATGGATGAAATAGAACTATGAAACGCGTTTAAACCAATCTAAACAAATACGATACACGCTTTTAAAGTGCACTTAGCCCCATATATTTTTTAGCTAAAATAAACCTTTGCACTCAAAAAGTCTATTCCCAAACTGACGTCACAAACTGATTTGCATTGCATAAAGTCTTTGTTAACATGCATGCAAATCAGTTTGTGACGTCAATTCGGGAATACACCCACACCCCTTCTGACTCAATCGTGGATGATTTACAGTTTACATTTGGTAAAAAGGAGAAACGAAAGGAGCAATTCGTTTGGAACTGGTGGAAAGGTTTATTTCAGCGAAAAAATATTTTGGGGTTAGGTGCACTTCCAATTAGGAGTAAAATAAAATCAAATAAATCATTTTACCCTGGCTGCGTATTTCCGCTACCAATTTTGTTTGGTTCTGTGCGCACGATATGAAAGCTTTCTGTCATTGGTTAGACGTGCTCAGGTATGGTTACAAATCACACGTGAGCCTTACATGCGATATAGTTTACTTCGATTGGTTCAGAGATATGCGCCGGTATAGAGTGTTTTCACATGACGCAACGGCGGCCATATTGGTGTCCCAAAACAATCTTCTGGGAATTGAACTCTATTGTAGAAATGAGAGTGATGGCAAATCTTCAGCTCGGTAAATTTAATGTGAAAGATTAATTAATCAACATGACACAGTGATTTGTGGAAATTTGCCATCACTCTCATTTCCACAAATCATGATGATAGCGACATTGCTGATCCTATGCAGTATGCGGGACGCGTGTCACATAAGAACTCAGTAAAAATGACCTAGCTCTCCAGGAGTTCTCGTAGCTCAGAGGATAGAGCGCCCGCCCGGTTTTCGGGAGGTCATGGGTTCGATTCCTGTCGGCGACTCAGAATTTTTCTTTGTCCCACGCTCGTGTCATGTTGATTAATTAATCTTTCACATTGAACTCTATTGTTATGAACATATCGTCTTTTGTTTCAGCAATGCAATATGGCCGCTTGTCACGTGTGTGAAAATACTCCACTGTAGTGAAGGTTCGAAGTTTCACTTGCGTTTGCTTCGGTTGTAAAAACCGCTCATGACGCGCCCACACACGTTTTCCCCCGCTTTGCGTCGGCTACATGTATTTGCTTTGAGTTTTGATTGGTTCACTGATTGCCTGTGTCCTTTGTGATTGGCAAGAGTGATTACTTTGGCTTGGTGTTACGACACTCGATGAAAAAACATTACGCACGGCATCAATACACGGTCAGGCAAACACGTCAAGCGAAGAAAATAATCACTAAATTCTCAGATCCAATATTCAATGAAAGTTACAGCAATCAGCAAAAATAATCAAACGTGACAGCCCACTATTTTCTCATATTAATTTTTCTTTGATTATTGCGCGTGCGAAAAGAATCGCGCTCCGTGCACGATTCGCGCTGTTTCTCTTGCTTACTTTCTTTGCGTTATAAAAGAGAACTTTGTACAGTCTAGAAGCAAAACAGGTCAGTGACTTACCGTCCTCTCGTCCCTTGTGATCGACTTATCGTCTTGTCTGATGCTTGATAGATACTTCGCTTGCTTCTCGTCTAGTATTGCGATGGTCGGAAAAACTTTTAAGTCGTCGTATGAAGACTGGTGGAACAAAAAAAAAACAACAAAATAAATAAATAAAGACAAAAAGTTAAATAAATAACTAACGAAAGGAAGGAAGAAAGAAAAAAAGAAAGAAACAGAGTAAAGGCTCTGTTAGACAGCGCGACCTTTGTGACATTTGCCTAGCAACATTATTTGTCGTTAATCGTTTACGCGATCATAGTATATCTGCGTAAGTCTTTGTCTAATCTGTTTGCTCATGCGCTCCCTTTGTATAGTCGATTTGTATAGTCGATTTCATTGTCAAGGTTTAAATAATTGGATTTCCTGCTCTTTGACCCAAGTCGGAACAGTTATGTAAGTAACCTTATACCCTTAAACACATGAAATTAGGTTAAACAGGTTTAAAAAGACAGTCGTCATCAAATTTTAGGTGTCTTCAAATTCATTGCTCCGAGTGATTTCGGTATGTATGCTATTGTACAGTACACTTGCACTTTCTCAGCTCAAATCCTTTATGACCTACGTATTTCCTTTTTCTAAAATGTATGATTTGTCAGTGTATTTATAGAGTTTGACTACAGCTACCAGAATCGGTAGTTTATTCTTAGTTTTTTTCACGTTTCACCTTGATCACATAGGAATTTGTTATGTAACCTTGTATTTTAGTTTACGACCAAGATCAATATCAAGGAGTAAGAACTTTTTTCAGTAAGTCCGTAAAGTAGTTCTCAAATTAACGCCCGACACCTCTTGAAAAACAAGGATCTCCAGAGTTCTGCCGTTAGAAAGAGCTTTTGTGTCTTTTCTTTTGGAACGAATTACGCCGTCCATGTCAACTGTCACACAATGAGCAAAACAATTTGCGGCAGGAGGTGTAATTGAACTTTGATACCAGACCATGTTAAATTCATAGTGTAATCGCCAACACAGTGGCCAGTCTCCCAAGATTTTCTGGGTGAATAATTTATGATGACCAAATAAGGGCGGTTACCTTAAAAATCTGATCTTTGTCGTAAGTAACTCTGGCGGCTCTCTTCATGTACTGCATGATTTCCAGCGGGCATGACAACTGCAGCAGAGCGGGTTGCTGGACTTTCAGCAAACCCACCGCGATCCGAAACAACGCCTGAGGAATAAAAAGCAAGGGACGGGTGAGAAGGGCCATTTATGACAGCATTTAGCTGTTTTCAATTACGGAGTGGTCATTTTGGCAATAAAATTTAATGGTTCCTGTGCAGGGTTATTTATATTTTTTATTCACTCCTCTGTTAGCGCCACGAAATCATGTGTAAGTTAAGAGTTACCACTGAGTAACTTAAGAAAACTTTCTACATAATAGCAACAATAAACGAGGATTAATACAAATATAATTAACAAGTATTCACCTCAGTGTCGGTAGCTAGCGGTGGATATTTACCTCGCTGCGAAAAGTTGTTTTAGATAAAAAAAAGCTCAAAAATGATTATTTTAACTCATTTATTCAACTCAATCATTTACGGAAGGGCCCGCAGGAGGGTCAGGAGTTGCTCGGAGGTGAATATTTAACAATTATCCTGCGAAATCGCGCAGACTATCGCCTGATACTTAGCCGACGAGGCCGTAGGCCGAGTTGGTAAAAATAAGACGATATTCCGCAAGATTGGGCAGGGTAATTGTTTTATTATTCAACAAATTGTCAACGAAGAGCATTTTACAGCTAGAAAAGTTGCCGTTATGCCGCGCTTTGCAAGACTTCCACCGAATGACCATATATGGGCAACGTGACAATTTGTTGAATAATAACAAAGGATATCCCATGTTTGAATAGCCAATCAGCGCGCGCCCACAACGCTATCCACTGCATATACAAATAAGTGCTACATTATCCTAGGAACCTTTGAAAGAGAAAAACCTCTTCGTGTAGAAATCTTCAATACTTCGCAAATATATGACATATCATATGAACTGCCAGTTGATATGATCTGATATCGCGTGGATTTCAACCGCGGACTAACCGACTAACCTCTCTACCTTCAAAGACAAAACAATCCCAAATCCGCACAGCAGTCTGCAGAATTGACAAGAAGAATCAATTAATAAATAGGTAAATACACAAACTAACTAGGAGCATGTTTGGGGAGCTTTTCTCTCTTACGGCCTATAGTCAACTTTATTTTAACGGACGCCTCTTTTAGACGGGCAACTGGTGTTGGTCCCTGCACGCCGTTTTTCAGTCATTTTACTGTATCTAAACTCTCTATAGGCCGGACACCTCTATAAGACGGACAACTGGTGTTGGTCCCTGTCCGCCGTTTTTCAGTCATTATACTGTATCTTAACTCTCTATAAGCCGGAATCCTCTATAAGACGGACAACTGGTGTTGCTCCCCGCGCGCCGTTTTTCAGTCATTTTACTGTATCTAAACTCTCTATAAGCCGGACGCCTCTATAAGACGGACAACTGGTGTTGGTCCCTGCGCGCCGTTTTTCAGTCATTTTACTCAGTGTGTCTATACTCTATAAGCCATGCAACCCTATAAGACGGACAACTGGTGTTGGTCCTTAAGCTAGGTTTTTCAGTCATTTTACTGTGTCTAAACTCCGCAAGCCATACAACTCCCTAAGACCATGAAGACGGTCAGTTAGTGCCTGTCACGACGGCGTCCGTTAGAGTATTTATTGTAATAACGTTCTTACGACTATGTTGTTAGCAAAATAGAAAGTGATAAGGAGAGCGAACTGATTAGTGATCAGTTCAGCGCTAGTGACACAGGTTCGTATTTCCGTTAGAGTATTTATTGTAATAACGTTCTTACGACTATGTTGTTAGAAAAATAGAAAGTGATAAGGAGAGCGAACTGATTAGTGATCAGTTCAGCGTCAGTGACACAGGTTCGTATTTCCGTTAGAGTATTTATTGTAATAACGTTCTTACGACTATGTTGTTAGCAAAATAGAAAGTGATAAGGAGAGCGAACTGATTAGTGATCAGTTCAGCGTTAGTGACACAGGTTCGTATTTTCGCTAACACTCGAATAAGACTCGTAGAACGCCCACTATCATTATACACGCTTTGTGGCCATCTTCACCAAGAGTACAGTTTAATAATGTTTGCTAATGTTTTTTTTCTTTTACCTCAAATGGCACAGCGTCAATGAAGATAGTGATGAACCAGTTGAATGTAACAGTGGATATGTCAACGCCATAATACTTGAGGTGTGCGTGTAGGACTGGTAACGATTCAGTCAGGAGCTCATTCAAAACCGACTGAAAAGGACAGAGTGAGTGTAGTTTACTTTAAATAAGAAGTTTCAACAAAACAAAAACATTACGCCGCAAGTGAAAGGGCATTTTCACTTTGGCTGTGAACGGGAGCTTTAGATCGGAGTACAAGTCACATGACTTTTGAATTTAAGTCAAGAGTGTTGCACTTAATTAGAAAACAGTCCTAAGAAAATACGCGCGCTGATTGGTTAAAAATCGTTTTTCTATAACTCGATGGAGACAGAACTAGCACGAGCTGTGGACGTAATGATGGCACGAACAAAGATAATTTACATTTTGATAATCAAAATTAACAAGTTGTTTTCCTTTTTCTCGTCGCGGTGTTTTCTAAAAGAAATAGAAAACATGTACTTCGTGTTTCTATCGAGTTACAGAAACACTCGTGAAAGTTTGGGAGAACTCGAAAAAGCTGTGAAAACACGCGCCTACGGCTCGTGTTCTCACAGCATTTCTCGTTCTCCCAAACTTCCACTCGTGTTTCTATAACTCGATAGAAACACGGTACATGTTTTCTATTTCTTAAATAAGCAACGATGGCTCACCTGGTCTGCTAAGGCCCCGCTCAAAGACTTATCAAAGTAGTTTTGAAGATAAACTTCAGAAACAGCAACGAATGACCTGTAACCCAAGCAAAATGAAAACTGAACTTTGTTTTAACGTTATTATTATTTTTAAAAAGGTCATAAAATGACTGATAGTACTACCAGAAGGCGTCTTCTTCCTCCATAAAAAGGAGACACATGGCCACGATAAAATTCATTCCCTGAAAAAGAAAAGTAAGAAAATTGAAAAGCAAAATCCTTGCACGATTCCAAACTTGACGACCAAGCACATCGGGCAACGCTAACATATACTGTATGTTAACATGGATTCAAACATAAGCGTGTTTTCAACTTTGCGTTGTATATCGTGACACGATGATTATATACGAGCTTGTATACGAGTCTCTGACAGGGTATACTGTTGCCATGGTAACCATAAATGCCAAGAAAATTAAATGATCACAACTTGTTGACCAATGCATGCTTGAGCATTTAGTTGATTCCATTACTGTAACAGCAGCTGATAGAGAGCTAGCACTGACCCCAACACAGCTTTCGCGCGCGCTGCAGTTTTTATTGCTGATGCGAGGCAGCGCGCGCGCATGAATTACGCAACAACAAACACAGAGCCTAAATACTGGTGAGCTATTTGTTCAAAGCCGGTTTTGTACCAGTTATTTTTTCTTAAAATGATGGTGTTTTGCAAGCTTAAGTCTTTTGTTAGAATGGTATGTCAGAAAAAGTCAAGATGAAATGAACCCAGCAATTGGCAGGCTTTCAATGAAGCCGTGGGAAAAAAAATTGAGATTGAATCAGTCTTTCGGAAATACGCGAATTTCTCGAGAACCACTCGTTAGAATTTCATGAAATTTGGCAGGGAAATACTTCAAGATTTAATCTTAGAAGAAAGAAAGTAGGTTATTGGAAAAATCTGAAATTTAACAGAGGGAATTGCAAATAATGGTGTTATCTTTAAAAGAGGGATAGTTAAAAATCGGGCAGTTAAAATATCAACATCTGGGTATTGTTAAAAGTTTGTTTCAGGCAAATAAGAAAATCTAACGACTGAATTTTAGGCATATATACAAAACCCAATTGTAAAGGGATATTTAAATCCCTTCACGTTACCATGGCAACAGCACACGCGTCAGAGCATCTATCAAAATTGGACAGTCTATTCATTTACTTATTTCCTGCCAATTTGGGGGACCCAGACTTCACGATTTTAGAAAAAAAAGGCAAATGCGAAACAGGTTTCAAAAACTGTGTTCGGCCTCCGTAAGGGTACAGTTTCTATTTTTACACGTATTGGTTATTTGCTGTAAACTGACAAAAAGTTACTATAATTTTTCCACATGGGGAAAAATTTGTAAACAAAGCCATCTGAAAGTATATCACTAGGGCAAACCTATTTCATAAAGGAAACGATTATTCCATAAGATAAGCTACATTTTCGCAAATTCGCTTGTACGTTTCTTGGGCTTTCCCTGCGGAATGGAAAATACCCGTTTAGTTTTCCACAACGACAAAAATTTCAGAAAATATCGATTTGAGATTTGCTTTTAAGCCCGCCAATTATAGCTGTAATTAATTTCTAACAATTCAGATACAACTAACGTTTCGTGGTCGCAAGCACGTAAGAGTAAAATACTTCAGGTAATGTGGTGAGCTTCATTTTAATTGTTTGGAACCGAACAGACTTGAAAAACTGGTCATGATGCTTTTTAAGAAGAGAAAATGGGAAACGACAAACGTTTTCTAAAAACTAAATTGTACGCAACGCCGACTATGCTAAACAGGTTAAATATTTAATGGCAACAGTGATGTTTGAACTGCCAGAAATCATCAACTAGCATGTCAATATTTGAAGTTAAGGCCAGGTTCGTGGTTGAGTAAATATACACCAACATAAATACCTGAAGATAATTAATGTCTGGACGATGAACACAAAACGCATGTAGAATCCTTGACAGCTTCTTCACCTATTAAAGCCCCCAAAATATACAAATATACATGAAAAACACCATTGAAATGATAATCATGCCTGCGAGCTGAATAGAGTATTACCAGTACATTAATATCGCAAACTGAGATGCAATCCACGCCGAAGAGCTATGGTTTCTTTTCAAAAAAATCTTTTGCTTCGTTTTTGCTGTTGTCGTGTCTTGTTACTGTTATCTAAGGTAAGTACGAATTTCTGTAATATTATATTAGCCATTCATTTTGATGTCTTGATGACTCGGAACTAAGTCTTGTTGAGTGGCAAAATCGTTTCTCTACTTTCAAGATCCTCCAAATTACTTTTGAAGTTGGTACAGGTCTTCAACAATGTCTTCTTTGTGAAAAGAAATCTGATTCACAGAAAAAAAGCACATTGACCATGATTATCGAGCATACCGCGGAAAAGAAAAGGAACAACGAATTTCCTATGACTGAGTGAATGAGTTAGTAGGTTACTTACTGTAGAAACGAGATTGAAGAACATTCAAGAAATAAGTAATATACACAATAAATTAACAGCAAGTGTAAAAATTCTAAATTACATTTTTGTCATGATAACCCCTGCAAATTCTTTGAGATTATCTGAATTTCTAATACCTAAAGGCACAATTTACTGGCTCCCCCAAAAGGATTTCTGCATCCACTCACTCACAGAAAACGAGGGGCGAGTAGTCTAATTGTTTTAATCGAAACTCCGAAGGATTGCATTCCAAAACCTGCAACTTATGCAATTAAAAACAAAAAGGCATTTAAAGAGCAAGCTCGCGCGAACTTTTTTCTATCTGCGATTAGTAGAAACTCAACTGTGTTCTATAGGAAATTCCGTGAATCTGATTGGTTCTCCCAGTGTTTTCTATTGTTGCTGTGCTTTCGTTCCAACTGAAAATTTTCGCTTTATATTCTACATTTAAGTAACTAACGCAAAATACAGTCTTACCCCATCACAGTCGGCGGATCGAAATCTTTCATTGTTGGGCATGGTCCGCAACAGATCACACTTGATCTGATTCTCAGTAACAGATATATGAGTTGCAGAAACACTCTGAAAATAGTATCGTGACATTAGTATATCCAGGCAGCTTCGTACCAAGGCTCTATCGATATCCGTGCAAAGGAAGATGGGAAAGCAAAAGAAGTAAGTCTTTTTGGCAATACTTTATTCGTATTCGAGTTCTCAAAAGGGGCTATTGGATAGCATGTTGTCGTGACTGTGTGCGAAAAAATTCGTAATGAGCCACTTAATTCTCCCAAAATGGCATGAAAAAGAAGTGCCTGGAAATTGTTAAGATAATTATACACTATTTCAAGCTTGGGTTGCATTATAAGGTCATTATTGTCCTGTTCTTGTTTCACGTGAAACTGATTAAAAGAAGTTCTCAGAACTAGTACAGAACAAAATATGAAAATTGTGTTTGTAATGTTTCGGACGCGATAAAAAGATTCGAAAATTCCACAAACATTTCCCTGTCATCAACAAAATTTCGTCGGTAATACTTATTTTGTACGACAGATCTGAGTAAGGGGTGGGAAGGTCTGGTAACAAAAGCCCCTTATTTATTGCCACGGGTATAAGGAGGAGCAAGGCTGAATGAAAAACAAATATGATTAAATTTAAGTTAGCTTTCATTCAAGACGAAAAGGAGAATGATATAATACCTTGCGTCTCTCCACTTGTAGCAGCAGCTTTTGATAGTAATCTCTACCCTGGAAATAGAGCAATACAAGGTCATTTTAGTGATAAGGACGTTTGCATCTTCTTGACCAAAACAATGCAAGGTTGATAAGAAAGACGTGCATCATCAGGCCATTTCCAAGTTCCTTTTTTCCCTCAGTTTCAAAACGAGCCCAAGTGCGAAACTATTCATATGGAAATAAGCTTGTTTTGCATGAGAATGAAGATGCAGGTAAACACATTTTCATATGAATGGTTTCGCACTTTGATGCTGAGACAAAAGAGAACTCGGAAATGGCCTATTGAAGGAGAAACGTTTCACCTTCTCTTTTTTGATGTGCTCCACTTTTTGCGCCATTGCACTAAAAAGAGAAAACTCAGAGTCCATTAGGCTGAACAGGATATTGGATAAAAAGTTAAAGTGTCCATACGGTCAAAAGCGATTGTTTTGGATTTGGAATCTCTAGAATGCGTAGAAAACTATTCTGAATTTTTTTTTTCGATTCCATCACTTTTCACCCCAAAATCAAGGTTTAATTTTCTCGCCTTGGTCACGCCCAATGGAGTTGACCGCGTGATCGAAGATTGGTGATGAATGACGTCACTTCAGGCAATTCCTTTCTTTGAGGCAGCAGTATTTGAACACCTCACAACAACACATCTATCAGACATATTATTCGGATGAAATCACTTTCAATTAATTGTATTTCTGAATTAAAAGTGAAATGAACTGATAGGAAGATTTGACGTTTCCTGACTTGACGTCACGGCCCGTTCTAGAACCAGGACTCTTTTTTAGTAGCAACTCCCGGTCATCTTCATTGGGCGTGGCCGACGAGGGAACTTTAAAGCTCAATTTTGTGGCAAAAACGTTGCGGAATCCAAAAAATAAAATTGGAATACTTGCTTGTGCAATATAAAGATACCAAAAGCATAAAAACCCTGTAGGCCATATAGACACTTTAAGGAAAACAAAAATGGAAAAAAAAACACTATGAATGAATCGACTGTTCGAAATGTTTTTAAAGGTCATTTAATTACCCAAATGAAAGTTTTCGCCATTTGCCATTTTGTTTACAAACTCTAACACGTGAAATCACTTTACCTTCTCCACACTTCACTTCTGCAAGTCCTCGGAATACCCTCCCTCAACAACGCTTTCATTTCTTGCTGTTGAGAAATTACTGAGTCATAAGGTATGCCTTCAAATTTTCAGATAACTTTCAGAACTGCCTGATACATCTTATGCAAAAATGGCTGCTTCTGTTGTTCACTCAAGTTTTTGCGGCAAAAGAAAATATATAGAACAATATGCTACTCTGAGAGATTTCAGTCTGTCTGGTTTAAAGGCTGTGAATTTGTGACTCATTTAACTTTACGAGATTTGTTCGGAAAAAGGAACACTGTCTAGCGTCGCTTTCGTGTTTTTGAAAATATAAATTGCCCCTGTAACTTCCAAATATGAAGCAATACTTCTCACTTAATTTAAAAAAACTCTATTTGCATGATCAAATATAAGTTCAAGTAGATTGGACGAAAAAAGTATGCAAACAGAGAACAATTTCATCCAAGACCAAAAATTCAAGGCGACCATATTGGCATTAGGTCTATATTATTTAAACTTCACTTACTTCTTTAAAAAACACATTTTTCATGTCTTGCTGCCTGGCTTTCATGTACTGTGACCATAGACGAGCATGGCCATTCCCATTCTGTGGAGAGCAATTTAAGACGGAATCCGTTAGGACTTCGAGCATTCATTGGACAAAATTATGCACCAAAATGATTTACACCTTATTGCAAGCTTTTGAGTCACTGCTTCAAATATCTTATCAAAAGAAATCTTTTCTAACAACACCAAACATCGAAAACAAATTTCGAAGTTCTACTATAATTCCACTGAATCGCTTAAAGGCGATTTTACAAAATGGCTACACGTTAGATTTTGCCTACAGTTTGTGATCTTTAAAATTCATTTTCTCGGGCTCTGATAAGAAATTGTTGTCGGTGTTATCACAAATAATTACTTACATCTTTACTTTTTATTAAGGGAAAAAAATAACGCAATATGATTTAAATTACTCTGGTACTCGATTTTTGTCCAACTTAAATAAATATTACTCAACTTCCTGATGGATTCCGCCTTAATACTTTTAAGCCGGAACGAAAAGAAACAAAACCAGCGTTTCAGACTAAAAATTAGGCTTTTGTTTGTGTATGTTATTTGAATGTAGGATTTTAGCATTCCACGGTTGAATGTTTAAAACTCGGCGAGTTTTGGGTGATTTGTTGAAGTAGTCGGAGTGAATGAAAAAACAAAGATGGCGCTACTGAAGTTACTGTTTATACAATGACTGCAACAGTAGTACAATTGTCACGTTTTGATTTTATAAGGATTTAAAGACAAAGTCGGCTTTTTTCTAGTAATTGGCTGCTTTCGGATGGCCTTTGCTGTTAAACGAGAGACGAGTTGCTGAAGATGAGAAACGTCTAACCTCAGACTGCAGTTTGCCGCATCATGCGAAAAACGCCGTGCTAAAGCTCTCTAACATCAATATGTAAACTTAAAAAAACACTCACAAACGTCAGAATAAAACTCTTGACTCAGAGAAGTAGATGAACAACTGATGAACAACTTCGTGTTTATTAATCTTACCCGGTAAAAGCTCGAGTAATGCTGTTTTAGCTCGCGACAAACAAAATGAAACAGTTCGCTTTCACTTTCTCTTGTGCCGCGGATAAATCCATAACTGTCTTTGAAACTGCAGGACGCCGAGCTACAAAACAAAGAAATTGTTGATTAAAATATCGTAAGAGGTCACATAGTGTCGCATTGATCAAGTAATTTTATTTAGCAGTTGTAAGCATTGTGTATCTGCCTATTATTTTCCTTGTTCTTTACTTACTCTAATGCATCTGAATGCACTCTAATCGCATGTTTTCTCATATATTTCGAACGGAGTTTGTGTAATATAATCGCAGTGGCGGATCAAGACGTGGGGGCCCGAAAAACTTTCCGGCTCTTTCGGGCCTTAAAATTTTCGCTAATAACGGGGGGAGGGGGCACCCGGGCCCCTCCCCTAGATCCGCCACTGAATCGTTGGGTTTGGTTTCATCCAAGAAAGATGTAAGCTGCGCGAGTTTTAAGCGTTTCTGTGAGCTGGTCACGTGAATTTCCAAATATGGTCACAACTGCGAAAAGTGAAAGCAGCCTCCAATAAGAATGACAAAAACTAATCCGCCGTGCAAGATCGTTCTCTTTGCTTGAACAAACAATAGCAAAAGGAAATAATGAAGAACAACCCGCAGCCAGGCAACCAGAAAAGGCTGATAAATATACCATAAAGATTCGATTCAGCGCCTGGGGCGCTAATCGTTTACTTTTGGACGGCGCTTATTCGGGACAGGGAGCTCATTTCTTTTTTGAGAAACAACCGAACGTTAAAAACAAAACTTTAATACAGTATTTGTTAAAATGGGAAAATTTGAAGAAGAGATCATTCGTTTGAAGGAATTATGCACTCACATGGACATAATTAACTCGGACGAAGACCACTGTTTTTGTTATGCGGCATTACGTATGTGAGCAATTAAAGGAAGATACCTAGGTTCATACGTAGTATTAAGGACGCTGTAATTTTGTAATATTACAATAGGGACGCTTATTAGAACGGGGTGCTAATTGGAATAGGGGCGCTTATTAATAAAAACAGACTCGAAGGGGGCCGCTTATTCGAAAGGGGGCGCTAATTGGAAGGAGGGCGCTAAATCGAATCATTACGGCAAGACCCTAACACCAAAGGCAACTCCTCAATGAAACTTGGCTGATTCCAAAATACACAAGTAGACACTAGAGCTTTCCAAAGGCATGTACTAAAACCAGGGACACCGGAACACCCCAAAACACGGAACACCAGAACACCGGAACACCAGAATTTTATTTTCATATATATATTTTTTTTTAGAAATTTATTGGCATTTTATGGTATTTCTGGTGTTCCGGGTTGTTCCGTGTTTTGTGTTGTTCCGGTGTTCCTGGTTTTAGTACATTCCCTTTCCAAACATATTCTTATTCAGTTCGTGGTTATAACTAAACGGGGCTTGTTAAACTTAACTGCAGGAGCAACTTAATAACGCTGCGAGTGTCACTTGAGAAAACATTCTGAAATAACTGTGCAAGGCTCGTCACTGATAAATTATTAAAATAGTACTTTTGCCAAAAACAGAGGAGAGCACGAATTCATCTCGTGTTAAGGGTATTTTAAGTTGCTTAAATTTTTCATGCAGAATAATTTGTAATACCTATTCACCGATGAAGAACTATTATAAAGACAGGAAGGGAACTATGAGTTGCAATTTCGTTATTCGAGTCAATGTGCTGAAATGAGATGTTCTCTTTCGTAAATGAAACGTTAGCGTAAAATTAACTATTAACAAGTCATTTCGGCAAGACTATCTGATTTCCTGGCACTTTGTGTTTGGCTTTTAATATAAGTTTATCGCTGGATTAGGAGCTTAAAAGTTCCTAATACAGGATTGAATTCAGTCCAGTAGGTCCATTACAATACATTTACATATGATTCCAATTTGGCTCTAAGGCGAATAATAGTTAAGATATCACATCGATTTTGTGGGATGAATAAATAATTACTTGTGTTTTATTTCTCCAAGTGGCGGAGTAGAAGTTAGAATTTTAATATCGCATGTCGAGACTCGCCTGTTGGGTCTGTAATAATGAGACCACCACAAGGCGGGAGTATCATTACGTAGAAAATTGGACAAATCAATAACAAAGTTCAGAGAAATAATTTTGAGACGGAGAAGCCTGTTGACAACAATTAATAATCTATATCAAACAAAATTCGCGATGAAGGCCATTATTGAAGATGTTTCAAAATCAACGAAAGGAATTTCAGTCAATTCCACGGTACACAACTTTTGTTCCCCAACAGTGCGAGCTCTTACTTGACTCTAATGGTTAGGCGAATAATACTAAAGATATCACGTCGATTTTGAGAGATGGACAAATAATTACTTTTTGTTTTATTACTCCAAGTAGCGGAGTATAAGTTAAATTAGCAGAGTATAAGTTAAATTTTGACAAATAGCTCCCTTTGGAACCTGTGAAATTTTGTTCCACTCGAATCTCAACGTGTCTGAAGACAGATTGCCATTCTCAAGAAACAAAATTAATTGCTTTCCCCAGACCAGTAACTGTTGGTTACGGAGCATTTTAATCAACATTTTAGCTCCTTCCACTCAGCCCATCAATACCCCCTTTACTGTGAGCCTCGCCACTCAAGTTAGAAATGTTTGTCTCTGTTGTTTACTGGTTTTTCTAGGTGGATTAATTTATCATTTGCCTTGTTTTCGTTTAAACGAAAAGCAGACGAAAACAGACGTGACAAAACTACCCGAATTCTTTTAAAAAATGCATGTGCGGTGTGTTTTTGCGTGTCATTGTCCTGTTGATATTTTGTCTTTATATCTCGGGACAGGTGCCTTTGAATTGTTTTCGAGGATAGTCAATTTTGAAAACAACGTAATCGGAATAAAAGTTCCAAGAGAAAAAAGCCGCCTCTTGTGGAGAAGGCGTCCGAGTTAAGCCCTCCGAGCCTGAAGTAAATAATTGAAAAAGCGTAAAGAATATAAAACAGCGAGAGTTCAGTGTAAAACATTCCATAAAGCTGGTTGTTAAGAGTCGGGTTTAGGAACGTTTAGGTATGTCTATGAAATATTCTTTCTGGTATTTGTTGTTTTCTCTGAACTAAAAAGAAAAAATGGTTTTACAAAAATCAAATGGACGACAGTAGCGTAAAAGTGCCAAAAAATAAAACGAAAATAAAAAAACAGAGGTTAATTATAGGAGAATCCGACGTTAAAATTATCATACCGCACCACTTTTCTTTATTTGTCAAATGGATACCCTACGAGCAGAGTCTTTTCGATCTTCTAGAATTCAAATTTTCAAAACTTTTTGAAAAAACTGGTTTAGAAGTCAGACAAACCTGAAGGCTTCCTTTTATCAGGGAAAATGTAAATTCTGACGCAAATGCAGGTTGCATCTTGACACCATCGTTTTAAAATTCGCTTTTACAGTTTCTCCTTCGTATGAATTAAACTCAAGTTATAAAACTGAAAACAAATTTCGCAATTTTCTTTTCATAGTTTGCATATTTCTGATAATGGAAGAACTTGTAAGAAGGCCGAATCTAGATACGGTCTTTTAAACTCCGCAGAATTACTCTACAAGTTTAAAACTTACAATAGCTTACGTTTCAGGCACAGGTGGCCCAAGCTCATGCTTTGAGTCAGGATCACATTGCGTAATAGCTGTCACGGCAAAAAGATAAGAGTTTGTATGGGAAAATTTTACAACACCTTTTAGCAAACCGAAATACTGCCATATCTTAAATAAAATTGCCTTACCTTACTTTCACTGTGTTTTCCTTGTTGTCTGAACGCTTATTTCGCAGATTCTTGGCCATTTAGGCGAGTTATCGCTTTCTGGGTTCTCCACTACAAAGAAAAGAACAAGGCTGTACACTCCAGTTCGGAACGCCTGACAAGCGAAGCGAAAAATCCCAGCTTAAAATGGTCTAACGGCCTCAAATCCATCACGTGGAGAACCCAGAAAGCCATAACTCGCCTAAATGGCCAATAATAGGCAAATTAAGCGTTCAGACAACAAGGAAAAGTGAAAGTAAGGCAAGGCAATTTTTGGGAGAATTTCGGTTTCGAGATTCAGTTTGCTAAAGCGTGTTGTAAAATTGCCCCATACAAACTCTAATATTTTTTTCCGCGACAGCTATTACGCAATGTGATCCTGACTCAAAGAATGAGCTTGGGCCTCCTGTGTTCTGGCATGCATTTTCACGAAATCAAGTTGCCTTCAACGCAATGTAAGTTTTCGCGAGTAACGACAAGGATATAACGGAAAGGTAAAAACGATCCAGAAATTACAAATCAGTCACTGCGACAATTGTGGCCGCAACTGTAAGAAGCTGTAAGACAATCTAAACATCGACACGTTTTCCTTGAACTAAAACACTGGATTAAAATCATTTATAAAATGAATGCATTTGTCGCCAGTTAGTTGAACAACACAGCTTTTAGTCAATTCTGATCACAATATTCTTGACGTTGAAATAATCAATTTTACGAAATTGCTCGGCAAAACGCTTATATTTTCTAAGTCAGCTGAAAAGAGCAAGAGTTGCTACGCAAGATTTAGTTCTTTTTTATACCTCTTGCATCCGTTCCATTCTGACCTACGCATCTCCAGTGTTTTTCTATGCTCTTCCAGAGTACCTCAAGAATGAACTAGAACGTATTCAGAAAAGGGCTTTTAGAATCATTTGCCCTGGACATTGTTATAATGACGCAATGGAACTTGCGAACATTGTTCCAATTAGTGATTATATCTTAGAGATTTGTAAGCAAACCTTTGATAGGATAAATAATGATTCAGGTCATCGATTATACAGTCTAGTCCAACAACGTGGACCCTCACAATACGCTCTTAGGCGCACCAGGCGTTTTTCGGTTCCGAAATGTAAGACGGAAAGATGCATGAATAGCTTTAGCATTAGATCATCTATTAATTATTTATAATGTTTTATATTATTACTATTTTATTAGAATTAATTATTATTATATTTTAACGTATTTATAAATTTTGAAAATATGCAATTCAGCTTGTAAGCTGCAATATATTTTTATAATAATCTATCTATCTATCTATCTATCTATCTATCTATCTATCTATCATACGCGATGACAACGTAGAACTATGTGCGGTGTTTTTTTGCGTGTCATTGCCCTGTTGATATTTTGTCTTTATATCTCAGGACAGGTGCCTTTAAATTGTTTTAGAGGATAATCAATTTTGAAAACGACGTAATCGGAATAAAAGTTCCAAGAGATAGTAAGCCGCAGAAGCCGCCTCTCGTGGAGAAGGCGTCCGAGTTAAGCCCTCTAAGCCTGAAGTGAGTAATTGAAAAAGCTTTAAGAATATAAAACAGCGAGAGTTCAGTGTAAAACATTCCATAAAGCTGTTTAGCTTCCATTGAAGGACACAACATTTAGGTATGTCTATGAAATATTCTTTCTGGTATTCGTTGTTTTCGCTGAACTAAAAAGAAAAAATGGTTTTACAAAAATCAAATGGACGACAGTAGCGTAAAACTGCCAAAAAATAAAACGAAAATAAAAAAAACATAGTTTAATTATAGGAGAATCCGACGTTAAAATTATCATACCGCACCACTTCTCTTTATTTGTCAAATGGATACCCTACGAGCAGAGTCTTTTTCAAAACTTTTTGAAAAAACTGGTTTAGAAGTCAGACAAACCTAAAGGGAGGGAGTATTTCGGTTTCGAGATTCGGTTTGCTAAAGCATGTTGTAAAATTGCCCCATCCCCCCATACAAACTCTTCGTATATTTTGCCGCGACAGCTATTACGCAATATGATCCTGACTCAAAGCAAATCAGTCACTGCGACAATTGTGGCCGCAACTGTAAGAAGCTGTAAGACAATTTAAAACATCGGCAAGTTTTCCTTGAACTAAAACACTGGATTAAAATCATTTATAAAATGAATGCATTTATCGCCAGTTAGTTGAACAACACAGCTTTTAGTCAATTCTGATCACAATATTCTTGTTGTTGAACTAATCAATTTTACGAAATTGCTCGGCAATTATACGCGATGACAACGTAGAACAATAGTTTGTAAATATCAGCTAGGAAACATTAGCGCAAACACGATCTCAAGAAAGAAAGTTGTATCTCTTTGTTTACTTAAAATCTTCTTTATACGTATCAGTTAATCGATGCAATTGTATTTGGGTGAAAAATTAACAAAAGAAAGCATTGTGAGACGCAGTAGGTATGAATTATTATCCAAGGGCGAGAAAAGGTAAAAAAGAGAAATCTAATCTTATCGTAAAGATGAAATAAATTTTCTTGTGACATTTCCTTGGCTTATACCCAAAACCACCATTTACATAGCTGAATAAATGATTTGCACATCTTCATCACATGTTATGTTTTGAGTAAGCACCTATCTATTCTTAATGTGTTTTATTGTTACCAGTGCCTATTACGAGTTGGCTTGTCAGCATTTAAATAGCTGAATAAATGATTTGCAAATGTACATCTTATGTTATGATTTGAATGAGCGCCTCTCTATTGCTAATGTGTTTTATTGTTAGTTTTGTTAATTGCGAATAAAAGGGAGTAATCAATAATGATTTCGTTATATAAAATCAAGAAAAGACTTAGCAGTATAAACCGACCTTTTGGAGTATTGTCGTTGTCAGTCAAGGTAACTATATATTACAAATTCTGCGACGTTATTCTTGTTTGCGTACAAAGGGAGTAAGCAGCGTTTTGCCAACTGCATCAGGTATGTCTAACTTCGGATAAGTAATAATCGTTTGTTGTTTTCAGACCCTTCAGCAAAGATAAAACCAATACCAATTCAACAAGGGAGATGACAAGCTGGAAACGTGCCTGTTACTATGCAACAGTTACTGTGATTCTCCTCTTGCAGCGCTGGAAAGCTTCAGTTGAAAGCAAAGATGTTGTTTACCCAATGAAAAAACAGCCAAATGGAAACAATGAACACCGGAATACGCCTGTCGCCACTAAACATACACGAGTGAGCGACAATCTGGCAAAGGAACTTTTCACTGTGGACAACATAGCCCGAGTTAGATCCAGCCAAAAACCTTTGCCAGTGGGGAGACGTTTAAACAAAGACAAAACCATAGAAAACAGGGGAACATTTGACAACGAGGAAATGAACTCGAGTGTGAACATTGATTGTCTGCTCGTGAACGTGGGAAATCAGAAAGAAAAGGCACAAAGAGCGAAGAATCAGAAAAATACAATGGCTCACTTTGACGACCATGAAAACTACAAACTCCTCAAAAGGCAGAAAAGACAACCAGGTCCACAGCCCATGGGACCATCGTCAGCAACTCCCGAGGGATCACCCGAGGGAGAACCCGAGGGATCACCAAAAGGAGAACCCGAAGGATCAACCGGAGAACCGTCAGCAGCCACAGAACCGACCTCAGAACCCGAAATGTCTTGGCCAGAACCAGAACCTGATTGGTCCGAAGCATTTGCACAATGGAAAGACGCATGGCCATTGCACACGAACGGTTTTGCCGCGGTTTTTACGATCATAGCGTTAATTCCTCCACTCGAATTGCTCAGAATGCACTTTGATAAAGCGAAGATATCTGCCTTAAAGGCAAGCTTGCTCATAACAGTATTTGCCTTCAGCACAACTCGGGCGATCGCCTTGTTCGTGGACCCGTACGGCTCGACCAAACGTTTTTACCTGGTCATAACTCAACTGCTGTTTTCTCTCGGCCACCCGTGCATCATTTCTGCGCTGAGTCTTCTTCTGTTGGTTTTGATTGACACGACCAAGATGAACATCGCTCCGCCCAAATTCCAGCGCGTCAAGTTCATCGTTCCAGTCGTGATATCTCATGTCGCACTGGTGATTGTGACAGACTTCGTTGTAGTCTACTTCCTTGAAGCCAAGATCCTCCTCTTGATGTGCCAAATATATTTCCTAACATTAGGAATTCTACTGGCGGTGGGCTATGCCCGTGTGGGCTGGAAAATTCGCACGAATATCAGAGCGAATGTCAACAGCAAAAGCGCAGTCGACAACAACATGCGACGCCTGCAGTACCTTATAACAGCGTGTGCGGTTGCAAGCGCTCTGATAAGCGCACTGACTATTTACGGGGCCGCAGGGGTGTTCGGGGTTTATGCGGACGTGCGCTACGTAAAACCATGGCCGTGGTGGATTTTTCAGACATGCAACCGCCTTGTTGAAATCACCATCTGCATTGTGGTGTTACTCATGAACACAAAGGCATCTTCCAGGCGAAAAATATTCCCCAATGCTCTTAGTTTCCGGACAAAAAGTTTGTTCCAATCAAGACGCAACACTACAAAGGTACAAACAATAACTCCAGAGGCTATAACTCGCTGTCAGTCCATAACATCCGTGGAATAATTCACATGATGTTCTTTAAGTTAAAAGTAGGATCATGGGAAAAAAACAGCAAAGATAGCAATCCTACATTTGGCCTTAGCCAGTAGGCCGAGATGCCTGAAAATCAACATAAAAGGAAGAAATAGAACTTCTAAAGTAACCACCTCAGCGGCAAGCCTGAAAACACTCAGTAACAATGGCGGTTAACGCGACCCTGGTTGGACCACGATAGTAAAACTGGCCTCTAAACTGAAACAAAGGACTAGTAACCAGAGAATAGTACCTTTACAATTGCCAAACGACCAGTGAAAAGGGTTGCTCCGGGAATTTTAAAATTTAAATTTTATATCGATTAAATCTACTGTTATATATCACACCCAGCATCTGGGCTACGCAATTCAATACCCAAAACCCCTCGTCGAACCTGATTTCACATACATACCTATCAAAATCCGGCAGACTGGGATTGTAAAGCCGAGCCTCTCTCAGCAACTGGTAGATTCGGTCTTTATACTGAAAAGAAAAAAAAGAGAGAAATGTTTTAAATGGTTTTAATCTTAATCAGTTGAAGGAGTTACGTCACGATATTTTGAGTTATTTTTTTGCGACGAACCAAATTACCCTTAAAATGTAGGAATCCTAAAACTAATAGTTTACAAAAGAAGAAAAACACCAAAGAGGTGATACTAAACCAAAAAGGAACAAGGATGGTTAAGGATAGAGAAGATTGAGATGGATTACAAATGACGATTTTGAAAACCGTGACATAAGCTCCTTTAACCAAAGTCAAACAAAGAAAACAAATGTTAACCAAAGTTTACGGATCACTACAAATACAGCACGACTGGCAGAAGCCAGCAATAGCAAGAGAAAGCAGTGTATAACGTTCTTTTATAACCCGCTGATTAATTTACGCGCACTCGCATTGGACAAAACACATCACGTGGTACAAAATCGGGGTATCGGGCAATACACCCTGCCCGATTTGATATCTGTCATACGATTTCATAGGGTGCAAAACAAACGAACGAAGCCACTTTTCAGATCTTTTATTTTAGGACGCGTTCGTTTGGGATCAATCCGGAATAAGAATAATTGGAATAATGCGAGTAAGCGTTTGTTTGGGAGCTATTCTCATTCCGGAATACATTCTTATTCCAGAATATCCCAAACGAACGCGCCCTTAATCAAATGAGAGAATAACATAGCAATCCAATTTTTGTTTTCACGTCCAGTAATTAGCTCTGATTATCACGGTTGGGTTTTCTCGTTTTACCGGAACACGACACATTGTAGAAATGAATCGGAAAGTAATGTAGGGTTTACGTCTTATTAGCTAAGCGCGAAGGGGCCTGAGACCTCGACAGTACGGACCGAGCGCAGCGATGTCCGTCCATACAGAAATTTCTCTGTACGTTCCCGAGCAAGCTTGGTTAATAAAAAAAAGTATTAAACGACTGAAAAACGTTTTTATAGATATATTATAAAGCGGAAAGTGGATAGGACGAAAAGAACGGGATTCTGGCCGAGCACCTACCAGGTGTTTCGTTCGGAAAAGAATTCCCAAGTATTATGGGCGGTTGAATCCATCATGGCACGACATAAACCATACTGCACACTAAATCGTCCAATGAAATACGGCAAACTAAACTAGGTTATAACTAAATGTTTACCATGATTTCCTCTACCAACTGCCAGTCGGCCAAGTCATCATCTAATAAAAATATCAAAATAAAATTTACTTCACTGTTTTGCAAGAGAAGTGCAAAAATGTGCAAAACAGAAACACGAGACATGGTGTACTCCTGGGGGTGTGCAATCTCCTGTACGATCACCGCAGTGAATGTGAAGCAAACAAAGTTCGGTAAAATTGAATATCGGTAGTTAACAGAAGGAAAGAGGTGCCGAGAGATTTTGACCACAGTTATAAACTTAAGTCTTGTAATTATTAGCGCTAACCTTTTAAAGGAATCTTGATGCTTCCTTGGATCAAACTGATGACTTCACATTTCAGTTTGCAGACCTCAATCTCATGTTCCTTTATACTGATTAGAAAAAATAACACACTTAGCTGCTATGTAACCTGCAGCAGGCTCACGTTTGGTTCGGGAGTAGTGAAGCCGCGAGAAGCAAGCGCTGAATCACACTCCTCCTAGCCAAATCGCTTTCAGGCAGACTCGCTCTTCGCCGTTCGCGGCACGCGCGCTGCTACTATGAAACTGATACTCAAGTACAATCACGGCACAACCAAACCACAAGCAAAAATGTCCTTCTCTTACTTTCCCATTTCCTTTGCTTCTCGCGGCTCTGAAAACTACTACGTATGAAAATTCTAGTGAGACAACTTAACTTTAGGTGAAGCATCAAGCTATATGAATTCTCTCATTGAATGAACGCTGTTGTTGCCAACCGTTAAACTGGCAACAAACTAACCAACCAACCAACCAACCCACAAAATGAGCATTCGCAGCCCGCTACCACAATTGGTAACAATTCTTTCAATGTACGACAAACGCTTTGATGTCGACATTGAGGCAAAGAGATTTTAGACGATCTAAAGTCAAAGCTTCGAAGCGTCAAGAACTCAGTTTAAAAGTTACTACAATCAATCAATTAATCAATCAATCAAAACGTACATTTTTTGTTGCTGTAAAGAAAGTAATTCTTTGTCCGTCATTGGGTCGGTTTGAATCTCGACGGATACGGTTTCCACGGACTGTTGCCTGCTTTCTTCCTTGTTCAGTTCCTCCATGTCACTCTGTTTGGCTGGCAGTTGAACTGACGTCTTTTCAGAACCACTATCACAAGTACTGTCGTCCAACACTGCTTCTTCCGCCTGCTGAATACGAAAACAAAGAGATTAGCGAAGCGCGCGAGTGACGTCATCACTCGGACAAACAATAGAGACCTTTAGATTCTACGTCGAGGACGAGTACGACATTTGACTTAAAGTTTTTTCCCCCGTATTAACAAAATAGCCTCACCAGAGAATTTCATTTTCCTTTTTATCAGCAGCAAAGTTAGCTCGGTCCTGTTACTGAAAGGAGTTAGGCTTCTCCCGATCGCAAAATGATAAAACTACTAACATTTTGATAACTTGTTTTCGCCACTACGACGTTCTCACTGAAACTCGTAGTGGCGAAAACAAGTTATCAAAATGTTAGTTTTATCATTTTGCGATCAGAAGAACGTCTGTAACTGCCTTCAATCAAATCTAATCGGAATGGCGGACGATTTTAAATATTTCTTCTAGCGCGAACGCTGGTATACTAAAACACTTTTGAAACGAAAACTTCGTCTACATTTCCTCTATTTCTATCAGAACTAGCTAATATTTTCCGCGTCTCGCTGGGATTCCATAATGCTCGAATAATGCGTATGGGCCTTAACCTCACGGCGGCCATGTTGCGTCCCGACGGATTGAGGTCCCGAGGCTCGGGGTACGAAATCTATTGTCTATGGCCAATATGGCCGCCACGCGAATAAGGCCCATTCACCTTGTCATACATACATACATTACAGCAAACCGGTCTACACTTTACCAGTCTACGCTTTCACTTGTGTGTTGAAAGTTTACTTTGGTTTTACACTGCTACGCTTATAGTGATTGGTTTAAAAAACTCGCGCCACGTTATCGACCAATCAGAAGTAAAACCGAAAACAATAACACGTTTTTACTGATCTTTGCGCCGGTAAAAATGTAAAAAATGTAAATGTAATTTGCCATGTTCATGCTTTCTTCCAAACTTTTCCACAAGACGCAACCTTAACACTTGTCTCAACTGTTCCCCGAATAAAAGCATTCTAGAAAACTAATCAAGAACATTCCAAATACCTCTATAGGAGATTCTTTATCATGTTCTTCAAACGACGACATAGTTTGCTGAGGAAGCTCCACACTGGGTGGCCCGTCCCAAGGAAATGACTTCGAGCGCTGAACTCGGCTTTTCGGTTTTGGCTCTTCTTTGGGTAAAGGCCCCGTACGGGGGGCGTTGCCACTTGCGATACCCGTTAGAGGCCCATTTACATTGGAACCAACTGTCGGCAAAAAGTACGAAGCGTCAGAAAAGGAGTCAGGAGCAGTAGATAGCAATAGATTATAGAAATGAATCACAAACTAAAAGAAAAAATATCAAAATAACAATAACCTTTGCTGTTTTCTGACAACGCCCGGGTGACTTTTTTCTTTCTGCGCAGACTGCTTCGTAGCTGAAATAAACACGTCCATACAAATTTATTACACCTCAAAAACAAATAACTGTTAAACCGTCTTTCCCACAGCGTGTCAAACCAACATATTTTTCATTCACTTTTTTCTTGTGCTATTTTTTTACATGATTTGCTAAGTCTTTCCGTCACTCAGTCGAGTAGCCCATCAGTCCGTCCGTCGTTCTGTCTGTCAGACAGTCATGCAGTCAGTACTTCAGTTTATCTGTCTATCTATCTGTCTGTCTGTCTGTCTGTTAAGCCAATCACTCCTACAGTTAGTCAACCAGTTAGTCCGTCCTTCGTCTGTCAGTCAATCAGTCCGCCCGTCCGTCCGTCAGTCAGTGATTCCGTTCTTCCGTCTGTCTGTAAATTGTGTCATTTTTATCGTCAAACCATCGCTTTTGCATTGCGCAAAGAAGGAACAGATTGAACGGGATTTATAAGTTACGAAAAAGTAGAAACTAGAAGAGAACACAGAAGCTTTGCAGAGTAACACAAGACACTCGGTCTTACCTTGCCCATAATACTACCACCTCCGGCGGCACCACGCTCAAATGGTGATGCCGCTAAAAGTTGCTTGCTCGCTTGTCTAGTCGCTTCCTAATCAACGAAGAAACAAACACAAAACGGGTGATGAAATACGCTTCGAGTAGTTTCTTTTCAAAAAACACTCCGTCAAAGCAAACACAGGGAAAGCGCGCGAACTCGGTTTAATAACATCAAATTGGAACTTATTTTGCTAAAAATGACAATCCTTATGTTTTCACCCTTGCTTTGTAGAATTAAAAATAACGTATTTAGCTAGTGGTGTACTGGTCCCTTACCTTTAGGCTCGTGAGCCAATCAAACACACAGGCATCCTGAGGAGGCGACAACTGATAATTTTTTCCATCTTTACTGAAACAGAGAATAACACCCAACCTTAGAAAGATTTGGTGCGATACTAACTAAAGTAAATCAACGGAAATAAAAAGAAAAAAGAAAAACAAGGTTCAGCAACGAATCCCGCATTTGTGATACTCGGCAACTTCAAAGCATTGAAAAGAACAACTATAGCAGCAGACAGTTCAGCTCTGCTAAAGCGGTATGTCTTCCTCTTGCTGCTTGTTTCAGAAATGTTTTTCAAAGCTTTTTTTACCATGACAACTTCATTATCACGTCATGTAGAGGCGGCTGACGTTAAATCCGTTACAGTCGCGCGCGCATAACATTCATTCGATACACTGTGGTATTACAAAACAGAGAAAACCCTCCAAAAAAGCAACCGCGTGTTAATTAAAAAAATAAAACAGAAAACGTTGCCATGTTTTCAGAGAGTTCTGGCAACGAGAGTGACATTCTGTGGAACATGATAAGCCAAAAAGTCTGTGGTAGAAAAAGATTTTGCGTGGCCTGCAAACTAACCCAAAAATACCCGGTTTAAGGGGGGAGAACTCTAACTGTAAAACGGAACTAACCCCTGATACTTTCCATAATCCCTAGACAGAAAGACTGCTGTCTAGTTCTTTGTGTGGCAGGTACAAAACGCAAGACACAGGTCACTTAATGTTTGTTAATTTGTTTGTTTTTAACCGTGCTTGATAACAAGAGATGTTTTAAAATTGTTCGCAAATGTTTCTTGGATAAGTCATTTGTGAAGTCAAACTTACAAAAGGCCATTGTAAGGACCACAGAAAGTACACCCGAGCATATTTAAACCGCGGGCCAAATCCACTTTTTAATGTAAATAGCAATGATTAATTTAATATTTTAAAATTTACCTTGAGATAACAACAAACACCTCCAGCACTGATGTAGCGACATCAACAAATCTAAAAATAAAAAAAATATGTGGAAAGAGAAAGTGAGAGTTAGATAAACAAAGTTATTTGTCTTGCTGGAATTGACTATCTTTTCTTCATAACCAGAACAACACAAAGTGAACACTCAGTCATCTTATCCGATGAAAGGGGTGGTGAACAGTCCTTTTAAAAACACACATCGCATTAGAATTTCAGCCAAATGTCACAGACTTGCAGTCTTGATTTCATTCGCGAAGCCATCACCATTCTTGGAGTCTTAATTGAATTCTTTTACAAAGTTAATAACCACTATTTCCAATTGTCCATATTATAATAAAAGGCTACTTTTGTTGATTTAAGGGCTAGGTGGATTGTTGCATAATTCAAAGCAAATGCTTTCAAAGCTAGTGAATCTTATCCATGACACGTCTGATGAGCAAGCAACATTTCTGAAGTGTTTTTATGGTAGATGAAGTAATGCCACTGCATGAGAAGGCCTTCAGTCAAACACAATATGATGGTTCTGTCGTGCACAAAGGGCAACTTGGAAAATCCATCTTTTGGCCCTTAAAATACATGTTTTCAGAGCTTATAGTTATCATGCCTTGTTCAGAGGTAGCAGGCAACCCACCCTGATGCTAGTAGAAAAAGAGGAAAAAGGTTTTCCGTTCATTAATAATGTGCAGTTCAAGGGAATATCCAATCCCACCACAAGAAAGGTCGTAGTTTGAAATTGCAAGGCGGGAGGATGTTTACACAAGCCAATTGTGAAGATAAACTGGAAATTTCAAACAGTGCAGGGTCCAGGACAAAAACCTCCTTTGGGAGGGGAATGGATATTCATGAATGGACATAACTAGCTAGGGGGAAGGGGTCCATTATCTCCCCTTTAATTTGTCACTTATCATCCATGCCGATCAGTCACCCTTTACTTAACAAGATATTGACTGATGAGTAGTGAGACTAGAATAGAGCAGGTAGGTGGGTAGATAGGTAAAGTCTGTGTTTGAGCCTAGTGGCCCATCAAGCCAGAGCTTATCCTGGTTTCTGTAGCATGAGAGTATTGCTACTCCCCCCTGGATGGGATACTAGTCCATTACAGGGTTACCCCCCAGCATTAAATTTACCGGTTCCCATTTATACACATGGGTGAAAAGAGGCACTGTGAGAGTAAAGCGCCATGCCCAAGAAAACAACCCAGACCGCCCAATCTGGAGTCCAGTTTACTAACCATTAGGCCACTGTGCCTCCCATAGAGAAGTTTGTGTTAAATACATGAACCTTAGTTAATCTATGCAGCTATTTATTTCTTCCACCCCCCCCCCCCCCCCCTCCCTGGAAAAAACCTAGCTGTGCTACTGTCCTGAAACAACACTATTTCAAGCTCAAAAAAGAGAGCATGATGAAATGGAAGACACTTTTTACTTCTTTACAACACAGTATACCAACCCAGTTGGTTTGGTATCTGGAGGAGTCTGGCTGCTTCTCTGCTCATAAAATAACAGGTTGGAGTCTTGTATAATGAACCTGTAAAGGCAAATACTATTATTAACAACAACATATAATTAATTTACCTATACGTAAAATGTTAAAGACAAAATTAGGTAATGTTACTTTCTAGATGAGCTGAGCAGAAGTAACCAATATTAGATATATTAAGAAGGTAGCTAGGTTCGCTGCAAAGCGGTAATTTAAAAATAGTCAGAAAAAAAGAACTAACTGACAAATTAATTAATCGATCAAGACACTGTGAAAATGTAAAATGTTTAGCTCACACTTTTGCAGCAACAAAGCATATCTTGAACTGTCCATAGTTTAATGGTTTGATGAAATTTACTCAAATTAATCAATACAACATCTAGAAGTTAAACTTTCACCAAAGTGACAACTTCACAGGTTAACTGGTCCAGCTGACAAACAAGAACCAGATGAACTTCACATTAAAATAAAGAAGTCCAAAAGTCCCTCTATATCTATTTGTTTGCTTACTCATTCATTTACCAATTATATTTTTTAAGTTGCATTATATGTTTCACTTGTTTTTTTTTCTCTAGATATATTGGAATGAAAGCTCACCAGTGTCTGTCACCCTTGTCAGGTTCTCTGAGCTTATTGAGCCCTATGAGTAATAATAGAATTTGCAAGTTCTGAAAGGGCGAGGACAAGCAAAGGACACAACAGTAATAAAAGTAAATTAACCTATTTCCAGACCAGGCGATTTCTGGACTAGATACCCAAAAATTCCAAACCTTAAAAATCACAGACTTGCTATATTTCTCCAGAGATTCTAGCTCTATCATATGCAAAGTGTCCTCGGAGACCTAGGGGCATTTAGACATTTCTTTTGCCCCCTCTAACTGCCCCTGGGTCTCCGAAGATGCATGTACAGTAGCTTATAAAACTGTTGTGGTGATAATATTTCATAGTTTCATTTATCTAAGGTTCTTTCAATTCCAAATGTCAATTCCTAGTAAGACGAAACTCTTTACACCACTGAGAAGCTGCCTGGTAAATGTCTCACACCCTCTGGCCCTCTTGTAGAACAGAACTCTCTGACTTCTGTTCCCTATGCCAAATACTCTACACAACAGCACATATACGCCAGGGGCAGATCTAGGGGGAGGGTGCAGGGGATGTGCAGCACCCCCCCCCCCCCCGAAATGACCTGCGACTTTCTAAAATAACTAGTATTCTGCTTATGTCACCCATCAATTATGTCATTCCTTAGTGGTCCACCACCTCCTAAGAAAAATCCTGGATCCGCCCCACTACCCATATGCTTTCCCAGGGACTCAAACCTATGCGCGAATGGAAACCCATTCATATATACAACAAGCAGCCATTTTTTATTTGTGAAACTGATTATTAGGACACCTCCCCTTAGCCAGATAGAGATATGTAACCTTTACAAGATGATCTCTCAGATATGGATCATATCCAGTAGACAGATGACCCTTTCTTGCTCCAATTAGGGGATCCTTCCCTTAGATATGTGATTGAGAATTTTTTTTACCACTGAAATGCGAGAGGCAAGGTTGTCAAATGGTTAGCATGCTGAACTTTGGATTGAGTGCTCAGGGTTCTAGCAAAACCCTGGCCAATGCAGACTTTCAATAAAGCTCCTTCATCTCATTTATTTATGACCCACAGGAAAAAGGACTTTTGCTTGTTTGTTTGAATCGAATTTGGTCTTTTGATGCAGGAGTAATGCATACATGTTTCATTGCTTTGATCGGAATAGAGTCAATACATTTCCACCACTCACAAATGTAATTAATCTTAGACACCAGTTGCAAGTCACACCATTCCCAATTTCTTGGGAAGGGACTGTTGTTCACCATCCTGACACCATTACTATTTATACACGTAAAACTATAAATAAAAATATCCCAAGGCAAGCTACAAGTAGACAGATTAGGGATTGGGGAAGATTTACTTCCTATAGCTATACGACACAAATTCCACTGATTGCTTTAGTTTAGGTCCTGGGGTGGGGGTACTCCCAGGGCTTTATAGGGATGTATCCATCGGCATATGAGCCGGGGGGCCGGGGGGTTGCAGCCCCCAGTTTCGAAAATTTACAACATTTTTCGGGCAAAACGCTCGGGATTCAGGCAAAAGCAGTAGCAATTTTTTGGCGGTTGTATACCGGTTTAATGCTAACGCAATCAAAAATTGTAATTTTTTCGGGCATGGAGGTCACAACCCCCCAAAGTCCGAAGGTGCCTGTACGCCTATGGATGTTCCACAGGATCGGGTATGTTTTTAGGTTCACATAGGGTATCATTTTTGCATTGTTCCTGGTGACTGATCCTTCAATCAGGTACCTAAATTTTATTGTCTAAAATTGCTCTGCATAAACGTCAAGCTCAACAAAAAAGAAAAGGTCTGTTTAAACAAAATAATCCATTCAAGAAAAAATAAGGTTGACCCATCCCACCTTTCTCAGCTTTCGTTTTTTCCTTGAATAGGGTGTCATTTTTCGGATTTCGGCCTTAAGGAAATAGGGTAAGAAATCCTGTTCGTATTGTTAGGTTCCGATAAGAGATGTTAAGATACCATGATCAGAATAATGATACAATTATATTATGTAATTGAAAGGATATGACAACAAAGAAACGGGTGTCAGCCGAAAGTTCATTTGTCTGGCTGTCTATAAATAACTTTACAAACCACTGTTGCTGTGAAGAGGCTGTATGTGTCCCTCTAAGCCAAGCCATTCCCGTTTGGACCAAGAAGTGTTCATGACAACTATTATTAAACTGTAAAAAAGTGTAATGAGTGAACAGATGACACAAAAATTTCTCATGCGTGTAGCTCGTCTGTCAGAGTTTCAGCATTACAAGACCGTCTGGTTTGTAAACTGGAAATTATAAATGCAGAGATCTGAATAATTCAGACAATGAACGAATATCATTGACTACATAAAATATATTGATATACAGTTGTCAGATAAGAGCATTATTACAGCAACATGAAGACTGCAAACTCAATATATAGATTCGTCTCAACAACGAAGGAGAACTCAGCCATGTCAACTGTAACAATCAATACTTCTCCAAAAGTACTTACCTTTTTAAAACCGCTTTAGAACGCAAAAACACCGAATTCGTGGCTTGTAAGAGCAACCGAAAATGTCGTTCTCCATCCTCGTGAAAAAAATATTCCTTTGCTGCTGTGACCCGTGACCGGATAAGCGAGGGATTCAAGCCAATATCGGATCGGAGCAGGATACCCGATACCGGAAATCCCCGTCCACTTTCCGAATGTCACGAAAGATTCCGAATGTCACGGTGGTCACGTATCAAAGGTGCATGCATAACAGGGAGAAAATGAAAGCAGATCTTCCGTGAAATTTGGCTATAATGCTGAAATATACAAGGGGTCACACTTCCATTGTTGAATCAGAGTACCTATCCATTGTTTAGTTTCATTTAGGTGTGCTCCCAGCTTCCCCAGGAGCGGGAACTACTTCACTTGAGGTATGGGGGTGTTCTGTAAGCATTTGCGGGACAGTACAATAGAAATGGGGCATCTGATACGGCAGCGCGAGAGTGAGATGATCTTAATAGTTCCGGTTAAAAGAACTGGATAGTATGAAAAGGGGTACCATTTTACCCCCTACCACTCTCCGCCCTTTTTTTTTCTTTTTCCTGGCGTTCTTGTTTTTGTGGTAGTTTTTGAACTGGAAGAGGAGCCACATGATTCAGCGGTCATACCATCTTTCAAAACTTCTGCAGTCCATTCAAATTTGATTCGTTAATAAATGATGTTAGGCAACGAGACCCGAGGAACAGGTACGTACGAACTTTACAATGTGATGCTGGCAAATTTTTGTTCAACAGAAATAAAAATTTGAAGAGACCACCATTGTGTATTCTTTGTCTCGTTCGGCGAAACAGCAGTTCCCTCACAAAACCTAAAACAAAGCCATCGGTCTATTTCAGTCTCCACCATAAACATGTGCAAATACCTCAGAATCAAGACAGTGACATTTCTTAAAACAAAACAACATTCAAATGACAGTTCTTTATTTGATAGTTATAAAATCAAAGCTATGACAAATTCAGCATGTTCAACCTCGCACGCGGTACATCTGAAGGTACGCGTTTCAGATGGAACATATCGCGAGTATGCAAGACCTTTAACTAACCTGACGCTAACGCCTGGACCTATTAAACTCCGCCGGCGTTTAGGTTGAGGGCGGAAAACAACTGACATCCCAGGGGTAAGGTACCCTTCCCTAATAAGTTACCCAAGTGAATAAGTTTCGGGAAGTTAAAAAAATGCTTGAGCTGATAAGATTGCGCGTTCTCTTCGAGAGATCAAAATCTTACTTCTCGCATCAAGCATAAAAGTCATGAGAATCACACACTGATCACGTTTCCCTTCTCGTATATTATACAACAAGAAATTTATCAGGACCGGTAACAAAGGCTCAAGAGTTCCGTGAATTTGTTACTTACAAGTCAAGGAAATATAAACTGGTTTCAATACATCCTATACAAATATAAGAACAGCGCAATCCCACTGGCGGCAATATGCAGTAGGAACAATGCAAGGTGCCAGGATCAAAAATGCTAAAATAGTTATTGCGCATTGTCCCATCACTCTTTTTAAAAGTAACTTCTTGCTAATCGGTCGTTAAATACAATAAAACCTAGCGCTTACATTGATTATGAAGAACGTTCTAGTAACGGACAATGCTGATACATTTGTTTCGACAAATTAAAAACATGCAATAAGAAAAGAGTTCCGGCAATGCAGATGTTGTAAAGCACATCATGTTGATGCCCACAGTTTTCGAGGGTTTTCACTAGTATAGGCGATGTGTAAATGGCTGCAAAAATTTCGAGTTTCCTCAACAGCAACTGCTATCTTGTTGACGAAAAACAAAATAGAAGTAACAATAACAACAACTGGCTCAAAACTTCCAACGTAAGCGAGATACTTTAACAAAGTTAGTATACAAATATGAAAGTACACCATTAACTGTCCAGGTCTGTTTGCATTCCTGGGACGCAATAGCGCTGAATGAATACAGGAGTTCAGCTTCATCTGCTGCGTGACCTGTCTCTCTCCCGGCTTCCTTTCTCGTCTCTATTACTTCTTCCACGCGATTCATCACGATCAGCACTTCGTTTCCTCTCTCGGTTCCTATCTCGACTTCGGCTCCGTCTTTTTCTGTCTTCGTCCCTGCTTCGTTTGCTCGGGCTCCGGCTTCGTTTTCTCTTTCTATCTCGGTCTCTGCTGTCGTCGCGCCTTCGTTCGTGACTCCGACGTTCTCTGCTTCGCCTTCTTGAACTGTCGCGTTCGTAACTCCGACTTCGTCGTTTTTCTTGCCCGCGATCACGATCGGGACTTCGGCTTCGGCTACGACGTGATTTCTTTTGACGATCTCCGTCGGCCGCCTCAGCATGGCGTCTGCTAGAGGGGCTATACAAAAGTTGAAATAGAGAGAGAAAGACGCATATCAATAGGGAGATATACATTATCAAAGCAACACAAGAAACAACATAGACTTCTTTTATTAAAGTTGTAAAAAAGTTACAGTGGGAAAAAATAAAAAAATATGAAAAAATACAAAAATATGAAGAAATAAATTAGAACAATTGTATGCAACGATATTAGCTTAGATATGCAAAATCGTTATAACAAAGATCCAAGAACTTGTTTTGTCTAGTTAACACAATTAAACTGCTTTTGTTGGTGCCCAGTTTCTAGCAAGACTCACCCACCTCTCGGCACGCGTGCGCTTGGCAAAATCCTCCGCCTCTCCCCAGCCGTCTTGCGCGGTACGCTTGTGATCGTCACACAGTCCCTTTGCTCGGAGTTTGGCCTCAAGGTCCTTTTGAACGGGGACAGGAATGCGGGGGAACAGGGTTCCGTACCACTCCAGCTTCAACAAGAAACTTCTGACCATCTGTCCAATTGTCATGGTACATCCTCCACCAGCCTTTGGGTCAACCTCCTGGAAAATGGCACACACAGAAAAGAAGCAACATTCATGCATGAGTGATCGCTCTAAATTGATTGCTACTATTCACAACAACATTAACTAGAATCTTAATCCAAGTAGCTTATTTCACTAATCCCTAAAGACAGTAATTGCGCAGCTGCTTTTAGCATAGAGGGGGTAAGTTTCTAAAGAAACTGTGGTGCTGCGTCGGTGGGAAGTATAACAATATAATTTGGTTTTATCAAGGGTTGATAATGTGAATTGGCCACCGTAAAGAGATTCAAGAGCTGACGTTTCGAGCGTTAGCCCTTCGTCATTCGCTCCGACGAAGGGCTAACGCTCGAAACGTCAGCTCTTGAATCTCTTTACGGTGGCCAATTCACATTATCAACCCAGTTGATAAAACCAAATTATATTGTTTTTAGCATAATTTCCTTTGTTTGAAAATTTGTAATCTTGAAACGTGAAATAAAAAAGTCAAAAAATAGTAATCCAAGTAGCCTAATAACGTTTAGCTAACTTACAACGCAGGTGACTGCACTGTGATTCACGGCAGCCACACAACTCTGCTCCAGAGATAAATTTCACTGATTGAATTGAATAGCAAACCAAGTTCACTGAGTATGTGAAAGCCTATGAATTATCTACCAGCTTTGTACAGAAAAAATTCTCGCCTGTTTTCACAGGCAGCTTGGGGTTTGTGCTACATTATACCTGCAATTTTACTGGGTTTAATTTACCGCCAACCCCAGCCCCCAGTTGTGGCATGCTGAAATATTTTACTCCCCACTAAAATCTTACTAGAGCCGTTTAAACAGAAAAGTGACAAAACAAAGTGCCTCGAACATGAACTAGAGTTCAAGTGCATGAACCATAACTACTCAGGTGTGGTGTTAACCTCTTGTAAGGCAGCTCAGTGCAGTACGATATCTGAAGGCCTGCAGTCGGCATGGAAACAGCTGCCTAAGAGAGGTACATTACCGAACAACCTACAAACACATCAACACCATGATGTCAACAACATGCTTCCAAGAGGTATTGTAATATTCAGAAAAAAATCACCAAAAAGCTCTGATGAAGTAAACTCACCACTTTACAGAATATTGTCCAGCTGTGTTTAAAAAGACTGCTTGGTTTTATTTAACCAAATCAGTGCCAAGGTTGAAATGAGAATTCTTGTTATTAAATATTATTGCTACATAACATTTCATGTTAGCTATAAGAATTTTGTGAAACATCAAGGCAACATCCCCAGGTCTCTTGCTAACGATTTTCTAGAGTCTCATCAAATTGACTTCTTGACAATGTATCGATTTCGGTCACAAAAGTTTAGGTTTGGGATTCAAATTAAGTGGTTTAGTAAAAAACAAAGCAAGATGAAAATCTGTAGTCAACAGTTGCTGAGATATGCCACTCGAATCAAAGGGCAACAGAACAGTTTTATGGAAAGGTAACAATTATTCTTCCCTGCACAGAAAGGTAATGGCAAGAGATTTTTTTACTAATTATAAAGAATCCACATTATTTTGCTGTCTGCTACAAAACATGTATGTACCAACAGCAATATCTGCAATATTTAAATGCATGATTACTCATTATCATTATTAAAAACAAGTTTCTAGTTGAGTGGGAGTGGATTGAGCAAATCACGAATTCACATAAGAAACATAGAAAATACAACAATCAACTTCAGAATAACAAAGCATGTAGCTAAATGTATTACAGTAACTGTCTGCTTTTAGCGGGTCCCTTGGGGCACATCTTGATAACAACAATGTTACTCAACAGACAACAGATCCATCCTGTGAGAGAGCATTTTTGAACTTAATACTAGTTGAAATAAAGAAGAAAACTACTTTGTGGTAATTTTAATAAATTGCAGTTATTCAAGTTTTTCCAGTTCACCAACCTCTTCATCTTCTAAGTATGGCTCCATCCATTCCCAGAGCTTGGCAGGAGGTTGGCAGTATCTACAGGGATGATAAAAATTACACAAAACTCATGCAAAGGGGACTGTTGCAGGTGCCATAGAAAAAGAAAATGGGGCACAGTTTATTACGTAATCAGTGAGCTTTGCATTGGTAAGGTCACCATTGTCGAAAACATTGGTTACCTAAGTAAACTAAGTACGATAAGTATTGGATTTCCCAGTTCATGTATCTGTAATGTAAGTATTGTAAGTGTTGTGATGTTTGAATTGCAAAATAAAAAAGAAAAGAAATAAGTGAAAAAGTTGGTAAGGTCGTCTTTTTCAAAATACAGAAGGATGTCCTCTGGTGGGCCATCAAAACTGGTGCTAGTCTCCTTCTTGTTCTCCTTTTACTTTAAAAAATTCAAGCACAGAGCCAGATGAGAAAATTTTAAACCAAAACCAAATTAAACTCACAACAAAAAATATAATAAAAATCTACTAAAAGATGTTATTTCCAAAGCATTCCACCTACCTACCTAATGAACATGAACCCCAGTGCTCTAATGTAGGGCGAGTCTACATGTGTTATCAAACCATTGAGCTGTTTTCTGGTCAGTTTTAGTGTGAACAACTTGTAAAGGAGACAGAATGATGTGGATACAATTCCACCAGCACCAACTCCACGTACCTAGGAAAGAAAATGAATAACAAAAATTAAACTTCTAAGTCAAAGATCTGATTTGCTTTAAGTATTGAAAATCTTCAGCAGGAATTTTTTATGTGCATTTAGCACATCTGCTAATGGATACTCTCCATTGGCAGACACTTCACACAAGCAGACGCCAAGACTTGTCTCCCAGCCACATACAAACACAATTTGGAAACAGTTCCAAAAGTCCTATCTGGTACTTACACCTCCACACATTCCAACTTGCCCTGCAGTCTTTCTGCTTCCTTTCTCCCATGGTTCAAGGTGATCCACCTTAATGAACATATAAATAGCAATGCAATTTAAGAACTTAAATAGAGACAAAGTTGAATAGAACAATCTCTGGTAATGCACGTATATCCTTTCCATAGACAATGAGAGAACAATTTTTATAAAAATAACAACACATTTGAAACTACGTTTGCAAGACATGTTTCGGTCGTTCAACGACCATCTTCAGTTGAAAGTAGAATTAATTTGAAGTTACATTTGAATTTATAATATAATGCTAAACAAAGATAACTAACAAGTGTGAAATAAATTGGGAACCTAACAGAATAGCCAAAAGTAACAAAAAAATGTACAATAGTAACATGCTGATTAGAACGAGAGAGTTAAATTAACATGGTATAATTGCTTGTTTAAAGAAGGTTGCTCCCAGGAGATATGTAACGCTTCTTTTATCTTGACCTGGAATTTTGTGGTCGCATGGTCTATAACTTTAAAACATTCAGTAGAGCAGGATTTGTGGCATGCCTCAGATTGTTGAAGGTGTTGAAAGATATGTGAGGTCCTGTCCCTGTTTAGGTGTTCGCGAATGCGTGTCGAGAGGTGTCGGCAAGTTTCGCCGACATAGCAAGAATTACAGCTTGCACAGGTAAACTTGTAGACCACATTCGAACGAAGGTCAACAGGCACAGGGTCCTTCACACTAAACATGTTACGAATCTTAAAGGAAGAAAAGGCTAACTTAATATCAAGATTGAAGAGGGAATGAGGGAAGTGATAATACCACACTTCATTATCGTATCTTATCTGAAGACAGAGCATGAAGCCCAGTCACTTAGTAATCATGCTGTCTACTCAGAGGGTCCGAAATTGCACCTTCCTGGCTGCAAATATGGCTAAAAAAATTGCACTGGCGACCAGAATTTTACAACTGGTCATCAGTCAAGCTGACTTGGCTTACTATTTCTGGGACTACTTCATCCTGATACGCAAACATCTCGTAGCCAGAGGAGTCAAATTTATATCCGTGTTGATCTTCAGTCTAGGTTATTACACTGATATTCTTGGTTTTCATGTGACATCATAAAATTCTGAAATTAAAATTCGCTAAATCGCTAAATTTTCGTTGCAACTAGATGTAAGGCTAACTAAACATAAATCTTTTTGCAAATTTTCAGCTCGATAGTACCCTTAGTTTTGAAAACAGAGCATCTTGAATATTTGAGTTCTCAGCTGTATGTGACATCAAGCTGAGAACCGTGACAAAACTGTTTTGTTTAGGAAAATCCTATCCTTTTGATTTTCAGATGTTTGAACATTTCAGATATAATAGGTGGTGTATATGTGCAAGTATAATAGTTCATGAGCCAAAAGTAGTCGCTATTATGGCACCATGGAATTCCAGATGGTTTCGTGTGCATCACAGTGGCCATATTTGTGCCCCTCGGAAGACACAAATATCGTGTCTCCATACTAAGGTTTGTAAATTTGCGTGGAATGTTTCGGCAAATAACTCGCATACACGACGCCGCACAGACCAGACGATTTTTATTTATTTTTCATCTACACTAACTGAAATTCTAAGCTTCTTTAGTTGAATTGTTTCCAATTTAGTTTTTGATAGCACGACATTATAATAATTAATAATAATAATAATAATTACTTAATTGATCACTCCCCATTGGGGCTTTTCAGGGCCAATGTAAACAAACATTGTAAATAAACATAACAAGGTTAAGAATCCCAACTGGCAGGAGGCAGACCAGTTGGCTATTTACAAGCGTAGCTGAGGAGTTGAACTCGGGGCTACCGAGAACAACACCAGCTAGTGGTCAGAACGGGACTTGAACCCGCGACTTACGAATTTGAAGTCCAACCCTCTAACCACTCGGCCACGCTGCCTCCTTGAAAACCACCAATAGGTAAAATTTGGATCCCCTGGTAAACAACTGACTTTTTCTTGCCACTAATTCTGAAATACAAATTATAACGAGTTGCACTGCCAGAAGGAGGAAAAAATTGGTGACCACAAATTGCTAGCTGGTGGCTGGCGCCAAGAACAGAAAGTTAATTAAGGATCCTGACTAGTGATTCTAATTTAGTATAAAAAAAAACTCCCCTTTCCCCTCTCCTTCCCATACCTGCCAAGAAGGTTAGCTTATACAGGGCATTATGAGAAGAATTGCTGTAACAACTACAGAACCAAAACAAGGTGACCGGCCAAGTGTCAACAGTTGAAATTTGGCCTGTGGAGTAAAAACCACTGACTACTATACATCAAACTGGACAAAATATAATTTACTACAAATACCACAAATTCACAAAAACTTCTAAGCACATTTCCCTGAAAAGCAAAACCACTGAGGTATCACATATATTTTAACAGAGAATACACAAATCAACTGACAAATGGGTGGTCTGGGAATTAACAACCTAACAACCCAAAATTTTCACCAGATTTCAAAACATCTCAAATCCACAATCGTAAGCGTAACAGTTCATATTCTGGCTACAAAAAACTACACTACCTTCTTTCACAGATTATGTCTTCTTTCCTATATTCTAAATGCCGAGTAAGCTTGTAAACGTACGTTTGCAAATATTTATTCATTTCCGCGGTTTATATATTCTTACGTGTCTAGCGTGTAGACTCCACGGTTGTGTCCATCAATTCTCCGTCGAGTTTCCTCCATGCTTACCTTGTAGTAAATTTCATCAACGACCTCGTGATAGGTTTTCAGTTGGAAAAGTTCATTCTTGAAGTAAGGCGACGATAGCACGTTCGTGAGAATCATGCTGTTCAGATTCATTGTTTTTTCGTTTCCCCACAAGGGAAGAACGTTATTTTGCTTCTTTTGACCTTGGGGCCTTGACTCTTCCACATCCATGTCGCAAGTTTGTGAGTTTTTCAACGTAATGTGCTACTCTGGTACGCTGTATGTGAAGAAAACCGTAATGCAATTAATCCCGTCCAGTGCACAACATGGCGGTCGACTCAAGTAGCCCATAATACTTTCAAAGTGGTTTACCGAGTGGGGGCTGAAACGAGGCTGCTTCCAAACCACAGGTACCCCAAGTTCACTAAATGAAATATTCATGAAACCCACGCAAACGTGACTCTTGTGTTTGGGCGGTGTTGTGTTACAAAAATGCGATTTATAAATTATAAAGGTTTGTATGAAAACTCAACGATTTTGTTTCAAAAAGAATCAAATCGACTTACCGGAAACAAAGAATACAACACGGCAACAAGGTATCTTAGGCCCCACTTACATGGTCTCGGGTACCCGAGACAACCCTCCCTCCGAGTTACCCTGGGCGAGCTAACTTTTCACTAAAACGTTGAAAAATTCTACCAACCGTTTACATGATCCTACCCGAGTTGTCTCGGGGGGCGAGAAAACTCGGGTAGGCGAGTTGTCTCGTCTCAGCAGGTAGGGTAACCCTGGCAAACGGGACAACTTTTTTCTCATATAAACACTTTGGCTCGCCTACCCGAGACAACTCACGACGTGGCGAGTATCACGTAATGTCCGAATTTCAGGTTTTTTAGCACAAATTTGCACAAAATAAATAGAATTGATCGAATGAATGAAATAAATTCAAAGGAAGAAGGATTACTGGCGACTTGAATATTTAAATACTTTATGAATAGTCAAACAGGGTCAGCTTTTACTCAGCCGACAGCGACAATTTTTTGTCATATAAACGCTCGATAAAGTTGCCCCAGGGGGAGGGTTGTCTCGCGTACCCGAGACCATATAACTGGGCCCTTAGCCAGCAGTTTTGGTAGTCCGTAGAGTTTCGGTGGTTCTCTTACAGCCAATAACATCACGGCTAAACTGACCAATCAGTTTTCACGAGCCAGACATTGGACTGACAAACAACTCTTTGGCCTGCGAGAGCAGACGATTTTTTCGGCTTTAGGTGTAAAACTAGAGCCGAAAAAATCGTCTGCCCTCGCAGGCTAACAACTCTTCACACGACTCTGATGATGACTTCCGCTCAGGTTGTCGAAACGTCAGTCACTGTCACCGACAACAGTCCTTCTCATGACTAGAGGGGGTAAGTTTCTAAAGAAACTGTGGTGCTGCGTCGGTGGGAAGTATAACAATATAATTTGGTTTCATCAACTGGGTTGATAATGTGAATTGGCCACCGTAAAGAGATTCAAGAGCTGACGTTTCGAGCGTTAGCCCTTCGTCGGAGCGAATCGACTACCCTCACCCGGACGATCAAAGTACACGATCGACTGTTAACCCCGGGTTCAAACCATTTACTGTAATAATAATAATAAAATATTTATATAGCGCCAGTATCCTAATGTTCAAAGGCGCTTTACAATAAGTAGCCTGCGTTGCAGCCGGACGTGTCACATAATCCTCGGTATAGTCTACACCGGCGGTTTTGTCCGTCTGCGACGCAGGCTACAATAAGTGGCGCCGTGATGATTTTTGGCTCTTTGGGTAATAAAATATTTTGGGACCCAAAGGTCAAAATGTTTGCCTCCTTCCCATCATTCCCCGCGCTTGTTATTTTTTCTGATAAGAGACGACTGGGGACGAGTCAGGCTTAGCGGGGTTTAAATTTTTGACCGCAAGGGTAGAAGTGTGTGAAATTATGCACATGCACCACGAAAAATCAAAGCTTCTCTTTAAGTACTTAAAAGCAGCGGTAAAAGACGTCACTGTATCACGATTAAGATAAATAAATAATATCTTTATAAGTGTAAACCCTTACAAATTTACAATGCTCGCACTCCAAGGACGAACAACGCTCTCGCTGCACACTCGAGGTCAAGGACGAACAGATCAGACTAACAACAATCCCTCACTACTATTTATTTATTTATTTATTACAATTTAATGGCTAAAAAGAATATATATACAATGAGCCATAAGGATGGTCTGCAAAAGAGACTGGGTCCCCATGCTAGGCAGACCACCTCATCGAACATTACATTATAAACTAACCTAGTCAGGTCAAGGACGAACAAATCGGACTAACAAAAATCCCTCACTACACG
Source organism: Blastomussa wellsi (assembly GCA_947652115.1). Classification (NCBI taxonomy): domain Eukaryota; kingdom Metazoa; phylum Cnidaria; class Anthozoa; order Scleractinia; family Plerogyridae; genus Blastomussa; species Blastomussa wellsi. The sequence continues at coordinate 10,000,494 of OX393563.1, forward strand.
CTTGTCAGGTCAAGGAAAAACAGATCGGACAAACAGCACTCGCTCTACGCTTGAGGTTAAGGACGAACAGATCGGACGATGTTCTTGCTATACGCTTCAGTTCAAAGACGAACAGATCTCGCTACTCGCTTGAGGCGGAATGAGCTCGGAAAATGACATCCGACGCGACATGAAGAGGAAACGTCCAGGTTGACATCGATCCAGACTGCACGGCACGTGAGTTTCACGTGATCCAATCGAGTTAGGGGCTAAAAACACAACTGCCGCGCACGCGTTTGTAATAGCAACGTTGAGATTAGGATTGCAGGTTCCTCTAGTCGCTCGCAACAAAAAATTTATTAACTTTATTGCCACTCCAGTTTCGGGTATACAAGAATTTTCTTTATTATTTCTTTATTATTGTTGTTTGACGATTCTATGTTCTAACAACAACAACAAACAACAACAATATTTGTATTACTTAAGAATTAAGTCTTACTGCGGTTTTCAGAAACATGCGAACTCTGTTCATGTCGACGGTTACGTTTTTCGCTGCCGTCAATCATCAGGCGGACCTCTCAGAAAACAGAGGTACGCTTCAACAGGGTCAAAAGGTCACGTCTGTCAGTTGTGATTGGTAGACTTCGATCCATTTTGTTTGTTTCTGATTTTCAAGGTTCATTAACTTTTACCGTAATTATGATTGACGGTAGCGAAAAACGCAATCGTTGGTTGGGTTTTGAACTTCAGAGTTCGCATGTTATTGAAAACCGCAGTAATCTCCTGGCTCCGCAGGTAGCAGCGCTAATCGAGGCGGGCCAGGATAATCAGAGAAAGAAAAAGAAAAAGAAAATACACACTAAAAATGCAAATAAGAAAAAATTAAATACGAAAACAGGATAATTGGCCGTACAAGATATGTGGATCGAAGCTGTTAAGACAATACTGCCTGTTCACAGACTGTATTTCTTTCCCTTCATTTCCTCCAGGTAATGGCTAATCCCTAGTCATAAACATCTGTAATAATTTGTAGCATAATAGTGTACCACATTGCAATTTTCAGTCAGCATACAGCTAAATCAGCTATTCAGGCTTCCAGTTTGAGTCATGCCAAACTTTGACTTTTCCATCAGAAGATGCAGATAGAAGGCAAGTTTCTGTTGGGTGATATGACAGAGAGTACACAACAGATTGGTGAGCTTTCTCCAGGGTGTGTATTATCTTGGCTTCCACCAAATCCCAGAAACAGATCTTGCCGTCTTCTGAACCACTTACAATCTGTGCATCACTGCTACTCAGACAGCTGTCTACTTTGTAGTCCTTATTTACATGGCCTATAAACCTGAAACAATTTTCCGCACTGTCATTAACATTCAGTAAGTGAAGTGCTAGTGGAGGATTGCTCAACTATAGCATTGTATAATACTAAAGCTTGTGAGGCTGAAAAATTTTGACTGAGTAATGAAGAAACATTTAATGAAATCTTGAGATCTCTAGCTGCTACAATAGAGATCCAGCAGTACTTTGAATCCTTCAAGATTATTTCAGGGGTAGTTTCCTAGCAAACCCTGTCTGGTGGAAGGGGACAGGGGTGGGCACCTGGGAGAATAGGGAGGGGAGGTGAATGGGTGGAGGGAGGATGGTAAGTGGGATTCCTAAGGTGGCGGGAACCGGGAGAAATCAGAAAAATTTTGCAGAATTGCATAATAGTTTGTGATATAAATAAAACAAAGTCAGAAGCCACTTAAAAGGGAGCAGCTAAAAGCTGGCAGTTTAGAGACTGTACTTTGCCTGAAACTCGAATGATAATGGCATGCAAATTACAAATAACAATCAACCCAGGTTAAGGGGCAGGCAGCACCTCATTGAAGCCGAAATGCCATTGAGCGTTGAAACAATAGAAAACACTCCTAAACAAAGCCTCTAGCCCTGATAACAAAGAAGTCTATTGTTCAGGAGAATGAATGAAA